>ML682069.1:7512575-7613402 GCA_007922195.1 Podocnemis expansa
GCGCGTGTGTGCGTGTGCATGGCTGGGCGTATGTGGGGTGCATAGGTATAGCTTGGCGGGTGGGGGAGTTGGGGGCTGTGCAGATCAGCATGATAACCGATGTATGTGATACTGAGGAGTGGCTGCAAATGCCTATCTGGGCTGGGGTCTAGAAAATATGGGAAGGGGGCCAATTGACTAGGAGGTTCCAGGACCTGCCAAATTATACATTAACTCTTGGATACAAGTAGGAAATGTTATTTTTTCCTTACATTTTATATGAATCCCTCCCTGATTTTCTTCCTCCATCCTGCCTTAATTTCTTCATTTTAGCTCTTGCCTTTAATCCACATTGTCACTGCTAGCTCTTTTAAATTCCTTTGTTTCTTTACAGGCCAGAGCCAGGACTATTTTTAACTAAACGAGTTTAATATCTGTGCAAGTTTTCCTGAACTCTACATTTTCTTTGCACACCTCACTGACTTATGAAAAAAAGGGCATGCCATTGCAAAGTTTATTGGGCTGGGCTTTGCTTTTATTTCATTTCAGGCCATTAATTTTGGAGCATCAGGCAGTTTACACATGGAAATAGAGCTGCCAGATATTATAAAATTAAATGAAGCTCACTTCTTAACTTCACTTCCATATTTGTTAATTATGCTTCATTTTTTTGCTACCATGCTTTTTGTATGTATGGAATATCTGAGGAATTGCACACTTTTATAGTTAATTCTTACAGGGAAATTCTGATGAATAATGACATTTAGCTCTGAATAAAATCTGGTTTTGGCTTTTTTTCAAACAAATTGAAGAAATATGGCATAGCAGCAATCAGAGCATTATTAATAGAGTACAGTAGTGCCCACAGCCATGGGAACTCCATTATGCTGAGCACTGTAAAAACAATCATAGAGATGCCCTCTGCCAAAGACTTATCATGGTCTAAAATGAAGAGACATGTGAAGTCTGGGAGGGGACAGAGCAGAATGGAGTGATGAAGTGACTTTCCCATGCTCAAGGAGCAGGTTACGTAGGGTATGTCTACATTGTACAGTAGGGTGTGGTTCTGATTCACGTATGAATTCAAGTTCCTTTATCTCCACCCACAAATCAATGATCAGCCCAGCATATTCTTGAAAATGTTAAGGGTCCTAAAAGATTTTTTTAAAACATTCAGTTCAATGGTAGAAAGAGTTATTATAGACTAATTTTCAGATGTGCAGACAGGATTTTTGGTTAAGTTACTGTAGTGAATCCATGCTGACAAGAGCTTCTCATCCAATGTGGCAACATTCAAGTCCATCCAAACAGATGATTGTTGTGTGATTTAAGGACACATTTTAACTTGGTTGAATTAGACCCGCTTTCCTCCCCTTGTGCCTGACTTCCACAACTTTACATCCAGAAGTGGAGGAGCTGCAGTCCTCCATGGAAAAATGGGCTGGGGAAATGGGCAAAAGCAGCAAATTCCACCCCAAAGGGCTAGCCAACAGACCTGAACTGGTACAGCAAGAAGGGCTAGTAATTTGCTTGTGGTCCAGACCTAGAACAAGACATCAGCAAGGAGGAAATTCAGCATGTTAAGATTTTGTTTCTAATTGCATTGACTTCTTATGCTATAACAAATCAAGATTCATTGGAAATAGGCAGAAGTTGGCTGTCCTTTCTTTTTGGATAAGATAAGTTATTTTAGGATATTTTTCTGCTTCAAATTTTCCTGAGACAGTTTTATGCAACATTATTCAGCTAGCTGCCATCTCCTAAGAAAAATGGTGAAATGCTGACAGAAAAATATAACATATTTAACATCTAGCTCACATACACTATGTCTCAGTACACCTTGGTTTGACCATTATGGACAGACCATGATATTTGGATTATCTATATTATTAAATCATCCCTTTTCCCCACAAAAAGACTGTGCAAAAGTCTACTGCACATACTTCACTTCTCCCCCTGCAGAGACATGAAAGAATAAACACCACAAGATGCAGTCACATTGCTTTAATGTGCTGCTGGAAAGCATTCAGCTACTGAGGTGATGAGCAAATGATAAGAACCCCTGTGGAATAGAACAGTTTGAAACCAGCTGCAAGTTTCCTCAAAGTTCAGAGGCTTCAGAACCAAGCTCCTTTTAATTCAGGTCTGCTCCAGCCAGCAGATTGTTACACAGAAATCCCACTCATTGAAGTCAGTTGGTGAGGGCTTGCTGAAGTGGGCCCTAGCATCTATGGAAGTCAAAGAAGATCAATGCAAAATTAATTACAAATGCCACAAACTAAATTATGCAACCTATAAGGATGGATAGAGAAGTTGTGATAGACTAGAGTCTACTGAGATTTTCAGAGGCCCTCATCTAAGCCTGAAAACACAAAATCCAGTTTCTAAAAATAAACCCTTATACTTCCACAATAACAAGGCTTTTTAAGTTTTTTTTATTTTTTTCATAGAAATAGCTCTAGCAAGGAATGACCAGGTGATGATGTCAATTAGTTTTCTGTTTGTATCTAGCATTGTAGTTTAAAGCCTTGTGTTGTCCATATAACCAATGGCTTAAGGAAATAACAGTAATGATTTCAGATTGTCTTTCCAAGGATTTAAGTGGAATGTGGGAGTTAAAGTATAATTTGGGGGAGCCATGGAACACTCCAGTGCTGGTGGGCCCCACACCCACACTGGTGGGCCCCCCCCAGACCCCAGCTCCTGCCACCCCCACCCCCAATATCCCCCCACCCAGCACAAGCCAACCGCCCCAACGCTCACTGGTGAAAGCACAGCTGGGTGGTGTGGTAGGCCCTGGGGCGGCACTACGGCTGGGGCTAGGGCAGCAGGCCCCAGGCTGGGGGCGGGCCCTGGAAAGGGATTGGTTTGGGGCAGGGCTTAAGCCCCTAGTAACACCCCTAGCCCCTGCCCCTGTCCCCTGGCTACCAGAACGCTGCAGAACTCTGCTCCGGGGCCTTCTATTTGTAGGGGCCCAGCATTCAGGCCCCTAAAAATAGAACATGGACATGGAAGGCAGCATTCAGGGGCCGGCTATTTTTCAATCGCGGGCCCCAGAATGCAGTCTTCCAGCTCCACGTTCTATTTTTTGGGGTCCCAGAATACTGAGCCCCTAAAAGTAGTGGGCCCCGGAACGGCATTCCACGGCATTCCAGCGTACTTTAACCCCTGGTGGAACTGGATTGTCAGGTCTGAGGAACTGCCTTTGTACTCTTTAAGGAGAAAAGGGAGGTGCCTCAACTGAGCTTCTACCCTGCAAATGGTTATGTCTAGTTATAAAGATACACCAAGCAAAGGCCTGTTGATTTATAAACCCAGCTTGGATTTGTTTTCTGATTGCAGAACAAAACATCTATCTATAGTCAGCAATACCCTCAGTATAGTGAAATATGAATTAGCTACTGGAAGTTAACATTCAGATAGTGTTCTTTATCCTTGGACATCATCCTTTTCCCCAAGTGGACAATTATTTTGTGTTTCATTGCTCTTAGTGTGACGAACAAAAAAGCCCAAAATAGTACTGCAAAATAACTGAGGTTATGTCCACACACAAAGTTTCATTTTGAAATAAGTCATTTCGAAATGACTTATTTCAAAATAAAACCCTCAATTCGAAATGACTTATTTTCAATTAAAAAAAAATTAATTTGAAATAAGTCAAGCCCCTCCAATTGAAATAGCATGCCCTGTGTATGGACATGCTATTTCAATTCCCTGAGGGGGGCACTCTGGGAGGTGTGGCAACATGGCCCTTGGCAGGCCATGTTACAACCCAATCCCATGCCTGGATCTCTCCTGGAGAGCCAGGCAGGGGAAAACAGCCCCCAGGGGAGGGATCTCCCTGCCCTGCATCCCCGATCGTGCTGGGGGCAGTGGGGCAGAGGCCCTGGGGCACCCAGCAGCCGTGGGGAGCCGGGTCCAACCTGCTCCCCAGAACCCCGGGCTGAGCAGCTGCAGCCGCAGGGAGCGGCTCGGGACTTGGCTCCCCAGCGCTGGAGGCTGAGCAGCTGCAGCCTCAGGGAGCCAGCGGAGACCCGGCTCCCCAGTGCCCTGGGGCTCAGCTGCTGGGAGCCACTGGCCCTCCGACTGCCCAACCGCCTGTGGGGAGAGCAGTAGGGGAAGCCCGGCTCCCGGTTCTGCCCCTCGCCAGCTCTGGAGGCTAGGCACTGGGTGAGCCACCGCGGCTGTGGCCACCTTGCCAGGGGCTGCATCCCCCAGAGCTGGGCGCAGAGTGAGCTGCTGTGGCTGCAGCCACCCCACCCCTGCATGTCTCCTCAGGACCCTGGCCAGGGTGCTGGGGGCTCCCTGGCCAGGATGCTGAGGAGGGGTGGCCCTTCCTCCCAGATTGCTATGCACCCTAGGAGGAAGGCCCAACACGTTATTTCAAAATTATGGTTATTTTGAAATAACATGTCCAAATGGCATTATTTCGAATAACAGCCTTTTTTAAACCAAACCATGTTTAAGCTGTTTTGAAAGGATGCCTCTTTATTTCAAAATGACTGAGCCCTTCGTTCCAAAATAAGAAAACATCATGTGGACCTAATCTTTTTTATTTCAAAATAACCGGTGTTATTTTGAAATAAAAGAGACATGTGGACATACCCTGAATGTAATTAACATAACCAAATGTAATTAATAGTAATAGTGGGACAAGAGAGAGTACCGTACATGGGAATAACAACTACCTCTTAACAATATGGGGGTGAGAAGAGAGAAAAATGCTGTCATGGATAGGGCACCAGACTGGAACTCAGAAGAACTGGATCTAGTTGTAGGCTCAGCAACAAACTTCCTGTGTAACTTTAGGTGCGTCTCCTAGTCATTCTTCAGTTCCCCATCTATAAAGCGTGGGCACTACTTCTCTAGCTCACAGCTGTGAAGATGAAAGTGCTCTGGAAATTTTTGTTCTAGGTGACATAAGCACCTAGGTCTCACTGAAAGTCAGTGAGGCCCAGACTTAAGGTAATTTAAGCACTTTTGAAAGTGTTGCCTAAAGTTCACTAATGCCCATGAAGCACTATAATGCTAAAGTCCAATATAAATACATAAGAGGTACTGTCTTTAAACAGATGCATGGAAAGGATCAAAGATGTCACCCTGTTCTATACATTGATGGAACATTGTAAGTTAAATTAAAAACAATCACTAGTCCCAGGAACATGCAACCCAGAAAATGCCCCATGGCTTTCCCTCAGCATCTGAAATAGTGCAGCTGGTACTGCTAGTTGAAAAAAAAATCTTGTAAATAAGGAAATGGAAGAGGTATTAATAGAATATCTAAACCACCTTTTAGAAAAAAGATGAAAAATAATATTTGCCTAGCCAATTGTCTAGGGCTGTCAAGTGCCACAAATGGGCTGGAAAGGTAAGCAGTGATTTAGCTACGTAGGTCTTATATTTTTTCCTTTTTCTTTTTTAAATAAGTATGCCAACAGTTTGACTATTTAATCAATCTATCACATGAAAAAGTGAATGAAAATTTATATGTAGATATCATTTTAGGAACTAAAGTCAGCACTTATGACCAAATACATTCAAAAAAGATTTTGTTCATTAATAATTAAGTGCTTTTTTTCTCTGTCACTTTTCAGAGCAGAAGTGTACTATAAAGGAATATATACCGTAACTCATATGTGATACCTAAGAAGAAAGGAAGGGATCAAGAAAAACAACTAAATAGAAGGATGAAAGTGAAAATAGGGCGTCCTTAACCACAGCCTCTGGCCCCTTGGTAATTCACATTGCATCAATTCCCTTATGCTTACTCTCACATCCCAAATAGGTTTCAATGGTGTATAAAGCAGTTTAACAGTCTTTATTTCAATTGTAAAAGTGGCTCCATGAGTACCCTGCTGAACATGGCTTCTGGAGCAGAGGACTAACAATCATTATCAGGCAACTGAATTTTCAGATGTGTTTCTCTGTTTTTTTCATGGCCACAGGGCTTCTTCTTTAAGCATGTCTCCAGCAGAACAAATTAAAATGGCCTGGATGAAGATAATAGATTAAATAGATAAAATAGTTTTTTTTTTCTAATAGGAATGACTTAGAACTCTCTACTGTTAGAAAATTAAATACAGTTTACACATGCCGAACAGTTATCTGAACTGTTGGTTCCCCCCTTCCCCGTTTGTCTTTTTACAGCCATTATGTTAGAAAAGAAATTTCTAGTCTATAGTCACACTGAAATTATGGTGGGAAATTAGCAAAGCAATATACAGGATGGCATTATTTACAAAAAAAGGCAGTACTTAGTTATGAACTTGGTTTGGGAACATTTTTAGTTTGTTACTCAAACATATTTACAGTCATTTTCTATGGTATTCTGCCAAGTAGGTCAAGTTCATTACATGGCTTACCACAGGCATAATTTTCCCATGGCTGTCAGTGTTTTATAGTTCAGTACCATATCCACTTATGATCAAAGAAATTATAATCTAAATGGCAAACAGCATATTCTCTATAGCATATATCACATAGCAGACAATAGCAATATATCTTGCCCTCTTCTATTTCAGAGTACAGGTGGAAAGGGGAGATGGCATTCTGAGCCTCCTCACCTTCCCACTCCTTCATACAAGAAAGAGGGCAATTTCTTGTGACAACATGGCCCTCTGTTTCTGGATTCTCATAAAAGTGACTCTTTAAAACCACTGGTTCATAATCAGCAATGTGTCTTTTACTTGTACTATTTCATCTAGCACCCTAGACACTTACATGCAGCTGCTCTATTTACAATAACATGCAGATATCATCCTCTTCTGCCAGAGGGAAGAGATTTAGCCATGCGGAGGTCTCCCTTTACTCTGGCCCCACTAGTCTGTCCCACTCTTTCATTCACCCCCTGCACTTCCATCTGGTGTGCATTGCCACTATTCCTGTTAAGTTACTCCTTAGTTGCTCAAGGTCAGGCTGATCTAGTAACTTGCCTCAACTTCCCTCAGTCAGGCTTTTCTCCGGGGAAACTAATTGGACTCGTGACCAGAGTGTTGGTGCAACTATTGGTTTTCAACCCTGCACATTTCTCTATCAGGCTTTCAAGAGAGGACAGTGTAGTGACCTACCTATTGCGTTGGCAAGTGCACCATAAACTCTAGGAGCGTTCTGTTAGCAGACTCTGTAACCCATCTCTTTTGCAACCAGCTAACATATACCATAATGAGGAGCACATGGTAGCCAGGTGTATGTTTCTCCTTTTCCTATCCTTCTCCCCTCCTCCCAACAAATTTCCAGTCCCTCATGCAGCCATTCTAACTTATGCCAGCAGAAAGGCTTTTGTTCCAAACTCCTGGCACCTCTCTCCTCTTCTCTTCATCACTACTTTTCAGATCAGGGCTGAAGTAGCATTTCATCATTCCCTCTTTCTCCCCCCTCTTCTTCTGTGCAACTCATAGTTTTCACTACTGCACTCCTCCTGAATCAGTCCAAATTGGCAACGGTCTTTTTGACCCCACCTTATCTCATCTGGACATAGTAATTTATTCTTGGAATCCCACAGACAAACCAGTTCTAAGTATTATTAACAACTGTCTCCAGAGAAGATGAAAAGCTTAATTTTGCTTTCAGCCACCTGCCAATTTAGAATCCTTAGTACTACAATGAGGACTTGATTTTTAAAAGCTCACATTTTACAGGCAGCCTACTGCAATCTGTGGTTTCCTCCATGATTAAAAAAAAAATCTTCTTTAATAGGTACTTCTTTTTCTCTTTAGCTGGTGTGCAGCGCTCCAGCCTTAATGTGTGATCACACAGGCCTCCCACGATTTATATTTAATATAGTTATCTGCTTGACTGGTTTGCTTTTTGTTGCTGCAGTAAAGAAGAGTTAGTGTGAAAACTGGTCCATGAGCTAATATCCAAGAGAAATTGTGCAACCTGAACAAACTGTGACTATTATTTGAAGATTTATTATTATGAACCGTCCTGAAATGAATTTGGGTAATAACAGTAAATGTCAAGCTAACTGCAGTCCTCTAAGAATAAGCTACATCAGATGGAGAAATACTTGAATTTACAACTGATCTATGTGGCCAACTTTTAACATTTCCTCATTCTAACAGAAGGTTGTAGTAAGGTACCTCACAATGTTGGGTATCTCCAGGAAGCATCACAGTCATGAACTTGGTGATAGCTAGTGATTTATTGCTATCTGTTTGAGGTTTAACATTTTCAAGGGCACTCCAATAAGATGTCTTATACTCTTCCACTTATATTTCCCCTCCCCCTCCCACATAACTGGCCTTTTCTTTATTAGCCTGTAATTGGACACTTCTAAGCAGGAGAAATGCTTTGGTCCCCCTGTTGAGGAAAAGGGAGAAGAATGACTATAGAGAGCCTTGTTTACTTATTTTGCATAGTTACAATTCCACCAGAATCACCTTAATTGTATCAGATTTACACATTATTGGCAACCTGAAGTTTCAGCTTGGAATGTTCTTTCCTCATGGTGAGAAGCTCACCTCCAAATAGAAAGGAATCTGCTCCAGGCTTCCTAGATGCTCTTGGCTTCCTCCTTCTGAGGATCCTGCAGCACAGAGAGGTCTTCTCAGCATAGTGATATAAGAAGATGAGGTAACCTAGACAGCAGTGCTCCTGAGATGGTTGAGTTCAAGATCCTGACAAAAGGAAGAGAGAAGAACAGTAGAATATGGAGCCTGGATTTCAGAAAAGCAAACTTTTGTCTCCATCAGGGAGCTGATGGGCCGGATTCCCTGGTAGGCTAATATGAGAGGGGAAAGAGTCCAAGACAGTTGGCTGTATTTTAAAGAAACCTTATAGAGGGCAGAGGAACAAACTATCCCAATGTGAAGAAAGAACAATGACTATGGCAGGTGACCAGCCTGGCTTAACAAAGAAGTCTTTGGTGAACTTGAACACAAAAAGGAAGTTTACAAAAATTGGAAGCTTGGTCCGACAACTGCAGAGGAGTATAAAAATATGCTCAAGCATGCAGGAGCGAAATCAGCAAGGCCAAAGCACAAATGGATTTGCAGCTAGCAAGGGACTTGAAGGGTAACTAAAAGGGTTTCTACAGATATATTAGTAGCAAGGAGGAGGTCAGGAAAATTATGGACTCCTTATCGAATGGAGGAGGCAATCTAGCGACAGATAGTGTGGAAAAAGCTGAAATACCCAATGCTTTTTTACCTTTGTCTTCACAGACGAGGTCAGCTCCCAGACTACTGCACTAAACAACATGGAATGAAGAGAAGATGAGCAGCCCTCAGTACTGAAAAAAACAGGTTCAGGACTATCTGGAAAGGCCAGACATGTACATGTCCATGGGGCCAGATGCAATGCACCCGAGAATGATTTTGAGGGACTTGACTGATGTGATTGCAGAGACATTAGCCATTATCTTTGAAAACTTATGTTGACTGAAGGAGGTCCCAGATGATCGGAAAAAGAGCAAGTATTGCACCTATTTTCAAAATAAGGAAGAAGGGGGATCCACGGAGCTGCAAACTGATCAGCCTCAACTCAGTCCCTAGAAAATTTTAGAGCAGGTCCTCAAGGAATCCATTTTGAGGCACTTGGAAGAAGGTGATCAGGAATAGTCAGCATGGATTCACCAAGGGCAAGTCATGTCTGACCAATCTGACTGGCCTCTTTGAGGAGATGACTGACTCTATGAGTGTGGGGAAGGCTGTAGATATGATATACCTTGACTTTAGGAAAGCTTTTGATACAGTCCCCTATAGTATCCTTATTAGCAAGTTAAACAAATAGGGGTTGGACAAATGGACTTAAGATTAACAGACAGCTAGCTAGATCATTGGACTCAATAGGTAGCAATAATGTCTCAATATCTAGGTGACTGCCAATAACAAGTGAAATGCCCCAGGAGTTGGTGCTGGGCCTGTTTTTTTGCAGATGACACTAAGCAATATTGTATAAAAGAAAAACAAAATCTGACAAGAATAACAAGGATAACTGCAGAGTCTTTCACTTAAGATAGAAGAATCCCCTGCACAGCTATAGCCTGGGGACCAACTGGCTAGGCAACAGTTCTGCAGGAAAGGACCTGGGGGTTACTGTGGACAGAAAGCTGGATAGAAGTCAACAGTGTGTCCTTATTGCCAAGAAGACTAACAGCATATTGGGCTGGATTAGTAGGAGCAATGCCAGCAGACAGAAAGATGTGAATTTTCCCCCCTGTTTGGCACTAGTGAGGCCACATCGGTAGCATTGCATCTAGTTTTCACCCTTCACTACCAAAAGAACATGGACAAATTGGGGAGAAGCCAGAAGATGGCAACAAAAATTATTCAGGGGCTTGCACCTATGACTTATGAGGAGAGCCTGAAGGAATGAGGCTTGTTTAGTCTGCAGAAGAGAAGAATGTGGTTGTATTTGATAGCAGCCTTTAACCATCTGAAATGGGTTTTTGGGGAAGATGCAGCTAAGCTGTTCTCAGTGGTAGTAGGTAACAGAATGAGGAGCAATGAGCTTACATTGCAGTGGAGGAGGTCTAGGTGGGATATTAGGACAAACATTTTCACTTCAGAAGGGTAATGCAGCACAGGAATAGGTTACCTAGGGAGGTAGTGGAATCTCCATCTTTAGAGGTTTTTAAGGTGTGGCTGGAATGATTTACTTGGGGTTGGTCCTGCTTTAAGAAGGAAGTTAGACTAGATGACCTCCTGAGGTCCCTTCCAACCCAAACCTTCTATGAGTGTATGTCTTCAGTGAGATCCACCCTCAAACAACCCGTATGTTTAGCTGAATCACAAAGCATGTTGAGGGGAGAGTGCCTCAACGGGGGGACTACACAAGCAACTTCTACACATGGCTGTAAAGAGTACTGCCCTTCAGAGCCTTAGTTACAGATGATCACTGACCTGAACAATGACTGGGGTTTCAGGTGAGTGGAGTGATGTGAGCAGGGAATTCCTGCAAGCCATCTATAGATGTCAGTGGATGAATTACTTCATAGTGACTATGTGTTTTAACTTTTATTTAAACGTTATAGTTTTGCTGAATGTCCCTAGATTTTATGTCCCCCATTTCTTTAATAAAGGTTCCCTTGCTTTGTCATATAGGTTCAGAGTGCTTTTGGGTGGAGAACGTTCTATGGGCTCTGAGCAATTTGGAGATCACTTCCTATATTTCTCCCCTATAATCCAGGTGATGGCTCTTCTTCGTTTTGTTATTCTTCAAGAGAGACCCTAGACGTATTGACTCCAGCCTTTATTTCTGCCATTACTCACCTACCTTCTGCAAACACATCTACACAGCCCAGACAACAAGCCTCCCAGGCCAGATCAGCAAATCTGAGCTAATGGGCTTACATTGGTGTTCTAAAACAAATAACTGTAGACAGTAATTTAAAGTTGCAGCTCAGGCTAGTGACAGCCCCTTACTGAACCCGAATGGGCCTTTTTGATTGGCCACTGCAGCGGGAAGCAGGACCCTGAAACAGACAGCCCTAGGGCCAGTGGGAGAGGCCTGTCTTCCAGGATGTCTGATTGACTGGGTGGACAGGACAAAGAGGGAGCCAGGAGAGTGCTCCCCCACCCTTGAGGCTGGACATGCCTGGGCAAGCTAGAGAGTGTGTGGGGCTGAGCTAAGGAGGGAGCACTAAGCAGCCAGCAGCTGGGAGCCAGAGAACCCAGGCAAGGGAGCTAGGCTCAGTTGATTGGTGCAGAGCACATCCACAGCAGCTGGACCAGTTGAGAGCCAAGCCGAGCTGAACAGAGCAGAGCTGGAGCTGTCTGGAGCTGGGTGCAGGACGCCAGAGAAGGAGCCCAAGGAGCAGATCTGATCTGTACAGATGCACAACAGCAGAACCAGAGGCAGGGCCGGCTCAATGGGTTGTGGCGCCCCAAGCCAAATTTTGATTTGGCGTCCCCCCATCTCATTCATGGAGGTTGAAAATGGTTTTCCAAAGTGCATAAATCTCCAGCGTTTGCCTGCAGAGGGATTTAAAGTGCACTCTGCCTCCATGACTTAAGCTTCAGGTTGACTATCAGTGCCTGAGCTGCTAGGAAAGAGTTGAAGAGGCGGGAGCCAGCCTGATCTCCAGGGGGGCTAGGCGCCCCTAAGAACTGTCACCTGTAGCCATGTCTGTCTCTTGCCTTACAGTAGAGACAGCCCTGACCAGAGGCGCCTGAAGAGCATCTCAGAGAGCCACACTAAAGAAGAGCGGGGCTGGGAGCCAGACCTGAAGCTGTCTGCAGCTGGATGTGGTGAGAAACTGGGGAGCAGTGAAAGGGGGTCTCATGCTGGGATCCTAGAGTCTGGGGATGTGTGGCCACTGCCAGAGCCTGTGTCTCTGACTCCCTGGATCACAGCAGTGCTGCCAGGCCTGGACAGAGGGCCTGCAATGTGTAAAACAGACTGAGAACATCCTCTACACCCCAGAGATGCTCTCATAGGCTACATTCACACACAGAGGGTTTGTTTCGAAACAAGAGGTTTCAAAACAAGCTGTTTCGAAATAAATGGTTATTTTGAAACACATTATTTCCAAAGACAAAAAAGGTGTCTTGGAAATAAGGGAGCGAAATAGCATGTCCACAGTGTGGACATGCTATTTCACTTGGGGAGGGGACTGCAGGCACCCGCGGGGTGAGGCGCTGCTCTCCGCCGGTGCCTGCAGTCCCCCTCTGCTGGCCAGGGGATACCCTTCAGCACCCTGGCCAGGGTGCTGAGGGTTCCCTGGCCAGGGTGCTGAGGGTTCCCTGGCCAGGGTGCTGAGGTGGCAGCCCTTGCTCCCAGGGTGCTTAGCACCCTGGGACGAAGGGTCAAATGCTGTTTTGAAACAGCCATTGTTTCGAAACAGCATGTCCCGCTGGCCTTGTTTCAAAATGAGCCGTTTCAAAACAACGCTGTTTCAAAGGGAAACCAGGTTTAAGCCGTTTCAAAAGAACAGCTGCCATTTCGAAACAAGGGGTTTGCTTGTTTCAAAATGGCCATGCATCACGTGGCCATGGCAATTCTTATTTTGAAACAACCTCGTTGTTTTGAAATAAGAATGTTGTGTGAACACACCCATAAACTCACAGACTCTAAGGTCAGAAGGGACCGATATGATCATCTAGCTTGACCTCCCGCACACTGCAGGCCACAAAACCTCACCGGCCCACTCCTACAATGAACCTCAAACCCATAACTGAACTATTAAAGTCCTCAAATCATGATTTAAAGAATTTAATACAGAGAATCAACCAGCAAATGAGCCATGCCCAATGCTACAGAGGAAGGCAAAAAAAACCCAGTGCCCAAGCCAATCTGCCCTGGGGGAAAATTCCTTCCTGACCCCAAATATGGCGATCAGTTAAACCCTGAGCATGAGGGCAAGTCCACAACAGCCAGTCAAGAAGAACTTCTCTGTAATAACCCAGAACCCACTCGATCCAATGCCCCTTCCCAGGTCACTATCATACCCATCACCGGTAGTAAAAGACAGACAATGGCCAAGCTACACTGTCCATCATATCGTTCCCTGCATAAACTTATCAAGCTTGGTTTTGAAGGCACCTAAGGTTTTTGCCCCCACCACTTCCCTTGCTGTGTGATAACCCTATGCTAAGGGGCTTGTTGGGTGTTTTACCTTTAACCTTTCTCCTTTTCTTTTAATTTTTTATTTGATTCTTGATTGCTGTTTGTTTAATAAATTGTATTACTTTGGATTGCATACAGTGATTGGTGGGCCAGGGAAGCACCCAGTGCAGTCAACATCCCGGAGTGGGAACACCCCACACCCTGCCCTGAATGACTGTGAAAAGATTGGCCCCCAGGAACTCTGGGGCCAGTCCTGTTGGAGTTACAGGGACCCCATCATGCAGAAGAGTGGGAGGGGAGCCTTTGAGGTCAGGCAGGTCTCTGGGTAAAGCAAGTGGGAGCAAGGACTCAGAGCCTGCTGCTACCCACTTTCACCGGGGTGGTGCATAAACCAGAAAAGTTCCTCACAATAGCGGGTACATCCCCCACTTACACAAGCACTTGGGCTCTGAAACCTCCCTCCTTCTGTAGGCTTCAAAGCCCAAGCATTGGCCTGAACTCTGCTAGGTCAAATCAGTCTACTCGGACTGGGCAGCTCACTATCATAGGCTAAATAGTCATAAGATTTATACGATCTGAAGAGACACCCTTGGAGAACATTTAGCTTTTCTAATGGTGGAACTAACCACAGATCAGTCTTCTACTTACAGCGATAAAGTGTTTCCAAATTTCCATCACTTAACATGATCCATCTTTAGTGTCACTGCTAGGGAGAGACACATGAGGAGAAAACAGTGAAAACAACATATACATAAAGGAGCACATCTCAGTTTGTTCAGCACAAGATGTCCTTATTTTTTGGTCCGAGAATTCAGCCAAATCTTGAATTTGAAGACAATATTTAAAAAAAGAAAAAAACCCTTCTTGAAAGAGAGACAAGATAAGTCTGCAAAAGTTATTATATTTGTAATTTATCTAGTAAGGAGTAGATTTGGTCTCAAAGTATCCTTTGTCCACAATGGAAAACTTAAAACTATAAACATCAAAGGAACAACTTGAAATACTGTCCAAAGCCAAGTTTGATTATGGTCATCATTAATTACAGTCAGATTGACTTGCTTTTGCAGCCCACCAATCAGTACATTATGTGACTCTAAAGCGGCGTGTTAACTGTCAGACCGAGCCTGAAGCCAAGGTAACACTTCATCCTTTGCACCCCTAGTATAATTGTTTCCTGCTCTCAGGCTTTCAAAACAAGTAATGAATTACAGCACAGTTGCTGCTGAGCTGTCTGTGAGATGAAATCAATTCTGTTTTATGCAAGTCCACAGTGTCATGCAGACCATAGATTCACATAACATTTTAATCACACTCGAGTTTTGGTTGAGAGGAGATGACTGTTGTCAAATGATCCCTACCACTTTTGTCAGGCTGAGCTGTTTCAGAAATATTAGGAAGAGAAAAGGTTTGAGGATGCCCAGCCCCTTTGAGAGTCTTCCTTCAGTTAACAGAAGCAGCCATCCCAGAATGAACCCTAAATTGGCATTTGCTATAGATACAGAACTCAGGCTATGTGAGATAAATTCTTTTTTAAGGACAGAATGTGACAAAGCTACCTTCTTCACTCTTTGGACTACTCAGAGGTGGAACACTTCCCAGTTTATGAACATCTGTGTGTTTTTTCTTTGGTTCTCTCTACCAGTTCCCAAGTACAGCCTTGACCAGCAGCATACAAGTGGACATAAACTCCACCTTTAGCCCACTGTCAATGCTGGATTTCCCATTAGGCACTGTAGTCGCAGTGACTAGGACTTATGAAATTTTTAGGGCCTATGAAGGAGGGAAAAAATTAAAAAAGCAGAAAAAATAAGGGAAAAATAAGGAAAATCACGTGATTTAGCATTAGAATAGTTTGAATTGTATCATGTCAATCAACGTAATTCAATTGGCATTTACTCCTCTTTTTGCACATTTCAGGGTGAAAGTGCCTAGGGCCTACGAACACCAAAATCCAGCCCTGCCCACTCTCCAGGGAGGAAGAAGAAAAGACCTCTTCATCTCGAGATCCCAGTGTAGATGACCAGCCTCCCTTGCTTTAACGATGCCAAGTGATACATTGCCTGTTCTCACTTGTGCATTAGCCTCCTGCCTAAATAAGCCATTGGGGACCTCTCTCCCAACTAAGTCCACTCCAGAGGCAACTTATTAGTGCTGTAGTGACCAGAATGCTGGGTGAGGAATAAACTCATAGCACTTTCTCACAGAAAGGTCTGGTCTACAATGACAGTGATATTTGACTTAAGGCTGCTTACCTCAATCTTCTGCAGCCTGTGTCTCCACTGTCAGAGCACTACATAAAAAAAAAAAAAAAAAAAAGGAGCTGTATTTCAATCTGATAACACCACTTTCTTCTTTATCCCACATGCTGATCTCCTTCCACTGGCACGGAAGCCAGTCTTCCCTCCCCAACTACCTGGGGTAGATTGCCTCTCCTCTGAGTTGCTTCTCCCTTTTATAATGTGCTCCCAGGCCCTGACTGGAGTCCCACAATTCCTTCCCATTGATTGATTCTTCAAGGCCCTCTTAATCCCTTCCTGGCCAGTACAAGGCAGATGCCCAACCCACAAGGAGTAATTCATAATCTGCCCTAGCCACCTAGATTTGGGTCTTTAGTACCCATGAAATCCATAACCGTGTGTCCCTTGAGTTGGATGCAGAGAGAGGGAGAACACTAGCCCAATTTGTGCTTTGAAGGTTACCGTTGATGGCAGCTGAGAAATCCCTTATCAACCACTACTGGCTGCCTTCACACGCTCAAGCTACTGTCTGGTTTCAAGACAATAGTGAACATGCTGTAATACCATAACTGCTTCAAAATCTTTTGGGGGGTGTATTCCCTCAGATATCCTCCACCCACACAACAGATTGGTGGTTTGCATTTGACCCGTAAAAGAGAATAGTAGCAGCAGCTTTTTCAACAGTCATATATTATGAGAACTAACACTGTTTTGTTTCTCATCTAGGTAAATAAGGAACAGGTTGTGATCCTGGAACTGTCATTTAGCCTTAAATTCTGTCTCCAGCAGCAATAAATATGAAAGATGAACATTCCCCTTTATCATCCTTTACCCAAAATGAGTCCCTGATGGCTATGTAAGGGCCCCACACTGTGAAGAAAATGAACAACTCTTTTGTAATAGAAGACTTCACTTCACAAATGCAGTGGAGGCAAGCTGGGACTTCCATGGGCATGCAATGAGAAAGGATGAAATATGGTAATGCCAGTAAAGCACATCTAAGGTGCTCTGGATGTACTAGTTCTGGGACCGCTAGAATGCATGTTTAATTCAAACTATAGTAAAGAAAGTTCTCAAACATCTAGTGGGGCGCGGTTTTGTGTCTCATACTTCATATAGGGATGACTTGTCCCACAGCCTTTTGCCTTCGAGGTCACCTAGAAGTGGGGAAAAAAAAAAGACATAAGCCTTTTTTAGCTTCTTCATGAAGTCTAAACAATTAGTTTTTATGGAAATGTCAGAGTTTTCTAAGGCAGTGGTTCCCAACCTTTTCTCTGCCATGGCACACCTTGGTGCCTTTGATTTTGTTGTGGCACACTTGCATTATAAATTTATGAATACTCAAATTAACTGATAAATATTCATGAAAAAAGGTTCCCTGTTTTTGGCAATGCTGCTATTTAGAGTGGTAGGAGTGGCAAGAGAGGGCAAGGATGGCCAGGTGGGGAGCAGGCAAAGGTGGCAAGAGGGAAAAGGGGAAGGGAGGGCAGGAGTGGCTATGTGGGGTGGCAAGGGGGACCCTGGGGATTGGAGGGTGGGGGGGAAGCCTGGGGTGTGAAGGAGCATGTCAGTACCATGAAACACAGAATAGCAATGGGGTCTCACTGCACCCCTGCCACTGCCTGCCACGTCCCCTGCAGGGACTTGCCAGGGTCCCCCGTCCACCCAGGCCAGCACCAGCCTTCCACACCCTGCTTGGTCTCGTTGTGCCCTCACAGCCCCCTGCAGGCCTCACCTGGGCTCCTGCTGTCCCTGTTGGGTCCCACCACTGCCCCCAGCAGCTTTGCTGGCATCACCGGCTCCAGCTCAGGTCCCCCGCCTCCCACCCAGTAAGGGTCACATGGGGTTGCCTCCTGTGGTTCCAGCTTTGGCAAACTTCCCAGTAGGGGGCCACATAGGGCTAGTGTCACCAAATACAAAGCATGGAAAGGAGGACAAGGAAGTATGAAAAGGAGGACATTGGAGGACACATACATGTCTGGGCTCCCTTCACCCACCACAGTTACTGCACCCCCCAAATGTCTGCCACACCATCACACCTGACAGGCATTTGTGAAAAAATTGATTTTTGTCTGGCTTTTTCCCGAATGCCATGGCATCAATCTAAAAAAGCACACTGGACCACACCACCCTGGAATGTGTTCCTTGCCAGCTCAGGGGGCTGCTCTGGGTGGGAGCGAGCCCAGCCACCATTCCCTTCCCTTCCCTAGGGAGGCTGTGCACTCACCACAGCCCCTTGAGCCAGCAGGGAACACGTCCCAGCACAGTGTGCAGCACGCGCTTCTACTTTTAGAGTGTGGCCCTGGTGTCTGGCAAAAAGCAGGACAAAATCAACTTTTTCAATTTCAGCAACACCTGCTGGATGGAAGACATCAAGGCAAAAAGGAGGACATGTCCTCCTTTTTGCCAGACGCCTGGTAACCCTACATAGGGCAGCCACCCAGAACTCCAGCTCCAAGGAACCTGCTGGCCAGGACCGCATGGGGCTGCAGCCTGTGGCAGTGGCAGCAGCTCCGCAGATTCTCATGGCAGGTCCGTAACTAGGGGTTCTGGTGCCCGGGGCCAATCCAGGGCCCATCTATAGAGTGGCATGGAGGGGGTTGTCACCCTTCCCTCCCCATGACCAGAGCCGGCAATTGGGGTCACTACTCTTCCACCACAGGGATAGGGGAGGGCCCCGCTGCCTCTGGCAGCAGCCAGCAGGGACACAATCACCCCTGCTGCATCTGGCCAGCCAGCAGAAGGGAGTGATCCCCCACCACAGCCAGAGCAAGCAGGGGCAATGGCTTCCCCCCACCACAGCAAGAGCCTGCAGGGGATATAGCTTCCCTGCCGTGGCCAAAGCCAGCAATGGGCGTCCCTGCCTTGCCCTGTCCTGATGTGTCCAGTGTGCCGCTGTACACCAGTTGGGAACCACTTTTCTAGGGTGAAAGACTCTAGGATGGCTGGAGACATAGTGATTAGTGACTTCTGTCACAAGAGCCACAAAAGTGAAAGTTGAACAATTAAGACAAGGAAGGTTTTATTCTATTTAAAATTCTTGGTTTTTTAATCAACTCCTATTTAATATCAGTGTTCAACATTTAGACCAAGGAAGCCTTTCTAAAGCCTCAATACGTTTGCTAATTCAGTGACAATGTTAAAGGTCAACAAAAAAAAAATCCTTCAGACCATCATGAGACCAGCTAACAAAATCAAGACTCGATATGCCTGATATTTCCAAATTTAAAAAAATCAAAAAGAAGTGAAATTTTCTTATACCTCAGAAATTTTCAGGTTTTCCACAGACATTTGAATACTGAAAAATGTTCATATGGAAGTGCTACTGTGCTATTTCATTACTTTCCCCCAGCCCCATTCTCTATAGATCAGGATTTCCTGATGCACCTTTATGTAACCTCATGGAGAGAAGACGATGGTTTATCATGGGCTTTGTTGGTCATGCTATGTCATAGAAGATGGCTTTGGATGAGGGACTCAATAGCTAGAGAAGAATAGGACCATCACGCAAAAGAGCTATAATTACTGTAAGGCAGCATTTCTAAATCAAAGTTTTCCACAGAAAGCAGAAATTTTTGACAAAAAAAGTTTAGTTGAAAATTCAATTTTCCAATATAAAATTGTTTTTGGTCATTATTAAACAAAGGTCAGTTGCGATGCCAAAGCTGAAAAGATTGCATAGTGACACTTCATCAATGGTTATGGACAAAATGAGATTATTAAATTCCACCAACCCATCAGTAGAGTTGTTGGACAAAACCTTTTTTTTAAAAAAACGTACAAATTTTTGGCGGCAGACCAAAAGTTGTCCCTCACAAAATATGCATCAGCCTTAATGGATAAGATACACTATTCAGTTTTGACCAAAGTGCCTGCTTTTCCAAGTGCACACAGCTCCTTTTTTTATATTTCAAAAATCTCTGAAATGAAATATGGGCACGAGAGTCTCTTCTTCTCAGTATCAAATTACTCTGTTTTCAACATGGAGGTGTCTTTACCAATCAAAAATATTTTAAAAATTCTTTTTCTGAAAGATATAAATACAACATCAAGAAATGCTTAAATTCATATGAAACATAAATGAACTTAATTAAGCTGGGAAGTTTCTTTGTGTAAAGCTTTATTGTCCTTTTATTGAACATATTATGTTGTTCCTATAGATCAGGGGTGGCCAAACATACAGAACTCAAGAGCCGCACAAGTCAATTATTAAACCTTCAAGAGCCGCACTGAGGCATATAACCACATATTTTTACGCACTCCAAAATTACTAAGCTTAAAATTCATTGCACACTTTAATTTTATTGTAAAAATAGGGCAATTATTGATCCACTAATTTCAGATGCTAATAATTATTTAAGATTATCATGACACTAGGCCTATACAGTAAAAATTTAGCTGTTACTAGATGTAGAACACTACAGGCTTGTGGCAAGTTTTTTTGTTTTTTTGTTTTTTGTTTTTTTTTAAATCTGGGCAGTAACTTGTCAATGCAGCAGGTAGAAGCTCTCTGAGATGCTGATCTCTAAGTATCGCACAATGTTTTGAATTTCATTGTGGAATATGACGCTTCACAGCAGTAAGTTGTGCCAAAAATTGCACATAATCTATATTCAGTTTTATACTTTTCTCCTTTGTATTTTCATTTCTTAGTATTCCACATCATGTTTAGGACTTGTAAAACATGATTTTATTTTTAACAACAAGCATGCTGCATTAGGGCCTATGAGAAAATCTAAACATGCTATGGCTTCTCTGACCATGTCACGCTTCTCTCCACCACCCATTGTTGCCGCTTCCCTGCTGTCTCTTATCACGCTGCTGCTTCTCTGCTCTCCCCAACGATGCCACACTTCTGCCTTCCACCCCATCCCAGAACCTACCATGCCCCCACTTCCCTGCCAGTATTTCTGCCAGTAAACTTGTTCACTAAAATACTCATGGACAGTGAAGACAAAAGGTCTGAGGACTCAGACACAATTAATTTTAAAATGAGAGTAATGGTAAGGGAAAACACTGATCTCATCTTAATCCTATGAAGAGATGCATACAGGGACACCTTTACAACTGTTCAGAATCACAACAGATCAATGAGAATGTAGGGGGACAGAAAGTGCGAGATCAGAGCCTGTTTCAGTAAGTGCTTTGGAGTCCATGCACAGAAGATACTATGGAAAAAATCCCATTGAGTTTATTCAGTTTGGGGTCAGGCCCTGTATAAATTCTAAATATCATTAGTTGGTTTTTATAATGCAAAGTAAAATCTTTATTGGTGAGAGATTTTTTTTTTTTTCTGAAAGTTTACAACACAATTTTCCATCCTCAGCCCTTCACAACAATTACTCTTGTCTAACGGGCTCAGATACCCATAGAGTCATCCATGAAGATTGCACTGAAATATACATAGATTTTGACTATACAACAAAGAAGAATACATGTTGAATGCTATTTAATCAGTAGAAGTATAGTGCTGCTATTGAACTTTGCAGTGAATGTAAATTGTCTTGGTAATTTACTTAGTTATATTAATTAAAATTTTCTTATAAAATAAATGTGCCAGCAGGTCCTTCTGCAAACAGATGCCATACTGATGTCTCAGGGACACTTGTTCAATGGACTTAAGGAATTTTTTTTCTAAAGCCAGTTTTCAGTAGTGGTGGTCTATCCTAAGTCTAAATCATTTTGCATGCTGAAAATGAACCATGATCCATAATAAGTACTTGTAACATTCTTTAAGTAGAGTCTTTTTTTAATAACCTTTTGACAGTAGTCAGTGGTTTTGGATGTAAAACTTGTGTCAATTTTCAGTCATTTCTGATGACTCTTATTTAATTCTCAAAATAGAAATACAAGAGAAATAATTTTGCATTATATTATAATATCTGGAAATGCCAGGTGATTTTTAAAAAAGCAAATTAATTTACAATTGCTTTTCAGGTTTAAATTGCTAATTATCATCACTTATCTGTAGTTCAGTGTAGACTTGTTCTTGATCAATTTATGCTGCCAGTTTTAAAAATATTTACCCAGAAAACAATATCAAAAAAGAAAAGTATTTAAAAAATCATGCACTGATGTAATTAAAGACTGTATCATAATGCACACAAACAAGGAGGATAGAATTAATATTGTGTGTGTAAACTGTAGAATCTGGCAGTTACTTGCTCTGACTGCTTGCCTTTGCACCTAACTTACAACTTGCTTTTTCCTGCTGGCTCTCACAATGCTGCCTCTCCCCTCCCAGCTCTTACCATGCTGCTTTTTCCTGCAGCTCTTACAAATGATGCTCCTCCGCTGCTGGCTCTTACCATGCTGCCACCTCTCTGCTGTCCCCGACCACTGCAAATTTCTCGCCCCTATCTCCCGCCATGCCACCCTTCCCTGCTGTGCTCTTCCGGGAGCCACAATTTTTCTTTAATAGCCGCATGCGGCTCTCGAGCTGCAGTTTGGCCACATCTGCTATAGATTTTTAAAATGTTTACATTGTAGAGGGGTAAGGAACGCTCAGGAGACCGAAAAGGCAATCAAACAAGAAACAGATAAACTGTTCATCAGAAAACCAGAGCTTATTTAACAGTATCAGATAACATTTACATAGCTTTATGTAATGCAAAGTGTCTGAGAAGGACAATGGTAACTGAACCGCCATAGTACTGAGCACTACCCACCTATGTAATAATCAAATTCCAGCCTATATTTTAGAAGAAAAATTACCATGTTTCAGTTATACTACGCTGGCATATAGTTCAGCAGATCCCTATTTATAAAAAAAACTGAGGTATCAGGTTCCTCTATTTTCTTCACATACAATGAACAAGATTTACTGTAAACCACAAAAAAGTTATATTTGCAGTGAAACCTGCAAAGGATTATCTCCAAAAGACTGCTCCCCTTTAAATGAAATTGTAAATATTGCCGGTGAAAATTTGTTTAAGGCTTCATCTTACTAGACAACCAATTTTGGTTTTTAATCCCTTAGATGGTTGCAACTATAATAAATCATTTCTGACTACCCGCCTTATACTTATTAAGCATTTTATCTTTGAGAACCCTGTAGCCACAAGATAAGGAACATGCATGTTCCTGGAAGTTTACAAAAGGAATCCTACATATGTACACTTCCTTTCTTCCCTCCCCACTCCCTTACGGAAACAGTCATGGCTGATAGTGACATTTTCAGAATTTCTGTAAGGACATCCTGTGTTAAAAAGCCATTATTTTTGTCATGACTTCTAGATTATATAGCTTTCATATTTTTTACTACCTGTCAAATAAATGGTCTCTTTATTTTGTAACCTATTATGCTGTTTATCATTTGACACTGGACTGTTTGTTCATAATTTCCCTTGCAATATCTCCTCTTTGATTGTAACTATGAAAAGATCCAGGGGTAGAGCATTTTAATCTACATCTTCCTTAAAAAAAAAACAAAACAGCTCTGATTATATCTGAAAAATAGAACTGACAAATTATATAGAATAGGACAACAACAAAAATAAATCCCATTCAGTTTTATCTCTACTTTTAAATTTTACCTTTGTCGGTCAAAGACAAATCTAGTTTAATCTTCATCACTTTTCTGCCAAAAAGGTTTGCAATAAGTTCTGTCTGTACTTGCATTAACCAGTTGCTAGATCAAAATTGTCTACACTTACAAAACTGCAATGGCAGTGTAGCACTTAAGCCATGTCTACACTATAAAGTTTTATTGACAAATGTCAAAACAAACAAGGAACCCTGTGGTACTTGTAAAGACTAACACATTTATTTGTTGCATGAGCTTTAGTTGGAAAAAATCCCACTTTGTCAGATGCTTGAAGATGGAGAACTTACAGCATTCATCACCAAAACACACGCCAATGCTCACCCAGCCAACATAACTCTCCTGCTATGCTGCCATAATAAAATCACCTCCACAAGAGTCATAGATCTTTTTATGACAAAGCTAGAGCAATGCAGCGTCAGTATATATTGCACAACTTTTGTAACCCTACCTTGTTGTCAGGAGGTGTCAGGAGGAAGTTAAGTTGGAGGAGTATATGGGACATTCAAAGGGGTTGTTCAGTGGCATGGAGAACCATGAACTCTTTTTGATTCTGGTCTAGCAAGCCCCAGCATTCTTCATCCAGCACTTCTGACAAAAGATAGCAGAGCTCTGGTAAGTACCCACATTGCTGTGAGACTGCAAAGTGATGTGAGGGAGAGTTCTCCTTTTTTTTTTTTTTTAACATTAGCTGAGGGATAAAGAATAGAAATTAACAACACTAACATACTTTGCATCTGCTTTTCATTCTCCTAGGCAGCTATGAGGCGGAGGCCCTGCGGAAAACTTTGTTATTGTTCAGCCCTGGGAATCCTCCATAGAGATCTCTAGTAAACTTTTCTGAAGGAGGTACTCTGCAATCCTCTGCTGAAGATTCCTGGCAGAACTCCTTTGTTTCTTCCCCCACTGTAGGAAACTTTGCTATGCTAATTGGCTAGGGTTACCATGTCATTTTTCCCAGCCATGTCCTCCTTTTGGTTCTCAGTTTGGGAGGAATTTTCAAACATCTAAAGAGTCCAGGATTTTTTATTTTTTCCCTTATTCCAGGCTCTACAACCTCACAAGCAATATCTGACCTGCAAGGAGCTGTGGCCAGGCTGGGGCAGTTTTCAAATCTCCTGCCCTGAGCATGCTCAGATATATGTGCAGGGTAGGAGTAGCCTGGCCAAAGAGTGACTTGGATGCCCCTGCAGCTCTGGCCAGCCAGATAAGGGGAAACAAGCCAGGGGTCAGGGTTGGGGAGCTGGCCCAATGAGGATTCTGGGAGGGGGACCTGGGGTATTAGGGAGCCAGCAAGGAAGGGGCCAGGTGGATCAGAGAAGGGGGCCAGGGAGTTGGCAGGTAGGCAAGTCAGGAAAGAAGCTGGAGGGGTTGGGGAGTCAGTTGGTTGGGGAAGGGGGCTGGGGAGCTGGCAGGTGGGTGGCTTGGCCATTGAGGAAGGGTCATGGGGGGGGGTCGGGGAGTCAGCATGTTGGAGAATGGGGAAGGGGAGCCATCAGGTGGGTGGGTCAGCTGTAGGTGAAGAGTTCCAGGGAGTCAGCAGGTTGGGGAACAGGGCCAGGGAGCTGGCGGGAGGGCAGGTCGGAGAAGGGGCTGGGGGTGGGGGAGTCAGTGGGTCAGGGAAGGGGGCAGGGTTGGGAGCTCATGGGCAGGCAGCTCAGGGAAGTGTCCTGGGGTCGGGGAGTCATGGGATCTACATGGGTGACTATATACTTCAGAGGTCAAACATAGTGAATTATTTTTTTGCTTATGTTTGGAAGGTGAATGACTCTTGAAATGATTTTATTTCTCTGGATTTTTTTCCCCATCTTTGTTCCCGTTTTGCTGGTTTCATGCTAATAACTATACTACTGTCCTGGATAGAGACATTGGCTCCTCCATTACATATCTGAGAACCCATGCATGTTTCCCAGTCATTCTAAAGACTAAAATGTGAATTATTTAAAATGTGTCTTATTGCACAGTGCTTATTTGCCCTATGTGTACGTTCCACAGACTCAACTCAGTATTTATAGGAAGCAACTACCAATTTCTTTCCAAAATGTCTAATAAAGGGGATCTTTAAAACTGCTCCCACTTCGGAGATGACTAAATACAACAGATATTTCTTAGTGAGTTTAGATTTTATCTTTTTATTGTCCTGATTTTTTTTTAAATCCGGGTTTGAATTTTAAACTGAGCAAGGTGCACAGTGTCCCATTGACAGCA
Source organism: Podocnemis expansa (assembly GCA_007922195.1). Classification (NCBI taxonomy): domain Eukaryota; kingdom Metazoa; phylum Chordata; order Testudines; family Podocnemididae; genus Podocnemis; species Podocnemis expansa. The sequence goes on from ML682069.1 coordinate 7,538,052, forward strand.
ACTTCTATTTTGGAGGCTAAGACAAAATGATCATAGAATTACAGAACTGGAAGGGGCCATGAGAGCTCACTGAATCCTGTCCTCTGCATTCATGCCAGGGCCACGTACCACCTGGAGAGGGAAGGGCAGCGTGTGAGAACAGAATTGAGGTCAGGGTGGTATGGAAGGGTGGGAAGAGGCAGCATGTGAGGTCAGGGGCGGGGTCAGGGTGCAGGCCGGGGCGACACTCCCCTCCTCCCTACTTACAGTGTCTTCTTTTTGGGAAATTCAAATATGGTAACCCTATAATTGGCTATTACTTCTTCAGGCACCAAAGCAGCACACACAGGCAGTCAGCATATGGCCCTGGTCTAAAGCTGCACACTTACAAGAACTGCACCCTTGGATCCTCAGTTACCTTTTGGAGTGAAATATCAGGTCTGATTACATCTGTCTCTGAAATATAGCATCCTTAGTCACATATAAGTGATTCTCTCCAGAAAACACCCAGACCATTTTTTTTTCATCCCACCCCTTCTCCCCTGGGCCAAAGTCATCATGGTTGAGATTTTCTCACCAAGCAGTGTCCTTTGTCAAGAGAAAGTGAGAAAGAAGTGTCTGTTAATAGTATGATTCAAAGCTGTGAGTGCATTCACAGTGCTGCCTCTGTGTATTGTTTCTTTTGTTTTTGCAGATGTGCCTTGGGAGTCACCTCCTACACAGAAGCAGAGAGGTTCCATCAGATGAGGAAACAGACCAGAAGGAGCAAGGAGGACATGTTTAGGAAAGTACTGCAGTCATTTGATGCTAGAGATAGTGAACAGAGAACATGGAGACAGACAATCAACAGAAGACTCAGAATGGGGAAACAGGAGAGTGAGATGGGGGCAGGCATATAAGGCTATGTCTACACTTAGAAGGTTAGTTTGAGTTAACTGAAGTTGAGCTAATTAATTTGAACTAATAATTATTAGTTCAAATTAAGTTAATTTGAATTAAAACAGCCACACTAGAAACCCTAATTTGAACTAGTATGTCCATGCACAGGACTTGCAACTTTGAATTGGGTATAGGGCGCTATTGCACAGGGAAAAATCAAGCTGTGGTTAATTCAAACTAACAGTTCAAACTAACACAATTACAGTGGGTTAATTCGAACTGAGTTTGAATTAACCATCACTTAGAACTTAAGGGAGGTTTTACAGATTCAAACTAGGCTTTCTTTAGTTCGAACTAAGGAAACTCATTAGTTCGAACTAATGAAAGCAAGTGTGGACTTGCACTAATTTAGTTGAATTAAGCCTCCTTAATTCAAACTAACTGTAAGTGTAAACATACCTTCAGAGACAAGGGAGGAGTGGATGATAAAGCTCATGGAGGACCAAACAGAGAAGCTGAGGTCCTTGACGTACTCTAGGAGAAGAACATCTGTGCTCAGCTCACTGTGCAGCCCATACAGAAGTGCATTTCATCCCCTTCCCAAATTCTCCACAAAGAGTAATTTCATGTTCCCAGTTGCTCACCATACCCCCTACCACACCACTCCTAAAGACATGTTTCATGACAGCTGTACTTCTATCCAGTTTTAGAGAGTGCTCCTCCATGCCATGTCCATTAATGGACATGGAAGTCTGTGTATTGCTGATTACTAAAACTTTAGTCTTAGAAACAAAGTGAATCTTTAAAACAAACAGACAAGGAGTCCTGTGGCACTTAAAGACTAACAAATTTACTTTTTCCATGAGCTTTCGTGTGAGAAAATCCTACTTCATCAGACACTTTAAAGATGGGGGAACCTACAGAATGGTGGGAAATAAATTGTGTCCTATACATGGTGGCTGGTGCTGAAATTCATACACATTGGCAAATGGCACATTTGTAGACTATTGTACATGCTGAAGCATCAGTTATTATAAAGGTCACTCATGGCTGCAAATAAATGTTTGGCTGAATGCATTCCAGAGACACACATTACTAGTGCATTACAATTATATATATAGTAGGAAGATTTTGGTTTTCCTTGTTGCTTTACTTAAAACCAGTAATGCCATAGAAACCCATATTTTCACAGCTATGCAGCAAGTTATGGGTGCTTGACAATAGACCTCATTGAGGACTCTGTTTTGGCACAGTCCTAACAATCAAGAGGGGCTGAGTGAGCAAGCCTAGCCCCATGACTCTTTCTGCCAGACATACTAAGTTGAGCTGATGACTTCACAGAATTTTATGCCTTTATATTAATGCAATTTGCTAAAGTTACTGAGCTACACATAACAGAGGAACGCATGTCCTGTATCAGTCCACAAAGCTAGAGTTGCAAAACTAAAGCTCTCACAACAGTCTAAATCTGGGCCTCATCCAAGCAAGCTAGATGTGGTCATCCAGAAACTATCACAAAAGCCTTATGTTTGACATGATCCTAACAAGATAAAGAAGCTGGGTAAAATTAAAAAACAAAACAAAACAAAACAAAACTAGGTGGCTCATACCTTGAATATATTCCAACAAGGTACAGGTATTTGACCAGTTGTGTTCACAGGATACACATACAAAGGTTAGATAAAAACATAAAAGATGTTTGTTGGAATGCTACAACATACTTTATTTGTCAGAATTGAGATGGATAACACACAATAACCCTGTGAAGCTGTCTGGGTCTAGGGGTCTATTTATGGTTATCTTTCATATTAATATTTCATATTTGTAGTAATCCATAGGTGATATCCCATGTTTGGTATCAATAGAAAGGCTGTAATCTGCTAAGAGTGATTATATGGTTTATATGTAGGTATCATGCCTGTATTAGAAATTTCTTTAGTAACTACAACTAAAGGTTTAATATATGTAAAAAAAATAAACAAAATATGAGAGACATTAAAGGGTCAAAGTGAATCATATACATACAAATGATTTAGAGTCCATAGAAAGCAAATCCTTGAAGATCCTGTAGTTTGCATGTTAGTCCCACTCCTCTGATAAGCACCCAGTGGTTGGGTGGGTCTCAGTCCTTTTGTTCAGTCCCAGGAAAATAGTTCCAGAGGAGGGTGTTGGCTGCAGACAGACTGAAGACTAAAGACAAAATGGAGATGGGGTCACAGTCTTTTATCTCCTTCGGCTGCCTCATGCTTTCAGAGTCCTTGCCAAATCAAAATGGAGTTGAGTCATCTGGTCAGCCTGGGTAACTGGCTGAACAGGTTTCTCCTTGGGGCCACTGCAGCTGGGAGCCCCTAATGGGCAATTGAGATGGCAATAGTTTTGCAGATGCACCCAGCCTGGGATTGCTTGGAGTCAAATAACTTGGAGTACAAATAAAAAATGATTGGCTGGCAGCATGGTATTTTGGGTAAGATCCAAGCCTGTATTGTTCTGGGTGATGTGGCTGGCCCTTTGGGGTCAGGAGAACCTATTTCTTTAAGAGACCCAGTGGCTAGTGGAGACCATAGGAGCTGATGTGCCTAAAGGCAGCTGTTTCTATTTTGTTATGCTTGGTGATGACCAGAGTAGGGAATCAAAAGCATGTTTGGTTACTGACTGGGAGACTGGTTTAAGTACCACCTGTCAGTGGTTTGGGGGTTTGGCCCCTGGTTTTGCAGCTTGCCTTGATTTTGGCACATTCAGAAGGGTATCCCAGGAGGCCTGGGTCACAAACCCAAAACCAGAGAGACATAAAAAAGGCTGCTCCCTAAAGCAAAGACACACAATTCATTCCTTTCATGCTGTAGGCTCATTTTCTGCGGACTGACTGCCCCAATGCCCAGATCACACTGTTTCCTACAAAGCTCCCTACCCTGCAAGCAGGACCAGGAAACCCACCCCAAAATTAAAATTATAGCTTTTACTTTAAACCTAAATTTTAATACACCACATCAGTCCCCTCCCCTAAGTAGGCATGTGACTTGATATCAGCCCTACATACTCTGAAGGTGCTGGACCAGAAACATAAGAGAAGCCTGTGCTCTGAAGTCACCCAGGGAGTAGAACTATACCAATAAACTTAAAAGTGCATAACATTGACATCAGCCAGCAACATGAAGGGGATCAGCCATAACTCCACAGAGACTGTTTCTGTGCCTTGGACCAGCAATTTCTGCACCAGCACAATCACAGTTTACATTTTCTTGACCATCAAGCTAGAGATGCTGAACCAGAGATCTTACAGTAATATGAACTATGGCATTTCTAAATATCTTTAAAACAAACAAACAAGCAAAAAAGAAATAACCCCAACAACTATGTTGTAGCTCAACTGCACATTATGGGTTTGATGCAAGAATCACTGTATGAAATTCTACAGTTTTTTTTTTTGCAGGCATTCAGACTAGATCAGGCATGGCCAAACTGTGGCTCATGAGCCACGTGTGGCTCTTGAGGGAAAAGTGAGGCTCACAGAAGAGCATGGCAGGGAGAAGCGCAGCCTGGTAGGGGATGGCAGGCAAGCAGCAGTATTTTTACTGTAGGCCTAGTTTTCATGGTAACCTTAAGTTATTATTAGAATCTGGCATTACTAGAATCAATATTTGCCCTCTTTTTACAATGAAATTGAACTATGCAATGAATTTTAAATTTAGTAATTTTTGGAGTAGGTGCAAGTATATGACTATTTGCCTCAGTGTGGCTCACAAACGTTTAATAGTCAACTTGTGTGGCTCTTGAGTTCAGTAAATTTGGCCATGCCTGGACTAGATTAGAAAAGAGCTCTTTTCCAGCTAAAACTGACTAGAAGACAATTCAATTTTGTGACAAGTTAGTATCTGAGGTTTCAAAACTTGGCATTTTTCTGCACTGGAATGAAATTAAAATCTTTCAAACATTTTTGCAAAAATGGAATTGTATCAGAATGTCTATTTTTGGATTGAAACCTGAGTATTTCAGTTTGGAACATTCAAGAGATGCATATATGTGCATCCTGGTAGAGTGCTGGTCAGCCATACAGAGACCCATATTCAGGGAAACAGAGATCAACATTCTTGCTTGCCTGATTCATTCCGACATGAAGTGTAGTTGTAATTATGTTGGTCCCAGGAAATCTTGTCTCTCGCTCACCAATAGAAGTTGGTATAAGAAAAGATAATACCTTGCTTACCTAGATTCATTCCGAGTTGTGCTCTGGACCACAACTGAGGCAAACGCCCTAACCACTAGCCTATACAGAATGCAACTCTCACAAAGCAAATATGCCTCAACACAACAAAACTAGGTCAAAACTGTTCTGCCCACCTCTGCTTGTGGTTTTAAAACCTGAAACTATTAGCAAGCCACAGACACAAAACCAGTCATCTGTTTGAATCCATACCTAGCAAGCAAATAGGAAGTGCTACACCATTCTTCAACAACATCCCACCAAACAAGAAGTGTTAGTCAATTATAACAAATGAAACTCGTCAGTGGGTATCTGTCCATCAAGGGAGAAGAGTTGAATCACAATTTAACTTACACTCCTTTCCTTCAGTCCAGTTTACTAAAGCTTCTCTGAAGCTAGTGACCTTAGACAGACCTCATCTTTGACGTCAGCAATGTAGCTGTAGCTGTAGCAGCCAAGCCTGTTCCTTGGCACCCTCCCAATTAGAAATGGTGAGCCAATAACCCTTTTACAAAAAGCCTCTTACTTTACATTGGCCCAGAAAACTAGTGGTGCTGAGTCAGAGACATTGATGCCTAAACCTTTTTCATATCCCAGCAATCTAGAAGTGCAGAGACCATTGCTCCAGACAGGAGCATTGCTGCCCCCCAAAAAGAGTCAGGGCCCAGGCCCCCCTGCCCTACCACACCCTGGGGACTGAACCAGACCAGAGGCCTGATCTGGCTCCAGGGTCTGATCTAGTTCCAGCAGCTGCTGGCTCATGGCAGGTGGCCTGAGTGGGCATGATCCAGGCCCAGCCGCTGCCAGCCAGTGGCAGGTGGCCCAGAGCTGGATCCAGTCTCTGCCACTTGCCGGCAAGCGGTAGGCAGCCCCAGCCCAGCTCTGGCTCCTGGCTGCCTGTTCCTCCCAGCAAGCAGTAGGTGGCCCGGACAGGCCCAATCTGGCCCCAGCCACTGCTGGCAAATGGCAGATGGCCCCAACCTGGCTCCTGCCTCCTGCCACTGCTGCCAAGTGGCAGGTGGACTGGGTGGGCCCAATCCAGCCCTGGCCACGGCCAGCAAGCGACAGGTGCCCCCAGCCCAACTCCTGCTGCCACTGTTCCCTCTAAGCTGTGCACATGTGTGTGCACACACAGGTTATGAAACCAGAGCCATAACACCAGTTTTTGGCACCTGGGGGTGTTCCAATCGGAATGTACCCCTTCCCATTAGTGGCACTTGGAGCTGGTGCTGCAAAAGCTGCCCTTTAAAAGAGTGGCTCCATTGAGCTGCTTCAGGCTGCCCAGGGCTTGGCCCCATCAGCCCTGCCATAGTTACAGCTCTGTGTGAAACCCACGCACACAACAAAATAAAGTGTGCACAAAAAATTCAGTGGTGCTAATATTAGTGCACACAAAGATTTTTTTGTGCACACAAAGAAGCTGCTCACATAAATAAATTTTTTTGCGCACACAGCCTATGAGAAATTAGAGCGAATATTGCCCGCTGCTGCAGGCAAGCAGCAAGTGGTCTGGGCCCAGCAGCAGCAATGCCTATGGCTCCAGAGATGCTTATTCCTTGACCATAGCCCACAAAAATAGAGATGACATGCTGTTGTTAAAATAAGGGGGAAACATGTTACTAAACCTTGTGTAGTTATTAAGAGCTGTATTTTATTATGTATCTGGTTATAAAGAACACTAAAATTAATTTGAAGCAATAATTGCTTCAAGTATGGCCACTGTATTTTTTAAAATATCGAACTATTGTCTAAAGCTTCAGAATTATTTTGCACTAATGAGATTTTCTTCAAGAACCAGAAAAGTATTCTGGAGGTAACCTGTGTCCCTAAAATTCATAACTACTTTTCAATATGAAATTTACTAACTACTGTAAATTGGATTCTTATACTCATGAACTGGGGGGGGGGCTTTTCCATCTTCAGATGCCAACAACTTTCCCTACTTTTCTGGCTCCACTTTGATCCTAATGCATAGTTCCTATTTATCCCAGACCCTATAAACCCATCTTGCCACCCTAGTTCTTTGCCTATCTATTCCTGATTCTGCCCTTACTTCAACCTCCTATAGCCTGTGCCACCACCATCAAAGTAGTAAATTTGAAATAAATGGACCTGTAATTCACATTAAGTAATTCAAATTGCTAATACCACCACTGCAAGTGATATACCACTGAGGTCGAAATCTACAATTTGAATTCCCTGTAGCCAGAGAGCACCTTTTTTGTTTTTGTTTTTTCCCGTCTGCTATACCATAGCTACATATCTCCTCCTCTCCCTGCAGCCCCAGAAAGTTTTCAAGTAACTCTTCTCTGTGCATGCAGCACTGAGCCTGTCTGTTGTGCCTGTGGCAAAGAAACAGCAAGTAAAGCTTTTCCTGCCTTTTCTTTTCCTTTAGAAAAGAGAGGAGGAGGAGTGAGTGGGGAAGGATTACCTCCCCACTAGCCTCTGAGCATACTACCCACAGTGCAGTGCATTTCAGGAAGTAATGTGAGCAGTGAGGATGTCAGACCCTGAGCAAGCAATTTTCTGGGATCACTCACCTTCACCTTTTGTAATTCAACAGACTAAACTCAAATTACAATCCCACCTCTGTGTAGATAAGCCCTGATTCAGCAAATGGGCATCATTCCTATGACATGTTGTATCATGGCACTTCCTCATACTGGATGTGATTGAACTTAATTGGAATTTTTGAATTCACTTCAATAAACTTTGCACTAAAATCACTGCCTAACTGCTACCAACCTTTGTGTAATGTTTGTGTGGCAACTGTAACACTTGAGAAGGAGGGGGAGTTGTACTTCTCTTTGAAGCATCTACAGTCAGATGGAGGATACCAGATGAGCTAGACCACTTGTAAGAGCCTACCTTCCTATGAGTTAAATAATAAATATTCAGAGCAAGTTCCGTTCTCTCACATTAAGTAAATATTTTGCACAACCTGCTTTTTTTTTTTTTTATAATAAAGAAAGTATTAGGTAGGGAAAGGAGGAAAGAGACATGGAATATTATTTTAGGCAGCTGCACTATATGATACACATATTATTCAATGCTTGCAGTGGCAGTGGGCAAAATTTAAGGTAAAGCTATGGTTCTAGTGAATGGCTATAATTGTCCATTTTAAGTATTTTGGTAAAGTTTTGAGCTCAGTGAACTGGATTTTCCTTTCTTCTGTTCATCCAAGTTCTGCCCACTGGAATCCACCACATCTTCAATGTTCAGTTCAGATATGACTGTGAGTTCTGGTTTGTTTGGTTTTGTATGGCATCGGTTCTACTGCATTCCATATTTTGTACATCCAGGCAATTGGAACCACTGTCTCAGACTTGGCCCACTTTAACTCCTACCACCATGATACTTTTTTCCACTTTGAAATGGCAATTTGAATTATTGCAGGAACAGCCATAGAAGACATGCAGAATCAACTGTGTTTCTCAATATGTGTAGCCCTAAGCTAGTAGCAGTTCATGCTGAAACTAGTTCTTGTTCTGTATAGTATAAATCGACAGGGCAAGGTCTAAAACTAGCTATAAAGTACAATTTAAGTTTTCACAGCCTCTTATCTTTTGAATTCCCTGTGGCAACCAAATAATTTCAGATAATTATTTCAGCAATTATAATCCAATTCATGCCATGAATCTCCATGACAGACATTATTTATTCAGGCAGCATGGATGACTTATTTTTTTTCTCCCCATCTCATTTTCAGTTTGGGCCTTCAAAAAACAAGGGCCACACTGAATCCAACATTCCTTGAGGAGTTTCAGAGGTAGTGAACAAACAAAGAATCACATTCTTGCATTAAATATATTTTTAAAATATTTCTCACATTTAATAAAGCTCATCTCCAGCTCTATGAAAGCTGAGAAAATAAATGAACATATTTTTATTTCAAGGGTTTCACTTTCAGGGTTTTGGGGTTTTTTTAAGTCTACTTCCCCCACCACCCTCACCTTTTTTTTTCTGCATCAGAGATCATTCGGAACACCTTTTGAACATTCACCTGCATACCTGTCTTTTCCTTCTTAAAAGTGCTCTTTAATAAAAAGAGATTTAGGTTTGGATTTCAATCTATTTTTTAAAAATCATGTTGCAGCAGTCAGACTGACTACACTGTGTAGTTTATTGACTGAGATGCCTTGCAAAAAGCTTTTAAAGTGATGTATTTACAAAATATAGTGAATAATTGAATGCATTTTTACTTCTTTCTAATTATTTATGTGATAGCTGTTTTGGATGACTCAATAAATATTTAGAGAATTCCTTAAGGGTGTGACAAGCACATGTCTTTACTCTTCTATGATTGCTTTTCTGTAATAAGTCCTCCCTTTAATAGTTACAGAAGCCATATTCCATTTTTTGTTTTGCGTCATGTCTAAAACAAATAAATAACTAGAAAAGTGTAACCATACACAGCTAGGAAGCACTAATATAGTAGATGCTGACATATGGCTATAGTTCATCAAAACATTAAAAAAGATTCATGGCAATTAAGTGTAGTGCAATTAATCTGTTCTCCTGTGGTTTGCAAAAGTTTATTTTGTCAGTGACATCAAAGTCTTATTCCAAAACAAGGATTCTCAAAAATTAGTGTCATGGTGAAACAAAATAATAAGGAAAATTCAAACAAACATGGGTATGAACATAAAAGTCAGCACCTCCTAAAATACCTCAAGCTGTAGCTACCTAAATCTTAAGAAAAAAGAAGCCATAACTTAAAATGTAAATTTTATGTTCAATCATTGGTCTGATTGAGCCAACAGTCATCCAGAAGGGCATCACTAGTGCTATATTGGGTTTTAAAATCCCAGTTCAATGACATTATTAATTCATGGCTGAAAGACAGGGCCAAAACCTCCTAACCTACCACTGCAACTCAGTTCTAACCTACCTGTAAAGTGCATCTCAAGATTGGCATATGTGGAAGTGAACGAATTTAACTTTTTCTTACTACATCTCATAATTCTTATCTTTTCAAGGTAACTTCAGCTGAAAAGATGTGGTTTAGAGTACTCACATGACTTTATGATCCAAAAACAATCAATCATTACTGAAAGGAACAGTTATGAAGTCAAAACCAGACTAAAAAAAATCATGTTACTAGTTCACAGCAGCCCAGCTTCTCTAAATTGACAGGCATTTTAAAACTAAATTATTTCTAACTGTTTAAGCTGTTTATTTACCTTTCCCCCAGCCCCTCATCTAAGTGAATGAAATTAAATTCAGAATGCTCTATTTCGCTTTCACTTACAGGGTTCAATCCAAAACCTACTGAATATAACTGGAAAGACTCCAGCTGACCTCCTTAAACTTTGAACAAGGCCCGTAGTTAGTTTCACTTTCAGATTTTCATGCAAAAAAAATGGATGCTTTACATGGGGGGATTGCAGCTTCGAGTTTCCTATATGATATCCAATCAGTGCAGCTAGTCTGTCAAGTGTTAAACTTTATTAAAAGTGAATTTTTGTCACAACTGGGGAACATTTTAGCTCTTAAGAATATTACTCATTGGCACTTCAAGATTTCTGACAAACATGAGTACATCTGAAGGAATAACAGATATTAATGTAAAATTACAAATCCAGTTTCTATCATAGCAGTAAAGCCCGACTTTGGCACTAATAAAACATGTCATGGGTTATAACTGAGATATCTCAATTGCATTATTTAATATCAAATGGGGGGTTGTTTCTTTTTTCTTTTTGAAAGCTATCAAACTAATAGTAACAAATGAAGGATATGCATTTACCAACAGTTTCTATACGTCGATGTACAGTATTGTTTTATATTTAGATTGCTATCTCTGTAACTATGTGGTCAAAGTTGGCAAATGTCAACAGTTTATGTACTATCATCTTAAATTGGTAACATTAAGAAAATCTCATTTAAAATATCGCAATAATAAGATTATTCAGATGCTGCTGAATACCTTAATTCATTTTGCTAGAATACATAATTGTAATGATTATGGCTCTCGATTTGCTAGTGCCTGTTTGCTCAGTGTGTTTGTGCATTGCTTTTTCCTCTTATAGCACCATTTTGAAAGACAAAAAAGATTAAAAACCTTCTATTTCTAATAGATGATAAATGAAATATACAGTAAATAGATATTTCAGTTATAAAAAATAGTGCTTCTTCTCTCCTTTTTTTGTAACACAATATCTGGTGAACCAGAGCTAATAAATTAAAAAGTTGTGCAAGTAGCTGACAGTCAAAAATTACTAAATAACAAATGCATTTCAGACCACAGCAGGAAAAATACTAAAATGTTCCGCTCCAATGCCGTGACTTGCTAGAACTAATAACTTGTTGGCCTCCACTCTTGTGAACATGCAGTCCTTGTATTCACAAACTTGCTCTAAATATACTCAGATCACTACCTTCATCAATACTCAACAAACTCATCAACATAAGGCACTCTCTGGCAACCTGTCAAGAGCCTGAGGCTGCATTTCAGGTAAAATGAAGGAGACTGAAAAAAACCTCATCTTCAGCTGGGGAGCGATAACCTAGAGTGACTACAGGTTTCAACAAGCTGCATCTTGATATTTGCAAGGCAGAGATTTACATCATTTTGGCTATTTTACATAGTACTGTAATTGCCTCACCCAGAGTGGCACCGAATGATTGCATTATTTAAACACTGTTCATACCAGATATCTTTCATTATACAGAATCCATAGAATTGAAAACTGGGGTGCCATACTTATAAGCTGATGGCTGCAGAGGGTATGTTGAGTTATACTATAAGTGTCAAACTTAAGTTGTCTTCTGTGTAATCATCATGTTGGAATGTAAAGAAAGAGAGTTTCAGAACAAGGCCATGCAATATATTCCTGTAAAACAGTCCTCAGTTCTGATGTTGTCCTGCATGGGAAACATATGGTTTTACAACAATGGAAAAAGTATACACAAAATCAATACAGAAAGTATGAGGTTAAAATTAGTCAGGAGACAATCTATTTGCCCTGTAACAATCTGCATGGAACAGGCAAAGACAAGCACAAACTGCTGTAGGGGATAGTTTGGAGAAGGCACCAGGAAGTGGAAATTACCATATCTGAGGTGGAAGCCACGCTTCAGCTGCTTAATGGTACTAAATCAGGGGGTCCAGATAATCTTCATCCAAGAATATTGAAGGAACTTGCATATGAAATTGCCAGCCCTTTAGCAAGGATTTTTAAAGTATTGGTGAACAGAGGGGTTGTACCTTATGCCTGGAGAATTGCTAATGTAGTCCCTATTTTCAAGAAAGGGAGTAAAAGTGATCCAGGTAACTACAGGCCTGTTAGTTTGACCTCAGCAGTATGCAGGGTCTTGGAGACAATTTTGAAGGAGAAAGTACTTAAGGATATTGAGGAAAATGGTAACTGTGATAAAATACAACACAGCTTTACAAAAGGTAGATCATGCCTGACCAACCTGATCTCCTGTTTTGAGAAGATAACAGATTTTTTGGATGAAGTGAATGCGGTGGACCTAATTTACTTAGATTTCAGCAAAACATTTGATACAGTTCCACACAGGGAATTATTAGTTAAATTGGGGAAGATGGGGAGTAATATGAAAATAGAAAGGTGGATAAAGAACTGGTTACAGGGGAGACTACAGAGGGTCATAGTGAAAGGTGAACTGTCTAGCCGGAAGGAGGTTACTAGTGGAGTTCACCAAGGATCAGTCCTGGGACCTATCTTATTCAACCTTTTCATTACTGACCTTGGCACAAAAAGTGGGAATGTGCTAATTAAGTTTGCAGGCGACACCAAGCTAGGAGGTATTGCCAATACAGAGGAGGGTCAGCAGGGGTGTCGCTGCCCCAGGAAGGGATCCAGGGAACAGCCCCAGGCCCCGTCCCTGGCCCGCAGGCCCTGCCCTCGGCCGCCAGCCACGCTCCCTGGTTGGGGCCAGGGCTGGAAGCGGCCGCAGCTGCTGCGAGCGGCCAAGCCCCGGATTCCTGGCAGGGGATGGGGCTGCCACAGCCATGGCCATGGGCGGCTGGGCGCCAGATCCCCAGCTGGGGTCAGGGCTGCCGCGGCCGCGGGTGGCTGGGCCACGGATCTCTGGCCCGATTGAGCCAGAGACCTGGGGGGGGGCACCAGACCTGGGGCACCAGACCTGGGATTCGGGGCACATGCCCCAGGTGCCCAGCACCAGTGACGCCCCTGAGGATCGGGATAGCATACAGAATGATTTGGATGACCTTGTAAAGTGCAGCATTAGACATCTATGTTCCCTCTAAGCTGTGCATGTGTGCGCACGCACACAGGTTGTGAAACCCACGCACACAACAAAATTAAGCGTGCACAAAAAAAATTCAATAGTGCGAATATTTTTATGCTACTTTAAGAAAGCTGTTTCAAGTAGCATGTTTCAAATAAGGTTTTGTAATTTATAATATCATTTCTATCACCATATCAAAATTAACTTAATATATTATTTGCATCATACACACTTGCTTCGTTGCGCTTGCAAGTTTGACCACACTCACTGGAGTGTGCACAAATTTGGACACCAGTTCCGGAAATTTGCACAAAAGGAATTTTTTGTGCACACAGCTTACAAAAAATTAGAGGGAACACTGTTAGAGATAGGATGAAATTCAACAATGGCAAGTGCAAGGTCATGCACTTAGGGACAAATAACAGGATTTTTTCTTATAAGTTGGGAATGCATCAACTGGAAGTGACAGGGGAGAAGGATCTGGGCGTACTGGTTGATCACAGAATGACAATGAGTAGCCAATGTGATGTGGCAGTGAAAAAAGCTAATGCGGTCCTCGGGTGCATCAGAAGGGGTATTTCCAGTAGAGATAGGGAGGTGTTAGTACCGTCATACAAGGTGCTGGTGCGACCTCACTTGGAGTATTATGTACAGTTCTGGTCACCCATGTTTAAGAAAGATGAAGTCAAACTGGAACAGGTGCAAAGAAGGGCTACAAGGATGATTCGTGGAATGGAAAATCTTCCCTATGAGAGACAACTTAAAGAGCTAGCTTTGTTTAGTCTTCTCGAAAGAAGGCTAAGAGGAGCTATGATTGCTCTTTATAAATACATTAGAGGGATAAATACACGGGAAGGAGAGGAATTATTTGAATACAGCACCAATATGGACACAAGAACAAATGGATACAAACTGTCCTTCAGAAAACTTAGGCTTGAAATTAGACGCAGATTCCTAACCATCAGAGGAGTAAAGTTCTGGAATAGTCTACCAAGGGAAGTGGTGGGGGCAAAAACCTTAGGTGCCTTCAAAACCGAGCTTGATAAGTTTATGCAGGGAATGATATGATGGACAGTGTAGCTTGGTCATTGTCTGTCTTTTACTACCAGTGATGGGTATGATAGGGACGTGGGAAAGGGCATTTGATCGAGTGGGTTCTGAGTTATTACAGAGAAGTTCTTCTTGACTGGCTGTTGTGGACTTGCCCTCATGCTCAGGGTTTAACTGATCACCATATTTGGGGTCAGGAAGGAATTTTCCCCCAGGGCAGATTGGCTTGGGCACTGGGGCTTTTTTGCCTTCCTCTGTAGCATTGGGCATGGCTCATTTGCTGGTTGATTCTCTGTATTAAATTCTTTAAATCATGATTTGAGGACTTTAATAGTTCAGTTATGGGTTTGAGGTTCATTGTAGGAGTGGGTCGATGAGGTTTTGTGACCTGCACTGTGCAGGAGGTCAGACTAGATGATCATATTAGTCCCTTCTGACCTTAGAGGCTATAAGTCAGTTTGTTTGCAAATGGCATGAATGCTCACTGCAGTACCTCTAAATAGTTTTTGTAATGAAGAGCCATGTTAATTTTAGAAAAATGAAGTCTTCTCATGTTATTACTGAGAACACACTTCATAAAGAACACCCTTAGTCAAATCATTACCTATTGCATACTATATTGCATATAGCTTAACCAATCATACATATTTGCAAGAATTGGGCCAGATCCTGCTCTCACAGTAGTGTTAAAATACAAAATATCTCTTGATATCCACCAGTGAACATGAGCAAAATTCATTGTTGGCTCTGGGGGGGGGGGCGCTCACGCACGCAACATTTGTGGCTGTGAAAGACCATTCTATGAACTCAGAAACAAAAGTTATATAAGTATACAAAGGTCAGATTTTCCCTCAACTAAACTTCTGGTTCTTGAGGGCAGAATTTGGTTGTAAGTCTTTTTCCAATATATAATGTATTATTTTTAGTCAGTGTCTATAAATATTTTGAGAATAATGCTGTTTTGTTTTCAGACTCAACTAGTTTGCAGCTATGTTGATAATATAATTTTACCCTTTAAGTTGACTGAGACATTGACAGAAAAATTTCTTTCTGAAGACTATGATGCTGGGCTTCCCATTTCTAAAAATTCTTCACAAGAAAAAATTTTAAAAGGTATATTTTTAATTTTAAACCCTTTACCAATTATATACTTTTGTATCTAAACACATGTTTCAGAATAAGTCTTTGGCTTACAATGTACAACTTACTGTTTTGGGGGAAATGACACAGTTAAAATTTTATAGCTATATTCATATTTTTTTCTGTCTTTAAAGACAAGAGACAGGCATTTCAAGATATGTTGGGGCCGCAGCAATAAGAGATATAAACAAGTTCTTTTCCTATCATTTACATAAAGGATTCATGCTGTTTTACATTTGTTACCTACTTTATGTTAACTTTACTTATCAGTACATAGGCTTTTAAATGGATCCATTCTTCAGCTCATAACTTACTAATTGGAACTTGGAACTACTGATAAATTGGCATAAGAGATCCAAAACACAACATTTCACATGTTTTGTAACTACATATGTTTTGTGTCTGTTTTGATAGAACTTCTGCATCACTCATATATGAAGTATTTCTGATAAATGTATGCTGTACTCAGTGCTTGGTTTTAATTAACTTCTTGAACTCATCTTCTTGTTTACTGGATGTTTTCTGAAAGCATGGTTGGAGAAGAGTAGTGATATTACATAAGAAGAACTAAATGAGGTAACCTGTATTTGCAGGCCCACCAACAGGAATTCCAGGCCCCAGGACAGAAGAAGTCTACCATGTCCCTTCTGCCCATGGTCCCGCTCACAGTCAGCCCCACCCCAATTCCACCCGCTCTCCCCCCCACTCACTGCCTTGTCCCTCCCCACTCATCGCTGGGTCCCCCTCCTGTCATTCTCTCACCTTACCCCCCAAGCAGTAAGTGACAACTTGAGGGGCTTAGCAGGGAGGTCAGAGGAAGGACACTGTGACAGACAGCAAGAATAGAGGGGAGAGTGGGGTAGGGAGGAGAGGATGGACACACATGGCAAGTAACAACAGAGAGGAGGAAGGATATGGGGAGCAGCAGGAGTAGACGAGTGAATGGGGAGAGGAGACACACAGAGCAAGTGATGGGGTGAAGGTGGATCAGGGAACAGGGTTGTGCCTCCAAGGAGACCCAGCAAGTAGAGGGGGTGTGGAAATGAGAAGGGGAAGGGGGGGCCAAGCAGAGAGGTGGGCTGGTCTGGAAGAACATAGCAGCACGCAGGGCAGAAGTGGGGCCTAAGGTGGAGCAGGGATAGATTGTGGGCAGGGCCCATGGGCACGATGAGTCACTATAATTCATAGCTTACTCAAGGACTATGACCACAGTGCAAATTAACTATATATGGGCACATATCATTGACACAGAGATATTTTAAGAACCAAAATATAAACCCCAGTAGCATCCCCTCCACTCAAACTGTTTAAGAGACCTCACCAACAGCAGTTGGTCCAGTGAAAGATATTATCTGGCCTTCCTTCTCTCTTCATATGCTGGGATCAACACAGCTACAACACCACTGCAAAGCTAAATTAAAAGCCAAGCATTCTCTCCTTCCTTAGTTAAATCAATGGTTGGAAAAATCAGTTTGAGGTATAATGCCTAGGTCAAATCACAACATTATTTAAATCAATGGCCAAGCTTTAGGTAACACCTGTGGGGTGAGGATTTCACACTTGTATGTAATACACTTATTTTTACAATCGTTTACACAACTCTTGGCATAGGGTTTGCTCCCTTCAGCTTATGCTGCTTCTGTTTTACACATCTTCCATTTTGATTTTAGAAAGGTCACTGGGGAACAAACTGTGTCTTTGTCTGTGCTTCTACTTCTACTTAAACAGTACTGAGGACACAGCCTGTTCTTAAGCAATGACAGAACTTTTTTTTTTAACTGAAGAATTATTTTTTTCAAGTATAGCCCAGCTAGTTTCAGGGACTGTGACATGGGTGGTCTGATCTAGTGGGTACAGCAAGAGCCTGGCCTAATGTGTAGGACTTTAAGAGATTTATTTTTTGCATGAGCTTTTGTGGGAGAAGATCCCACTTCCTCAGATGCTTCGAAGATGGGACTAGACTAACACGGCTATCCCTTTGGAAATTGACTAATGTGTAGGGCCAAGAACAAGAAGAGGGATTCAGAGCTGGAGTCAGGAATAAGAGATGAGTCAAGGGTCAATGTCAGAGGAGGTGACCAGGGTCACTGGAATAGAACCAGGCAGTAACAGGTGTGGAGTACCCAGTAACTTGCTGACTGGACAACAATATAGCAGATAAAAATTCAGTGGTGATAAATGCAAAGTACATAATGCACCTTGGAAAACATAATCCCAATGACACATGCAAAATGATGGGATCTATATTAACAATTATTGCTTAGGAAAAGGAGTCATTATGACTAGTTCTTTAAAAAGATCTGCTTAATGTGCAGCAGCTGTCGAGAAAGCTAACAGAATGTTAGGAACCATTAGGAAAGGGACAGATGACAATACAGAAAATACCATAATGCTATTATATAAATGCATGATACACCTACAACTTGAATACTGGCTGCAGGTCTAGTTGACCTATCTCAAGAAAAGATCTATTAGAACTGGAAAATGTTCAGAGAAAGGCAGCAAAAATTATTAAAGGTATGGAACAGCTCCGTAAGGGGAGAGATTAAAAAGACTGGGACTTCTCAGTTTGGGGAAGAGACAGTGAAAGAAGGATATGCCAGTAATCTATAAAATTATGAACAGCGTAGAGAAAATGAATAAGGAAGTATTGTTTATCCTTCACATAACACAAGAACTAGGCATCACCAAATGAAATTAATAGGGAATAGTTTTAAAAGAAACAAAAGAAAGTACTTCTTCAAACAACAGACAGTCAACGCCTGGAACTTGTTGTCAAGAGGCATTGGGTAGTCCAGAACTGTAACAGCATTCAAAAAATAACAAGATAAATTCATGGTGGGTAGGTCCATCAGTGGCTCTTAGCCAAGATGGTCAGGGATGCAACTCCAGATCCTGAAGGTCCCTAACTTCTGACTGCCATAAAGTGGAGGTTGCTGAAAGTGAATATAATTCATTCTGTTCATTCACTCTGAAGCAACTGGCTTTGGCCACTGTTGGACAGCAGGCTGGGCTAGCTGGAGCAATAGTCTGATCCCATATAGCTGCTCTTGTATTCTAAAGGCTTGGAACAAGGCAGGGGGCAAGGCAGGCACAGACTGTAATTCCAGCTACAGGCATAAACGCTGAGTAGTGGAGACTGCTACAGCCGCTGCTTAGCTTAAAATGTAGATCAGTAGGTTCCTTGCAGCCAAGCAGGATGGGCCAGCCAGATGCTTTTGCCACAGCCCTGCTGGGATTTTTAACAGGCCTGAAGGATAAGCCAGTGGACTCCATACTCAGCTGCAGAAACTCAGGTCCATAGCTCCTGGCACCAGGAAATGAAGAACACTAATGTGAAAATAAACCCTCAGAGGAATATTATAATCTGAAATGAAACTCATCTCTGACTTTTCCATTGAAACTTGAACCATGATAATACTGAAATAAATTATTGCATATAATATATAGGTTCTTTCTTTTTTTTGTCCAGAAGGAGCACTGACTTTTAAACAAAATCAGACTGAACAGCCTAACCTGTTTGACTAAGCATTGTACATAATAAAAACATTGTACATAATTAAGAGCTGGATATATTATAATGGGGTTGCGAGAAGTGACTGCAGATGTCCTTTATCAGGAATAGGTATTTCAAACTTTTATTTTTAATGCCATACACAGATAAAAAAAGACAGTTTAATTACAGAGATAAATTGTCTATCTAGTGGTACAATTCTTTAGATACAATCATAACACAAGGTTGAAAAATATTCATACAGTAAGGATTGTGATTCCCACCCCACTACTCCTTATCACGTAAAGACCATTTTAAAATTCTTAAAATCTATGCCAAAACACTTCATTTTTTTTTTATTTGATTCAAGTTCCTGAGGAAGGTAAGGAATTGCTGGAAGGACACAAAGTGCTGGAAGGTCACTGAAGCCAGGTGTACAGTATATGTGATCAGTGTCTATCTTTTTTAAGTTCTAAAGGGGCAGCTGTGTTAGCCTCCAAAAGTGCCACCAGACTCCAGGGTTGCCTTTTTTAAACCAACTTATTTTTTTTTTTATAAATGAAGAGAGAGAGAGAAAGAGAGAGTCTACACTGCTTTGGGGGCCTTTCTTTTTTTCAGTTTTTTAAGTGTACCAACAAGAAAAAAATTCCAAAACATAAGCAAACAAGGAATCCTGTGGCACTTAACGACTAATGAATTAATTTATTGCATGTGCTTTCGTGAGAGAAAATCCCACTTCATCAGGCACTTTAAATATTTTCAGACATAACCAATGGTCTGCATGAAGCTGTTAACTAGTCAATCCTTTGGCTCAGGTTTTTCTGCGGTGAGTAATCTGTCCATCTGCTGGTAGTGGCCAAGAAAGTGAACAGAAAATGGGAAGCTAGCTGAAGTTTAAATATAACATCACAGAAATACTATCAGAGCAGATTACTGAGCTTATAGTTTGCACATAAGGAACCAAAAGCTTCATCTAGTTCTAAAGCAAAGAAGGATTCCTGTGGCACTTTTAAAGACGAACAAGTTTATTTATCATAAGAGCTTTTGTGGGAGAAAATCCCACTTTGTCAGAAGATCTTCAAAGCATCTGATGAAGTGGGATTTTCTCCCATGAAAGTTCATGCGATAAATAAATTTGGCTACGTCCACACTGTATGCTTAAGTTGACTTAACCTGGCTTAAGTCTATTTAAGCAACTCCAGGGACAAATTTAGAATGTATTAAGTTGACTTAAGGACATGCTTAAGCCAAGTTAATAAAACCTGCCCTGCAAGTCGAATTAAGCTTTTAAGTCGACTTTACAGGGCAGGAAGCTCTGGGCCTTGCCCCTGCCCTGCCCAGCCGTGCCTATGCCAGGTCTCAGAAGTGCTCCAGGGGCCCAATCTGGCCCCAGCCACCACTGACAAGCAGTTAGGAGCCCAATCTGGACCCCAGCCCCTTGCTGCAGGAAGCAGGGACTGGGAGCCAGCTCCTGCTGCTGCTGACAAGTGGCTAGGAGCTGGCTCCTGCTGCCAACAGCAAGCGGCTGGAAGCCCAATCCAGCCCTGACCTGCTTGCCGCCACCGTCAGGCAGCAGGGAGCAAACCTCATCTAGGTGGGGTCCTGCTCCCCCCTATACCAGGCAATGTAATTGATCCAGCTTGGTCAATGTCACAGATCAGGCTCCCAGCCCCTGGGCAGCAGGGGAAGGAGCCTTCTCCTAGCCTCTGCCACCTGTGGAAGGGGGCTTGGGGCCAGATCAGGCTCTGCACCCCCTGCCTCTTGCAGCAGGTGGCTTTGGGTCAGGTCTGGCTCCGCGCCACTTGCCAATGGTGGCAGGAGCCAGATTGGGCCCCCAGGGATGGATTGGAGCCCCAGAGCCAGACTGAGCCCTGGGGAGAGACAAGGGGTGGGGCCCAAGCTGGGGCCCGGGGTATTTCTACTAGTGTAGACATACCCCAAGGCAACCTAACAAAGTCAACTTTAAGTCGACTTAAAATAGCCCCCCAGTTTAGACATAGCCTTTGTTAGTCTTTAAAAGTGCCAAAGGACTCCTTGTTTGTTTTGCTGAACTATACTAACATAGCTACCACTTTGGAACAAGTCCTAAGGGTTGAAACTAAGCCGGTTTCAGTGTATGCAGGGTAAACTTTGCTGAGTATGCTATTGATATTTGCACTTGTAACTAAATTTAATAAACTGAAAGCTGTGACATACTGCAAATGTGCCAGCTGTATGTACCCAGCAATAGATCTACAAGGAAATATATTACAAAGCACCCACAATGAGTAATTGAGTACAGTTGGACTCTTTGTGGTATAAGATGCTAGTCATCATGAGTATAAGTTTCACAGTCTGGCTCTTACAAGGTAATTGCAGTAGCTTGAGAAGGAAGCATGAAAAGCAATGGAGGTACCTTAAAACAGGATGCGGTAATCCTGCTTTGCATTTGGGGGTCAGGCTAAGAGCACTTTTGGTTATCAGATTCACCTCCTTATGCACATGACATCAGGGCCTTGGAAAAAGAACCTCTAATTACCATTTTGGAAACAAGTTAGAAGGTATGGGTCAGCAGGCTTATTCATGAGATCTAAGCTTGGGATCACTTTAAAGGAGTGAATCCTGATTTTTCAGTTAAAAGATCTAATTGTTAGGTTAAATACTTATTCAGTACAGACTTGAATATTTAAATGCAAAAATGACTACTGCAATGCAATATTAATGTTGAGAAATCAAGCACACACAATTCATATTCTGATTCTGACATTCCAATGATGTTAATTTACTTATATTCCAGTAGCATCTAGAGAACTCAACCTACAGTATTTTGTTAGGTATTGCCCAGGTAGTGCTGCCAGCACTAAAGAGTTTATAATCTAACTACTAGACTGACAAAGGAAGTATGACTGCTCCTCAGTTTTTCATTTGTAAAATGGGCTAAAGAGATAAAGCAATTTGCCCAAAGTCACTTGGGGAGTCTGTGACACAGTCAGGTACTGAACCCCAATCTAAGGCCTAGCCAAGTTACTTAAGCACAATTCTGCCTCTCTGCTTTGCTTATACTGAGCATGCTATATGTTTGATGTACTATGAAATATGTTATTCTGTACATTTAAATTGAAAAACTTAAGTAATTAAAAAGTATATTTGATTCTTGTTCATTATTTATATGATAGTAATACCCTAAGGTTGCTCCTGACTCCCCAACTGATAATCTTCTTGTCATGTTTGTTCTTGATTTCTCATCCTGAACATCACATTTTTGCATTAAATTTCCATGACTTCAACAAAATAGAAACATGAATTGCTAATATGCTTTAAAGGTGTGTTAGTGCTTCTAAATGTCTCCCTTAGAGACATATTTATGGGAAAACAAGGAAACAGAATATATGTAAGTTTCCATTTGGGATATCATCACATTCCTCTTTGCATAAACTTACACATCTCTTTATTTTGTAGTATGGCTTAATGACCTTTTCAAATTAAAATCAACAAAAAATAATCTTTTATTGCAGTGTGCTACATGTTAATTTTTAATCACAAAGTTTTGAATCAGTGAATAGTATCTGTCAGTCCCCGGAACTTCAACCTGAGAAAAAGTATTATTGGAACAATGGTTCATTTCCAACTAAATCATACTACTATGAAGTGGCTGTTTACATTGGCAAAGAAGTCCACTGCAACAGAAATGAAGCAGCACATGTGACCCAGAGAATTTACTAGAACATAAGGATTCAAACCACACAGTCAGTTACAATCACAGGTAAGTGACCAGTGCTAATGCAAACTGTATAATTTTCATTATTAACTACAGGTCCATGAATAACTGAAATCAATCATGACCTTTTTTACAGATGGTTAGAAAATGAGCAAAAAAGAAAATTTTAGTCTTGTTCCAATAAGTTGACTAATGAACTTCAGTTGCCTGCTGTAGACTGTGTGTAATGAATGTATCTTTATTTGCTCATCACAGATGTTCACAATTATCAGCTCCATGATGCGGTCATATAATTTGGCTCTATGCTTTTCTAATGTCCTAAATCAACATGTGGCATTGTACATAAACTACGAATCAGGCTAGTCTCTGTCAAAATTAGCTATATTAATACATAGGTTGTGGACATTCTTTTTCCTGTTCTGAAGATTTTTTTTTTTAATTCTTCACTTGCCTTTATTTTGGATGATTTATATATGTATGTCTTTTCTGGATGATTTATTCACATATGTCTTCATTACCAAAGTGGATAAAATCATTATTCTAACTATATACCTTATGTTAAAGATGCAAGCTAAATAACTAGGTCTGCCCATCTCTCAATTCAAGCTGAGGGAGGATATCTTCTGGGTTGCATTTTTCTTCAGAGTTGACAACTTAACATTTATCTCTGGTAAAAGCTAATGTTTATCTAAAACTATTTTTTATTATTTTTCCTCCTACTTATGTCAGAGTGATGTTATTGTTGGCTAAAAGGCATTTACCAGTGAGATACACGGTCATATCATCATAAAACATGTAACTAGTAGACTAGTGAAAGATGATACAGTGTTTAAGCATAAAATTTATTGTTGAGTTGCAAGAAATAAGCAGTTCAAGCAGTTTATTACAATAAAGGTCAATTGAATTATCCTAATTTCATGGGAATCATCCTCTAGATTGTAATATCTTTTTTAACCCACTGCTCTGTCATGGTAAAATTACAGAAAAGCCACTAACCAGTAACTGTTTGACCACAATATATTTACTCTGGTTTGATAGCCAGACAGCTGTTAATCAACCAAGAACAACACTTCAGTAACAACTCCCATTTCTAAACCTGTGCTACCATCGTTGATATCACTGTGTACTGACTTCAAAAAAGGAAAATGGACAAACAAAGCGGAATGCTAGTTTGTGCTCCACAAAAAGAGGGAGAGTTGGTCTTTTTTCCAAAAGCAAAGGATAAAAAAGCAGGGAAAATTAATGTTATTTTCTAGCATCTAAGGGTTACAGAATAAAGCAGAGTTAAAAACAGAACTAAAAGACATGTGTGTTTTTTTTTAGTAAGAAATATAGGTAGTGCTTGAGAATGTCTTTTTAAATTTACTGATGTGATTTGAAGGGAAAAAACCAATAGTGATTTTCTGAAACAGGACTTTTCAGAACAATGTGAATATGTGGTGTATGCAGCAGACTAGCTCACAACAGATGAATTGTTCCTAAGTGTTCTATTTTATTACCTTCTCTCTTTACATAGAACTTGGAAGTAATGTGCTTTGGTAACTTACAGATAAATATTAGTGGTTTAGAATTCAGAGTCACGCATTATACGCTTGTGATTATCACAAGGCAGGAACAAGATTGGTTTTTGCTGTAGGGCAGTTAAAAAGTTTGGGAAGAACGATAGTAATGGAATCACTGTTCAATGCTGGTCGCTCAGTGGTGAGATTAAACAAGTACTAATAAGCTGGAGTGCTAGCATGCATGCACCATGGCTATGTCTACGCTAGTAAATTAGTTTGAAGTAAGGAGTCTTAATTTGAACTAATTTGAGCCCTATCTACACTAGGCTTTGACTAGTTCAAACTAAAAAACATTTTAGTTAGTTTGAACTAGTTAGTCTGGCTGGTTAGTTCAAACTAACTGCTTAGTTTGAACGTATTTTGAAATTTACTTCAAACTAGCATGATGTAGTGATGCTAGTTCGAAGTACTAGTTAGTTCGGCCTAAAAAAAACATGGCTAGTTCAAACTAAAAGTTAGTTCAAACTAAAAAAACACAATTAATTCAAACTAACTTTGAACTACTTAGTTCGGACTAAGCAAATCCAAACTAAGCTTTTAGGTGTAAAACCAGGGGTCTCAAACTCAAATCACCACAAGGGCTGCATGAGGACTAGTAGAAGGCCACATGAGGCTAAATACAGTAGCCCAAGGGCCGCACCACTGAAACCTTGCCATACAATGATATTGAAAATATCGGTAATGATCGTGTCACTGCGGGCTGTGGGAAATAGCTTTAGGGGCCACGTGCAGCCCATGGGACGTGTGTTTGAGATCCCTAGTGTAGATATAGCCCATGACACTTCCATCATGACCCTTGCAGTGAACATTGGCATCATGAAAATCTTACAGGCATGCATACACATCCTTTTCCCTCTATAGCTCTGGTGAACAGATAAAATGAGCAACAGACTAGTGTTTCTGGCCTCGCACTCTGGTCCATTTAACTACACAGCTTTACTACTCTAAAGATTAGCAGTTTGAGTCTCACTTCACACAAAGCTTGTTTTAACAAACCTGTTAACTGAACTGCATTATTATATATGTAGCTATTAGATGATATATTGCATGGTATGTGTATATATATGCACAGATATAACTGTTAGTCAATTTCAGAAGTGTATTAGTTGATACGGAAAGTGTGTTATGCTGACAGGCACAATTTGTTATTTGTAAAAATCTATTCATGTAAAGTTGCCAAAAGTCTAACACAATGTTATGTATTCACTTGAACTCTCTGTTCCTCCTGCCTTTGTTGAACTAAGAACATAGCCAAAATTACGTATTCCAGCTGCAAGGATTTTTAGTCTCGAAATATACATGAGAATGATGGAGGAAAAAAAAATCACCACAGCTATATACAACACAGAAGAATTGAACAAAGAGGATCATACATTTTTCACATGTAATAAAACAGAACAGCATGTTCATTTATAACAGCTATTAATTGTGAGCACAAGATATTGAGATGTGAGATGGTTTTGAATGTATGGTCTCATCTGATATACTCTCACTGATTCCTCAGCCCATATGAAGTTATTTCCTACATTTATAGGGTACAGTGTACATCTCTGAACTACTTTTCACACTCTGATTTAACAGAGCCCTCATCACATGTTAAATTTTAAACATATTCATAAAGTCATCATTTTTCAGCTAAGCACTTAAGAACGTGCTTAGTCCTTTTTACTTCAAAAAGATTTAGGCACTCACTCAAGTAGTTGCTCAATTACAGCTGTAAATTGGGAGTTGCTGATTTCTATTCAGAATTAAAGTTGCTATAATTCAGAATATGCTAATTCAGTCATATTGGAAAAGGATTCATTCCCCCACTCCACCATAACTGTTGTGGGACTAAGGTCATGACAATGGGAGTATAGACCTCAGCAAGGCCTGACTTATTTGATAGACTATGAAACAGGTATTCCTGTTAGTGTGCTGATATGCTGTTCACAACTGAGAATTCCAGATTCAGGTCAGACTGTCAGAAAACAGGGAAGACACCCCAAAGTGGTGATATATTCTATAATTAGATTTCACTAAACCAGTAACAAGCATGCACACCTGACTTATTATAGTAACCTTACCATGAAGCCACACATGATCTACCAAAGTTGTCCACAGCACTTGCCACTCAGACAAACTGGACTTAGAATTGTAGAATCTGGAAGGGACCATGAAAGGCCATCGAGTCCAGTTCCCTGCACTCATAGCAGGACCAAGTACCCTCTTAAGCCAGCCCTGACAGGTGTTTATCTAACCTGCTCTTAATAACTTCCAATGATGAAGATTCCACAATCTGCTGGAGCAACTTATTCCATTGGTTAATCACCCTGACAGTAGGAATTATTTTCCTAATGTCCAACCTAAATTTCCCGTGCCTTAATTTAATCCCATTGCTTTTTGTCCTATCATGGGTGGTTAAGGAGAACACTTTTTCTCCCTCCTCCTCCTAACAACCTTTTAGGTACTTGTCTTTTGTGATGGATTATTATAAAAAACAAAAATCATCACACATTAGGCTATCCCCAGCCTTAAATGGCCGGTCACTTACCCCAGGTTAATAGATGCTCTGAATCTCATATGAATAAAACAACACTGATAGCCATTCCTTTAGTAAACTTACTAAAATTTATTTGCAGAGGAGAAGAGAGTTATTGACAGGTTAAAGCAGGTAAAATACAAAAGTGAGTTAGAGTTCCTAAGTCCAATTGGTAGCACACATATACTGTCTCCACAGTTACCCAAAGTGGCTTTGAGGATCTCTGTCTTGTATCTGGAACACGTCCTGACATGACCCAAATAGATCAGAAATGCAGAATCAGTCCCAGGAGCCCCTTGTATAGCTGAACACAATTTGGAAAGCATTTCCATTAGAGCACAGGTAAACAGAATGCCGATGTCTCCACTTGCCAAAATTAGTTTGAACTTGTTAGTTCGAACTAGTAAGCTCAAGCTGAGTTTGAACTAATATCAGGTTAGTTCAGACTAACTGTGAACTTCTTAGTCAAATTAGCAATGTGGACTAGTTCAAACTTAGTAAGTTTGAAATAAGGGTTAGTTCTAGTCTTTGCTGTGCTTAGTTCAAACTAACCATTGGTACTTACAAGTTCAAACTAAACATTCCTTAGTTAGAGCTAAGGAATTTCTTAGTTCAAACTAAGGAAAGGTTGGTGTAGCCATGGGCTAATTTAGTTTGAATTAAGCCTCCTTAATTCAAGCTAAATTGCTAGTGTAGACATAGCCAAGGTGAACACAATGTAATAGCCAGAAACAATTCTTTATTAATTTTCATTCAGGTTTACTCATGAAGTAAATTCACATTTAAAAATTAACACACATTTCACTCTAAGGCTATATAAGGACAAGATACAGAGAGATGAAAACAATATACTCAGCATCTCTGCTGCTTTTTATCAGTACAAGAGAGTTAGCCTGAAAACACTCAGTCCTTCTTTGATAGTTATACACAAATGAATTGTCCTGTTGCTCTGCTCAGAACTGGTCTGTGTATCACAGACAACATTTAGACAACTATTTGCACAACATCATACTTTGTTATATATCCTTTGCAACATACCAAGTCCTATGACATCATGCAGAAATTGCTGTAACCACTCAATCATCTATTTAGTTTAGCTGCTCTATACATATTATCATGGGCTCATGCCCAGGGGACCACAAGATCACGGGGGCCCTCTGCTCTTGCCATTCATTTTAAGGACCCCAGCAGCCACTCGGCTCATCAGGCACAGCAGCACAGTCTGTATAGCCCCATCCTCTCTGTCCTAGCATCCAGCTTCACTGCATGGTAGGAAAGGGAGTCTGCCGACCCATCCACCCATAGGATTTGAACTGTGGCCTGGCCCCTGCATAGAAAAACTACTCCCAGAAACCTATGCAAGCAGCACAGCTGTGCATTCACAGGATGAGCAACTCAGAGGCAGCACTGCTGGAATTCTGGTCCCAGGCCAGCCATGAAAATGCCATGTTATAGGTATTTTAATGTAGTAATACATTACCATCATTAATCCATTTGTTTCATGGATGGTCCTAAAATGGTGAGGTCAATGTGGTTGGTCACAGTGCTTCCTTGTATGTGTTGGTCTCCCTAGCTACTGTAAAATGAAGCTAGCCTCACAGAATGCAAAGTTCTCTTTTAATAAGAAAAAGAATTAAAGGCATAAAAATAGCAAAAGTAGAATAGGGAGAAGCCTCCTGAAAAGTGGGAACAAAACTAAAGAAACTGTCACTCCCCTGAGTGACTCTTGCACTTCCTGAGTTGATGGACACAAGCTGTGTTTAGGGAACTGAGCTTTGTTCAGTGAAACAGACTACTTTAGCCCTGTGTCCAAGTCTTCTCCTATAATTTAGCTTGACTACACAGTGATCTCTAATAAACATTTGTCTAAAGTCATAAAGCTGCTGATAACCATAACCTGATACATGGAACAATAACATCACCACACTCTCTCTTCCTGGAACCGAGACTGAAGTTCAAAAGAAGAAGTGGTTCAGTATTGAGGGTTTTTGGAAAAAAGAGCACAGGAAGCACTCTCTCTAGTGCCTTTCTGAGAATGCTCAAGTAAAATCCACATGATTCTTTAGCATAATTACAATAGTGTTATAAAATCTTTCAGTGATGATTAAGTATTTGATTAGACTCTTTGGCACACCCTGAAATTATTCTTTCTTTCTTCTGCATCCTCAGATTCATAGGCCATCTGCCAGTTTGTCCCTTTTATTATAGCCTTACAGGCTTTGGAGCATTGTGCTGATGGATTTGGCTCCTTTCTGAATTATTCTGTATGTTTCTTTAAGTTACCCTCTTTTTTCTCTTCAGCTGATCTTCCTCTTACCGTTTGACAGAAAGTCATGCTGGTGGCTTCCTTAAAATGTCTCTTAAATATGTCCATAATCATCTCCTTACCATGCTTAATGCTTTAATTTGGTTTATAATACTTAGAATGTCTGAGGTTGCAAACAACTTTTTCTAATGTACTGTGGAGATCTTCTGCAGGTACTTTGGCTCAATATGATCGGACCTTCTGCACATGCAGGCCGCAGCACCTCATCTACTCGCTCATGAAATAAACCTATAACCTATAACTAAGTTATTGAAGTCCTAGAACATGATTTAAAGACTAAGGTACAGAAAATCCTTTGAGCAATTGAGTCACGCTGCATGCTACAGAGGAAAGTGAAGCCACCCAGACCATTTGCCAATCTGCCCTGGAAAATTTCTTCCTGACCCAAGTATGGTGATCAGTTAAACTGTGAGCATATGGGCAAGACTCATCAGTCCACCTGTAAAAACATTCTCTGTAATAACTCAGAACACACCCCATCAACTGCCCTATTGGCATGTATGCCAACAAGAGCCAAAGATCAATGAGTTAATCATCTTTTCACTTTCTATTATAGATTTCCATGACTTTGCTCAAAAGATATGGACTATGATGTCAGAGTTAAAAATTCATATTTTTGTATCAGTGCTGATTATGTTACTTTTCAACATCTTTTCAATTTTTGAAAGTTGTTTGGTACCTTTGATATTTGTTCCTTGATGTCCAGCATGGTGACACATCACTGCATATCTCATTCACTTGATAATTAAAAATGTGTGTATTAATGTTGATTTATTAAAACATCCATCTGTGATAACCTTAACTATAAGTAGCTAGAAACGTGCCACCCATTTTAAGAATTCTCCTTCTAGCATCTCTAAACTAGACACGATACGCTTTTCTGTGATCCATCACATGAAGATGTTATCACTAGGTGGAATACAGGTTAAATGCTTGGATGCCTTTTTGGAAAACAAAGGGATACAGACTGGCTTTTACTGAGAAAATTCAAAGCCAACCCATCTATTCTGTTGGACTGGAATCTGACCAACACAGATTCAAATATTCCATTTTAAAAGGGATAGCCATGTTAGTCTAGTCCAGTGAAAAAACAACAAGGAGTTGTGTGACACTTTAAGACTAACAGATTTATTTTTTGCATGAGCTTTCGTGGGAGAAGATCCCACTTCCTCAGATGCTTCGAAGCATCTGAGGAAGTGGGATCTTCTCCCATGAAAGCTCACTGAAATATTCCAGCCCTTCAGGTTCAGATGGACCAGGGCCGTAACTACAGCAAGGCAAATGGAGCAAAGCCCCAGGCACCAAATTTTAGAGAGCACTGAGGAAGGCGCCCCTCTGGGGGAGCCTGCTTCTAGAGAAGCGGCTCACAGGTCAGCAATGAAAGCACCCCAGCAGGAAAACGCACCCCTGGGGGACCCTACTGACCAGTGGGGAAAGTGGATGCCGGGAGACTCTGCTGACTGGGGAAAGTGCCCTGCCAGGACTCTGCTGACCAACAGGGAAAGCAGCCACTGGGGGACCCTGCTGACTGGTGGGGAGCCCGCTAGAGGACCTTGCTGACCAGTGGGGAAGTACCCCGCTAAGGAAGCTGCCTGGCTGGGCGCTCCTACGAGCAACAGGGTCCAGCTCCAGCTCCCTGCTGAAGGCTGGGCCAGATTAGGGCCCAGGGGGGGGGTACATCTGGGACTGCTTGTTCCAGGCGCCAACCTTTCTAATTACAGCCCTGAGATGGACTTGGATTATAACTGCAGTTATCCCTGCCACCCAAGTCCTGACAGTTCACCTAAAGTATATCAGATCAAGGCATCCACATAATGATAGCAAAAACTGATTGTTAAATTCTCTTAAGTTGTACCATGATTGGATGGAACAAGATATACAACCGTTTGTGAACTATATGGCTGCTTTAAAGATTACTCAAGCAATTCTGACTCAAGCCATTCTAATTTGAGAACTTTGTCCCAGAATCTGGCTGATGAAAATATGGTGATAAATGCAATCCTAGAAACAACAAAACAAAACAAAACAAAACAAAAACAAACAAAAAAAGAAGGAAACTGTTATGTAAGAGCTCCCACTTCAAAACTTTACTTCTGTGGAGCTGCTAAAGTAGGAAAAGATTTTAATGAATTTTTAACCTCTGGTTACTGCAAGGACTATGGAAACAAAACTATCATCTATTGTACACTACTTGTTACAGCCAAATTTACATTCTATCCCAGAAACTCCAAAGAAGGGTAGAAATTGAAAATAATCAAATTTTCCCATCTTGCAGCTATCACAGTATCTTCTTGGTGTACCACTCAGTACCATTTCCCTCTGAGAAGCTGAGGATATTTTGTCAAAATAACAAATGTAGAGTGCTTCCAGAAAATGCAGAGTCTATTTTTGTCAGATTAAATTTACCCATATTTTAATTCAAGTGTTAAATGTAGTTATAAATGTTTTCATCTGGAATGTATAGGGAATTTTAGCACTTGCAAAACTTGTTTATATATATAGACAGTATTTTATCACAAATAATTGCAGAATTAATATTGTCTAATATCATCCTTGTGTAATGCCCAGAAGGTCCCTGATTTTATCTGGAGTACTGCGTAGTATAATGTTCAATAGCTCGAACTCCTCAGGGCATGAAGATTTACAACAAAGAAGTGCATACATTTCTAAAGGTTCAGTCCTGCATTCTCTTTGGATTAAAACTCTCAGCAGCTTTTAAATATTGGACTCCAATATAACTCCTGCAAGAAATTGTCAAAAATTGTCATATTGTGTACAAAATACTTCAAGGACTGCAGGGATGACATATGACTTGTCCTTATATTATCCACACCCACCTATCTAGCAATGGATAGATCTGTGTGTATAGAAACAACATGAACCTTTTAAAACAGGAATTGTAAATGAAAGTTAAGTGCATCATTTCTCATTTTATTGGCCTGCCATAGCATCTTAGTTTTGTTATGTATAACTCATTAAGACTAATTGTTACATTGTTTTAATCTTATACATATCAAGGGTAATATGACCTGGTCAAAGACTAGCACAGCACTTTGTTTAAAAACAAAGAAAAAAATAAAGAGATACCTGAAACTTCTGTTAGTACATTCTCTTTTCCCAATGCTATGACTGTCTTCTACAGCATGGCTTTTTTACCGTACTAGTAAAATGGATCTTTTTACACCTATTCACTTCATAATACAAAAATAAAGTGGTAGAACACTCAAAAACATTGAAAAATTAGTAAAAGGATACATTTTTACCAGACAGTAGACAGTTAGCTTCACTGACACAAACTATAATGTGGGCCAAGAGCTCATCAGCTTCAAAAAAGTATATGAACCTGAAATTTAAATGGATATGAAAAATAACCAGAATTAGTATTGTGTTGGGTTTTAAGAGCTTTGATGTGATTTCATAGTTTAGATCATAAACCAAGCTAACTAATGGGAGTTTGGAAGCAACTTTATTTAACAGGTTATTTTAGAACTATCCACTACAATATTTCTTACATATATCTTGACAGCATTTGATATTGATCACTTCTTGTGACAGGATTTAGAACAAAGTGTACCCCTATGGCAATATATCCGTGTTCCTATAAAACCTCCTTATATCACTAGCATGTATGTCCACTTTCCTAACTATGCAGCTGCTGTGTAAACTCATTCACTACATTCACATTCTTAACATTATTCTTAAACACTTTCTTCATAGAATTTTCTTAATAAAGATATAATTAGAGTTTTAGCAAGGATGATTGTAAGCACTTTTCATCAACTTTGGCAAACAAGATATGGGAGTTTCGGCCTCTGGAAAGAATGAGTTCTATAAGATCTTAAGTCTAAAATTATTTAAGCTTATGAACAAGTTGACTGCAGGATCTGGGTCTAAATGTGGTACTAGTTAGACAATACATTATGATAATAAAAGGTCATTCCCCACTCTCTTCTTTATTTGGTTTAATGCATCCACCCGGTTCACATACCCAACTTTGTACATATTGAGGCATGGACCATACCTCCACCACTGCAATGTTTGTTGACAGATATATGTATGGGAGAATTATATTTCCCTATGTATTGCCATATTGACTTATTAGTATAATTAGAGGATTGTATTTAGTCATTATTTAAGTGCTGCACAAACACTTTATTCCCAGATACCTTTTGAAGTATCAGAGCTAGTCAGAAATTGTTTACAAAAGCAAATGGAATTTTACCCGAAAACCTTGTTATTTTCCCACACATGCTTTGACCATCTCTAAGTTCACATTAGCTGAATTTATATGACAGAGCTAAAAAGTGATTTGTTCAATATCACTCAGCACGCTACTGAAAGACCAAAGAATTAGTATCAGGGATTCTGGTCCTTGTTCATGCTTCTGGATCACTCAGTCTTTCCAATAGACAAGAGTATCTGAAGGACATTGCAGACCAGAAGATGGAGAATAGAGCCAAGAATTCCTGAACTCTAATCTCAGCTTTTCCTGTCACTTTCTGCATGGCCTGAGGCAAGTGACTGAAGAATGTATTTTCTAAAGCAGAGGCTGAATGGGTCAGTGCATTTGCATTTAAATCAGTGGCTGACTAGACAGATGTTTAGATAGCTTTGTATGGACAAGTTATGATTGGAGCAATGCAAATTATTATTAGTTTTTATTACAGTAGGACCTAGGAGCCAACAAGAACAAGGCGTTATGAGCTAGGTACTGCACAACAGAAAATGAGGCCTGGTCTACACTGCTGGCTGCTATCAATGGGAGATTCTCAAGCTACAGTACAGATTAATTTATGTTCTGGAGCATCTCCACTGTGCTATGTTGATAGAAGACACCTTCCAGTTGACGCACATTTACTTACTTCAGGGGAGTGGATTTACTGCATCAGTTGGAGCACAGTTCTGGGATCAGTCAGTCCCACTGCATTGATTTGTGTAGCCTTTCAGTTTAGGCATACCTTAAGAAACATGTCCTGCTCCATATGCTTACAAGTCTATATAGACAAGACAAAAGGGAAAGGATAAAGTGCAAGCAGAGTGAACAAACGTAAAAAGCCTGCATTCAGTGAAAAATAGATCCTGAATGTCTATGTGTGTCTATTTCCTCTTTGGTAGCATGGGGATAATACCTAACTCAAACAGTTGATGAGCATTAGTGAATAAGTATAGGGATAATGAAAAAGTAAAGTCATATATTAGTATTAATTCCCTTTATTTGAAATTACAGTTGCATGTACACTGTGCTGTTTCATTGCATTTCTGCTGTCAAAGGCAGCTGAGCAAGGAATACACTTCTGCTCATAAGTTTCATTTTAATTTGATAATGGAGGAATTACCCTAATATTCTATAGGATCAATAACAAGGGAAAAATCCATCTACAGCAAGAACATTTTTCTTAGTTAATTGTATCATCATCCTGAACCAAATATGAAGCCATAAGAATACAAAAATAATAAGAGTTGACTGCATGAATGCAATCATAAACTCAGATAAAAGAAACAATAAAATAACAACTGTACAAATAATGGGAAAGGACCACTCTTGTTGTTTGCTTGTTAACTTACTCAGCTTCTCTGAACTGTAACAGCTAAGGAAATCTGAACAAGTCTGAACAGGATAAGTATGTATTACAGTAAAACATTAACTAATGGTCTGTACTAGTCACCCTGCATTTTAAACTATGTTTTATGCTTCATTAAACTGTCAGATTTATTTTCAATAATGAATACACAAATGGGTCAAAATCCTTGACCATACCTGTAGTCTTTCTGGAAACCACAGTTGGACTTTTAAGGATCTAATCTCTACTATTGCAATAACATCTTTAACATGAAACATTAAAGGACAAGAAAGGAAGTTATTTCATTGACTTAAAATACAGACATAGTTAAAGGGGTGTTATGGTCAGGAAAATGACTACATAACAGGACATCAGCTTGCTTAGCATAACTGGTCTCTGTGTGCTTTTGTATCTTACCTCGTTTCTTGTTGGCAAGCAACAAGTATATTACAATGAGTATTTCCACATAAGCCTGACATATAGAAAAATGAAGTATTTTATCTAATATGTATGATCCCTTACTGATGTAGATAACTTACATTATTCAACCTACATTTTTTATCATGTGCAACAATTTTGTATTAGCAAAACAAACGAGTCTAGTGGTACTTTTGAAGCCTAACACATGTATTAAATTAATTATTTATGTTATTCTTCAAAAGTGCCACTAGACTCCTTATTTGTTTTGGTGAAGTAGACTAAGATGGCCACTGCTTCGGAACTTGCAATCAATTTTGTATTAACAGATTATAGTCCAGGCAAAATGAATTATGTTGTACAGTGCAGCTGTTGCATGAAGGGCAGAGCTAATAATAAAAGTAGAGTTCTGTAGAAGAATATAGGAATTTGAAGCAGTCAAATACAACTTTTTTTAAAAAAAATCATCACTATTTTAGAGTTCAAAAGATTTGTCCTGGTTTTCAGAGCCAGATAAAGAAATGGTTCCTCAACAAACTGTAGAAAAGTATTGATATACCTTGGGAGAACTCATGAAAATATGTTTTCTTCCACAGGAAGATGAACTACAGCATCCTACTGGATGTGTTATCCATGTAGCATGCAAGACATACATTCAGGGAGTTTGTTATTACATGCACTCAGTCTTTTAAGACAATCCATCTAGGAAGTCAGCTTTCAAATAGGCCTAAAAGGGAATAAAAAATTAATTTTAAGTACACATTTCATTGGAAAGAAAAGAAAAAGCACTAGAACTGCACATTCTACTTTGCACATTCTGTTAGCATCCTTAAAGCATTTTCTCTTCAGTATATATTCTATTTGTGATGGTAGTCAGTAAGATTAGAGGGATAGGATGCACTTGGATATTTACCCAATTGGTGACTAGTTTTCATTTTTGATGTCATCCAGGAAGGTCATAGCTCATACCATTGAATCATGGCACACATCTGCTTTTACTGAATACTAGATCCTCTTTTTGACTCAAATATTTACTGTATATTAGATCCTCTTGTTGACTCAGGTTTTGGATGGGGCCCTATATGCAGTATGACAGGGTCATTCTGGAGGGTTTCCAGAGAGTTCTAGAAAGCCAATATATTAGCTCCAGACTCAGCAAGTGCTTTTTCCTCTAGTAGTAGAGCAGTGGTTATACTAGGTTCATTAGTACACCTGAAGCTAATTAAGGCCCCATCCAGGACTTGTTTGAACAACTGAATACTTGAGAAGCATTAGAGGAAAGAAGAAAGAAGTCAAGGGCCAGGCAGATATGGGCAGCAACTATGGAAGCTGCCCAGGGAGAAGGATGGCCTGAGATGGTCTTATGCCTGACCCCACTGTGCAAGAATGTGGAGAAACTGAGACAAGCCCCCTTGAGATCAGACAGCTCAGTCCTGTGAAGGAGCATTTTGGGTGAGACTAGGCAGAGAACCCAAGGTATTAAAATGCCAGGAAGGAGGTTGTGGAAGTAGATGAGGTTCCTGCAGAAGGGAAAACCCAAGTACCAGGGGCCTACTTTATAGTCAAGAGGGATCTATTGTACTACATCACACTGATGCAAGGCTGGGAAATGCAGCAGCTCCTAATGCCACAGAAGCACCAGAAGTCAATGTTGAACCTAGCCCACAGTCACCTTTTCAGGGGACATCTAGCAGTGGAGAAAACCCTGGCATGTATCCTACAGAGATTCTTCTGATCAGGAGTACATGAGGATGTTCAGTGCTATTGTGTCTCTTGCCCTGAGTGCCAGCTACACAGTCCCCATCCACACTTACAGGCTCCTCTGGTTCCTCTGTCAGTTATCAAGGTCCTGTCTGAGCTGATAGCTGTGGGCCTGGTGTGGCCTCTGGAGAAGACAGCCTGAGGCCACCATTGCATACTTGTTGTCCTAGACTATGCTACCTGATACCTGGAAGCCATTCCACTATGGAACACTGTTTCTAAAATCGTAGCAACAGAGCTAATAAAGATTTTGCCAGCATAAAGCTACCTAAAGAGGTCCTGACAGATCAAGGAACCCCCTTCATGTCAAAAGTAATGAAAGACCTATGTGCCCAAATATATGGACCCTCTGGAGTTCTGTCTACCACCCAAAGACTGATGGCCTCATGAAGAGATTCAACAGGACCCTCAAGGCTATGATACTGCTATGGATGAGAGACTTAATAGCCTGAGTCATTCCCATTGTATAAGAACACTTGGAGAAGGCCCACAAGACCTACTACAACCACTGAGTGAATGTTCCACAATTTCAGCCTGGAGATCAAGTGATGGAACTAGTATTTGCTGCTGAGACCAAGTTGCTGGCCCAATGGCAGGAGCCTTATGAAGCAGTTGAACTTGTGGGCAGGGGTTAAAGTAAGCCGGAATGCACAGAAATGGCATTCCAGGGCCCACTATTTTTAGGGGTTCAGCATTCCGGGCTCCCTAAAAATAGAAAATGGAGCTCAAATGCTAATTTTGGAGGCCCACCATTTAAAAATAGTAGGCCCTGGAATGCAGCATTCTGGCTCCATTTTCTATTTTTAGGGTCCTGCCAAAAGTGAAGCCCCTAAAAATAGCAGGCCCTGGAATACCATTCTGGGGCATTACAGCAGGCAGGGAGCCAGTCAGACCCACAGCCAGGTAAGAGGTCCTGGGGGGAGGGTGTCAGGGGCAGACAGGCTGGCCCAGCAGGGAAAGGGCAGAAGGGCAGTGGGAGAAGGCAGTG
The DNA here is from genome assembly GCA_007922195.1 of Podocnemis expansa. Classification (NCBI taxonomy): domain Eukaryota; kingdom Metazoa; phylum Chordata; order Testudines; family Podocnemididae; genus Podocnemis; species Podocnemis expansa. The sequence goes on from ML682069.1 coordinate 7,575,847, forward strand.
TGACATGGCAGGGGGGCTGTCGAAGGGTTGGTGGAGCAGTGGCCGTACAGGGGCTGGGGGCAGTAGCTGGGGTGGGGGCTGGCGTTTGGGGGGTAGGGAGGTGGGGGCAGGCCCTGGGATGGGGGATAAGTGAGTGAGAGGGCAGGAGCTGGAGCTGGGGGGTAGGCAAGTGGGGGGCAGGAGCTGGGGGGGGGCTGGAAATTTAGGAGGGTATACTTTAACCCCATCTGTGGGAGAGGTAAATTACAAAGTGCAACATCTGGGTCACTGGAAACAAGAGTAGGTCTACCATATTAACCTTTTGAAGCCTTGGCAGGCCCAAGATGCACGTGTAGTCACCGTAAAGACTCTGCCTCAGGAAAAGAACCCACATGAGCAGGTAAAGATATGCCCCAACCTAACACCAAAACAAAATGCCAAAGTAGCTGAGATGATCAATCAAAACTGGCATGTGTTAGACTGGGCTGGACAACAGAAACTTATCTCCACATCATCACAAACCCTGGGGCCAAAGTAACAATAAGGCCCTACAGAATCTTGGAGGCAAAAATGAAGAAAATCAAGGCTGAGGTAAAAAAAATGTTAGAACAGGGAGTCACTGAAGAATCTCACAGCCAATGGTCCAGCACAGTTGTGCTGGTACCTAAACCCAATGGCATCACAATGTTTTGTAATGACTTTTACCAACTGAATGAGGTTTCCAGATTGGATGCATACACAATACCATGCATAAATAAGACAGTTAACCAACTGGGGAAGGCCCAATTCCTGACCATGCTGGATTTGATGAAAGGATAGTGGCAAATTCCCATGGCCAAAGAAATAAAAGAAAAGTCTGCCCTCACCACACCTAATGGTCTTTGCCAATACACTGTTCTCCACGCCTGATAGTCTTTTCCAGTACATAGTTTCAGACTACATAGTGCCTCAGAAACCCTTCAGTGCCTTATGACAAGTTCATGCACCTCTATTCAAGCTGTGCTGCCACATACCTGGAAGTTGTCATTATCCATACGCCAGACTGGGAAAGCCATCTAGAAAACATGGAAGCAGTACTGAATGCCCTGAGATGACCAGGCCTTACAGCAAATCCAGCCAAGTGTACAATAGAGTCAGGGCCACCTCTACTGTGAGGCAAAAGACAGACATGGCTTCAGGTGACAGTTCTTAGGGGTGCCTAGCCCCCCTGAAGATCAGGCTGGCTCCCACCTCTTCAACTCTTTCCTAGCAGTTCAGGCATTGTTATCTGCAGCTTAAGTCATGTAGGCAGAGTGCACTTTAAATCCCTCTGCAGGCAGACACTGGAGATTTATGCACTTTGGAAAAGCATTTTCAACCTCCATGAATGAGGTGGGGGGGGTGCCAAATCAAAATTTGGCTTGGGGCGCCACAACCCCTTGAGCCAGCCCTGAATAGGGTTAGCAGAAGCTGAATGCCTTGGATACATAATAGGAAGAGGTGTTGTGAAGCCCCAAATGAGTAAGCTGGAGGCCATCCAAACCTGGCCCCGACCTAAACAAAAGAAACAGGTTTGTGCATTCCTTCATGTAGTGGAGTATTACAAGTGCTTCAACCGCCACTTGGCCAGCAGAGAAAGTCCCCTGATGGACCTCATAAAGCCTTGGGATCCTGAATTGATGAAAAGGACTGACAAGGTGGAGGAAGACTTCACAGACCTAAGGACAGCCTTCTGCAGTAACTGCCTAATTGTGGCCCCAGACTTCACAAAAGAATATATATTACACTTGGATGCATCTGAGGTAGGATTGGGGGCTGTCCTATCACCGATGGTGTGAGAAGGTGAACACCCTGTCCTGTAGCTCAACAGGCAACTCCTTCCAAGGGAACAGAAGTAGGTAGTGGTGGTGAAGGAGTGCCTTGCCATCTAGTGGGCCATGGAAACTCTAAGATATTATCTGCTAGGACTAAGATTTACCCTTGTACCTGACCATGCTCCCCTCCAGTGGATGCAGAGGCACAAAGAGAAAAATATAAAGTTGACGAGATAATTCCTGTCCCTCAGGCCATTCCAATGTAACATCCAACACAGAGCTGGAGCCCATCATGGCAATGCTGATGGCCTGTCAAATGTACACAACCCAAGTTGCCCAACCCTGACGTGTTGAGCAGGGAAGAGGGATATGTGACAAAGTCAGACTGGGGTGTTTCCAAGGAGTTCAAGAAAGCCAACATATTAGCTCCAGGCTCAGCAAGTTCCTTTTCCACTTGTAGCTGAGCAGTGGCTACCCCAGGTTAATTAGCACACTATTTTGATTTGAAAATTTCTGTGACACTCATTCCTTTGCCTTATCTCCCATATTGGGGGAGGTGGGGGGGTCAAGTTTCACAAAACCATCAAGAACAAAAAATGTTTATGTTCCACCTCACACATGAAGCTTTTCCTCGTGCTTCACTGGTAGTTTAATGTAGCATTAGCACACTAAGCTGTATAAATTTCAATGAGAACTAGACTAGCTCAAGAGGATCCTTATTACACTGTTCTGGCGCCTTATTTTTAGACAGACAAATAGATAGATTCATGCCCATGAATGTAAGTGACTGATTTAAGCTACCTGTAGTTCTGAATTAATAAATGTAGCTCAGAGACAAGACTCAGTTGTAGCTGTCATATAATTTTTAAAAATATGGCCCATTGCCTTACATGTATCCCACTGAACTTTAAAAAGACTGGTTGTCTTGCCTGTCATGTTCCAATCCTAAACCACGAAGGTGAAACATTGATTAAGAACACCAAAGGTGTCAGCAAACCACCTCCCACATGATATCTGAATGACTCTATATCAATCAGTAATCTATAAACAACAAAAATGAAAGGTTATTAAATTATATATAAACATTTTGTAACTTCAATCTTAAATCTCAAACCATTTAGAATAACTTAGAAAATAAGGGGAAAAGTATATTGATAAAACATAAGAAAAATGAATGGAGAAACTATCTGAAGTAGAAGTGACACTAGGTATCACTTAAGCACCAGGGATTATGTTCCTATTATATTATGGTATCCTTGACTTCATTGTACAATCCTAACACAAGCAAGCAAAAGCTTAATATAATTAAAAACCTCACACCTCCAGTACTAGTGTGCTCTTAGATGTCATGGAGCTATTAATAGAGCTCTTGAAACCTGGGGAAGTTTACTGAAGGGGTCTCTCTGTGCTATCTAAGGCACTGCTGTCAGAGTTGACAAGGTCAGCTAAAATTCCCATGTGAATACAATGACTGAATCTGCACAGGCCAAATTCCTGTAGACACATCTAAGGTATCCTAGCATGAGAAAATGATAACAGACCCACAAAACCATCTTATCTCCTTCAAAACTGAAAACATCCTTTGGAAGTTTTTCACCTAAATGGACCCCCTTTCACTTGCTCCTTAGCCAAATCATTCAACCATCTCGATAGTGCCTATTAAGTTTAAGTGGATTTGCGTCAGAGTGTTCCCAAGTGGAAACCAGATTCCAGCAGGTGTCTAAAACATACTCTGGAGCTCATGGTCAGGTCACATGTAAATAGGCTTATACATTTTATCCTCATTTATTCCTTCTCTTTAAACCATGTACTAAATTGACAATGTTTTTCTTTTCTAATCATGAACATCTGTGACAGTGCATAAGCCAAAAGAAATATAATTAAGCAGATACTGTGGGGTTATGCTAAACAATTTTTTCATGGGTTCGGATTTCTGACAAAACTGAGGACAAAACATCTCTGTGTGCTAGCACTGACTCTGTATATTATGTATATATTGAAAAGAGTTTACTCACTTTAGAAAGGATGCCATATTCTTGAGATCATTTTTCACTTGTGATTTCCTGGCATGAAAAGCAATTGTGCTGCTTTCAAATTCTAACAATGAGGATTAATGTTGATTGTGTGTGATTTTTTTTCTTTTATCACGATGATGAAAACCAGTCAGTGCTGGTAGGTAGCACAGTACAAGTGATTCAATCATTAACCATTATCTGTGGCAAGTGTTGACCTGGCCTCAGACAAAATCCTTATTGCTCCCTTTGTTGTTTTCACTGAGCTCCCCTCCTTCCCTTTGTTGAATTATGATATGCAAATTGCACATGAAAAGAAAAAAACATGGTAATTCATTTCTTTCCAGCTGCATCCAGTTGAGGTTGGCAAGGAGTCATGGTAAAGTGATATAATAATTGAGTACTTTGGGCTTGAGTTCCACTAAAATGTCTTTGAAAGAACAGAATGGATAACACTTTTTTCCCTTTTAGCTGCATAGCAAAGTCTTCAGTGTGAGCTAGCAATGATAGTCGTTAGCATGGACTCTCTCAAAAAATCATTTCTAATGTTTCTGCTGCTGTAGAATTAAGTCAAGGAAACCCCAAGGTAATTTTCATGTAGCTCCAATAAAAAGAACAACAGTTTGTGAATACAGTGAAGCTTGGGCTAAGTCAGGGGTTGGCAACCCCAAGCACCCATGCCAAAAATGGCACGAGGGTCAAGCCTGAGTGGCACATGACACCACTCAGCCCCCCCCCCCGCAGCTCTTGGCCCCTGCTGGCCCTGCCCTTTGCTGGGCAGGGCTAGAGGGGAGCAGGGCAGGTCTGCCAGCCCAAAGCAGCTGCTGCCAGGAGCAGGTGCTGGCCCCAACCCTGACCCCTGGAAGCCACCCTGCGCTGCCAGGGGCAGGAGCTGACCTCCCAGGGGTGGGCGCTGGGTGGCCCCAACCCCGATCCTTGGAGGCTACCTGATGCTGCTGAGGGTGGTGTCAGTCCCAGCCCCAAACCAGAGGCCTTGCCCTTCTCCCTTTTGGCCCTGGCCCTGACACCCACTGAGAATGCTGACCCCAGGCTATGTTTTCATTTTTTGAGTGCTGCTCACATCTGTTCCTATGTAGGTGTCTATGTGCCACAGTGAATGGTTATCCAGAAGCTTTTTGCCCTAGTCTGTCCCTATAGGGTCAGTGGCCAATGCCCCCATCTGACCTACACGATATATAAGTGGCCCTGCCCCTACCTCTCCTTTAGTTCCTTTTTTCTGCCCATCACAGCGTTCCTGGAACTGCCCACTCTTGCAGGTTAGCAATTGCCTGTCCATTTCTTCATCTTCTACTTCTTTTCCTCCAACTCTGGAATCCCTTTTTGTATCTGTATTGTCTCCTGGCTCAGACTGCACCAGAGAACCCCTCTCTCCCTTGCATCCCAGAGGTAACATGCAGCGTGGCACAGACTCAGACATGTCTGGCTTCACGCCCTGTGCCACATCAGGAAAAGCCTTTTTGATCAGCGACCCCCACGAGAAATGCTTGAAATGCCTCAGGGAGGGCCACTGGACCAACAAATGTCCTATTTGCCAGACATTCAAGCTTAGAATGCAGCAGGAGTAGGAAAATTGCCTGTGCTCCAGGGCTCTGGACAAGGGCTGGTGCCCAGCTTTGGTGCCAGGCACCACACTGTCAGCACAACCAGCTCTGACACAGAAAGCACACTCTGCATGGGATCCGCCTCAGCACCAGTCCCTGTCCAGGAAGTTAAAGAAACATCATACAGGGTCAAGGTCTGCATCGAGGGCGCGCCCACAAAAGGACAAACCCCAGCACCAACACAGGTCTGGATCCCTGATGCAGACATGAGGGGACCTGCAAATGTTGGCACAAAGACCAAAAATATTAGCAGCTCCATCCACACATGAGGCATTTGAGATGGCCAGGGCACTCCTACAGCAGCCAACAGGAGCGTTGCCACGCTGGGGAAAGACCCAAGGCCTGGGCCAAGGCCCTGCCCCCTAGCCTTGGGCCCCACCCCCTGGAGCCCCGATCCAGCCTTGGTCTCCTGCCGCCACCAGCCTGGCTCCAGATCCCTGGCCAGGGACGAGACCAGGAGATGCAGGTGCCACCGCAGGTAGCCCAGCCTGAATTCTCAGCTGTGGACCTGGCGTGGAGTGGCAGGCACCGCTGCTGGCGGCCAGGCCCTGGATCTCCAGCTGGGGATGGGGCTGGGAGAGGCAGGGGATGAGCTGAACATTTGGGGCACTGGTGCTGGGACTTGGGGCACACTCCCCATGTGCCAGGCGCCAGCAACCCCCCCGGTAGCCAATCCGCACTCTGCCCAGACTGATGGTGTTGAAGGGAAACTGGCACTGTCTTTGTGGGCCCAGCCCAGGCCTCTGGTTTAATCCAGCCCTTCAACACAGGAGGAACCTGTGCAGGACCAGGTCCAGCAGCAGGGGAGTTTATCCCAGGATCAGGCCTTGACACCCTGTTCTCTGCAACTGCAACTGGGGAAGGCTGTCTTAGCACCACTTCATAATGGGTGCCATCATCCCTGTTTAATCAATCCAGGGACCCTCAGCATGCCCACTCACTCCGAAAGGCATGCACCCCCTTGGGCTCAGAGTCTGAGATGGGGGATGACAGGCCTATCTGTGGTTCTCACCAGAGGTCGCCTCCTGGGAACACTTGCCAGCACCCTCACAGAAATCACACTGCACCAGATCGAGATCCTGCTCCTCAGGAGACTCCAACACTCAGCATCGATATCACTGTTCGCTGATGTCTCCCTCTTCCCAGCACTGGCCTTGACATGCCTGGCAGGAAAGCATTGGAGGAAGTGCTTGCCATCCCCTTCCCAGGACAGGGAGATGCGAGCATCACCCTCCCCTGCACTGACGCATTGCTTCCCCCATGGGAACCCCTGGTACCATTGCTGAAGAGGGCATGCTCCCCATGCACTGACTGATGCAGGGCAACTGACCTCTTTTGGGCATGAGGAAGAAAGCCATCCTCGGGAAAGACCTTGGCACCACAAACCTTCAAGGACTGGTTGGTCCAGTGGAAAGACTGGGAATCATGGGACTCACTCCAATGGGACCCAACATCGCCTGTGTCCTCAAGACCTACTACCTCAGAAGGGGACAGGACCCAGATTTGTAAACAAGGACTTGGATCCAGGGCTAGGTCCCTCAGGCCCAGGGAGAAATGACTCCCAGGTTATATCCTCTTCCTCCCCTGATGAGACAGCCTATGAAAGGCCCCTATGCTTTAGAGAAGACCCTAGGGTGCATCAAGAATTTCTGAAGTGCATGGCCGTAAACCTCAACCTGCCAATAGAGGTAGTCAGGGAGGACTTTGGCCCCCTCTTCGATGTGGGAGATGCCACCCCCCAGCTAGAGTAGCAGTTGCTATGCATGAAGGAGTGCTAAAGATTTCCCATACCCGATGGTAGACACCAACATTGGTTGCCCAGTCTTGAAAGGGACAGAAATGGAGTACCACATCCCTGTGGACAAATTCAGCTTCCTCTTCACTCACGCTACCCTAAGGTCACTGGTGGTGAATACAGTGAACCAGTATGAGAGACAAGGAGAATCCACCACTATCCTGAAAAATAAAGAGGCCAAGAAATTGAACCTTTTTGTGAGAAAGATTTATTCCACTACTGCACTGCAATTACGCATTTTTCCGTCAGTAAGCCCACATGGGCAGATATATTTTTAACTTATGCAGTTGATGTGGAGGTTTCAGGACCTCATCCTTTCCAACTACATGGTAGGCTACAACATTTTAGTCGAGGAAGTACTATTGGCAGCACCTGCAACACTGCTTTCCTCATGGGGTGCCACAGACATGGCCAGCAGGGGTAGCTTCAGCGATTGCTGTGCATCAGGCCACATGGCTACAGGGATTGGGATCATCCCCACAAATGCAACATCCATTCAGGACCTTCCTTTTGATGGTACATTGCTATTTGCTGAGTCAACCGATTCAAAGCTGCATGACACTCCACTCTCTAGGAATGTACACCCCTCAGATGGCCAGGCAGTCCTTTCGGGCACAACAATTACTGCCCCAACACCAGCAGCAGCAGCAGCAGCAGCAGCAGCAGCAGCAGCAGCAGCAGCAGCAGCAGCAGGGTCCATGTCACTGACCTTTCCAGTCATCTTATAGCCTCTATGGAAGTGAGAACAGGGACAGAGTCAGAGGTGAAAGGGAAGCAAGGGCACAGGGCTCCAGCCAATTCACCCACCAGGGCAATATCAGGGTCCTGGCATCCCAGAGGCAGAGGTATTGACCTCTTGCCTGAGGGTCACCATCAATGCTGCCTTTACCCTTTTGAAACAAACCAGCCCTCTTCTAACACTGGTGGTCCAAGACAACATCAGACTGATGGATATTGGACCTGGTGTTGAAGAATTATGCCATCCAGTTCAGGCCCAGGCCTCCTGAAAGAAAACGGCCCCCGACTACCGAACCTATCCTACAAGACTCTCCTGGAGCTGGAATGCCACAAGCTCCTAGACATGGGAGCAATAGAGAGACTACCCACAAGGGAAAGAGAGAGGGATTTCTACTCAAGGTACTTCTTCATCCCAAAGGCAAAAACGGGGGTCTGAGACCCATGTTGGATCTAAGAGCCTTGAACAAGTTTATACAGAAAATAAAGTTTTGAATGGTTTCTCTATCTCAGTTTATTCCCTCCTTAGATCCAGGGGACTGGTTCATGGCCCTTAACTTAAAGGATGCCTATTTTCACATTTCAATAAGGCAAAAGCACAGGAAGTTCCTCCACTTCACCGTAAGGGGAGAGCACTTCCAATTCACTGCCCCAAGGGTTTTCACAAAATGCAAAGCAGCTCTAGCAGCCCACCTGAGAAAGCAAGGGGTCAGGATATTTCCATACCTGGATGACTGGCTAATAAGGGCGAAGTCCAAGGCCCAGGTCTGGCACAGCATCCATTCTGTCCTAAAACTGTGTGACAAACTAGGCCTCCTCATAAACCTAGAGAATTCAGAACTCACCCTGACGGGAATAGAGTTCATAGGGGCACGTCTAGACTCGGCGAGGGCAATGGCTTCACTGCCCCATCCAGGTTTCAATCCATGTCTACCATCATTTTAGAACTGCACCATGCTCCCACCATGAGAGCAAGGTGATGCCTCCAGCTGCTAGGCCATATGGCTACCTCCACCTATATCAGGAGTCTCAAACTCAAATCACCACAAAGCCCGCATGAGAAGTAGTACATCAGTCAAATGGCCACACCACTGAAACCTTTTCCTACAACGATATTGCAAATATCGATAACAATATCATTGTTGCGAGCCGCAGAAAATAGCTTTAGGGGCCATGTTTGAGCCCCCTGACCTACGTGATAAGGGCGGCACCCCTCTGCATGAGATCACTACAGTCTTGGCTGGCATCCGTCTTCCACCCCCAATGCTACCCACTGAATTGGGTGGTCACTATACCACAAGAGGTCCTGAACTCCCTGACAACATGGCTGGACCTGGACTTTGCATGCAGAGGTGTCCCATTCAAGGCTCAGAAGCCCTCACTTACCTTGATCACTGATGTGTCAAATCTAGTCTGGGGAATGCACATAACAGGAGGAATTTCTACCACAGGCAGACAGGCCCCTCCACACAAATGTGAAGGAGCTAAGAGTGAAACGACTGGCCTGCAGGGTCTTTTTGGATTTAATAAAAAGGAAAACAGCACAGGTCCTAATGGACAACACGGTGGCTTTGTTCTACCTGAACTGCCAGGATGGGGGGGGGCACTCACCTGCGCTATGTGCAGAAGCTACCCAGCTATGGGAGTTAGTCCTGAAACACAACTTCCACCTAATAGCTGCCTACCTACCAGGAGTGAGAAACTATCAAGTGGACAAGCTCAGCAGACAATTCCTACCCCAACACAAGTGGTCCCTACAACCAGAGGTGACAAGCCAACTCTTTGGGAGGTGGGGTTCCCCCCACATAGACTTCTTTGCAATGTGAGAAAACCACAAATGCAATATCTTTTGTTCTCTGAAGGGCACAGAGAAGGGCCCTATATTGGATGCCCTTCTGATAAACTGGGAAGGCCCACTACTCTACACCTTTCTCCTCTCCCCCAATCCACAGGATAATGTTAAAGATCACGAGGGACAAGGCAGACATGATCCTAATTGCCCCATCTCAGTCATGTCAACACTGGTACAGCACTCTCCTTGATCTATCAGTGGCCCGGCCCATAACATTCCCTCTCATAGCAGATCTACTCACACAGGACTCCAGGCACCTGCAACACCCAGACCTGAAATCACTACATCTAACAGCCTGGAGGCTACATGACTGAGTCCTGATGAGCAGCTATGCTCCAGTAAGGTCCAACAGGTTCTGATCAAGGCAGCCGTAACTAAAGAATTCAGCTCCTGGGTCACATTCCAATAAGAACATGCCCCTTACAATGGCCAGTGCCTGGAGTGAGTAGTGAGGAACACACCCTTTAATGGAATGGCTCAGTGGAGCTGCTCCAGCATGCCCGGGGGCAAAGACCCGCTTGCCTCACTGTAGTTATAGCCCTGGATCAAGAGCAGAAAAACCTATATGAGGACCACCTACGAGGCAAAGTAGAGGCAGTGGTCCATCTGGACCACAAAAAGCAGGTATCCCTCAGGTCTGCCCCAATCCACACCACACTCAATTACCTCCTAGAATTGAAAAAGAGGGGGCTGAAGCTTCTCTTCCTCAGGATACACCTGGCAGCTATCTCAATCTCAGCTTTCCATAATTCCTTTGACGGAGTGACCCTCTTTTCTTACCCCATGACAATAAAGTTCTTCAGAGGATTAGAGAGACTGTACTCCCAGATCAGAGACCTGGTTCCTGAATGGGACTTAAACATGGTCCTAGAGGGGCTCACAAAACCTCCCTAAAAGTCCATAAACTCATGCACTCTACTGATCCTATCATGGAAGGTGGCATTTCTGGTGGTGATCATGTCAGCAAGGAGGGTGTCTGAATTAAGGACCCTCTCCTCAGAACCCCCATATATGGTGTTCCATGCCAATAAAGTGCAACTTTGCTTTTATCCCGTCTTCTTACCCAAGGTGGTGTCACCTTTCCACATAAATCAGAATATCTGTCTCCCACTGTTTTTCGCAGACCCACAGGTCATGGAAAACCAGAGAAGATGGCATAACCTCAACATCAGAAGGGCATTGTTAACACTGACCATTATCTTTGAAAACTCATGGAGAATGGGGGAGGTGCCAGAGGACTGGAAAAAAAAGCAAATATAGTGCCTATCTTCAAGACAGAGAAAAAGGAGGATCCAGGGAATTACAGATCTGTCAGCCGCATCTCAATCCCTGGAAAAATCATAGAGCAGGTTCTCAAAGAATCTATCCTAAAACACTTGGAGGAAAAATAGCGTGATCAAGAACAGTCAGCATGGATTCACCAAGGGTAAATTGTGCCTGACCAACCTCATCACCTTCTATGATGAGATGACTGGATTTGTGGATGCAGGAAGAGCTGTTGAGGTGATATACCTTGAATTTAGCAAGGCTTTTGATACAGTTTCCCACAGCATTCTTGTCAGCAAATTAAGGAAGTATGGGCTGCATATGTGGGCTGTAAGGTGGATAGAGAACTGCCTAGAACAACGGTTTTGGTGAGTAGGAGTCAATGGCTCCATGTCTAGTTGACAACCAGTAATGAGTGGTGTGCCTCAGGGGTTGGTCTTGGGGCCAGTTCTGTTCAACATTTTCATTAATGATCTGGATGATGGGATAGATTGCACACTCAGTAATTTTGCAGATGACATCAGGCTGGGGGGAACGGTAGACATGCTGGAGGACAGGGACAGGATTCAGGGAGACCTTGACAAATTGGAGCAGTGGGCCAATAGAAATCTCATGAGGTTCAACAAGGACAAGGGCAAAGTCCTGCACTTGGGACGGAAAAACCCCATGTACTGCTAGAGGCTGGGGAGCACTCAGCTACGTAGCAGCCCTTTAGAAAAGGATCTGGGGGTCCTGGTGGATGGGAAGCTGAATATGCGTCAACAGGGTGCTCTTGCTGCCAAAAAGGCCAATGGCATACTGGGCTGCATCAGAAGAAGTGTTGCCAGCAGATCAAGGGATGTGATCATTCCCTATATTCGGCACTGGTGAGGCTTCATACGGAATACTGTGTCCAGTTTTGGGCTCCCCACTACAGGAAGGATGTGGACAAATTAGAAAGAGTCCAGCATGGGGCAATAAAAATGATCAAGGGGCTAGAGCACACTTATGAAGAGAGACTGAAGGAACTAGGCTTATTTAGCCTACAGAAGAGAAGACCCAGGGGGGATTTGACAGCAACCTTCAACTACTTGAAGGGATGCTCCAAGGAGTAAGGAGCTTGGTTGTTCTCAGTAGTAACCAAGGACAGAACAAGGGGCAATGGTTTCAAGTTGCAGCAGGGGAAGTTTAGGTTGGATATTAGGAAAAACTTTCTTACTAGGAGAGTGGTGAAGCATTGGAATGGGCTACCTAGGGAAGTGGTGGAATCTCCATCTTTGGAGATATTTAAGGCTTGGTTAGACAAAACCCTGGCTGTGATGATTTAGTGAAAGTATTCTGCTTTTTTAGCAGGGGGGTTGGACTAGATGACCTCATGAGGTCCCTTCCAACCCTATGTTTCTATGTCTGCGTTCACACACAGGGGGTTATTTCGATATGGTTGTTTCGAAACAACTTGTATCGAAATAACACCTTATTTTGAAATAACTTAATTCAAATTAACAGTTTGTTAATTCGAATTAAGGAAAAAAGCTCAAAGCAAAATAGCAGGTTCAGGCAACAGTTATTTCAAAACAAGTCACCGTTGTTTCGAACCAACATGTTCTCATGGCATTGTTTCAAAACAATCATTTTGAAACAACGTTGTTTCGTCCCTGCATGGGGTTTAACTTGTTTCGAAACAACGCCTTTGTTTCGAAACAACAGTTCCCGTTGTTCCAAAACAACCGTGCGTCATGTGAACAGGGTATTTCTTATTTCGAAACAACCTCTGTTGTTTCGAAATAAGAGTGCTGTGTGAACATGGCCTATGGTTCTATGATTTGCCACATACATCAGATGAACTAGACAATTCCGCAAAATGACCCAGCTTTTCATAGCAGCTGCCGAGTGCATGAAGAGCCAAGCAGTAATGTCCCAAAGCATCTCGTCATGGATAACAAGCTGCATTAAAGACTGTTACCACAGAACTTACACTTCCCTCCTAGGGAAAATCAAAGTCTATTTGACTAGAGCACAAGCGTCCTCCATGGCCTTCCTCACACATGTCCTGATTTAGGAGGTATGCAGAGTGGCGCCCTGGTCTTCAGTGCATACTTTTGCATCCCATTATGCAATTGATCATCAGGCAAGAGACAATGCTGCCATGGGCAGAGCCATTCTACGAGCAGGGAAACCTTAACTCTGCTTACCATTCTGAACATGTCTTGTAAGTCACCAATATGGAAACAAATGCGAGCAGCACTTGAAGAAGAATGGAAGGTTACTTACCTGTAAGCATCCTTCTTCAAGATGAGCTGCTCACATACATTCTGTACCCTCCCTCCATTCCTGTTTTTCAGAGTTAGCAGAAAGAAAGGACTGAAGGAGGGTAGGGTCAGAGCCACCTATATACCATGCAGTTGCACAGGTCAGAAGGGACATTGACTACTGACCCTACGGGGACAGGCTCAGGCAAAAAGCTTCCAGGCAGCTGTGCACTGAAGCTCATATACACCTACATGGGAATATATGTGAGCAGCCCAACTCCATGAAGGATGCTTACAGGTAAGTAACTTTCTGTTATCTCCTTCCTCAACTCTCATCTCATAACACCAAGTTGTTAGGAAACCATTTTCATATCAAATGTAAGTGGGGGAAGAATATAATATTTGTGGTGCCCCCTCCAAAAGACAATAAAGGAGAAAGAAAGGGATACATAGGCTGTGTTCACACAGCACTCTTATTTCGAAACAACAGAGGTTGTTTTGAAATAAGAAATACCCTGTTCACACGACGCACGGTTGTTTCGAAAGAACGGAACCCATTGTTTCAAAACAACTTAAACCCCATTCAGGGATGAAACAACATTGTTTCAAAATGATTGTTTTGAAACAATGTCGTCTGAACATGTTGTTTCGAAACAATGGTGACTTGTTTCGAAATAACTGTTGCCTGAACCTGCTATTTTGCTTTGAGCTTTTTTCCTTAATTCGAATTAACGAACTGTTAATTTGAATTAAGTTATTTCGAAATAAGGTGTTATTTTGATACAAGTTGTTTCGAAACAACCGTGTCGAAATAACCCCCTGTGTGTGAACACAGCGATAGATATTGAAGTTTACTGAAAAATTGGGTGCCTTTTTTCATGACAGTATTAAAAACTGATTTTTTTCCCATCAAAGAATTTGGAATCCTTTCAACCTTATGAAATTTTCATTAAAACTGGTAGAAAAAGTGCCACACAAAGGTATTTTTCTTGTTCAAATCCTGTGTGTTGCTTGAGTCTACCTTAAATTAACTGACAGACTACCAGAAACTTGAGCCTGAAAGATGCTGACCAATGGGACTAGATTATCTTTTGCTAAATGAGAGATAGAGTGACCAGCATGGTAGACTCTTGAGCCCAAGAAGTAAATAGATTCACCTGTCTACAGCCTTTCCTTTTCTACAGGAAAGAAAGACCCAGCAGTCCACCTAGTAGCAAAGAGAAACTAGAACCCAACTCTTTGGGAGCTGGGGCTACCAGAAGAGGAATTGTTTCCATGTACCTGCTGGTAAATATCACTCAATAAATTGAAACAATTGGATTTCTCCCACTTTTTTAGATCACAGTTAGTTGAAAACTATTCATCATTGGCACTTAAAAGTGAAGGTAATAGGTTCTTTGGAAATACTCACAATAGAGTAATACTGGCTATAAAATTATTATATTTATAGGATCTGAATGGAGTGTTTTCCCTCCCATCACTTCTACATCATTCTCTCAATCTATCCACCACTACAAGATCAGACTGAAGGCTGTTAGCTACAGATAGAACAAGCAAGGAGTCCTATGGCACTTAAAGACTAACAAATTTATTTATTGCATGAGCTTTCACGGGAGAAAGAACACAAATCTGACATCAGAAATCACAACATTCTAAAACCAGTGGGTCAGCATTTCAGTCTTTGTGATCACTCCATTAATAATTTGCTAGACCAGCATACAGAGGAAGATGAGAGAAAAATATTGGACACACAGGACAGTCTCTGCGCAAAACAATAAATGGGCACTTGACATCAGAAATCACAACATTCTAAAAACCAGTGAGTCAGCGTTTCAATCCTCCTGGTCACCCCATTAATAATCTGCTAATTGTGGTGCTCAGACAGATAAATACCAGATGAAGGCTTTAAAGAGAAGCAGATGAAATTAAATTTATTTGCAAATTTGGTTGCATTACTTCAGGACTTAATAGGGACATTGGATTTTTCTCTCATTGCAACAGGTGATTTCACCTCATCTTCCTCTGTATGCTGTTTCCCAGTGGTTGAATCTTTACAACTGTTTTGATTTGCTGATACAGTGTGACCTGTTCCCATGACATACACTTCCCTGCATTTATTTCCTCCCATTATGTAAGTTTCCTCACCTTCAAAACATCTGACAAAGTGGGATTTTCTCCCAAGAAAGCTCATGCAATAAATAAATCTGTTAGTCTTTAAGTGACACAGGCCTCCTTGTTTGTTCTACTGAACTAGACTAACACAGCTGCCCCTTTGGAATTTAGCTACAGATAGGAAATTCCTTACCCATGTATTCTTCTGCTATGTGAAGATACTGCATATTTCTCCAGTTACGATAGAAGGAAGTCCTTTTTTGAAATCTATTATCCCTGATTCACTTCTTTCAGAGTGCGTAATGAGACATGATTCAGAAGAGATTGGTTCAATAGAAGATAGGCAAGTGCTGCAAATATCCAAAACACAAGATCCCAAGGGGTAGCCGTGTTAGTCTAGTTTCGTAAAACAAACCATCTTCATCATCTGGATCCATGGGAGGGATGCCCTTGAAGACTTCCACAAGATTTCAACAATTTCCACTCCACTATTAAACTTAGCCTGGAACACTCCACACAGCAGATCCACTTTCTGGACACTACAGTAAAATTAGGGATGGACATATTAGCACTACTGTATATGGAAAACTTACTGGTCAATATAGTTACCTACATCCCTTGAGCTTTCATCCTGAACAGACCACATGATCCATTGCCTGCAGCCAAGCCCTAAGATATAACCACATTTGCTCTGATCCCTTAGATAGAGACAGACACCTTCAGGATCTCTATCAAGCATTCGTAACACTACAGTACCCAGCTGTGGAAGTGAAGAAACAGATTGGCAGAGCCAGGCAGGTACCCAAAAGGCAACTACTACAGGAGGAGCCCAAGAAAGAAAACAACAGAGCACCTCTAGTCATCACCTATGACCCCAAAGTCAGACCCCCTACAACACATCCTCAGGGATCTACAGCCTATTCTACAAAATGATCCCTCACACTCTGAAGCCTTGGGAGACAGACCTCTTCTTGCCTACAGACAGCCTCCCAACCTTAAAAAGATACTTACCAGCAACTACAGGCCTAGCAACAGAACCACTAAAGCAAGCACATATCCTTGCAACAAACCACACTGACAACTTTGCCCACATATCTGCATTAAAGACACCATTACAGGACCTAATCAAGCCAGCTACTCCATCAAAGGGTCCTTCACCAGCTCATCCACCAATGTGATTTATGCCATTATGTGCAAGAAATGTCCCTCCACCTTATATATTGGACAAACAGGACAGTCTCTGCACAAAAGATTTAATGGGCACAAAACTGACATCAGAGATCACAACAAACAAAAACCAGTGGGTCAGCATCTTAATCTTCGTGATCACTC
This sequence comes from Podocnemis expansa, assembly GCA_007922195.1. Classification (NCBI taxonomy): domain Eukaryota; kingdom Metazoa; phylum Chordata; order Testudines; family Podocnemididae; genus Podocnemis; species Podocnemis expansa. The sequence continues at coordinate 7,592,573 of ML682069.1, forward strand.
CATGAATGATTTGTTAATGGTTGTGTGCACACAAATGAATACTAAATCGAGGCTTCAAAGAGAATCTAGGGAAATTGAATTCATTTGCAAATTCAGTTCCATTGCTTCAGGACTTGATCAAAACACTGGATTTTTCTCACATTACAACAGGTAATTTGACCTCATCTTCCTCTGTATGCTATTTGAATCTTAACAACTATTTTGATTTCCTGTTACAGTGTGACCTGTTCCCATGACTGACACTTCCCTGCATTTAGTTCCCCCCATTCTGTAATTTCCCTCATCTTCAAAGCATCTAATGAAGCGGGATTTTCTCCCACAAAAGCTCATGCAATAAATAAATCTGTTAGTCTTTAAGTGCCACAGAACTCTTTGTTTGTTTTATCTAAAACACAGCTGATTTATGCTTGATCCAGTTCTCAGGGATGCCAGATTCAAAAAAAAAAAAAAAAAAAAAAAATCCTACTGCTGTGGACCTCCAAAGAAACAAAACTAGGCTCTTTAGTCACTGTCAAGTTTCACAGGAAATAGAGGGACTTATTGTAAAATTGTAATTTTTATTTGCAAAAGCATCTAGAGACTTTAAATAAGATCAGGACCACAGTGTGACAGGCTGTGTAAATAAATAAGAGTATGGGACAGTCCTGACCCCAGGGAGTTTGCAGTCTAAATAGTCAAGGCAGGTAAAAAGGATAGAATGACACTTACAGAGCATGCCCTAGAAATCATTGAAAAAAAAAATATGCAACTCACACCACGTGCCTGGCCAAAAGTAGCTGTTAAGAACAGACATTATCTCAAATGTAGTTTAGAGAAAGACTAAACATCAGTAAAAGTATTACAGTATTGTTGTTTGCATATTGAACACCACTTTGTCTGAATTGGAAATAGATTTTTTTCCTCCTCCGCACTGCAGCTAGGATATGCTGAACTAGCTTCTCATATCTGTGGTGGAAATCATTGTTCACCACTTGCTGGAGTTAATGAAGGAATGATTTCACAAAAGAGATCCAAAGTTGCAGGCGCTACACCAGTTACAATGTTGCTTGTTTTTCAAACAAATTAAGTGATGCAGTTCTACATGTTTCTCACAGGAAGAGGTGTGGATTATATAAACTATAAAATCCACATCTTCCAAAATTTGAGCCAACCTGCACTGAGTAGAAGAAAACAAGCCCTTCCTTTGAAGGACAATTTTCTGGAAAGTAGGAGCTTTCTGAAACTTTTAACCATTTTAAGTTACATATTGAATAGAGCACTTTTTATTTTATTCTCCTAACCAGTGCTACTTGCTTGAGAGTGGGATATGGGGACAGATGTACATGTGGAGTATAGTTGGGCAATCTTCTAATAGTAAATATATTGATACATTTAACCCTTTTATCCAGCTCATGAATTATCCACAAGGATTTAAAAAAAATAAAATTATCGTGGTATGACTGGTAATTATGTGTTGTGACCGTATTTCAGCTTGTGTTCTGATTCAAAGTCCTTTGACATGAATAGGAATATTTTCCTTGACCTTAGTGGATCAGGATCCTCAGGACCAGCTAGAACAGAAAGAGTAGACTTTACTAGGATTAAGAGCCTTTAGGTGACTGTGATTTTTGGACCTTCTGTTCTCATAGATGAAAGATGGAAAATGGGATAGAAACACAGGGATTCTCTAGGTTTGTCAAAAAGATGTTTTGTAAGGTCTCTAATCAAAGGCTGTATCATACAGGTCATCATAACCATTGTAAGATGTGCATATAGCAAATATACAATCAGTTATTCATAAATATATTGATAATTATACTCTCAAGGCCTTACAGTTCAAGGCAGTTCACTCAAAAGTCATGTACTTTGAGACAAAGTTTTTCAACAAGGCACTTGGTAGATGCTCATTTCTATTGCGGAAATCCATTGTGGGTTTTGTACCATACAATATAAGCATACTTATAACTTGCATACTGACTTTAATCTTAATGAAGTATTTGCTGCGACTTCAAAGGGAAATTAGCAGGAAGAGGTAAGCACTAGAGTAGGAGGGAAGCAAAGGGAAAGAACTGAGAATTAAGTTTATGCTCTAGAAAGCAAGTTATTATTTTGTTCTAGATATAACCATATGTATTCTTTCTTCTTACCACTTGAATCTCTGTTCTATGACGACAAACCTATCCTTGTTTTCTTTGTAATTATATGTAAGTTCTGGTTGCTAAGTGTAGTGGTGATCCTGACCTGAATCTTGGAAGCTGCCATGTAATTTTCTTTTCGGAGAAGAGGATCTGATAGTTGTGGGAGTGTTTGATAGACCTGGGACTGAGGAGGCCAGACACACATATAGAGGACTTCTGAGTTGGTATGACTGTACAGAGACAGAGAGGCCTGGATGGCAATGTTTGTGTTGACAGAGGCTGATGGAGAAAAGCAGCTGAGCCACAGCAGACACAGACAAGACTCTCTTAGTCTGAGGTAGCTCACAACCCTGGGTATTACTTGGAAGCATCATGGTGGGTTTCATTCAACAGGTGGTCTTTTCACTTGTGGGGCCCAGGAAAGAAAACAGGTATTATAGGGCCCCAAAATATTATAAATCCTTGAGTATTCTAAAGCCATATGCAATAAAAACCATTTCATGTGCTTCACCAACTGATACCAATATAAAGAATATCCACTTGCACCCAGAAATTCCATGCTTATCTTATCTTTGCTTTATTATCTCAAGGGACTCTTATACTAGGTAAAGGGATGTTGATAGTGTCATAAGCATCTTTTTAGAATGGATTTTTCTTTTAAATATTGACTAATAAATGAGTACTGATTTTGTTAAAGGATAATGCTGTGACTTCCAACTTAGCTATCTGCAAAGATTTCTTCTTTCTTATGCATACAAAAACTTCTCTGGTACCTATTTAGTATGTCCTCCTTGAGCAGAGTGCACATTTTCCTAACAACTCAATGCATGTAATTCTTCAGAAAATGTATTTATTTTTATTTAGAGTGACACATTTAAAAACAAGCATATGCTTATCTATTGTGCGCAGTGTAAGGAGTTTGCTAGTCCTGCGGGATTTGAGAAAAAATTTGCTTCTTAGAAGAGACTTTCTGATTATTTTATTTTGGAACGCTGCCAGAAAGATGTGAAATGCTACATGTGTGAGAGAGAAAGATATATGCTGAGACCTAGAACATAAAATTAATAATCCCAAGGGAAGAATTAAGTCAGTGTAGGACAGACAAGCAGTTTTTACACACACACACACACACACACACACACACACACACACACACACTTTTGCATAAGACTATCAGACAAATCAGAGAGCTAAAACGGTTACCCAATTTACATTCTTCAGCAAACTTAGTGTAAAAAGTCTGGCAGGTTCATGGCCTACCATCTTTGAAACTCGTAGCAGTAATTCCATCAGTCCTTGTGGCTCCAGTTAAGTATAAGGGCAAGTCACCTGTTCATAAACCTGTAAACAACTCCTAAAGATCTGCCTGAAAATCTGCCAGTCTTCATAAAAAGCAAACAAAACAATGCCACATCCCTACAGGGCACTGAAATTGTCCTTTTAGAATCTTCACTCTTCCTAGATGTGCCAATTCATTTAAACAAGCCCCTGAGCATACCAAAACTGTTAGACATTATTAAGTGTGTCAAATCTTACAAAGCTGCCTCTTGTTACAGCTTTCTTGCTGACTTTTAACAAAAAAAACCAAACCCCTGCTTATCTCATCCAGTTACTGACAGGGTTGCTTAGTAATTTGTTCTTTAATAAGAACTTGTTATAATTCTAGCCTTGTCCAACAATGATTTGTACATTTCTCCAGTCCCAAGAAACTAGCCTCTGTGGGTATGTCTACACTGCAGCTGGGAGCAAGCCCCCCAGCACAGGCAGGCAGAGCCACACTAACAGAGCTTGAGCTGAGCCCGAAAAGTAGCAGCACGAACACTGTTGCTGCAAGAAAGACTCAGGCTAGCCACTGAAGTTTAGATGCAATGGGGCAAGTGACCTCAAAAGCCTGAGCAGCCACCCTAGTTGGAACATCCACACAGCTCTTTTTAGTGCATGAACCTGAGGCTGAACAGTAGAAATAGTGTACATCATGGTGTCAAGTCAACATACAAAAATCTGGTGTTTTAAAACCAAAGACCAGTGGGATGATTACTGCGAACAAAAAAATGTAATGTGCAAACTGAGTTCATCAGAAAAATCTAGTGAAAAAAACCAAATGTTTTTAATATTAGGAGGATGGTGCATTACATTGCTTAACAAGCTGCTAACTGTCCCAAGTGCCCTAAAATTCAACCCTATAACAGGCAAATTTAGGCTGAATATTAGGAAATCTGTGGGGGAGTGTTCCCCCAAGGAAATGTAGATACTTTGAACATATTATCATGAAGAAACTAACTCTGTTTAGGGATCTTTGGGTATGTCCACACATCTTTTTTTATTTTGAAATAACACTGGTTATTTTGAAATAAAAAAAGTTTTGGTCCACACGATGTATTCTTATTTCGAAACGACGGAGCCCATTGTTTCAAAATAAGAGCCGTCATTTTGAAATGGCTTAAACCGCTTTCATTTTGAAACGGCAGTTATTTTGAAACAGGTCATTTCAAAATAATGCCGTTTGGACATCTTATTTCGAAACAACTGTCGTTTCGAAATAATGGGCCAGACCTTCCTCCCAGGGTGCACAGCACCCATAGGAAGGAGGAAGTGCTGTCCCGCACCTTTGCCTGCCAGCGTGCCCACAGTCCTGATCAGGCATGGCAGCACGTGGCTCTGCTGGCCCTAAGGGGTGACGCTGTGTCCCTGTATGGATACTGAGGAGGTCCAGTGCTGCCTCAGTATATGGAGCAAGACAGACGTCCTTACCCGGTTCCAGGCCAGCCACCAGAACTGGAATATATATGTGGACATAGCCCCAGAGCTGTCCACCCACGACCACACGCACACCACAGAGCAAGTGCACTCGAAAATCAAGGCCCTGAGGCAGGACCATGCCCACACCAGGGAGGCACGGGAGCTCCAGGGAGCAGATAGCACTGCAACCTGCCCTTTCTATGAGGAACTCCATTCCTTCTTGGGGGCTGAGCTCAGTGGCCTGCCGGCTCAGGCCATCAACAGTGGCCAACGCCCGAGCACAGCCTTTGTGACAGAGGGAGGGGACACAGACTCCGAGGCATCCATTGATGTCGGCCAGCCTCCTCCCATAGCACCACCAGTACCAGAGGCTGCACCAGAGACCCCAGAGCTCTTCCCTGTCCCGGAGAAGGAGGAGACCAGTGAGGACGAGCAGGGGCCTCGCAGCATGCTGGCGTCTGGGGAGTCCGAGGCCAAAGCGGGCACATCCTGGTGGACATCTGGAGCCCCAGTGGATGAGTCTCTCTCTCCCATAGAGGCACACAGGGCTGGGCCTGCCCAGGTCACGGGCAGCGAGGGGGTACAGCCTTGGGACAGGTAGAGCACAGGGCCGGGGGGTGCAGAGGCCTTCCCATGGGCATGGGTATCCTAGAGACATGTGGCACCAGGGTCACAAGCCCCTGCATGCCTGGGGTTGGTTCACAGGGGATGGGTGTAAAAGATGCAGCTGCATCTTGGACAGGGTGGAGCGCATGCAGGCCACACCACTCACAAGTGGCCTTGGGAGACTCCCCAGAGGAAGTCTTGGGTGAGTCCAGCTCACCATTCTGGGCACCACTAGGCCATGTGTGCCTCCTGGGCAATGTCCCACAGGACTCAGATCCAGAATCCTGCTAACAGTCAGAGCAGAGGTGTGTGCTACAGACAGGTTGCACACAGACAAGGCCAGCAGGCAGCAGGAGCCAACCCTATTTTATGCTTCCTTCCAACAGGTTGTGCAGCCACTCGGCACCCCCAGACCAGTGAGGAAGACGAGGAGGGGCCACCAGATGTTGGGGGAAATCCTGGCCAGCCTGTAAGAGCTCATCCACCAGCTGGAGGCATCCGCACAGGAAGCTGCCCTCCGCCTGCTGCAACAGGCGGCGACCGCAGATGACTGCATGGTCACCGCACTGGAGCGGCAGGCCTCAGCCATGGAGCGCTTCAGCAATCGCCTCACCACCGCGGTCGAGGACTGGCCAGCAGCGTGGATCGCATGGCCCCTCCAGAGGCAACCGGAAATCCTTCTTGTGGCCTTCCCTGGAGGTGGCCCCGGACCCAGGGTGACCGTGGGCAGGAGCATGGGACACCACCACCCCGGACCCTTGCACAGGCGCCACCTAGGAACTCCCCTCCCACCCAGACTCCACCTTCCCCAGTCTCCCCCTCCAAGTTGCAGGCCCTCCCCCCAGACTTCACCCACATTTCCAGATCCCCTAACCCTTCCCAGCCTTTCCCTGCCCCAACCCCATGTGATGTAAAAGAAACAGTTTGAAACACTTGTCAGTGGTTTTATTGGGTGTGCTTCCCAGTGCAGGTGGATGGGTGGGGCTGGCTGTGGGCGAACAAGGGACAGGGTGGTGTGGGGTGGGGCAGGCCTCCCCTCAGAGTTCCTGCATGGCAAAAGTGTTCATGAGTGCATTACGGACTGTGACAGTCCTCTGTGATGGCAAGCTCCCGTGGGGGCACAGGTGTGGGTTGCTTGTAGTCGCCGGCAAGATGTTGTGTGTCAGCTTCCCAGGCAGCAGCAACAGCCTCACCCCGCAGCTCCCAGAAGTTGTGCAGGGCCACGCAGGCACTGATGACCTACGGGATTGTCCCCTCCGCAAGATGGAGCCACATAAGGCGGCACCTCCAGCATGCTTTCAGCCAGCCAAATGCCCGCTCAAGCACCAGGCGGCAGCAGCTCACACGGCGGTAGAAAAGCTGCCAGCAGGGATCGAGGGGCCTGTGTTTGGGTGCATGAGCCATGGGCAGAGGGGGTAGGCTGCATCTGCAACAATGAGGACAGACACCTCTACTCCCCCAACATTGATGTTATGGGGGGGAAGAAGGTGCCCGCCTCCATGCCCTGGGTACAGGGCAGAGTTATGGAGGACCCTGTCATCATGGGCCCTCCCTGGCCATCCCACATAACAGTTTTGAAAGATGCTCCGGTGGTCCACAAGGGCCTGCAGGATAACAGAATAGTACCCCTTGCAATTCTGGTACTCAGTGGCTCGGTGCTCTGGGGCTCGCACAGGGATGTGCGTGGCATCCAGTATCCCCGCACAATTGGGAAAGCCCAGGGTGTCCATGCTGGCAATGGTGTCCTGCAGCTCCCCTTGAGTGACCAGCCATTGCAGCAGGATCCCGTTCATGGCCCTTGTGACCTCTAGCAGAACGTTCCCAGTGGTGGACCTCCCTATGCCAAGGAGGTGCACCATGGACCAGTATGACTCGGGAGTGGCCATCTTCCACAGAGTGATGGCCACTCTTTTGTTGACAGGGATAGCAGGCCTCATGCTGGCATCCCTTCGGTGCAGGAGCGGGGCGAGTTGTGTGACGAGGTGGTTGAAGCTGGCCCTGGTCATATGGAAATTCCTCCGCCACTGGTCATCACCCCAGGTTCCAAGCACTACCCGGTCCCACCAGTCTGTGCTGGTCTCCCAGGCACGGACCTGATGAGGCACAGAAGGTGGCAGGGGAACTAGGTCTGCCCTGCAGCCCAGATGGATGATATCCTGGGGCACAAGCTGGGCACCATCAGGGTCTGCAAGCAGAGTGTCCCACAGCAGCAGGACACTCTGCAGGCAAGCAGAGGGTCTATTCGCTGCACAGCGATGGCTAGGCAGCTGGGCTGTGTCCATGCCTGTGTCTTGCAGTGTACTGCTAGCCAGAATGGACAGGGAAGTGAGGTCGGTGCCAGCTTTTATAGGATTGGCTGGCAAGACGGCTGCCAACACGGCCCAGTGAGGGGGCCATGTTGCCACACCTCCCATGGTGCCCTTCCCCTAAAGCGAAATAGCAAGTCCTGTGTTTGGACATGCTATTTCGATTGGGGCTTTTCCCTTATTTTGTTTGCACATTTTCTTATTTCGATTAAACGTGTTTCGAAATAAGGGCTTTATTTTGAAATGACTCATTTCAAAATAACTTATTTCAAAGCAACAAGCTGCGTGTGGACATAGCCTTTGAGTTGCAACTGCCAGCTCTCACTACTCTAACACTACAGGCTACTCTTACTGGAAAGTCAAACAGTTCAAGTAAACATCAGAGAAGAGAACTTAGGCATTGGCCTTCTCATTACTCCAGCAGCATTCACTAACTATGCATACTTGGATTTCAGAGTGGAGCATGATCTGTTGCAATTGCAGGGACTGAGAATGTAGTGTTTGGCTTATCACCCTCATGGTCACATTGTTGAGGTTAATTAAATTTACCGAGGGTTGTTGAAGTTCACTTTTAAATAGAAGTAAACTAAAACTGTGGCTCCTAAGAGGGAACTGAACATTAAAAGTTCTGTACTGAAAGTTATTTTACAGTAATTTTAGTGTAGGACAAGCTTTACTTTTTGATCATACAGTTCAACATTAATTAAAATGTCACTGAATACTGTTATTTCACTATTTACAGAAAAGGGCATTTCTTTTTACAGTATTTCTGAGACACTATACATGCACTAATTTACATGGGAAATGGGGAGCAGATTAATTACAGTGCTTGAGAAATGGTTAAGGGATTGCTCTTCTTTATTTTCATATATAAACTGCTTGTTCATGTGAAGACACACTCACATCTGAGGAAAAATGGTCTCATGGTTACAGCAATGGCTTAGGATACCAGTGCTCTATACTGAACTCCTGGCTCTGCCACAGCCTTCCTATATAAACTAAGACAAATAACTTACACAATGAGCCTTAGATCTCATCTATAAACTGTAACTAATGCTTCTTTCTAAGATCATCTCTCTGTTTAGGTTATTTATGTTATGTGCATCACACAGAAAATCCAACTGATATCAGAACCCCTTTGTGCTAGATACTACTTAGACATAGTAAGAGAATCACTGCCCCAAATAGCTTACAAGCTCAAAAGAGAAACAAGGGTGGGAGACAGGAAATATTCTCTTTGACAAGTGGGGAACTGAGGAACATAAACTAAGACTTTTCAAAGTCATACAAGAATTCTGCAGCAGACTCAGGAATGGAACCAGATCTCTCAAATCCCATTTGAGTGTGACCATCCTTAGCCTCTTAAATATGTATTCTTTGGGTCTGGAATCATCTCACCAAAGCACCATATTAAAGCTGTTTCTCCACTTTGGCATGCTGAGTGCAGAAGGTAGGGACCTGCAACAGGCCTTAAAAGCCACTGGCCTTAAAGCTTAAAGCCATTGGCCTTAAAACTCTCCAAGGCCACCAGTTCCTGGCCTTGGAGTGGTATTGCTGTCACCGCCCAAATGCACAAGCCTCTTGAAAACCCAGGAAGATGCATTGGAGACTTCCTGCCTGTGAGGTACCCTCACTAACATTTACTCCTCCCTCAGGAGCGTGATTGAACCCCAGCTGGGATATCAGCTGGAACTGGGACAGAATCCCCTTTAGTAGCTGGCTGTGTAGTCTGAGACACATGCACACAAAACCTCTTGCCTTTTAGGACACAGAACCAGAGCTTACTTTAAAAGGGTAAAATCTTTAATAAAAAAGAACAGATAAGAAACACAGAGAGTTGCTTCTCTGGGATTTAACTTAAGTAGTTACAAGGTAGTCGGAGGAGGTACATGTGCTCAGCACAGAGAACTCCAAAAACAAACCAAAAACAAAGAAATACCCTGACTGCATCTAAGTAAACATTTCCTGTTCTACTCACACTTGATCAGTCACAAACTTGGACTTGCCTTTGGCAAGGATGTCTCTGGATCCATCCTCAGGCCTCTCTCTGGCCTCTCCTGATCCTTCCAAGAGCTCTGCTGCTACCAAACAGGAACAGGCAAGGCTCCTGCTCCAATTCAAAAACCTGCACTTTGTTTCTATTGGGTCCCCTGGGACTTAGTGACTAGGGTGTTAACCCCTTCCCCCGAAGGCTACTACACACCATGAAAACCTGATTTGTTTATTGTAGATAGCGCATACAGGATATAAACTATAATGTTCATTTCAGAATGAACTGGTCATAACAATTATTTCTAGAATGAAACTTGGCATGTTTTGTGTCAACGTGGCACAGAAAGCCCACCCAAATACAAAAATTAAGTCTGATTTTTGAGTCAAAGAAAGACTAAACTACACATTTAATTTAGGGTTGAGCAACTGGATAACTTTGAAAGCATTGTTTTTCGTTTCTATATGTTATCAAGCTCCCTTCTGCTGACTGGAATAAGAAGAAAAGTGATGAGAAAAAGCTGTTAGTGCAATGGTTTTCAGCCTGTTGTCTGTAGACTCCTGGGGATCTGCAAAAGGTTGTAGCTACCATCAAGCAAGGGTTTTGAATCTGTGATCCTTGGACCCATGGGGAGCCATAAGCTATGGCTACATGACAACAATTACAGCAGTGTAGCTGTGCGTCTATAGTACTTTGAGTAGAAATGCTCTAAACTGACAGGAGAATGCTCTCCCACTGGTCTACTAGTTCTCCCGCTCGCTCTTAAGCTCTTCCACTGACATAGCATTGCCCACACCAGAGCTTAAGTTGATATAACTTACATGGCTCGGGAATGTAAATTATACACACCCCTGAGTGACATAAATTATACTGAAGTAACTTGGAGTGTAGGCAAGTTCTAAGAGTTCCAAATACAAAATGTTTTAGTGATTCACAAACGAAAACGGATTGAAAACTACTGTGTTAGTTTGTCAGGTCTGATCAGAACAAAGAACTATAAAAGTAGTTACAAGCAAGTCTCTTGCTTCTAGGTTTGCAGAGGCTGGAGGTTCAATGTATAAGATAAACATCTGGGTCCAACTCCTGAGAAATGCTGTGTACCCACTAATCCCACTCAAGATAATGAGAGGTCCAGGCACTCCATTAAAGACCAATTGATAACTTGCTGTGAAACTATCGGCACAAGAAAGGGTTGCAGAATTAGACCCAAATATCTTTTGCAGGTTCAAACTTAACCTTAGAACAGTGGGTTTGCCCACTGCTCATTTGATATTTTTATCTTTTTGTCTTTTTTTGCATGTAATTCATTTAACAAAGACCTCTGTTTCTTAAAAACAAATTTGGCACTCCTGCAATCAGGTTCTTCTCTTTTCTTTGTTGTAAAACTCTGGAAAGTGCAGTAAGTTGAGTACTAAGATCTGCTGCAACATCTGGTAAAGTTAGAGGAAATACTCTGATTACTTAAGCTGAATCAAGCCTTCCAGATCAACAGATTTCATGGGTCAGATCCTCATCTCAAGTAAACACATGTATCCCCATTACAATTTACACCAGCTGAGGATCATAGAATCACAGAAACTGGAAGGGACCATGAGAGGCCATTGAGTCCAGTCCCCTGCACTCATGGTAGGACCAAGGACCCTCTTAAACCATCCCTGACAGGTGCTTGTTTAACCTGCTCTTAAAAACTTTCAGTGACGGAGATTCCACAACCTGCTAAGAAAACTTATTCCAGTGGTTAATCACCCTGACAGTTAGGAATTTTTTTCCTAATGTTCAACCTGAAACTCCCTTGCTGTAATTTAACACCACCACTTCTTGTCCTATCATCAGCAATTATAGAGAACAATTTTTCTCCCTTCTCCTCCTGACAACTTCTTAGATAGTTAAAAGCTATTGTCATGTACCCTCTTTTCCAGACTAAGCAAACTCAGCTTTTTCAATCTTCCCTTATAAGTCAAGTGTTCCAGACCTCTAATCATTTGTGTTGCTCTTCTCTGGATTTTCTCCAATTTTTCCACATCTTTCCTGAAATGAGGTACCCAGAGCTTGACACAATACTTAGAGGCCTGCAAATCTGCAGATATCCACCTTATATCTGCATCTGCGGATACAACACGGATATCCATGGACCATTTCTTGCAAACGCAAATCAGATATGGATCCACATATTTTTATCTGCACAGAGTTATAGCCCTGCAAATATGCGGATATCTGCATTATATCTGCATCCGTGGATACAACACAGGTATCCAGAGACCACTTCTTGTTACTGCAGGTCTGATATGGATCCACTTGTTTGTATCCATGCCAGGCTCTAACAATACTCCAGTTGAGGACTAATCAGGATCAAATAGAGCGAAAGAATTACTTCTCATGTCTTATGTACAATACCCCTGTTAATACACCCCAGAATGGTGTTTGCTTTTCTTACAACAGAGTTATACTGTTTCCTCATATTTAACTTGTGGTTCACTATAACACCCAGGTCCCTTTCTGCAGTACTCCATCCTAGGCAGTCATTGCCCATTTTGAATACGTGCTATGAATTGCTCTTTCCTACTTTGCACTTGTCTTTATTGAATTTCATTCTGTTCACCTCAGACTGTTTCACCAGTTTGTCCAAATCATTTTGAATTGTGATCCTATCCTCCAAAGCACTTGCAACCCCTCCCAGCTTGGTATCATTGGCAGACTTTATAAGTGTACTCTCTATGCCATCATCTAAATCATTGATGAAAATATTGAACAGAACTAAACTCAAAATGGATCCCAGCGGTACCCCACTCGTTATGCCCTTCCAGCATGACTGTGAACCATTGATGATAATTCTCTGGGAGCAGTTATCCAACAAATTTTTCACCCATTTTATAGAAGCTCCATCCAGGCTGAACTTCCCTAGTTTGTTAATGAGAAGGTCATGCAAGACTGTATCAAAAGTGACTTTAGAAAAAAATAACTTTTCCTTGAATCACCTTGGAAGTATAGCCAATAGAGAGCTCTCTTACTACCTTTCTTATTTCTCCAATAATGAAGAGTTCCAGAAGCAGTCATCATTAACACCTAAGGATACTTTATAGCCTTGCAAAAGTCTGATTTCCTGAAATATTTTGTTTCCCTTAATTTAAAATATTTTTAAAAGGATTTCATTGACTTACATGTGGCTTTAAAAAAGAAATCTGCAGCAGGCAGATCACATATTGATTAATATGTTTCAATTTGCTTAATTTGTTCTGCACACTGTGTCTGACAGCATGATAGAATGAAAATTACGCACACGTAAGAAGTGAAAAGGGAGTTACTGCAACATTTTATAATATGTGGCAGGCTTCTTACTCAACTGCTAATTTATTCTCCATTAGCATTTAGTTGGGTTTTTCTTAGAGAGGAGTGGACCTCAAAATGCTGAGGTTTGGAGCAATTTATACAAGTATCCATAAATTGAGGTTTGAGTTTTGTTTGATTTGGTTTGGACTGGGTTTTTTGGAAGGGTGGTGGGAAGAAGGGGAGGTGTTAAGAAGCCTAGCCAAACTTCCTTGATGTACAGATTCCAGACCAAATTCCACAAGTCAGTCTCTCTCAAAAATTCCCAAAATTCCCTGATTTCATTAGGGAAATATAGCATTACCACAAGAAAGGTAATTTTTGCAGCATTTGCAGATTTTATAAAACCATCTGCAATTTACTCTTTTGCAAAAATCCAATACAAAAGTGTGAGCAGCTGATGCAGAAACAATCAGATTATCCAGTTGATCTTTTTTAAAAGAGTTTTGTTTGTTTTTCCATTTGTCAAAGCTTTTCTAATTCAAGTTTCCATCATACGAGGGAACATTCTGAGTCTTATTTATATTTTGTTCTGTGTAGATGGATTATAATCATTATGAGAAAATATTTTGAAGTGTTTATAGCTGTATTCAGTTTTATATGAACAGAGTTTGAACGTGCAAAACTTGCACACTGAAACCTGAAAACTGGGGAGACTTTTCAAGGAATTGATCATTCTTTTAACTATACCTTTGACCATGGTTGGACTATCCTAGGCCAATTTATAACTTTTAGTGAAAACAATGAAAAGTGTGGTGATTTTGCATGATTTCAAAACATAAAATTAACTAAACCATGGAAGTCCTAAGCACAGTTTTGGAAAATGGTTCAGACCTAAAAATCAAAGTAAAACTCAATTACAATGAGCCCACATGAACTGAATTCAATTACCCTTAACTGAATCCAAAAAACAGAGTTACACACAAGTATCTGCAAACCTAAACTGCTGAGTTTCACACAGCACTACTTAAAATAACTATTGTTTTTCTTTTTATTATGCATACTGGAAGTTGTCTTTTAGGTCGAAGGTTTTATTGACCTTCCGCAGAATAAAATGTATTTTCTATAGTTGTGGGTTTAAACATAAATGTAAGATAATTAAAAATTCAACACAAAAACTCATGGAATTTGGAAAACTTTCACTATCAAAAAACATTATTTCCTTCTATCTTTGCTATCAGAGATTTTTTTTACAACCACACGAACAAACTATAATAATAAACACACTGCCAAAAAAAATATAGCTTGCATAAGATTATATCTGCTTAAGTCCAGTGACAATTTTATGATCCATTATTCTGCTGGGATGAGATAGGAGGGATTGGAATCTTGAGAAACAGAGACAAGCTCAATCTGTTCACCATGATTATGCTGCACAGTGCAATTTAAAATGAATATATTGGTACAGTTTAAGGACTGTTTATATTTCTAGAGGTGTAATGAGATTGTCCCTTTTATTTTCTCACTTTTAAGTGCCTTATTCCAAAGTAATTAAAGCGTGTGAAAAGAATTCCAGAGGTTTCACTAAGGTTTTAATCAGGCCATTAAAAAAATTAAATACATAGCATACACTCAAACTTCAATACTTCTGAAAGTCAAGCCAGCCATGATACAGTAAACAATTTTTCATAATGTTAATACTAGATGGTAGCTATAAAAATGAGTTGGAATGCCTACACAGTCTCATACAGTAGTATAAAAATAGATGGCAGTAGCAAGCTAACATTTTTGCTAAGAAAGGAAGCAATTATATTTGAACTTCTTAATTGGTATACAATTGTGTGGGCATTTTCTTTAACCTTTTAATAAAAACACTGAATGGTCTTATGCTAACAGACTCTCAGGTTAGAAAGGATGAGTATAATCATCTAGTCTGAGCTCCTGCACAATGCAGGCCTCAAGATCTCACCCACCCACTCCAGCAATAAGCCTTTAACCTATGACTGAGTTATTTAAGTCCTCAAATCAAGATTTAAGGACTGTAAGATACAGAGAATTCACCTGTAGGTGAGCCATGCCCCATGCTACAGAGGAAGGCAAAAAAAGCCCCAGAGCCCAAGCCAATCTGCCCTGGGGGAAATTCCATCTCAGCCCCAAATATGGCAATCAATTAAACCCTGACCATGTGGGCAGGTCTCAACAACCAGTCACCCAAGAAACAATTCCCTGTAATAACTCGGAACCCACCCCACCTACTCTCCCTTCTTAGGCCACTTGCATATCAACCACCAATTACCAAAGCTCAAAGATCAGTCAATTTCCAAACTAGGCCATCCCATCGTACCATCCCCTCCATAAACTTATCAAGCTCAGTTTTGAAAGCAGTAACAATTTTTGCCTATACAGCTCCCCTTGGAAGTCTATTTCAGAACTTTATTCATCTAATGGTTCGAAACCTGCATCTAATTTCAAACCTAAATTTCCAGATGGACAGTTTATATCCACTTGTTCTAGTGTCCACATTGGTGGTCTACTCCAATAATTCCTCTCCCTCCTTGATATTTATCCCTCTGATATATTTATAGAGAGCAATCATATCACCCCTCAACATTCTTTTTGTAGGCTAAACAAGCCAAGTTCCTTGAATCTCCTCTCATAAGGCAGGTTTTCCACTCCATGGACCATCCTTGTAGCACTTCTTTGTACCTGTTCTAATTTGAATTCATCCTTTTTAAACATGAGGGACCACAACTGCACAGAATATTCCAGATGGGGCCTCACCAGCACCTTGTACAGCAGCACTAACATCTCTACTTGAAATACCTCTCCTGATACACCCTAGAACTGCATGCACTTTTTTCACAGCCACATCACATTGGCAGCTCATTGTCATCCTGTGATCAACCAATACTCCCAGATCCTTCTCCTCCTCAGTCTGTTCCAAATGATGCAGTCCCAATTTATAGGAAAAATTCTTGTTATTTGTCACTAAATGCATGACTTTGCACTTCCCACTATTAAATTTCATTCTATTCCTGATACTCCAGTTTACAAGGTCATCCAGATCTTTTTGTATGGTATCCTGATCCTTCTCTGTATTGGCAATACCTCCCAACTTGGTATCATTCACAAACTTTATTAGCACATTCCCACTTTTTGTGCTAAGGTAGGTAACAAAAAGGTTAAATAAGATTGGTCCCAAGACCAATTCTTGAGGGACTCTACTAGCAACCGCCTTCCAGCTTGACAGTTCACCCTTCAGTATGATCTGCGGTAGCCCCCCATTTAACCACTTCCTTATCCACTTTATTATATTCATATTAATCCCTATTTTCTGTAACTTAATTAATAATTCCCTATGTGGAACTGTATCAAATACCTTGCTGAAATCTAAGTAAATTAAGTCCATTGCATTCCCTTTATCTAAAAAATCTGTTATAAATCTGTTATCCTCTCAGAAAAGGTGATCAGGTTGGTCTGACATGATCTACCTTTTATAAAGCCATGTTGTATTTATTCCCAGTTACTATTATCCTCAATTTCCATAAGTACTTTCTTCTTCAAAATTTTCTCAAAGACCTTGCTACTAGTGAGGTCAAATTAACAGGCGTGTAGTTACCTGGATCATTTTTATTCCCTTTTTGAAAATAGGAACTATATTAGCAATTCTCTAGTCATACACTACAATCCCAACATTTACAGATTCATTAAAAATATTTGCTAATGGGCTGGCATTTCATGAGCCAGTTCCTTTAATATCATCAGATGGAGATTATCTGGGCCCCCCCAATTTAGTTCCATCCAGCAGCTCGAGTTTGGCTTCTACCTCAGGTATGGTAATTTCCACTTTCATGACCTCAGTCCCATTAGCTACCCTACCTCTATCCCCCAGTTCATCTTCATTCTCATTAAAAAACAAATGCAAAGTACTTATTTAGACATTCAGCAATGTCTAGATTATCCTTGATCTCCACCCCATCCTCAGTTTTTAACTATCTCGCTTCTTTTCTTTGTTTTTTTTTCATTATTTATATGACTAAAGAACCTTTTGCTGTTCCTTTCAGTTCCCATCACAAGGTCCAGCTCTGCTTGACTTTTTGCCTTTCTCACTTTATCCTTACATGTTCTGACCTCCAAAAGGTAGCTTTCCTTACTGATCCTTCCCATTTTCCACTCCTTGTAGGTTCTGTGCTTCCTCCTAATCACCTTTTTGAGATGTTTACACATTCAGCTTGGTCTA
The DNA here is from genome assembly GCA_007922195.1 of Podocnemis expansa. Lineage (NCBI taxonomy): Eukaryota > Metazoa > Chordata > Testudines > Podocnemididae > Podocnemis > Podocnemis expansa. The sequence continues at coordinate 7,609,835 of ML682069.1, forward strand.
CAGCTCTTACCTAAGAATTTTTTCCCCTTCTTCGGAATGTAGGCTTCAGATAGTTTCTGCTACCTAGATTTGAAGCGATTCCAAGCCTCTTCTACATTTGCATTCCTGAGTTCTTCAGTCCAGTCCATTTCCCCAACTAATTCCCTTAATTTTCTAAAGTTAGCCCTTTGAAAGTCAAAGATCCTGGTCACAAATTTATTTTTATTTGTCCTTCCAATGTTTGAACTGAATGAGCTCATGGTCACTAGAACCTAAATTGTCTCCTATAACTAGTTCCTCTATGAGGTCTTCACTACTCACCAGTACCAAACCTGAGACGGCATCCAGCTCCCCTCTCATTCAAGTTTGGAGAAGGAATTCATCAGCTATCACATCCAGGAAAATCTGGACCTTCTTATTACTATTAGAATATGTCCTCCAGTCTATAACTGGGAAGTTAAAGTCTCCCACAATCACAGAGTTCCCAGTAGTGTTTACTTCCTTAAAGAGGTCCCTATCCATGTCTGTATCAGACCCTAGTGGTCTGTAACACACCCCAAGCACTATCCCCAGAGAAACTCTAGTAGCTTTCTTCCCCAATGTGATTTTTGCCCAAATTGATTCTGTCTTGTTAATTCTATCACTTTGAATTGCCTTGCAGTCCACCTTGTCATTGATATACAATGCCACTCGCTCACCTTTGCCTTTATATCTGTCTTTCCTTAAGAGCACATAACCCTCAATACCAGCACAACAGTCATGATTACTATTCTACCATATTTCACCTATCCCTATTGTAACCCCCCTGGGGTTTTAAGGAGCATGGTCCCTTTAAATTTTTGCCCTGTGGGAGAGGTTGTGGAGCTGAGAAGGCGGCTGGGGTGGCAGCTGAAGGCTGGGGAGGAGGAAGAGGGAGAGAGGCCCTGCCTGAAGCCAGGGAAGACAGAGCGGCTGACCTGGGATGCCAGGCCAGCCCCCACAGAAGGACACTGTGCTGGGGAGAGTCGCCCAAGGACAGAGCAGCATCCAGTGATCGGCCATCTAGAGCTGTGGGACCATGAGTACAGCACCTGGGACTCAGGGGGGAGGTTGTAGTTAGTTAAGTGGGGAGGGGGTCGCTCTGGGTTCGCAGAGAGCGGCAGAAGAGGCATCAGAGGGTTTTCCTTTGCTGGGAAAGTGCTGGTGCCGAAGACTAGGAGTTGCTGGACTGAACTCTGGACTGGAACTGTGCTGGGACTCCTGAACTCATGGTGCAGAAGCAGAGCTCACGTCTGCCTCCAGCCTGCTGCATTGTTGGGCCTTGCAGGGCCCTGTGTTAGCTGTTTACTCTGTGTTACTGCTGCCCCATCTCCCCTGTTGGTTTCCCCTTTGCACCTCTGTAAATAAACCTTCCCCATTCCCATAATCCCTGCGCTATCCCAGTGTGTGTGTGGTCACTCTGGGGGTTTGGAACAGGTGCCCCTGGGGGCAAAGGGGCTCTCCTTGCTGTGTTCCCGTGCACACCCTTTCTCAGGTCAGAGCTGCCTGCAAGGCAGACTCAATCTGGTTACGTGGGTGTTACACTGTAATACCTGGTTTTACCTCCTTTATTACCAGTAGCTCCAGTTCCTCCAGAGGCCTGGGAGTTTGAGGGTTCTGCGCAGTATCTTAGCTGTTCCTAGCACTGCACTCTTCTGGACAGAGAGCTCTGATGTTGTTACTGGGATCTGTTGGAGCCACTCTCCCAGCTTAGGAGTCACAGCCCCAAGTGCTCCTACCACCACTGGGACCACTTTGGCCTTTACTTTCCACATCCATTCTAGTTCCACTAGGAACTAGAACGGAGATATATATATATACACACACACACACACACACACACACACACACACACACACACACATTCTGCAGCCAATATCTCTCACTAGGTTGGCATTTACACTACCCTTCCTTCTAACCTCCATGTTGGTCCTATTTCTGTGTCCTTTGTTATTTCATTTTCTTTCTTCTCAACACTAATACCAGGCGTTGAGATTATCTGAGCATCTCCCAACCATCTCCACTGACTCCCTAGTTTAAAGCTCTCTTATCAGCTGAAGTCTGTTTCCCTCCCTACTCAGGTGCAGTCCATCGCAAGAGAACAGTCCTCTGTCCATGAATGCCTCCCCAGTGACCATACATGCCAAAGCCTCCTTATAGCACCATTACCTGAGCCATCTGTTTATCATCTGGATCTTCTCATACCTTTGTTGTCCTGCTCTAGAGAGACAGGCAGAATCCCACTAAAAATCACCTGAGCCTCTATTTCCTTGAGAGTCCTCCCCAGCCTGGCACAGTCTCCTTTGATACTTTCCAGTGAGAATCTACATACATCATTTTTAACCACATGAAGGACAATCAGAGGATTCTTTCCATTTCAAAATTAACATCCTCTAAATCCTCAGAATGACATCCTGTATCTTGGCACCTACCAAGCAGCACACCCTTCTGTTCTTGTGATCAGCCCTGGTTATAGGCCTGTCTGTCCATCTCAGCAGGGAGTCTCCAAACACATAGACTTGGCTTTTCCTGGCAACAAGGCAATTCTCTAGCCTGTTATCCTCTGCACCACTCCTGAGTCCTTCTGGTCAGTGTTCTCCCCAGGACTTGAAATTACAGGGGGTGTTGGAATTTACACAGGGGGTGTGAGGTGGGAGACTGTGGTGGTGAAGAGGGGCTATATGGCACCATAGGAAAAACTGAACAGTGGTTCATGAATGACCATTTTCTTAGATTATCACAGAAAGCTGGCTATTGGTCTGGGACCAATACCATTCAGCATATTCATAAGTGATGAGGTAAGAGGTGTGAACATTGAGGTGGCAAGTTTTGCAGATGATACAAAATGATTCAAGATTAAATTGGATTAATATTAAATTTGGATTATTAAATCCAAACAAGACTGTGAAGAGTTTTACAAAGGGATCTTACAAAACTGGGTGACTGGACAACAAAATGGCAGCTGAAATTCAGTGTTGATAAATACAAAGTAATGCCTACTTGAAAACAGAAACCCAATGATGCATATAAAATAATGGAGTCTAACTCAGCTGTTACCACTCAAGAAGGAGATAGACTCATAGACTCTAAGGTCAGAAAGGACCAATATGATGGTCTGGCCTCTTACACAATCCAGGACACAAAACCTCACCCACTCACTCCTGTAATAAATCCCTAACCTCTGACTGACTTATTGAAGTCCTCAAGTCATGATTTAAAGACTTTAAAGTACAGAGAATCCACCAGCAAGTGAACCATCCTGTGCCCCATGCTACAGATGACGGTGAAAAACTCCCACAGCCCTTGCCAATCTGCCCTGGGGAAGAATTCCTTTCTGAATTCTGACTCAAAATATGGCGATCAGTTAAACGCTGAGCATATGAGCAAGTCTCACCAGATGTTGGAATCTATTGTGGATAGTTCTCTGAAAATTTTTGTTCAGTGTGTGTGCACAAAAGATAATGGCATGTTAGGAAGGAACAATTAGGAAAGGAAATGGATTTAATAAGACAAAAAATATCATTATAGATAGATAGATAGATAGATAGATAGATAGATAGATAGATAGATA
>ML682069.1:7618921-7696224 GCA_007922195.1 Podocnemis expansa
GGCATGTGCATATATACCTCTCAACTGTAGTTTCCACTTCATGCATCTGACGAAGTGGGTTGCAGCCCACAAAAGCTTATGCTTGAAGAAATCTGTTAGTTCATATGGTGCCACGGGACTCTCGCTGATTTTGCAAAAAAAAAAAAAAAAAGACTGACACGGCTACCCTTCTTTAAAGGATACTGTATGCAACTCTAATTATCAGATTGGACTGTGAGGTTAGACATAAAAAGGTGTTGGAAAGCAATAATGAGTAAAAGGCAGCACTGAGAATGGAGACTATAGATTCTTTTCCGATTACAAAGGGTAATTTGACTTCAGGCTTCCCATGGTTTGAGCCTGTAAACTGCTCTGATTTGCTGTTACTTTATGACCTGATCCTATGTTTTACACCCCCTTGCATTTAGTTTCATTCCTTTCTGTAAGTTCACCCATCTTCGAAGCATCTGAGGAAGTGGGATCTTCTCCCACGAAAGCTCATGCAAAAAATAAATCTGTTAGTCTTAAAGTGCCACACAACTCCTTGTTGTTTTAGCACTGAGAATGGCATTAAAAGTAAGAGACCAGGCTTGAACCTGCGAGGTACTGAGGGGGGTCCTATATTCTCACCGACTTCAGAATGGATACAGAGACGAATTCAAAGTAGTTAATTCTGTTAATAACAAAACAAAAATCAGAGTTTTTTAAATGTCTGCATAAAAATGCTATATGTACACACTATATAAATTATATATATTACATGTAATATATACACAGTATCTTAAAGCCATAAAAGTTTGTAAGTGCCTGAGCAGAGTAACTAAATTACATCCTTCCTTTCATTTTCCCTAGCTTTTGTGTCTTTTCACTATTATACACAATAGTGCACTAAACTTAAAATTGAAGCTTCAAATTAAGGCTGAGAGTTCAAAATACATGTGCTCAGAGACTTCCACCTAAATAAAGATGAAATTTGATATTCCTAAGGTAAAAGGCAAGCTTGAGTAAAGTGTGTGTGTGTGTGTGTGTGTTTTCTGCTATCATACATATATCTTTTTTAAAAAATAAAAGGCATAAGGTTAATTTCTAAAAAATCCTTTGCAGGTTACCAGTAAGATAGTTTAAGTTGCATAATCCACTGTGATCACACGGATTTGAAAAGTTTCATAAAATAGCTTTATAAAGCTAATAGACCCCTTATTACTACCACCGGTTTTCATTTCTGTAATGCCTTCATCAGGATATCTCAAATCACTTTACAAACATGAATCAATTAAGCCTCTCAAAACTCTTACTAGCTACAGTACAAACAATGCAGCCTTTGCCCAGTGTAATATTTCAGTCCCCTTTTATCATTTATGATATACTGAAATACATAACCAAATTCTGTAGGGTTTTACTGCTTTATGCCTCTCAGCCTTTCCTCCTGCCCCAAATAGTTTGGGTTTTTTAATCAGCTTATACTCAGCTGTATTTCTGACAATGTGAAGGGATAAGTTTCTACAGGTTTGCAGGGACTAGTTTTTATACATATGGTTTCAACTTCAGCATATTATATTTTTTAAGTCTTTAATGCCAAAAAAAGCAAATGCTGAGAACTGCACATTATATGCAAAAAGACTTACCATGTCATTTGATTATTCACTTACTGTGATATATTACCAAATCTAGACATTATAATTTGTATAAAATGTCATCTAGAGGTAGCATATTTTCCTACAAATTAACACACCAGACCCGTCAGTGCATCCACAAAGACAGATGGCTGTGTACGTGCAAAGTCGTCATGGACTTTACTGAGGCTCCTTGCAGGCATGAGGTTCCACACATATAATTCAATTTGCAGAATCAGGGCATAAATAGGCACCATAAGAATCACTGGCAAAGTTTAAGGCCATAATCTTTCAGTGAACTCAACACATGCAGAACCCCACTGAGTAAACAGTAGTTCATTTGCACAGTGCTCAAGGCAGGATCACGGCCTTATTCAAAATTTTAGAAGAAGATCTAAAACAGATTACATTTTGTCAGAAATTTTCTATTGCCACAGAACTTTAGCAAAGTAGTGTATGGAATGTTTGATCATCCAAGAATTACATCTTTCATAGAGGTAACACCTATATGACAAACTACAGTACTGGAATTTGGCAGCTCAGTGCACATTTATTGAGACAGGAAACAGATACCTTACTATCTGCTTTGCTTCAGTTGATCACTTGCTTTTTTGTTCAGATGCTTCCTATTTAAATTTATAGCACATCATTTTTTAAAAAATATCTACCCTAAAGGAAAACATGGGCCAGCAGCCTGGAAGTTCAGAAGATAGGGAGCCCTTTTCAGTATGAATAGCTAATGAAAGAATTTTCAAAGTGCAATTTGATTATATTCTGGGGAAAAATCACATGCCTCTTTCCTGGTTCTTTCTGATGTTCATGTACTAATGCTGATAATTTATTAAGATATGCAGTAAGTAGGATTAAATGCCAAAAGTTATATTTCAATATATTTTTCTCATGAATCTAAAGTACCATTGTAATTATGCCAAAAATGGAAAGAGCTATGCTATGATCTATACTGCTAAAGCTCATCAGGGGTAGCTTTAATACTGGTAGCATGCATATGTACTTCTAAATATACCACATTGTTTCTGTCCTTTAAAATATACTTCTTTATTTACAGTATTGGATGGCCCAAATAAACCATCATTTATTATGTACTCAGAATAGTGGCGACAACAAGTCTGTTTTCACCCACATAACATGCAACAAATTTTAATAGTAATTATGCCATTTTACAGCTCAACACAGATGCAAGATCAGACAATTAAAAAAAACCCAGATAATTATGAATAGATATAACACATTGTATTTCATGAAAAAAATTCAACAAAACAAGAAATAAAATACAGTTAAGTTAGAGCTGGGCAGGCAACGTATCCTCTTGCAACAAAATTAGGTAGCAGGCCAGAGAGTTAATGCAAAAATGGAGACAATATTCTTCGCTACCCACACATCATTCACTGTAAGAGATGTGTGGCGCCAAGGATTTGAGGAGGAGTAAACAGCCAAATCAAGCACAATAACAGAAAATGCAAAGAGCTTTGTTTGTAAATCAGGAATCAAAATGCTTAGAGAAAGCAAATGCAGGACAACGCTTGAGATTCATATCAGAGGCAATTCAGATTTGATGTCATGATCTGAAGATGTGTTTGTCTGATAAAGTGTGCATTTGTTGTAACTTACGCAGGCAACTAGAATTAATTTAATGGTAAGCACAAGAAAACAAAGAAAAATATCATATGCAGAAAATAAACCAGTAAATTTGCCAGTTGACCACACTTTTTCAGTGAATGTAAAAACTTGTAAAAAAGACACTCTCTCTCTCTCTCTCTCTCTCTCTCTCTCTCAAGCATCAGTCTGGGAGATATCACTCAACAACTTCTTTGTTTTGCTCCTGATATTCAGATAACTGTCAGCATTTTAAATAGAGTTTTCAGCTTCTCTTTTGTTAGCACTATTTATAATCTGTTGCTAATGTAAATTTTAGTATGACTTTTAACCCTAACTTGGAATAGTAGCCTGAAAATACTTAATTTTATTTCTCTGAAAGAATTTGAAGGATGGGAGCCTATAGCTTTTAACCCTGCCCCTTCCCAATGTACCTCAGGGCCTAAATCAGGAAAACCACATTAGCTTTAGAGCCAGAGAAATGTGTACATTTAAAAAGGGGCAGGGGGGAAGAGGGCACAGTCAGTCTACACAATGTTATCATCTAAGCAAGAAATTACCACTCAAGGAATGGTACAGAAAACATATCCAGTAGCCTATATTTTGAAAACATAACACAGATTACTGGGTTGACTTGGCTGTGGCCATCTACTACAGCACTCTGTTTGTAAACTGAATATCATTTCTATAGGAGAGCTTGTTACGAGGACCTGCAGGAGCATCTTTGTAACATAGCAATGAATGATTATTGCAAAGTTACATTTTACTTTTTATTGGTCCGGTCTAGAACACAAATACAACTAAAATAAATGCTCTCTAATTTATTTTGCTTGTCAGATTTGTGTACAACAATAGTGGGTCAGATTTTTAGCAACATAAATTGTTGTAGCTCCATTGAAGTTAGGGGAGCTAACGGTAGGTTACTTACCGGTAAATATCCTTCTTCGAGATGGGCTGCTCGGATTCATTCAGTATTAGGTGTCTATATGCCACAGTTCACGATTGGCCAGAACTTCTTTTAGACTTAGCCTGTCAGGACAGGGCTGGCAGCCATCGCCCCCTGGCCATATATATGGCCCCAGCCCTGCTCCTCCCCAGTTCCCATTAATTGCTAACTCCAAGTAGGAGGGATAGTGGGAGGGGACTGAATGAATCCGAGCAACCCATCTCAAAGAAGGACGTTAACTGGTAAGTAACCTACCATTCTTCTTCAAGCGCTGCTCGGATACATTCAGTATTAGGTGACTGCTAGCCATACTGTGGAAGGTGGGCAGAGTTAGACTTTATCTGCTGTCAGCACGGCTACCTACAAATGGCACAACCCCCAAACTGGGTGAAGAAGCAGTGGGTCACCAGGCACATGCCTATGGACACACCACCAACTGCAAGATCCTCAGGAGGAGGCACGCATGAGAGTGCTGAGGGGTCATTTGCCACTCTGTCAGGGGACTATAAGCCTAACAGGGGCAGTCCCCGGTTCATTGTCAGGGAATTTGCTATATCATAATAGCAAGAAGAACCTTGTCACCAGCAAAACCATTTAGTGTAGGACAGTTGCCCCTTCCTAGTACAATTGACTCCTGAAAGAGGCAGTCGTGATCTAGGGCAACAGATTCCCACAGCTGCAGGCAAAGGGCAAGGGTGGAATAATTACTGCCCTTGCCACCTCAACCCCAAAAGGGGGAGGTGAGTTGGGTTAAGTACTAACCAAGACTGGGGCAGGGAGCATATCGCCCCTTGGCCAAACAGGAGATAAATAAGAGGCCTTCTCCATAGGCATACTGGCAGGAGATGTCATGGATAGGGTTGATAAGGGGTGCCCTAACTGAGGCGTCTCAGCTCCATATGGATGCTAACACAGGAAGAGGGGTACGAGCAAGGAGTGGGTGGGGACCCCTACCCCTCCATTCATTGATGCATGGGGATGGAGGTCCTGGAGGGAGGGTCGCAGAATAAGTCCTAGATGCTTGGCAGACCCACCTCTGGGGCCCGGAAACGTCAGAGACACTCCTTCAGGGAGGTCGTCATAAATGGAGATGTGGACATCTCAGAAGGGCCCTTCCTTAGAGGTAACCCTTAAGCAGGTTATTGTAGTAAAAAGAGAGCCTTAGGAACACCCATCCTAGTATCAGGAGAGAAACTAGGAGAAAAGTGATTGAATTTCCTATGTTAGCTTGTCCCCAACCAAAAAAGGGGGCAATGACCTGAGGTAGGGGTGATGAAAACATCATGGGGTTCTGGTGGCAGGGAGGGCTTACACAACTTTAGCACTTGGTGCGCATTTCTGTCCCCTGCCCCTGTACTCTACTCTTCCGGTACACGGACTCACATAGCGAGAGGTGTGCCGAATCAAGGGAAGGGGTATCTGGCCATCTCTGTAGATGGACCAGGTCCACCTCAAAGGTCCTGCTTCCAACTCCAGAATCAGAGTGTTGGAAAAGGCATGCAGCTCGGAAGGCATTCTCATCTCTCACTTCTTTGCAGAGGCAGTCAACCTTCATAACATAGCTGGATGACTCATTCTAGCAGTGGGTGCACGTGTTGGGTCCCAGCTACAAAGGGCCAACTACAAGGGACCTTGCATAGGTCCTGATGAGGAGAATGGCGACACCTTAGGCAAGACACAAGTTGGACGTGGTATGTAACTCCTGCTCCAAGGGAAGGAGTATTATTGGTGCGCCACCCCACGTATTGGAAGGGTTAAGGCTTGGGGAGGTCCCTGTTGGGAGGAGGGAAGGATCCCGGTAAGAGGAGGGAAGTATAAGGCAAACCTTACTTACGGAAGACAAGAGAGAACTGCTGTGTCCTTTAAGGAACACAGAAGGGCGAGAGGGAACGTTATGAAAAACATCACCAATAAGGCATCAAGCTTTCCAGTCCATTAAGGACTATAAGCTTCCTTGGCCAGAGTTCTGCAGGGGACCTACCCTGAGCTAGAAACCACAGGTCCTCAAATAGCTCACTCAGATGTACGAGAGCCGATGGTGGTTAGAAGTTCTATCCTCTACTATCTCCCTTTGTAGCAATTCTAGGGAGGAGAGGGGTGCAATAGAGAGATCAGGGCAGCTCCTAGATGGCTGTCTAGAGCTTACGGGGGAAGCGACACTTGCCTGGTAGAGGGAGGCACCAGAGCAGAGGAGGTTCTAGTCAACGGTTAAGCTGGGGTCTGCTCATGGGCAGAAGAACCAGTGTAAAGTGGTGAAGGTCCTTAGGAAGGAGGGATAGGGGCTGAAAAGGCAAAAACCCCTACAGTGAGACTCGAGGATCTCACAGGCAAAAGCCTAATACGAGTCTGAAGAGCATGGCCTCAATATAAAGGGGGCACTGCCTGGGGTGGGTGTGGGGGGGTAAGGCAGGAGAAGATAGAGAGCAAAGGGGATGAGCTTGCCCTCTTACCCATCACCTAGGGGGTGGGGTGCATCATCGCACAATAGCTTCCCCCCAATCCATTGCAAGCTGACACGGATGAGGAGTGCTCTCACGGTAGCGACATGGGAGCGTCCCCTTTCTGTGTGCCTGACTGTGAAGGAGCTGCCAAAGTGTAGGCACCCTGCCCTTGACCCAGAGGGCTATAGTTTTTTGTTTTTGTTTTTTTGCAGGGCATGATGTGCCCACTTCACATACCTCTATGACCTCCAGGTTCCCACTGAGGCTCCAGGGCATATGTGTCTGGAAGCAAGTGCGTATGAGGAGAATTCTCTGGTGGCCAGGCCCTTACTTGACCCAAAGGGTATTGGAAGGGAAGAGGGAGGCACATTGTTCCCGGAGAGGAGGAAGAGGTGTCCCGAGGCTGATTGTGAGGGGGCGTTTAGCAAAAGCATTTGGGTTTCTGCTCTGAAGTTCAAGGGTTCTTATGGAGGGAGAGCGACCCTGTTGGGGTTGATCACCTATAATGAGTCAAGAGGACAAACCTCCTGTAGTCCAAAGGCTCCTGAAGATAGCCATTTCATTTATGTTTTTTTTTTGGGGGGGGGTACAACAAGGACCCTTCCCCCATGTGTTGAAGGGGTCGCAGTAGACTGGGGCTGTTGAGGTACCTGGGGAGTGAGTGTACCCAGGGCTCTGAGTGCCGACCCCTGTCCATAGACCTCATGGATCATGGAGTCAGTGAACAGGTAAAGAGAAAGAGACTCCCCCTCTAAAGGGAAGTCTAATATGGCCTATTGTAAGTCCTGGGAGAGGTCAAGATCCTGAAGCCGGGCTGCCCGGCATGTAACCACGGCCCTAGCAATGCTGTGGGTAGCTGTGTTCGAGGCATTGAGAGCCACTATAAAGGCATGGTGAGGTGCCAGGGCACCTTCTTTGACAAGGCATTCATATTTCCCAAGTATTCTTGTGGGAGGAGGCTGCTGAAATTCCTCATAGCATTTCAGAGGTCTGGGGAATCTTTTTACCATGGCCTCATGGCCAGGATCCTTCAGCTAAAAAGCTGAAAAATGAGTAGGCTTTCTTTTTTTTTAGCCAGGAGGTCAAATCTTGTGGGACTCCCAGAGGACCCCGGGTGAATCAGTAGGCTTGGCCAGCATGTCACGGACACGATTATGGGGAGGGGAAAAATAATGGTGGCCGGAGAGGTTTGAACCTCAGGTCAAATAGGGGGTTCTGGGTTCCCTCAAGGGGTGTGACCCTGACCAAGGCTGAAGGTATTCAAGTGTGGTAGGGTCTCTTCTGCAAGGCCCTAGTCCATGTTTGGCTGTAATCGGGAGAAGGGACAACCCTGGTACTGGGGTGCCCTCACCGGGGCCATGGCACCGAGTAGGGATTCCCCTTGCAGGCCCTCAGTAGGAGGTAGCCGGTTTCAAGTGCAGTGCCGGGAAGAACCAGTGCCATGGACCCTTCAGGAAGGGGCCGGGCCTGAGGAATGCACTTCAGATCTCTTGCGGTGCCAAGGCAAGATTGTCAGGGCCATAGGCGTTAGAGCCCGTAGCCATGCAGTGGCGCAGGCTCAGGTAATGAGTGGCTCCCCCTGGTGCTGGGTAAAGTGGAGGAAGGAAGAAGATGGACTTACCACTTGTTTCGGCAGCCTGCAGTGTATTCAGGGGCCGGAGGGCTTCTGTCACTTCAAAGGCCTCTGGTGTGGTTGGCACCATGATAGACTCCAGGCACTCACCCCAAGGGGAAGTGCCGGAGTTGGTCCTGAGCGCACTTAACTGGATTCTGCTGGGGAGCAGCATCAAGAGATCCCATGCCGACTGAGCACATGGTGCTGAGTTGGAAGCCGATTGCAACTGTATTCATAGCCAGAGAGCGGCACCGAGAGGGCTCCAGTGCTGACCGAGCACACGGTGCTGAGGTGAAGGCCAATCGCGGCTTTTTTCGTAGCCGGAGACCAGCACTGGAATGGCTTCGGTGCCAACCAAGCACACAGTGCCGAGTTGGAGGCTGATCGCAGCTGTATTCATAGAAGGAGAGCAGCACCGAGAGGGCTCCGGTGCCGACTGAGCACGCAGTGCTGGGTCTGGTCATGGTGTTTCTTCAGAGCCAGAGATCAGTGAGCAGAGCCAGGGAATTCCTGGCATCAGCTGCGGGCCCGTTCCCGGGTCCGTTATGCAGCCTTCGCTCCCTGCTGATTCCTTCGCTTAAGACCTGCACATATAACATAATGCACCCGGTGAAGCTCACATGGGCATTAAGAAACCCTCCCAATGTGTTCAGGTTTCTGTTGTAAGGACACGGTGGGAGCGCCGGTGAAGTCCGCAGGCAGGTCTTCCCTTGAAAATACACATAAAACAAAACAAAGAGACAGGCCTTTGCATAAAGCAAGAACAGGCTGTTCTGTAACCGTCGCTGAGGGTGGAAAAAAAGGAACTGGGGAGGAGCAGGGCTGGGGCCATATACATGGCCAGGGGGCGATGGCTGCCAGCCCTGTCCTGACAGGCTAAGGCTAAAAGAAGTTCCGGCCAATTGTGCGCTGTGGCATGTAGACACCTAATACTGAATGAATCCGAGCAGTGCTCAAAGAAGAATGAATTTTTACCCACTGAGGAGCTAGGGCATCATGAGTAGCAGCATTTTAAAAAATCATTTATTGTGTCAAGTGGGTCTTGTGAATAGAGGTCAGTGGTTTCACTTTGCAGTGACTCAAGCTCTCTTCTTTGCTGACCAGGGAATATTATAGTGAGCAGAAGTCCTAGCACAAATCTTAGTGAGAGTGTTCATGCTGGAAATGCTCTAGCTGCCATTTGCCAAGCACTTTGTAGATAGAAGCAGAAAGAATGCTACTCGGCAGCTAGTAAGAGGGGATGATGACGACCAGTATTACCAAAGTAAGGGGCAGAGTGCTGGCATCATCACCGACTGAGGCAGAAATCTCTAGCAGCCCTAGGCATGGGCCAGATGCCATACAAACAAAACAAAAGACAATTTCTTCTCCCAAGAGGCCTATAGCCTCCCTAATCTGTCTGACTAGTCAATTCATGGCCCTGTTGTCTGGAATGCAGGCTAGGTACAGATGAAAAGAATATTTACCTAGTATCTAGTGTCCCTGGCATCACTTTGAAGATGGCATCCAGAGATTTATGCTGGGCTATAGCCTAATCAATCACCACACCCACTACTATCGCACCCAGGGGAGGAGGGAGTCCACAGCAATAGGCTGCTGTAGTGCTGCAGGAGTGGAAGCCCAAGACTATTGGTAATAGGCCAGACACATGGAGTGAAAACCCCACTCTGTTGCTCCAAGGTCTCAATGTAGCAGGGCAACAAGACCATTTGGTTAGAAGTCCTGATGTGTCCAAACAGGTAAAATCCAAACAACTGCATTAAAGTCCCGATGTACCTATGTGCTTTAAGTGTTCCTATCTCTTCCGGTGTTACCACAATATGCATGTGCACACACCTATCTCCCTTCACAGACAACAGCAAGGAAATTTAAACCCCATGATACCAATAACATAAAACATTCACAATGGAAAGCAGGGCAGAGTGGAAAGAGGCCTGCTTATCGTCTCATCTTAGAAGGCAGTTCCCTCCACCCTGCTCCTCTCCCTCTCAATTCCCATGTTTGTGGAAAGTGCTGGGATGCTGAACTAATAACTACTCTTCTTATGAGGAAGGGTTGACATTAATCAGATGATTCTGTGATTTATCCAAGGATTTGATCTAATTTCCCAACCTCTGCTCTACTATCCAGCACCAAGTATAAAGACTGATCCCATAACTGCAAACTGACGCACATTACCTGCTTACCCTCTTCTCTGTCTGCTTTGCTTTGAGCTTTTTGCCAAATCCTAAAAAAATCTATAAATGTCTAAGAGACACAGTGGGTGAGGTAATATCTTTTATTGGACCTACTTCTGCTGGTGAGAGAAAAACAAGGACCTGCACTACTGTAACAACACTACTTATAAATGTTTGGTTTTCACAGCCTGTTCCAAGTTCTTTGCATTAACACAACTTCATGAAAGGTGGCTTGTACATGATCAATATGGTGATAGGCACATTAGCAGCTGGATCACAATAATTTTTGTCCAAAGAAACATTATAAGGATATCTTTTCAGGAGCTGTTCATACAAAGTATAGTTTGATAATGATTTATGAAAGCCATGTTCCTATTTGGGTGTAATTTGAAAGCTCTTTTGGGTGTGGGTATTCCCACTGAAGTTAATGGACAAAGAAAGGAAACAGACCTCTCTAGCTAATAGCCCAAGCTCTCTTCCACTGTATTCATGAGTAGGGCCTTACTCTAGCAATAGACCTGTTTATATTATGTGAATGATAGTTTCTTATTTAAGCCCCAGCCTTGCAATATTTACTATTAGTTGAAGTGGTGACTCATAGCAATCTAAATATTGGGGTTACTCAGGATGAGAACCACTACAACTGGGTGCAATTCTATATAGGATTAGGCTTCCAGGGACCGATTCAACCTCCCTTAAGCAAACACTTTATTCCTCATGAAATCCTAATACTGCCAAAAACTTGCTACTAAGTTCAGTGGTTAGCCCTGTTGATTTCTAGAGTCTTGATTACACTGAGATCAATGAGGCTACTCAGGGTGGCAAGCACTACTTCCAGGACATGTGTATGCAAGACTGAGGCTGATATAAGGAATTCTGGCCCCATAGAAGCTGACAGCAGTCTTTCTATTGATTTCATTGGACACAGAGGTTAACCTATGAAGTTTAAAGCAGCCAGAAGTATAGTACCAAGATGAAAATTCTGTCTTTTACAGTTCTTATTTCCTAATTCAATATGAACCTATATATCTATTTAAAACAACAGGGTCTTAGCCATTTCTTTCATATTATAACTGTTGCTACCAATTGCCAGGTGTCTACCTTGGCTGATTTTATTTTTATGATGATTTTTTTTTTTTTTTTTTTTTTTTTTTTTACAGTTCAGCTAAAAAGGTTCAGCTGTTCTTAGGACCTTAATTGTGGAAGGGAAAAAAACACACTTTGCTCATGTTCAAAAATTCTTACAGCCAAATAATTAAGAATCCTTGTGCCTCATACTGCAGAGCAAGGACGTGAAATTTCGGAGTGGGTTTCACCGATATCAAGGATGTCTTTTGCTGTCCCCCTGAATACACACATAAATGTGACCAAGTAATAGGCCCATGAAAACTTCCCCTACTGAGCATGTGTGAGCTGATTGTCAGAGACTGGAAATCTTATTCTCCAAAGATTCCATCCACACCACACATATGCAAATTAAACTAATACTGCCAACCTCTAATCAAAATTCTACTTGCCCTGAATATGTTGCATTCCCATGCAGCTACCATATGCAGAGTGGGCTAAGAATATGCTGTAGCCACAGCTCATGCTCCATCCCAGAGCCAAGCAGAATAGTTTGAATAATTACTCTGCTTAGCTGTCAGGGCCTACTGCAATACCAGGTAACTGGACTGAGAGCAGGAAGACACTCTTTCCTGTTCTTATTCTGTCCCCAGTTGCTGGCTTGCACGGTTGTGGGCCCAGGGAAGTTTGGGGCCCATCCACTTTGATATGAGGCCTGCCCACCACAGTCTGCTGGCCAATACTGGTGCCCCTACTCTGCTCACGGCCATAGCTGCTGACTGCTGGCTGGCCCCGCAGCTGCAGTGGCAAAGTTCCCACTGCTGCTGGGTGCTGTAGTGAGTGGGCCTTATCACACCACCTCGCCCTCTCCCTCCTTCTCCTACAGATCCACTTGTTAACTAGCAATTGGAGCATCTTGGGGACCACTTCCAGTCACATGACCAGAAGTTGCCCTTGGCTGGGTGCACCCTGCATATCCCGGGCAGAAAATGGGGACTAGCTATGCCCCTGCTGGCTTCCATTTAGCAAGGAGAAAGCAACTTGACTCAGACACAAAGATGTGAGGAGTACTGTAGGTGGCAAGAGAGAAAAAGGTGAGAAGCTGCAATGGGAGAAAGAACTAGGAGCAAAGGAGGATCAAGGGAGGACAGGTCAGAAAGGTTTATAGACAGTAAAGCACACTTCTCAAATGTGAAATTGAGCAAAGAATTGCTGGTCCCAACATTCCTCTGCTGTCAGCAAATAGCTATAAGATCCACTGGCAAAATATCTCTCTTCCCTTTCTAATTGCTGGTCCCCATCGAATAGCCTGCTATTGTTATCAGTGACTCAGTTAGCTCAAGGGTAGCAGGCTGTGTATCTAAAAGGTCTCAGCTACACCGATTGCTTATGCCACATTCAATATGGTCCCACAAGGAGAAATTTCATGTATGGCTTTGATTTTCAAAAATTAGGAAAGTGCATCAAAAATTTAATAGTAAGGCTGCAAAATCAAAGTTGCAAGGTTCAGAAGCTGAGAGATGCCAGAGTTAAAGCTGGCTATGCAAATTCAATTCAGTTGTCTGTTGCAGGGATACATTATTATGTATTACTTAAGTTACATGTTCACATAATTTTTCCACAAAATACTAGTCTCATCCTATGCACAGGCTGAACAGTATTCGGAGTGTATCAGGGTTGTGTAGTTAAGAAAACTATTGACTACTGGACCCCTTATTTCATTTGTTTCACATGTTGGAAAGTGGCAATGAAATAAGGCAGGTTATTGCAGAAGGAGAAAGGATGATATTTGTTTAAAGCAGCCAAATGTCACTTACTCTAGATAATTGGAGTCTATGGCTATCACTGTCACAGCATTTCTATGTAATGCTAGACAACTCACCTAAAGCAAACTAGTCACAATTGGACACTAGTTATATGTATCCTTTATGTTTTAGGTCTGAGACATTTGGGTTTGTTTTTTCAGAAATGCAGTGCTGAAACCTATGTCGGTTCCAGATGTGAACTGAATATATAGAGTACTATACAAATATTAAATACTCTGAAAAAAATTAAACTGCAGGTTGCTCAAGTTGGTGGATACTTAGGGGGTTAAAGTATAATTTGGCAGGCACCGGAACCCTCCTAAATTAGTGGGCTCCCCTTGCCCCGGTGAGGGCCCCCCTCACACACACCAGCTACTGCCCCCCGAACACTTGCCCCCCACCCCAGCAACTGCTCCCCACATGCCTACCCACCACTCCAAATACTGCCCCTGGCCCCTGTCTCACCACTGGTCCCCAGCCTCCTGCCATGCTGGCTTGCCTGTCCCCAAACCAGGGATTTCCCTAACATCCTCCCCCCCCCCCCCGCACCACTCCAAATTTCCCAACATCTCCCCAGTTGTCAGCTAGTAACAGTGTTTTACCAAATTAGTGAGCACCCCCCATACCCCCCCAAATGTCCCCCTACACCTCCTAATTTCACATCCTGGGGAGAATACTGCCTTAAACCCCACCTCCCCAGGGCTCACTTACTTGGCCACCATGCACTGTGGAGCAGCCCAGCCCAGCCCAGACTGAGGCTCTGGCCTGAGCCTGCTCTGACCTAGCATGCTCAGAGGATCTGAGCATTCTCAGTCAGAACAGGCTCTGGCCAGAGCCTCAGCATGATCTGGTGCAGCTCCCCTGCTTCCCAGAACATGGCATAACACTGGTACAGGGCCTGCTACTTTTAAATGGTGGGCCCCAGAATGCAGCATTCTGGCTCCATTTTCTATTTTTAGGGGCCCCAGAATGCCTAAAAATAGTGGGTCCCAGAATGGCGTTCCATCATGTTCCAGCTTACTTTCACCCTTGTGGATACGTAATTTAGGACTTGTATTGGCCAACTATACAGAAATGCAGTTCATCCTTAAAGCAGATGTTTTTGCTTCACAAGGGTCAAAAACATGTGACCCGAGGGCTACATGTAGCCCCTAAAGCTATTTGCTGTGGCCCACAACAGCACTATTGTTGCCAATATTTGCAATATCATTGCATGAAAAGGTTTCAGTGGTGCAGCCCTCAGGCTAACATCCTAGTCCTCATGCGGCCCTGTACTAGTCCTCATGTGGCCCTCATGGTGATTTGAGTTTGAGACCCCTGCTCCGTAGCATCTTATAATTTCAGCATGATTACTGTAGAATGTTAAAGCGCTGAGTAGAGTCTACCTAAGACCTCTTAATTTGTCTTAATTTAAATCCTTCTAATTAAATGCCAATGAAAAAGATTTCCCCTAGCTGATTTATGAAAGTTGTGGTTTGCATTTTTGAAGTATAAGATTCACCTGAAAGTTAAATCTTAGCTAGACTTGGCTAATGATCACTGGTTATGTGAGTGCCATGCACAGAGTAAGACAATAAAAGAAATGTACAGGAAAGGTGTACAGCAGAGGAACGCATTGCTTTTAAAGTGTTATGCTGGTTTTAATAAGACAATGTTTAGAGAGGAAAGTAGACATGGAAGATGGATGACTGAGTAATAACTCTCTTGCTGTTGTGAGTTGCAGGGGAACAATGGCCTTCCAATCAGAAAGAGGAAGTCAAATTGAGACCTGTTGATGGAAAAGACAGAAAAAAATTAAAAGTGAATATTTCTGCTAAAGAGCAGCTGCCTCCAAGGGAATTATAACCATAGGGGCAGAAAAGCCAGAAAATTCACATGCGAATATCAGTGAAATAGCAGCCATCATCCGCTAGGACTCAGAGTAAAGCATGTGGAGATCAGAGCTAGAGTCCAGGTGTAGCTACAAAAATGCCAGAGGAAGTCATACACTGAGACCCAGAAGGACAGCAAGAAAGCCCAAGTTATACAGCATCAGATGCTGCTACCTTTACTCAAACTGAATTGGTTTCCATTGACTTCAGTGGAACTAGTTGCAGAATTAGGCACTACTCAGAGTGAGTATCTGGCCCATAGTGGGTGGACAGTAAAGGTGACTGTCAGTGTTCCACAGTAATGGGTTTGTATGCACTACACTGGGATCAATTTACTTTCCAAAGTATTAAAAAGCTTCACAGTAATCCCAAGACCAAGCCCTTCAGAACACTGACCACCACCAGCAAGGTGCACAGAGCCCTTCATTCCCTCTGAGGTCCTTGAGAATTGAAGGCAGCAGCTCCTGACAGTGCTGGACTTACAAGTTGTACTTGTACCATCTGATCCTTTTTGACTTAATAAAAGCAATATTCTGCTCCTGTTTCACTGCATGTTCTGTAGCCACACCAAAGCAAATAAATATAACCTTTATGTCCGGTCCAAAGGGTTGTCTGAATCCATCCTTTTCTAATCTCAGCCACAGCAGCCCACAAGTCATTGTTTAGTTGACACTGGCTCCTTTTGTTATCTTCTGGACTTCAATGTCTGAAAGGTAAGGATGTACAGAGGAGCAAGAGGAAAGGGCCCTCATAAAACACACTCCAAGCCAGGCAGTTTTAATCCTCCCTCTTTTTCATGTCTTCTGACAAAATAGGTTTGTTTTAGTGAAACACACAGGAAATGTTTTTCAGTGCAGGCAGATTGTGCTGGTAGCTGAGAAGCTGAAGAATAACCCATCATTAAGATAAAATTCTTTTTTTTCTTTTCATCCTTTTGCTAATCCAGAGATAGCAGACCCTGGAGAGGCCTCCACTCCTGATTCTCTGACGAAAGCTGAGCAGCATTCTGAGCCACAAGATGAGATAAAGCTACAGTTATGAACAGCAGGCCAGAAGTTCTGGCATGTTTCCCTTCCATAAACCTTCATTAAAGGTCAAGCAAACTAGTTAGGCCTCCTGTTACAGGGATGAAATAGGAACAGTAAAAAGGAGAAGAAAAAGGTGGGGGGCAGTATTCCTTGGTTCTAGTCGGCACAAACAAAAAGACAACCTATGAGCTAGAGTTGGCTGCTGCAATGCTTTGTGATCTTTTGACCTCAAAGAGGAGCAGCCTGAGAAAGGAAAGTTTTTTGCAGATTGCTGCAGATAACTGTGTAGTACAGAACATTCAGACTATATCTAGCAGTGAATTAATTTTACACACACGTGCCTTAGTCAGCAATGCTACAAGTTCATATATAGAGATCAGCCTACACAGTAATGCACCAATCTGATACTCTGTCCAGAATGCTGTATTTAGGGGAACACCAGTTTTTATTTGTAGAGTTGGGTAGCAAATCTCAGCATCTTCTTTTTGCAGGCATTATTGCTAAAAAATGAGGAATGCCAGTCTGTGAACTTTTGAACAATCCAAGAAAAACAACACTGAATATTCAAGTTCTGAAACAGAACTAGTGTTTGTATTAGCTTTCAAGAAACAGCATTGTTGCTGTAATTTTCAGTCCAAAAGATGGAAAATGCTATATTAAGAATTCAGAAGGCATCACTTGTAAAGATCAAATTAAGGTGATAGAGAGAAAAACCCAGACCTCCAGGTCTGCTGATAATGCAATATACTGAGATTTATGTTTTCTCTTACTCTAAAAATGCATTAAAAATGCCAGTGCTAGGTACGCCAATATGTGATATTTTCTTCTCTTTGCCCAAAGAAAGTTACCCAGAATCAATGTTCTCAAATGTTACCTGTATTTCCAATTGGTCTACTGTGTTGCATTGATCGTTGTGTGCTGGAAAACTAAGGAAGTAGAAAAATAACTGAAGATATGATGGCTATCTAGTAGCGTGTGAAAAAATTGCATTTATTTGATGCTTTCTAAATAAAATATATAGTCTTTCTTACTGGATTTGAAAATATAAACAATCCCCCAATCTTTAGTTTAATTTAAATTTTTTAATCAAGATTTGGAATGTTTATATCAATAATGATGCCTGCTGTTTTTCTGCCAGCACTTCTAAGTCTCAGTATGTGCTCAGCTTCCTTGAATTTTGTCTAGACAATGCAAAGACCTTTTCCATGAAATGTTTAGTTATTGGACAAGGTTTCTATTTCCTACTCATCCTCCTCCCATCCTATTGTCCCTATTAGATCTCTTAGGTTCCAGTATTTTTATTTTGAATGAGTTGTGTGTCTTAGAAAGTACATCATATCACAAGTGTGATTTACTGGGGAAAGGAAGTAGATGCTCCATAGTTAAAGTTGCAGCTGAGCTTTTAAATAGACTACATGCAATCACCTTTGAAGAATCCATATTGGGCAGAAAAGATTAAACAAATGGGCACCACAAAACTACAATCTGTTTTTACTCTGTTGCAGGATTAGGAATTGCCACAGATTCCCAAACCCCATAATTCTTGGTTCCGGATCATCCCTGAAAGCGGCCCCCTATCAGTGTGATTACCTTCCTAGAAGGTTGCACTCACTCTGTCTGAACTTAAGCCCTTTAGCTCAGCTGCCTCATGGCACCACACCACTGAACTTTCTGCCCTGGGTGTCTGAGGACAGCACAGGAAGTTCCTGGGACCCTTGGGCCTAGAAACTCTGAGCATTACCGCTCTGAGTCTCTCTCTCATTCCCTAGTCCAGAAGACCCCCATCTTCCAGTTAGTCATGCTATATCACCTTCCACAACAGCCCCAAATTGGTCCTTTGTCTTTGGCCCCCAGGCAAAGAGGCCACCTGGGCTTCTGTCTTCTGCCCTTTATTCTGCCACTGGATAAAACAGGCTGGTCAGGTCACCGGGCTGCTCACTCCCCCCCAGCATTTGTCATCCTACTAGCCAGAACACACTCATTTCTAAGATGGGATGGGTCCTCCTGCTCACCAATTTCTAGGGCCATGTCCACACAGAGACAGTTAAATAGATTTAACTTAAATCAGTTTAATAAAATTGCCCTAAAAATCATTAAATCGATTTAAAATAAATCAATTTAACAGGTCCACACTAGAAAGTCAAATTGAACTAGCATGTCCAGGGACAGGACTTGCTTAGTTAGATTTAGGAGAGGGACACCATGGGAGGTGTGGAAAGACGGCCCTTAGAAGGGCAATGCCCCCCACCCAATACATCAATAGAGAAGGGCACCCTGGGAAGGAGAAGGGCAAAACTGTCAAATTCAAAACAACTGTTAAATCAAAATAAACACACCCACACTGTATTTCAATATAACGCTTGCGATCTAAGTCTCAGTGCAATTTAAAACAACTTTCTTTGTTTTGAAATGACAGAGCTCATCATTTCAATTCAAGAAAATGTTGTGTGGACCTATACTTTTTAAAATCAGAATAATCAGCATTATTTCAATTTAAAAGCTGCATGTGGACATACCCTAGGGTACCTAATTTCTAGGCCATTGTGTAGACAAGAAGCTGCTAGGCTAGATCACACCAGGCTCTCTGCCACAACAACCTCTCCCTCCACCTCATTAAACATGTCACATATAAGGGAAACTGATACATATACAATATTCATGAGAAACTAGGAAACCCACCAAGAAAATCCCCTCTTCATCATGGATATAAAAGCACTATTTTCTTCCACAAGCTTCATGTGGTTAAATCCCTGCACCTGTGAGGAAACCCTTTGACTTAGGTGGGGCTCCTTATAGACTCAGGGATCCATCTGCAGGGAGTTCACTGGAGGATGAGGACTTTGTGTTGAAAGAGAAAAATGATGTTATCTTACACAATAGCCCCTGAATGCAGCAATCCATTTTCACTAAGCCAGCTGAACTCACTAAGGTATATATTATAGTGTAGCCAGTAATGCAATAGGCTCTTTTCAGAAAGAAAAATTTGAAAAGGTCCATATCCTGCCACCAGCACAGGCACAGATCTCCCCATTAAAATCAGTGGAGGGGTTTGTGTAAAATACCAATGGTGGGATATGGATAATCACTGACCTTTTTCTGGCCAGCAGTGGGAGTCAAAATATGCTGTTTTTCTCATGGGTTCTTTCAAAGTCCAGCGTCTGGAGTAACAGTAATTCATAAGAATCTCATCTTTCATAAAACTAATTTCTAGATCTCAGGGCTGCACAGAAATCTTGAAAATGTGTGCTAACTGTGACCTTAGGATTCCAAAACCAGAAGGCAAATAAGTCACCCACCTTTTTTTTTTTAACCTTGTGAATTGTCTTTATGAAGCTGGGCAACTTTGTTTACTCATTTTTAAGCAGTTGGGGTTGGCTATATTCTAACCAGCGGTAATCTGTGTTACAAAATTCTCTCCATCTTCCATTTCCCTCCACATCTCCTGCTCCATCTTTAAAAAGGAGGGATAACAGGTCTGGAGAAAGATATGCTGAAAGGAGGGTAGTTGAAGTTAGAGTAAAGGGAAGCAGCTGTGAGGGGAGGCTTCTCCTGATATAGAGAAATAGCAGTTCCTCCATTTCTGGCATCCCCACTCCTTGCATAGCAACTAGCTCCCATTAGTACTAGTGAGAGTTACATAGAAAGTAACTATATACTCACCACATTGCAAGTTTACTGTCATGGTGCATTGATGTCAGTGGACATTTAATCTGGGCGTAAGGTGAACAGCACCACTAGTTAAAAATATAGTGGAATCTACTTCAATTAGCACAAATAAATTAATCTTTTGAAATATTCTTTTTTATTTAAATACCAGAGCAAACACATGAAACACCAAGGTATCATGAATAGTTGTAAAAAGAATAAACCAGTTCAAAGAAAAAACTTCCTACTCCATGTATCCTGCTTGTCCAAAGGAAAAGATTTACAATAAGACTGTATAGACAAACCAAACATAACTCATACACCTAAACTCTCTCGAATACCTGCTAGTGAAGACTAGTCTTGTCAAAAAAGAAAACACTCTCAGTTCACAACCACATCAGCAGGTTTACTGCAATATTTTTTGGCCACTTCTAGGTACTTGTTTATAAGGAAACATCTGGAGCCACCTTATAAAAAGTAGTAGTAAAGCCATTAGGGACTACTGCTTGCAAAGAGAATGTAAAACAAAATATATGTAAACTATAGAAAGGATGAGTGAAGGGAAGTGTTTATGGCTATGTCTACACGGCACTTTTATTTCAAAATAACACTCATTTCGAAATAAAAGAAATTAGGTCTACACAATGTTTTCTTATTTTGAAAGGACAGATCCCGTCCTTTTGAAATAAGAATCGTCATTTCAAAAAGGTAAAACCTGCCCCCCCCCGAAACAGCCGTTATTTCGAAAGGGATATTTCAAAATATAGCTGTTTAGACCTGTTCTTTCAAAACAACATTGTGTAGACCTGTTGTTTTGAAAGAGCTGTTTCGAAACAACAGGTCCAAACGGCTTTATTTTGAAATATCCCTTCCGAAATAACAGCCGTTTGGATTGCAGGCTTTCCGTTAATTCGAATTAACTTATTTCGAAATAAGGATTTTATTTCAAAATAACAATGCATGTGTAGACATAGCCTATAGGGCAGAATGATGTGGCTTCTGCTCCATATCTGGATCCCAGTTTCAAATACATATAATGATAAACCTCATAAAATATTGTATCCTTATATTTTAGGATGTTCCAAAAACACTCTGAACTGGACTAGCTCTGCTCCTGTTGAAGACAACAGTAAAATTATTTATTTTAATGAGAATGGATAGGCCAACTCTGAATTCTTCTGGAAATCCCATACACAGTTGTTTTTTGCCCTACATGTGATTTAGTACTGGAACCATTCTGACTCCAATACAAGGCAGTTTGGAAAAAGAAATTTAATATCAATCTGAATTCTATTTGTTTGCTCCCTGAGACAAAGTTATATGAGTGAGGCCAAATAGAAGATCAAGAAACAATTATAGTATAGTCAACTGGACTTTCTGTAAAAGGATGGAGACAGTAACATCTTCAAATCATGAGCTACACCTATTTTTCTTTTAGCCAAAGTAGTAAACAGAATACTGGACCTGATTCTAAAAGAGATTAGATGCATTTAAGCCAAGACATAGACTATGTATCTTGTGTCTTCTACTTTTAAAAGAAACAAATAAGAAAATTGGGGCCATCTTCAAAAACCACTGATGTTAATGCCACAGCTCAGAATAACTTCAACTGGTTTTGAATAGGCCTTGATAAACAGGCTTCATTAAGGAAGATAGTGCTTAAGTTTAAGCAAGTTGAACTCAGACATCAATGTTACAAGCGTTAGGTGAAAATCCCATGCTTAAATAGAATAGTAAAATTTACCTAGATTGTGGTGAGATTGCTGGATTTGGCATTATCAAAGTCTTTATAACAAGAGCATATCAATAAGTTTGGTTTTCAGAAAGTATTGACTAGGTTTCATTATTCTTAATCAGGTGACAAAGAACAATGAAATTGGGGGTGAAATAATTTGTTGTTGCTAAGTTTATTCAGCAGCAGACAAATATATCCCATTAGAAAACTACTTTACAAAAACAGCTCATGGGTGAAGTATCCATTGGTCAGTTTCATAATCTGTGTTTGCTAACTGTACCGATTAAAATATAAAACTTGCTTCTGTGTAATATTGAAGTTTACAAATATAAACATGCAGAAGTTCAGAAATGAAAGAGGTTAAATTTCACATGGTGTAAATTAAACTATATTACACATTGTACATCCCACAGTCCATCAACAGCATAATATATGATTATATAATGGGATAGCTCCTATTTATAGGAAAAACAAGAATGGAAGATACAGAATAGCTGAAACACAGGTCCATTAAAGTTACTATAGGAACTAGCTTTGTTTCCATAAAAATGGTTTAAAGAATATACAATAGCTTTAGTTTTTCAGGTTTTCCTGTTTTGAGAGGGAAAAGTAATCATAAATTGCAAGATGGAAGCCCAAAGTTATAAACTGACATGAGTGCTAAGGTGGCCTACCACAAGGACAACCCTATAAGTCCTGATGGAGGAGGGAAGGGTGGTTCCTGGGCAGCTGTGGAAATTCTGGAGAGTACTGCAGTCCATAGATAGTCAGATAGGCTGCAGTAACTGTAGACGGACCTCTAGGATTGTCTCTGTTACCCAAGACAGGCTGCAGAGGTAATTTAAAGCCATCAGTACACACCATACCCTGGAGCAATGCAGAATTTCGCCATTCATTGTTTGCAAACTCCAGGGTACTATGTAGGCATTTTAACTGTAACCAGAGCATACAAGGATGAACATGACAATCCATTTTGATTACTACTATGATAACATTAGATACTTGACCCCTGCTTTGTGAAATGGTTGTTTTACGTAACCCTGAGCCATGGTCACGTGACTGGAGTCAGGAAATAGTTGCCAATCCAATAAACATTTCTGTTAGGGTGGTCAGATAGCAAGTGTGAAAATAAGTAAGAGGGAGCGATGGGCAGAGCTATTGCTGTCCAGAAATAATGCTCAGGGCCCAAGCCCAGGCCTGGGACTCACCCCTCAGGACCGATCCAGCCCCTCCCCAGGCCTGATCCAAGAGCCGAATTGGACTTCTCCTACCAGAAGCCCAGCCTGGATCCAGCCCCTGCTGCTGCTGAGGCAAGCCTAGAGATGGGTGGGGCTGCAGCCCCATGGGCCCAGCTGCAGCAATGCCCCTGGGAGTAGTGTAATAGGCATCTATATAAGACAAAGCCCCAAATATCAGAGTGCCCCTACAAAACTGGGACATCTGCTTACTCTAACTCCTATGTGTTTCTTTTATTATGGATAATGATTTGTCAATTCTACAAGCTTCTGTCCTAACCTACATATATGGTAAACAGGCAAACCCTGGAAACTGTGGGCTTAACAGTTTGGCTTTTAAAGAACTTTTAAGTCTTATGGTAGTGCTATGTTTCTTACTTTCTACATACACAATAATATAATGGCCAGACTCAGAAGGGAAAAAGCAGAGTATTGATGTACCAGGAAGAATAGGTTAGTTTATTTCCCAAGGTTCTGTCTTACTGCACTTAGGTGTTGAGCAGGGCTTGGCCTGTGTCATCTTGTAGCACGATTAGAAAACCTGGAGAGCCACTTCCTCACCATTGTTGTACACCACAGATAGAGGGAGCAAAAGTCCTAAATCTAGCATCAGCCTGAAGCTCCTCAAAGGTTTGCACTGTTAGAGCACAAACACTAGTCAAATGGATTAGTGAACACAGTGAAAGAATGGAGAGCAATGACAAGAGTGTATGCTTGTGCATAGAATCATAGGGTTGGAAGGGCCCTCATGAGGTTGTCTAGTCCAACCACCGGCTAAAAGCAGGGCCACTCCCACTAAATCATCCCAGCCAGGGTTTTGTCCAGTCTGGCCTTAAATATCTCCAAAGATGTAGATTCCACTACTCCCTAGGTAACCCATTCCAATGCTTCACCACCCTCCTAATCAGGAAGTTTTTCCTAATATCCAGCTCAAAAACATTGCTCCTTGTTCTGTCTTCTGTTACAACTGAGAACGGCCTGGCTCCCTATTCCTTGGAGCACCCCTTCAAGTAGTTGAAGGTTGCAACAATATCCACCCTCAGTCTTCTCTTCTACAAGCTAAATAAGTCTAGTTCCTTCAGTTTCTCCTTGTAGGTCGTGTACCCCAGCCCCCTAATCATTTTTATTAGACTCTTTCTAATTTGTCCACATTCTTCCTGTAGTAGGCAGCCCAAAACTGGAAACAGTATTCCAGACATGGCCTCACCAGTGCTGAATAGGAGGAGAATAATCACTTCCCTTGGTTTGCTAGCAACATGCCTACTGAAGCAGCTCAGTATGCCATTGGCCTTTTTGGCAACAAAAGCACACTGTTGAATCATATGCAGCTTTCCATCCACCAAAACCCCCAGGTCCTTTTCTACAGTGCTGCTACTTAGCTGATTGGTCCCTTTCCCTAGCCTGTAGCCATGCATGTGGTTTTCCATCCTAAATGCAGGAATTTGCACTTGTCCTTGTTGAACCTCATGAGATTTCTTTTGGCCCACTGCTCCAATTTCTCTAAATCTCCCTGAATTCTGTCCCTGCCCTTCAGCATGCCTATCATTCCCCCCCAGCTTGGTGTCATTTGCGAACTTACTGAGCATGCATATTACATTATAATATTGTGTATTATAGGTAGTACACATGTACTCTCACCTGAAGCATACATTCTGAAAACAATGTTGATTTGGAAATCTTGTAAAAGATTAATGATTGAAAGCAGAATGGACACTATGATAGTCTAAAGAATCTGCCTTTTATTTTAGTTTTAGTTTTTATATTTTGGGTCATCACTGAATGCTTGTGGTCCACGGAATAGTCTGGATACTGCTCAGCACAATGATTTCAGGGATGTAGGAGTCTCTAGATAAAATAAGTAGCTTGGTATTTTTTGTTATCCAAATGGTTGCATCAAATATTGTGATCCTATAATTGTTTGGAGTGACAATAAGCACCTCTGTATTCTCATCCTACTAACTACTACGACATACCTTATAAGGTATCATTTGAAAACTAATAACTCATTGAGCAGTAATATGTTACCTACATGTCACAAAGATATGTAAAAATATGAAATTCCTTGTATGATGTTATTGGCACATGTTCAAAACCACACAGCCCCACCTAGGCAGAATTTATTAAGGAAGACTTTCCTAAACAGAGAAATGTATGTTTATCTGAATTTACATATAAAGAGTAAACAGGATCCTTACGATGGTAGGGGAGGAGATGGCAGGAAACACAACAATTTGAATTGCAGAAAATGCATGTGGGGGGCATAAAGAGTATGGAGCTTCCTTCATCATAAACTCCCTGTCTCTTTCTTTACTGTTTACATAAACTTTATTTTGAAGGGTAACCCTTAGAAGAATCCACCTCAAAGCTTTGCTGGACTATAAGACAAAGGAATCAGCAGCTACCTTGGGAAGAGATACTGACCAAGAAAATGTAGAGTCACTGTTGCCAGCAAACTGTGGGTGAGAAAGGTCATCTTAAACACAGCCTTGAATCAAAACTTGCTAGATTAAGTTTTAGACTTTTAGATGTGTATTTTCACTTTTAGATGCATGTAAATATTTCTCTCATACTTGAATTCACTTAATATTGTATCTTCTTTCATTAATAACTTTTTAGTTTTCTAATTTAATCCAGCACTGTGACACTATTAGAAGTAATTTAATCCAGCCCTGTTAAAATAGGAAACTGTTCAATATTATCTCTTTACAGGAGAAATAAACCTTGAACCATCCAGAAAAGGGTTGGACATTTCAAAACACACTTGGGCAGGAAATTCAGGGTTAGGAATGTGCTGGGGTCACCCTGTAGGTAATAACCATGGCTAGTGGAAGGCAAAGCTTGGCTGGTGTGTTGCTGACAGGCTGCAGGGCTAAAACTATAGACGCTCAGGGTATGAGCTGCATGTTGGTAAGCTATTTGTGAGTAGCCTCAGTTGGAAGCTGCAATAGCAAAGCTCTTGTTCGTTAAGGAAGAAACATAACTGGTCAGCAATGAGAGACATGCACCAACTCCCATCTCCCTGGAGTGTACCCTGCAATGTCCAGCCCCTTATCTAATTAAGATAGAATAACTAGCCCTCTGTTTTCAATGAACCACTACACACCAACTTATAAGATTCAACTTAGGACCAGCACTTTGCTCAATACCTCAGATACATTTATAGTGAAAACAAGAATAAGTTTGTTTTCAAAGATCAGAGACTCAAATAGCAGCAAAGTTCCAAAAGTAATAGTGAGTAAGACTACTGGAAACAAATGGTTACATGTAAAACAAAATCATAATTAGATTTATACAACTTTAGCTAACAAATCAATTTACTCTCATCTTTCTCTCACCCAAAGCAATTTGCAACAAAGATTGACTATGATTCTTTTCCATGGAAAAAAAACAAAAAAGAAAAAACCCTGTCCTTTTACAGGATGCATATGTGTCTTCTCTAACCACCCCCCCCCCAATATTAACAAAAACCTTTGACCTGTACTATTAGGTATGGTACACTCCTCCCCCCCTGGTGTCTTTCTGAAGTCTCCACAATGCTTCATTTGCTATTTAAGCAGGCGATGGGAGGCACATTGTGAATGAAATACTCAATTTACAAGTAACCAGCAGATAGATAAATATCTCATTTCAGAGGAAACTTGTTGTTCCCCTTAAGCTGGTGGTAAGCCCTCGTGCCTCAGACACAAACTTAAGGAGCACATTCAGTATACATACACCTAACTCTTTATACTGTAACTGTTTGGTACATATACTGCACAAAGATAATGATCAGTGGAGTGACACCAGTTTTCATTTGAGATTCCATGTGACATTGTTTGGTGAATTAGAATGTATATGGTGGACTCAAGAGAATCCTGTAGCTCTCTGCATCCCATTGTTAGTTTAGTTTAAGAAGTTCTTGAGTGAGTGGCTGATAGCTAAACATTTTTTTTTTCTTTTAAAACAGGTGTTTTGTAACATTGTCCTCTCCCACTTTTTCAATGAATTATTCCAAAATTTCTCATTAAAAAACCAGAACCTTTTTTATGGCCTTCCATGCCCACATTCTTATGGATTATAATGAAGAGCTTTTATCCAAATTGCCTTTGACTAGTGTTTGAGATTTACAGATCTAAAACTTGATTGACAACATTTCACACAACCAGCTGAGTTTGTGCATTATAGAAATGGGACTAAACCTAAGCTTATTATATCAACTCCATTGCCCAGGTTTTACTTTGATGGTTTGGATAAACTAAAAGTTCAGCTCCAGCTCATCCCATGTTTGTTTTTTCAAATGATTAAGCTTTCCAGAAGCAGAAAAGATGGCTTCTGTATTTGGTATGGGCAAACTATTGAAAATACCAGTGCAGCAGTGGGGTAAAAATAGTCCCAGTTTTAGAAGCAAATAGTACATAATAAAAGAGCTGATAATATTATTAAGCTTTCATGAACCAGTTTGATCATGTAATATTTGCCCTGGACTTTCAACCACAACTCAGGGAGAACTCAATGAATCTTAACATTTGAAAAACAACTCACTTGGTTTTGGTTTTTTTCATATATATATTTTTACACCATGGCTCTTCTTGGTTTCAGTTGGGACTAGTGCTAGAACTATCACAATGTAATAAAAGACGACTGTTCCTGTGTTATACATGACCAACTGGAACCTGAAGCTGTGGCAATCTCAAAAAGAATTCTTGACTTTGGAGAATTTCAGTCTAAGTCCAAGGCAAAAGAGGTTTGAATAATTACTCAGGTTTTTTTTTTCATTTGCTTGTTTTAACTTAAAGTGTGTGGGCATTCTTATCAGAAAATTGGAGAGATTTTTCTTCTCTACTGTAAGAGGCTTTTCAAATCATCAAAAAGCAGGTGAAGATAAGACCTAGCCTACATTAAAACATTAGATTAACCCAGCTACATTGTTCTGGGATGTGAAAAGTCTGCACCTCTGAACAGCATAGTTAAGCCAAACTAACCGTCAATGTTGACCATGCTAGGTCAATGGAGGAGTTCATCTATCAGCTTTGCTACCATCTCTGGGGAAAGTGGATTACCTATTCCAATGGAAGAACTCCCATTGTACAGGAAGTACCCACAGGAAAGTACTACAACCTTGCAGCTATTCAAAGCAATGTTTCAAGTGTGGAGTAAATTATAATAATTCCCAGGAGGGCCACTTCAAGAACCAAGATCAGGGTTTAGCCACACTCTTAAATGCATTCCTATTCAGCAAATCACATATGTAATTTAATATTAGTGAGCCTCAAGTTACTGCTTAAGAATATGCTCCAAAGCCACTGAACATGATGGAAAAATTCCTATAGACGCTAACTGGCTTTGGAGAAAGCTCTTATGCAGGTACTTAAAGCCCACTAATATTAAAAGACATGTGC
This sequence comes from Podocnemis expansa, assembly GCA_007922195.1. NCBI lineage: Eukaryota > Metazoa > Chordata > Testudines > Podocnemididae > Podocnemis > Podocnemis expansa. The sequence continues at coordinate 7,647,069 of ML682069.1, forward strand.
TTTACTGAACATGGACTGTAAACAATCCAGGTCCAGATTCAAGTCAATGTGTCTCCTCAGAGAAAGGTACTACTCAACATGAATAAGGATAGCAGAATCCAGACCATAAGCATAATTCTACATAAAAAAAAAAAGTACTCAAGGCTATGCTGTTTTGAACAAATAAGTATGAAATCCATTCAGATATTCTGTTCCTTAAGAAAGCTGTTGAAGAGTGTGAGACTAGAGGCATACGAGATAGAAATAAATGCCTTTTCCAGCCCCAAGTTCTTTTGGTTTGTACCCTTTTTGTTGAGTAGCTAACAAAGTTAAAGGTTAAGGTTCACCAGCAAAGCTCTAGAAGGTACATCACGTAAATGCGGTTGTTAAAACACACTCTAAGAAACATATTAGTTGGCTCATCCTACTTTCAGAGGACAAAACATTTCTTGGTAGCCATGTCAGTGTTGCAAGTGTGGATACCAGAAGCACCTTTACAACTGCATCCCCCTGAACCTGACACATTAGCAATATTTGTATGATTGTTTGCACTTTATCTTTCCAATGGCTAAATAAAAAACTTCTCTCTTCTGGGCTTGTCCTTCTGGCCCTTTGATTGAGATGACATTCATTTACAGAAGAAAGCCCTGGCTTAGTAGTTAATTATGAAAAACCAAACAAGTCCTGTGGCATTTCTCAAGACTAAAATTTATTTATTGCATTAGCTTTCATGGGAGAAAAATCCCCACTTCAGCAGACACTTTGAAGATAGATAAGTTTGTCAGTTTTTAAAAATTCCACAGGACTCCTTGTTTGTTTTGCTGAACCAGACTAACATGGATGCCCCTTTGGAACTAGTTAATCATGGAATCTCTACCTTTTTTACTGACTATTACACATTTTTCTGACTAAATGTGTTTACTAAAATCATGAAATACTCATGAATTTACATTTATGATTTTCATAACCTCTTGAAATTCAGTAAGTTACTATATAATGTGAACCCTGGATTAGACTGTAGAAATAATCATGTAATCATATCTGGGACTTAGAACTTAACATTTAGCTACAGTACAGGGTAACATTTACTTACATATATGTATATAATGGCAAAGCAGTCCCTCAGTTTTGCTGGGTAGCAGCCATCTCCCCTGGCAAATTAGGCCTTTTATAAATCTGACCCTTTTAAAGCAAGTCCTCTTTTACTTCCCCACCCTCAGCATCTCTTGACAGCAGTTTTCTGCAATGGGGGCAGCTGTCTAGGTCTCAGTAGAGCAGGTCACTTTCACCTCACTTAGTGGGTAAGTCCATAACACTGTGAAACCCAGACCCTAGGCAATACCTGTGTCTGGCTTTCCTAGCCAAATTACAGCTGCAAGTGTTGCACTAGAGCTGGGCACCCTCATTCCCTCTTCACAGGCTGATATCTAAGTTTTCTTCTCCTCTTTACTCAGGAAAGAAGTACAGCTTTCCTGGTTCTGAGGAAAATTTCTCATGCTCTACAAGCTCCTGATATATTGTATCTCTGTTTGTCCCCCTCTGACCACCACTTCTAGCACAGGTGGAGCTTTTAATAGGGCTGGGGCAACCTTTGCCTGGCCTCAGATGCATCTAATTAGGTCATAATCACTTTCCCCCTGCCTGCAGGGAAGATGGCCTTTACCAGCCTGAGGCTCACATAGCTTCCCTCAAGCATCCTTTTATAGTGGGCTTGCACCCACCCACCACCATTTTCCTTCAACAGGAGCATCCTTTGATAGTGGGCTTGTGCCCACCCATCACCGTTCCTTTCAACAGGAGCTCCCTTTTATAGCCTTGTGGCCTGACTTTTTCACTGTTGTGCAAATTTGCATTTCTTCTATCATATTATCTCTCAAGGCCTATCTTAGAAATTTCTATGCCAAAGTTAAAATCCAAAATGGAGTTAGCACTGACAAGCATGTAAAAAGAGGAAGGAGTGCATAGTGGAAGTTTACTGAAACTAACTGTTTAGAAAATAAGGAACAAAAGAATGAAAAACAAGTATAAAGTATAACCATAAAAGGATAATGTGTAAGAAATCTTCCTGTATCAATAGTCACATGTATAATGCCTCAATATGAAGTAAGATGTGCGTTACACTGTATGAAAGCTAGTGTGATATCTAAGGGGGGTGGGAAGCTTACTGACTCCTTACGGGCTCTGTAATCTTTCTCTTCTTGTACAAGAATAAACAGCTGCTTGACTGCTATATCCTGCTGTCCGATCCTAACTGACTCACCTAGGCACCCAAAAGGAGATTTACTCCAATGACATCACATAATATGTAACACTTATGCCCAAATTCTCCAACCATTAATCCTATGGTTTGTCTCTACAATGAGAACTTCACAGTCATCAGTCCAGGAGTTAACGGAGGCTTGTTTTAGCATTGATCTTGAAGTCCACCCTGTAGTTAAACCAGGGGTAAGCAATCTGAAAGATAAGAAGAGCCATTTTTAAAAATTCCTTCAATAACCAAGTGTTTGGAGAGCCACAATGAGTGTAGCCTCCTGGTAGCAGGAGCTGGGCCATGGTGCCTGCTGCAAGCTACCCTAGTAGGGGGAGGGAGCCTGGAATCAGGAGCAGGCTCCCCACAAGGTTCCCGGGTAGCAGGGAGTGACCCTTGTGCAGGCTACCCATGTGGTCCCCTGGTGGCAGGAGGGAGCCTAAAATCACAAGGGGGCAGCCAAGGATCCGCATGCTGTTCTGCAGCCACAGGTTGCACACTCCTGAGCTAGAGGAGAGTGCAGCTATCCCTACCTCAGTTAATAGATGCCAGCATGAATACCTAGTGGCAGGCCTCTGAAGGATTTTTTTTGTTCGAGTCTGGGTGCAAGTCAACATACTGATGTTCTTCTTTATACCACTGTAATATGATTAGCTGAAGTACAAAGCTCACAATATACTCAATCAGAGCCATTATAGCTGCTTTATATCAGTTTGTAAACGATAGGCACAACTAGACTGCAAAACAGCACCCTCAGCATGGCCACAGCTTGCCCAACTCATAATCTAGACTCATGGAGCTTTAAAACTGAGATGTAGACATTTGAGCTCAGCCCAGAAACCCATTCTTTTCACAAGGTCCCAGATTCCAGACTTCAACCAAGTCCAAACATCTACACTGCAATTATATAGGCACGCAGCCCAAGCCCCATGAGTCTGAATCAGCTGATAGGTTCTGAGATTCAGTATTGCAAGTTTTTTATTTCAGTGTAGACAAGGGGTCGGCAGCCAGTGGCACACATGCCAAACCTGGCAGATGGGTCATTACACAGCAGCAAGCAGGGCTGCTGGCCCTGTGGCATCATGACTGCTCCCTCCACTGGTGCTGCCACATGGCTCTTGTCCCCTGCTGGCCCTCTCCCAAGCTGGGGGACAGGGTCAGCAGGGAAAAGGAACACAGTTTTTGTCCCTTGCTGGCCCCACCCCTGCACTTTTTTAGCTCTGTTCCCAGCACCTGGGGAGGGATCAGAGGGTGGGGTTGGCACAGGGGCCAGCAAACATTGCCAATCCCTGGTGTAGACATACTATACGTGACTAAACCCTAGGGCTTTCAAAGGCCTATATTTCTAGAACTCGCTGTTTGTGTGGTCTTCACAGAAACAGTCTAGTAAGCTTCAGGGAAGGTTGCATATTCTATCTATTTTGTTTAGCATTAGAATAACTCGTTTTGTAAGCTTTTCTGAGCAGGCTATCGTTTGTTTTCCTCCACAACTGCCCTAGAGGGAGAAGCCAAGATTTTCAGAAGTGATTTGTGGTTTCAGTTACCTCCATTTGTGTACATCCAGGTTGGGACACATTGAAACAGCCTTTATTTTCAGGGTAGTTTGGAGTGGCACAGCACTGTCTGAAAACAAGGTCCCTTTAAGGCATCTCAGAATGGTCATCCAAGAATTGAGGAACCCAAACTCATTAGTTACTTCTGAACATCTTAGCCAGGAGTTATTCATTTTGAGTATTTACAATCACAGTGATACGGGCACTCTGTAATTTGTGACACTATAGTGACTTCTCTATGGAAGGTCAAAAGCAGCAGAATGAGATGAACCTATGTAGCTGTATGCACATTCAGTAACAACTGGAGAAAGCAGGATTTTCCAATAGAAGATCTAAAATTAAAGATGATAAAATATACCAAGCTTTTTATTTTTCCCCTGGCATGCAACAGATAGGAAAAAGTTAACTGAGCCAATGCAATAATGTCAAGCTGTTATCAGAATAAAAGCACTATGGAAACATGTTTTGTCTTTATTTATGACAGGGAATGGGCCTTTTTCTTAAGGAAATTATGGGTGTCAGGAAAGAGATGAGTATCTCCCTCAATATTCCATCAATCTTCCATTTCTTTATATGGTGCAATTTTTCCAGTTTTCAGAAAGCTTGTTGTAACTTGTAGAAAGTCCTCCAACACCACTTGGAAAAAATATCTCTTGCAACTGTCAGTGTTCGTGACTGTCAACTCATGTTGAAAAAAAGTGCAGATTCTGACTTCAGCAAATATGCCAATAATTCTTCTTGGCCTCAGTGCAGAGCTTAATTGGATTCACTCTCAGGACAAGAGTTTTCCACTGAAGGCTCTGAAGAACTTGTGATCCATAATTTAAATAAAATTTCAGACTTAGACACATATAAATACATGTGTTTTACACAAGAGTATATATTCACAAAACCATTATGAACCAAATAGTTACATATTTTTGAAATTAAAAACTGGGACAGTTAAGTGGTGGAGTTGTAAAATAGTCACACAAACATACACTTTTTAAAAGGCTGATGGTATCACTACAGCCAAGTTCTGGACTAACAATATCTCAAATTAGAGCATTTTATCCCAGTAATTTACTATTCTGAATAAACTTTGTTAGGTCCATTAATGTTCTTTTGAATTAGAAATACAGTTTTGAAGGTGCTTGCTCTTTTTGGACTTCTGTGTTCACTTCCATGCAAAGAACACTCATTCCTCTGGACTGTTCCTGAGAGAGAATAGTCTATTTGGCACAGAAATATGGCTAGAACAAACATTATAGGTAAAATCCCACCTCTGTTGAATTCAATGGGAATTTTGCTTTGGTCTTCAATGGTGCTAGGATTCATCTGTTGTAGCTGTAAAAGACTGTTTCACTGATGAAATGGAAGATGGCGATATCTCTGATTTCTGGCAAGGAGTTCCTAGGATACAGTGCAAAAAACCTGAGCACATATGGTGTGTGTGTCACATATATTGTGTTTGTATTGCAGGCAAAGTGCACAGCAACAATGATAATTCAGCTGTTTAAGTTTTCTGTTCTAAAGTGTATTTTCCGAAAAATTAGAATCTTGAAACATGTTAGGCTGAAATTTTCCAAGTTTGTTTTCATTTGATAAGAGCAGTTTTCCAGTTTGAATACCACTCGTTCAGCCATGTTACAGAGTATAAAAGGGAAAAAGAAACACACAACACTTCTGCCATTATAAAAACCACTACAATCATTTTTGAAGAGTTCTAGTGCCCCATCAATTTGGCATCAAAACCTGAAACATAGCAGGGAATAAAGACTTATTTCAGCAACAACCTTAACACAACTGTTTAACTTCACACATGTGATTAGTCCCGTGTTATCAATTAGATGACCTAACTATTTGCAGGACTAGAAAGAAAGAAGGAAAGAATTTTCTGCAAAAATTAAGTTATCAGTAGTTTGCACTCATTCCAGCCCTCATGAAGTCTTGAGTTCTTAAAGTAAATGCTACTTCAACCTTACTTCAGACAGATTTGATCATCAGCTCTGTAGAAGTCAATACCTACTTATTATGATTGTTCCAGTGTCTGTTCTGAAGCTGTAATATAAACAGGGTATTTTTTCCCTCTGAATGTGCACATAACTACTGTATAATTAAGACAAAATAGATTTCCAGATTATGAATGAGCACAGCATTTCCCAATTTACCATTCCCTCTGAATACAGCTTTAGGTTTCACAGGATAATCTACTGAAAATAGAATATACTTTTTGGTTTTGTATTATTTTATAGCAGAAATACATTAATATCAAGTTACTTCAAGTTCTCTAAAGTTTCTTACCCCCTAAACACAGTAACTGTTTTATAAACTGCCTTTCTTTTTTTTTTCTCTCTTTAGAAGTCCAATAGACAAAAGCCAAAGCCCCTGATAAAATGCTATTGTTGGTGTTTACAATGTTGTTGTAGCTGAGCTGGTCCCAGGATATTAGACAGAAAAGGAGTAAGAGTAGACCCAGATCTGAAGAAGAGCTTGATTTAAGCTCAATACTTGTCTCTCTCTCTCACAACAGAAGTTGGACCAATAAATGTTATTACCTATTCCACCTGTTGTCTCTAACTTTAGATGTAGAAAGAAAACCTGGGACTGGATGGTTGACAACTGGTTCCGGCTTCATGGTTAAAAAATGTCAGCATTAATGGCAGTTTTGATGGCATTTAATTTAATTAAATAATGATCAACTGACAAAAGCCAGGGGTTTCATCAGGGGCATCACTGGCACCTGTCACATGTGCCCTGAGTCCCAGCGCCAGTGTCCAGAATGTCCGGGGCAGCCCCTGCCTCTCCCAGCCCCATCCCTGTCTGGAGATTTGGGGCCCGACCACCAGTGACAGAGCCTGCCTCTCCCGGGCCCATCCCAGGCTGGGCCACACGTGGCAGCACCTGCTGCTCCCAGGCTGGGCCCCAGCCAGAAATTCAGGCCGGATCAGCTGCAGTGGTGCCTGCCTCTCCCGGCCCCGGCCCCAACCCCAGCCAGGGATCTGGGGCCAGTCTGGCAGTGGCAGGAGCCCAAGGCCGGATCAGGTCCAGGGGCAGAAAATCAGGGCCGTGGGGGCCATGGCCAGGGGGTAGGGCCTGTGCCCATGTCCCAGCTCTTTCCCCAGGGCAGCAAAACTCCTGGGTTTCATTGTTAAGGCAGATCTGTCTCAACACAGTGATTCAATAAAAGGGAGTGAGTTGGATATTCACTCTCACTGACAAAACCCAGGAAATTCAGACTGAAGTAAATGGATAAGTTTATCAAACTTCAGTTTTTTAAAAAATATGGAAAAGAGTTTGTTTTAGAATATCTATTATTTACCTATTGGATGATTTGTCTAGGGTTGGATCATTCTCAACAATGCACTTGGCAAGAAACAGAGTTACTGGAAAATGAAGATTGTATCTCCATTTGCAAATCTTATGGGGAAAAATGCTATCATCTGGGTAATTTAATATGAATTTCAGTTCTTCACTGGTACTGATATACACATGAAGACAAAGTTTCCACTTTTCAGGGTAGGCTATTCAATTTTTTATTTTCTTAAGCCTCTATTTTATTTTGTTTGCATGAAGGATGGTGGGTAACATCTACCAACTCAGGCAAACCTTGCTTCCCCAGAACAGTGACTCACAATATAAATTTAAGAGTGCTAAGGCTCCTCATATATATCAAGATTGTTTTCATACCACCCCTCGCTGGGCACACATACCACAGCAAGAGAACTGATTTTAACCAGTTTTCATGTAGCCTGCAACACGAACTGCCTCCAAGAAAAATATCACCTCCTAGTTAGCAAAGAGTGTACTCTGTCTCAGCTTTCTATTGATTTATTTCTTCAAAGAAATCAGTATTACTGTTAGGGCCTTCAGGTGACAGCAACATTGGGATCCGTTGTGCAAGGCATTGTACAAACAGAGCAAAACAGCCCTTATCTCATAGAAGATGCACAAGTGTCTCTGGACTCAGCCATATTTGAGATGCAAACAGTGTCACCTCCTCTCCTCTCTATTTCTTTCAGCTGTTGGCACTACCTTTATTCAGAGTAGGACTCAAAGGCTTAAAAAAAGTCCATTTTAATGTATAGTTTTGTTTGTAAACCAGAGATGTGTACTGGACAGGCTGCACATACACCAACGCTTAAAAAAATAATCTAAACCCTATTTCAAGATGCATGATTTTTTTGGGAGTCTCCCTGCATCAGACACAACTTGGCTGCAACTCCCTAGTCATAACATTCCAATGAAAGCATGGGATCACTGCGCTGACAACTTCTCCAGTATGCTCTGTCTAACTTCCCCTGTCATCCCTGTGCCTTTGAGATTGAATCAGCAAACCTTTTACTGTACTCATGCTGTATACAAAGCATGGAGCACAAATTGGGTAGGTTCTTTCAGCACTACATAATGAATTGGTCATACAACAATCAGTGGAAACTGCATCATTAAAAGTGTCACACTTCACATTAAAAGCAGACCTTAAGCCAAGAATTTCCATACTAATTGTCACACAGCCTTTTGCAGTTAATTTGTGCTTTCGTTTTTCTGTGTTTCACTGTTGTTGCTTCAGAGGTGGCTATGTTACAACATGCAGATGCCACGTAGTTTGGAGAAGGGATGAGAATGAGAAGACTTATGCTAAAACTCCAGTACTGCAACCAAACTCATAGCCAAGATGCCACATGTGCAGACCACATGAGCAAGTGAATATATGATTAAGAAAGCTGTTGGGATGGTACTGAGTCCATAATAAGTGCAAGAGCACTTACACAGCTGGTATATATTTAGATTATTTAAAAATTATGTAGCTTTAGAGATAATGAAGATGAGGATCTCTATCTCACAAGCCATAGAAGGGAAGAACAGACTTAGGTGATACAGAAACATTTAGCAGGTGAAGTCAGCGAGACTTAGAGGAGAGCATTGTGAAATTATATGGATTCTTCTTAAATGTTAATATCAAAACTGATACGTCACTCCCCTCACAAAGACTTTATTAAAATAACTTTTCCCTTTTCATTTATATAATACTTATGGTTCTTTGGAAAGGTTTTCAAACAACTCAGTTTATTTCCAGCAGGTAAACAATTTGAGAGGAGGTCATGAAGGGCAGTATGGGATATCTGTGCACGACACCCTATTTCCAAAACAGCTTATCCTCATCCCTCAGTTGGTCAGAACAAAAACATGAGATGCAAACAGTTTTAGAGTGTGAATTCTCAGTGGGCAAGAACACAGATGCAGACTATTCAATGGTCAGAAAACGCTGAATGTGGTGTGTATACGCTTAAGTGATACACCAGCATACCGAAAGCCCCACTTTCAAAACTGAGGGATTTGCACCAAACACAAGCAACCACCATTGCATAAAGTGGCAGGCTTCAGCAAAGCTACAGTAGGCCTCCCTTGCCAGGATGCTTGCCAGCACTGGAATATTAAGAAGCTTACTGCTGAGTTTACATTTGGTACCATTCCATGATATAAGGCATAGAGCAGACTGGAGAAAAGCCTTGGAGCAAGTTGTTCAGTGCTGAGCTTCACTAGATGTCACTCCCCACTGAAGCAAGTTTTACTCTGAAGAGTAAATTAAAAGAGTAACACCTATTGCATTCTTACTGAATACTCCCCTTAGCCCCAAAATTGGAATCTAAGCGCTTATCCCTCCAGCAGCACATCAGTCACTCCAACACATATAAAGCTAACTGAGGGGGCAAACATTTACAAATGTGCTAGGTTACAACAAAGTAAAACATTTTGTCTCCCTAATCTCCTTGGCCTCACATAAATTACTACCTAGAACAGCAGTTCCCAAACTGTGGTGTCATGGCCCCAAGTGGGGCCATTTCATCAACAGATGGGGTCACGGCAATCCCAAGTAGGCAGAGGACACCATTTTATAAAATGGCCTCCTCCACACTGCATGATTTCACACACACCATATTCATGAGATCATGTTACACGAAGAAACTATTTTGCTCTGCAAAATGGCACCCTCCATGGAGCATGACCTCAAATGAACCATGTGTGTCATGCAATCCAGAGGAAGCCCTTTTGTTAATCAAAATGACATCCTCCTTGTGGCATGACCTCGCATGTACAGTGCGCATGAGGTCACACTGCATGGAGCACATCATTTGTAAATGGCAACTTCCATGATGTCTAGGGTAATGGAAAACAACATATCTGAAGAACAGGGTCATGCAGAAAAATGTTTGGGAATTGTTGACCCAGAAGCTTCTTCCTGTTGAAGAATGATTCATTTTTCAGTTGGTGAGAATACTGGTGTAGAGAACAATTAGCTGTGTGGACTGTCAGCAGACAGTCCATGTGGTTGGTAGGAGACTCTGCTCCACCGTGAATCCTGCAGATACCTGCAAGTTAATTAATGCTGCCACTGTGTGGCAGACATGTTATGGTGGAAGGAACCTTAAGAGCAGCCAATTTGGGGAGCAGATTTAGGGTTGATACACTGTTATCTTTAAACTGCTTTTTGTGAATAAAATTACATTTCAAGCAAAATGAGTTTTTAACTTTATAATGAATGCATAGCTTGGGTTTGGAGCCAGTTGTAGACTCAACAAGCTTACACAGTGTCTGACAATAGCAAGTTAATGAAAATTGTTGACCCCAACTGACAATCTCTACATTGCTTGATGTAATAAATACGGTATGGAAACAAACTGGGGACCTAAGACTTTAAATTCAACATAGAATCTAAGGATAAATTTATTCTTAAACATGAAAAGAAAACCTATAAAAATTCCTTAAACAAATTCTTCCATAACATACATAGCATTTAAACTGTACATGATCCATAATACTGTTACATTGTCTTCAAGTAAAAGTATTTCTTAATTCACTTTTGACTTTACACACACACACACACACACACACACACAATCCAATTTTAGTTTCAGTCTGCCGGTGCAATTTAAAGAATTCAAGAATGAACATGAGTCATCTGTAAATCTTTACTCATGTGAGTCATTACTGTTAGTGTGACTGGTATGATTAAACTCTACTCAAGTAAGTAAGACTTTGCAAGCTGAAGCCTTTGTTCATGTAGCAAACTCTTTTTTAATTTGTATTGCCAAAGGAAGTCAGTGTCATGCAAACTTTACTAAAATTAATCCTGCAATGCCTTTCTTTGCATTTAGTGTTCTCCCTTTTTACAATGAAGGAAAACAAATACATTGGTTATTCACATTTATCATGTTAGCGCCTAGGACATTGTGCCAGTAGAGTAGAATATGCTCCCTGTAATGCAGGGTGGTAGAAAGGGTGAAGAATGTAATGGAGGAAATGTCTATACGTTTTTTAATATTTATTTTTGGAGAATGAGTTACTTAGAAAGAATAAACTAAACTGAAAGAAAGGGAAGGGGATGTGGAAGGGAAGAAAAATGTAAGAGGGGCAGGTGTAGAATGAAACTCAGATAAAAAAAATTAAGGAAGGGGTACTGAGAGGGATCAACACAGGGCAGAGAAAGTTCAGCCAATATGGCAAAATATTCCATAAGTGTCTGAATGTCCCTGATCTGAGTACTTCAGCCCCTACCAGTTGTAGTCTCCAGGTGGCCATTCTCTGCAGTTTTTCCCTGAAAAGCCACATGGCAGACAGAAAGGAGGCAACCCCTGGATCTTAGTGCCCACATACTGGGATCTTAGCAGCACAGTTCTGGATCTCAGAGTACTGGCCCTGCTAGGCTCCATTTTCTCCACCTCCAGTGTTGCAGTCCGTGCTTCTGCTGGGTTGAGTCTGTGCATTGGTCACTTCACTAGGACTAGAGATCCAGGGTCTTGCTGAAGATCATACAAGAAGTCTGAGGGAGCATAGTACAGAACTTAGGTTGATTTCTACACTTATTCCTTGACCACAGTGCCATATTTCCTGTACTGAAGATATAGCTCTGAATACAAACTTATGGGGAACTGAAGTTATAAGGCCATCACCAATATACTAGTGGTATTTGTGAATTTCCCCACTGCACAAACATCCTAGACCTATGATTGCAAAACATTCAAACTGGAATCAGATGCAGTTCAGAGGGGATAAAGATCCAATACAAACATTTCACACAGCTCCAGTTATGACATTGCCAGGGTACATCATCCATTCTTCTGCATCTGAATAGATGTGACGGAGTGCAACAAAGCACTTGGAAGTATTCTAAATTGTAACAATTTAAAAACTGGCTCTATTGCTATTCTTTCAGTGAAACACAGTATGTCTGACCATGGAATATCACTGACAGTACATTTAATTCCTTGTCCCATCTTTCCATAAAAATGAGATGCAATACAAGCAATGATCTAATATCTCCAATTCTCCACTGGGAGACTAAATTAAACTGAATGCTAGTCTTTGCTATGAGTTGGACTATATGTAAAGAGGCTGGCATTTTAAGAGGTTTCAGCCAAAATCATCTTTAAATATTCTGTTGCCCTCCTGAAAGAATGTATTCTGCAACGATGCTAATAGACTCAGAGTCATAGACTCTCTAAGGTTGGAAGAGACCAATATGATCATCTAGTGTGACATCCCGCACACTGCAGGCCACAAAACCTCACCCACCCACTCCTACAATGAACCTCAAACCCATACTGAACTATTAAAGTCCTCAAATCATGATTTAAAGACTTTAATACAGAGAATCAACCAGCAAGTGAGCCATACCCAATGCTACAGAGGAAGGCAAAACACCCCAAAAGGCAAAAAAAAAAAAAAGAAAAAAGAAAAAAAAAACCAAAAAACAGGGAAGGCAAAAAAAGCCCCAAGGAAAGCAAAAAAATGCCAGATGGACATAACGCATGTAAAACTGTGCAGAATTCCAATTCCAGCCCTTTCCTATTCCTCTAAATAACAATGTTTTCTTTCTCTTTCCAGTCACTCACCATGATCCAGGTCCAGTGAAAATCATATGCACATTGATCTTCTGGATTGCTATTTCTTTTACCCAGGATCCAACAAATGAGGAGATGACTAGTTGGCTAGATAGCACCATCATTTTCCTACATTTTCTGAAGGGTTACTGTGAATCCATTGATGAGTTACTGCCTCAGATCGTATTTACTTTAAGTTCCCCATCTGTGCTGTGAAACTACATGGTGGAAAGGGAGTTATGTTTCAAGGGCAAGAAACTCAATGGGGCCACAGTTCAGAAATTCTCAGAGCTGATACAGAGGAACAATGGATAGTGAATTTATTTCTCTTGGGTGTAATTTCTTCTTCATCCAGACATGGGGGAAAATGCCACCTTTTTCTATCCGCATCACAATAGTTAAAAGAAAGACTGTATAAGAAGAGCCTTCCTAAAAGATTTCCTCCCTCAGCAATTCCATTCCCTGTATGTTTGCATGTATGTGGATACAGACAGTAAAAAAGACCAATTATATTAGTTGCATGAGTCTATACTGTCTGTCTTGATAACCAACTCTCTCTTAATCCATATGCAGGGTTCTTTTTTTAAAAAAAAAAATCATAATCTGTAATTTTTCAAAATAGCTGCTGGAAACTTCAGTGGAATCATGGTTAAACAAGAAGTTGACTTGAGGGCTGCAGCTTTCTTGTTTAACTCTACCCTTGTCAGAACACCAGTTCACTCAACTTTGCAGAATGGGTATGTAAAGAATGACAGTGTAATTCAGCTGGTCAAAGTTTTTCCTGAAACTTTTTTTCCTTTCAGAAATGTTGTTTTGTAGCATTTTCAATTCAAGTTTTGTCTGCAACTTTTTTCAGGTCCCAAATGGAATGTCTTGAGACAACCAGAGAGTAAAGAACAGCCAATAGCCAAGTACATTCACTTGGAAGACAAGTTCAAATCCCCTGCCTCAATCCAACTTCCCAGATGAGTGCTTTAACCACTGGTTTATTAGCTCTTTGGAGGCGTTTGTGTGTGCTTTTTCACAAAAGATTTCTAACATTCTCATTTTATTCTGCTATGGAATGAAAATGTCAGAACTTTTTAGTTTTTCACAAAACAGAATTCTCTAAATTGTTGTCTAAATACACTCACTTTAGTGTTTCATCCTCCATCAGCTTGCCCCTCTGATATAGTACCAGGAAAAATGGAATGCCTCACCACAATACATGATGCTATTCATATTGTAAAAGTCTTCCATTGATTGCTGTTATCGAGCATTTAGGTAGTCGCACAAGGGGGATGCTAGGAAATTAATCTGTAATGACAGGAAGTTTCAAGCTCTTCTCATATAAAGCCCAGTAAGATATTCATAATCAGTTAATTGTTAGTACAACTCTAACTTCAAAGTACAATTCTCAGATGTTAAAAGCTTGTGGTTAATCTAATCTTGAACAGGAATCCATCCAGTCCACACTACTGCTAAACCACTTCTCTTCGCTTTGCTCCAAAGAGACTAAATGCATTTCAAATAGATATTTCTATTTCAAACTATTTTGGATAGATATATACAGCCAGTCAACTAGTAAGTATCCTAGATTTGTATAAAAAGAAAAAAAAATAAAATTAAAGATTAGTGGTGGTACAACTATGTTATTCAGGTAACTTTCTAAATTAAAGTTCTCAAGAAGTTTTAAGTTATTTCTTTTTGCACTAATTTGGATTTTTAAAATAAAAAATCTGCCACTTCCCAAATGCTTTTTCAGTCAAACAAGCTGGTCTGCTGTATCAGAGAAACAGAGACAATGGGTATCCAGACCTGTACTAGTTTGTGAGGTACCTGTGTCTCTTTCTAAATTATTACATATTTACCTGATTGTTTCATCATGGTCAACTACAACAAAATAGGCTGCAGCTGGCAAATTCAAATATCCCAGATACTAATCATAATGCACAGAAAACCAACCAACTCATGATAAAGCTTATTTTTCACATCATGTTTTTGCTTATCTCAATACAGTGAGACACCATAGCATAGGCAGAGATTAATAGCCCCACTAAACACACAGAAGCCTTATGCTCATTTTCACTCAGGCCCTTTTAAACCATGTTTGCAGTATAAAGGCATCTTAAAGTAGGTACCAATGTTTGGACAAGAGTTATATATACCGCAGTCTCATAGAACAGAGTACAGTTTTTCTGAAAGCTTTTCAACTGGACATTACCACAGATAATATTCAGGTGCCCAGCAGATAATTTTAATCAGCAGTTTTACAAACATAGAGAGATAGGAAGGCCATCAAATAAGAGGAATACACCCCTGGCTAGAAAGACTTTAGAAAAAAACATTACTTATTCTGGCAGTAGAGTTAAGCACTACAAACCAGAGCACAATTCGCTTATCTTAATTATGTCAGAAAAAGTTTATTCTGGGAGAAACAGAAAAGACAGGCTCCTCAGAGAACGTTTCTCCAGAGGAAAGGTACATATGTAGTCACACATTTGAATTACACTCTAGTCTTGTTTTCATGTGCAAAATGAAGTGTCATGTTAATACATGGGTTTTATATATACTAGTGGAAAATTAGGTCATCATTGTGGGACTGAACCCATTTGTCTTCTTTTAAAAACTCTTAGAATTTATTTTTGTGTGAGAAACTAACAAGGATATACATCATGTGATGCTGGGATAAAGTGATCCAATTAAGGCCGCTTCCCAGTAGGAGCTCAGACTGCACAGTTCACTCATTATGCACTTGTACTGGAAATCCATAAGTACTAACATTTGTTTACAAGAAGACCAATGTAATCATTTGTTTATTATGATTGGAGCAGGCTGGGAATTTTTCACGGTTTTAATTTTTTAATCAGAAAATATTTTTGTCTCAAAACCGAATTTTTTTCAGAGGTATATCATTTTCAGCAAGAAAGTGTCTCAGGTCCAGAATGGAACTTCTGTTCAAACCCAGAAGACAACCTCAAAACAACCAAGGAGTCAAGGTATTCACTGATGCCGGTTCAAGTCTCTGCTTTACTTGATTCAAGGCAGAGATTTGGCAATACTGGCATAGAGAGTCTGCCTGTTTTTTCACCAAAAATTCTGAAGGCCTATTTAATGAGGATATGTAATGAATTGAGATGCTTAGACCTTGACATTTTTCATGAAACAGAATTCTTGTTTTCTAGCTAGTCCTCATTACGACATGCATTAGACTTATGAAGCTCATAGCATCACAAAATATGCAACCTAGAATGAGAATAGGAAAATGTGCCAGTTCTTTAATAAAACTTCATCAAAAATGAAAAAAAAGATCCTACTGAAAAGTGGAGGTTCTAGCTCAGTGTCTTCATCATATGAGCCATTCTACTGATATTTTAAGATGTGTAGTAGGAAAAAAAGACTACACTGAAATTGAAAAAATATGTTCCAGAGAAAGGCATTCTGGCTTGTGAGTAGTATATACTATGAATCCAAGAACAGGATTGAAACTGGAGCTAAATCATAATAAAGGTTTATAGGCAAGTTAATTCTTATGACAGTCGAGTGGACTTTAGAAAACATTGGAAAAACAACAAGTTTCCCATGCAAAGTAGTGCTGCCTCTCACGTCTTCTGCAAGCAAGAGAAGGAGGAAATTAGAGGACTGTGGCAGAACTTATTGTGTTTAGGATAAAAAAGCAGCAATTAATTTCTAATTTATGATTTGTCAGTCTGCCAGGTATGAAAAGGAAGCCTAAACTTCTTCAACTATTTAATGGCCAGAAAGTCTAAAATAACTCACTTTCCAAAAGAAAGAAGATTGTTTTGAATAGGGAGTAAATGTGCCTCTTAATATTCCTCTCAAAAAGATTATTTGCAGTTGATATAATAATTAGATTAATAGGAATATAAAAAACAGTTTGACTGCCCCATTGCAAGATTACTGAATTTCCTGAGTGAAGGAGTCTCTGTTTATCTTAGCGATCTTCTATGAGCACTAATGAAAGAATTTTGTCAATTTTACTTGAAAACAATAAAAACACCCCCCCCAAAAAATTAAATAGAAAAAAATCAAAAAGGCATTAAGACACATGCACTGTAGTGACTAATATTATCAGGAAGATCCATATTTTTGTTGCACTAATATGTCAAATTGACTCAATTAACAAATAATCTTTTTAATTGCAAATTCAACATGGGATCTGAAAGTCAAACTAGGTCTTTTCCTTCTCACGCATCACTACCTAATAATAATTTGACCCAGAGAATTTATGACCATCAACATCAATGCAACCCTATTTTGAAGGCTAAGTAATGGAAGTAACTGAGGATATCATTGAGACAGTGTTGTTTTGCAGTTGTCGTTTATGGCTTCATTTTGTTCGTGTTTATTATTGGTGATATTTAAGAACCCAGCTTGACTTTCACATCTCAGGACGAGTTTGCATGGTGCATTTTTAAGTGACTGTCTACTTGTAAACAAAGCAATGTATTAGAGACAGGGGGTCATTCAGATAAATACAGAAACCCCACAAGTTCTTTCTCTTTTAGAAAAAATGGTCACTTTTCAAACAAAAAGTGCATTTCAGCTTGAAGATATTTTGTTTGCTTTTATTTGGTGATTTGTTTGCCTTTATGTAGAAGTATTTTGCTGCCAACCCCATTCTCTTATTCTCTGTATTGACTTCCATCATAGGCCCATGTGGCATTAAAGGCAAAGGGTCCTCCACAGGGTGTTCTCATCAGCTTTGGGATTTGTTCAGTTCCTTCATCCAGCAGACTCTGGCTTTCTTAAACTTTATGGTTTGATGTGAATATTTATTGAGAGAGAGGAACCACTTTTGGTCAAGCTCAGTTTCCTTTCCCAGAATCCTGTGTCATGCTGAGTCATTTTAAAGTTGAGATGATGATTCTACCGCACGATAGGTGTATCACAGGAGATTCTCAAGAGGAGAAAAGTATGATGAATGGGAGCTAAGAAACAATTTCCTTAATTAAATAGTTTCTCATTTCTGCGAGATTTCAAACACTTAAAACACCTGTTCTACATTTAGTAGAATGCCATTGGTTTTGTACTTGGATTGAGCTAATGAAACATTTTCAATAATTTATGATTTTTTTTTTAATCGAGAGATGATTTTTAAACTATTTTGAATCTTTCAAGACTGGCATGTCATGATGTTGAATTGGATTTGCCTTCATAAGTGCTGACCTTACTTCAGTTGACATCATGGAAAAGAGGTTGGCCTTTAAAGGAAAACCTGTTAAGGTATATAGAGGAAACCTGGAAAATGATAAGCCTAAGAGAAACCACTTTCAAAATAAAAACCCATCTGCCCCATATCAGTTCTGAAGGAGATGTTCCATTCTTATATTGATGAACTGACTCAAACATTCCTATGAATGGCAGTTATTTCACTTGCATAGTGGTTCCCCACAATGAAAGGCAAGTTCTCCTGTGAGCTGCTATCTAAAAAATGTTTCTCTTAATAGTTATTTGTTTAGGAAGTTAAGCTAATTTTAAAAATTCTTAAAACCAATCTTTTAAAAGCAGCTAGGTTTTGTGCTGTTCTCATGATTGCCTCATACGCAGAACATACATTTTGTATTTAGAAACTGAATACCAACTCATCCAAAGTTGTAACTGTAATTTAGTTTTCTCATCTTCTTCACCACCACTTTGATCTGGCTAAATCCAGTCCACATACAACTGATGAAGGTGCCTCTCTTTGTTTATGTTACTGGCAATGACCCAAATCATATTGTAGTTCAAAAAAAATCTCATGGTTGAATCATTTACATGCTGAATTCCTCACTGGAGTTATAGAAAATTGTGGAAAAATGGAATGGAAGAATATATCCCATAATTATTAGCTAGACAGGGAGCATGCTGTTCCTAACCTAAATCACAGAGGCTATGGCTACACTGGCAAGTTAGTTTGAATTACAGAGGCTTAATTCCAACTAACTTTTTACATGTCTACATCAGGCTTTCATTAGTTCAAACTAAGGAAGTCCTTAGTTCGAACTAAGGAATGCTTAGTTCAAATTAGTAACTATGAACGGTTAGCTCGAACTAAACACTTAATTCAAGCATTAGGTCGAACTAAGTACAGTGACAACCAGGACTAACCCTTAGTTTGAACTAAGGGCAGTTAGTTCCAGCTAACAAAATGGACTAGTTCGAACTAATGTTAGTTCAAACTAGCCCACATTGTTAACTCGAACTAATACGTTTGAGCCTAGTTTGAACTAACCTCGAACGTATTTGTTTAAACTAACAAGTTTGAACTAACTTTGCCTAATGTAGACATAGCCAGATTGAGCAGAAAACACAAAAATTGCTCAGCAGTTCTATAGTGAAGATCCCCAGATGACAATAAAATTGCTCTCCCTGCTCTCTCTATCAATCCAGGACTGCTTTGCAAAAATTTGTGTACCAGTTAGTTCAGTGGTTCCCAACCTGTGGTCCAGAGGCCAAAAACAGCCCATGGAGGCTTTCAAAGTGATCCATGGCTCCTGATCTGCTGGCTGCAAAAGGGAACCACTGCCTAAGGAGCAGACAAAGTACTTTCCATGGGACTAAAAGAACAGTGCAAAGCTTCTTGCTGCAACCAAGCTCCTCTATCCCTGGCTGTACAAGGGAGAACAACAAAGTCCTCCACCTAGGTCAGTAGGCACTGGGAGTCCTTGCTGAAGCCAGAGGGAGAGGAGCTCGGTGTCTCCTCCCCCAGCTCCAGCAAAGAGCAAAGCGCTCTGCCTGGGTCCCTGGAGCCAGAGGGAGAGAAGCACTGATCTCCTGTTCCCTGGATGCAAAAGGGAGCCACTCCTTAGCAACCCATGTGGAGCACATGCACTACAGGATGGTGCAGTTTCCTCCCTGCTGAACAAGTTCTGTCTAGCTGAAGTGGGGAGGAGGGGCTGATGGCAAAGGCTGGTAGCCCTTCAGGGTTGTAAAAATGATATCTGTGGCTCTCAAGCCAAAAAGACTTGGAACCACTGAGTTAGTCTTACTAGATCTGGTCAAAAAAATGCCTTTCCAGCCAAACCCTAATTGAAAATTTCAGTTAAAATGAAGAAGGTTGAAAACAAAATCCAAGAAATTGTGAACAAAAGACAAGTACTTTGATTCTGAAATGGTACAAGCTGTGCCTCTTGCTGAGGAGAAGATGGTGTAACATAGCAATCTCGCAGCCACAGTGCATCATGGGAGATGAAGTTCAGTAGGAAGCCCACCAACAGAATTGAAATGAGCGTAAGGCACCTGAATTGTAACTCACACGAAGCCCCACAGCTTAGTTTCAGAATCAAAGTATCTTGGGGCAGGGGGGAGTAGACAAAATATCAGAAGTTTCTAGAAACAAATTTTTGTGTAAAGTTTGATTTAAACAGAAAAACAATTCTTATGAAAACACAGCACTGATGGAAAGTTTTCACCTAGCCCTGCCTGCCCTCTGTTTAGCCAATATGCAGGACCTACAGGAACACATTTTACATATTTCCATTAAAGAACTGTTTAATTCTCAAGTGACAAAATTTCTACTAGCAGGTGGTTTGTTTTTAGTATTTGTATCTTGATCTCAAGTTTGACAGTTGTACAGCCAAAACGTGTGTACATCAACTCTCCCTAGAGTTGGATATTCCTTGGAGTCAACTCCAACCCCTCAGAAGGATGTGGGAAGAGGCAAGTTCTACACACAGATCCAGAGCAATATGGTTCACAGCACATAAACAGAAATGTTAGATAATAAAAAAAAAAAAATAGACTCTCTCTTCCTTGATGGTTGCAATGTGCCTCTGCTTTATTTCTCAGACTGCAGACCAGCACCACACCAAACTATGGTGACCAGATAGCATATGTTAAAAATCAGGACAGCTGGTGGCGGGTAATAGGCACCCATTTTAAACAAAACAAAACAAAAAGCACTGGATATTAGGACTCTCCCCTATAAAACTGGG
The DNA here is from genome assembly GCA_007922195.1 of Podocnemis expansa. NCBI lineage: Eukaryota > Metazoa > Chordata > Testudines > Podocnemididae > Podocnemis > Podocnemis expansa. The sequence continues at coordinate 7,667,626 of ML682069.1, forward strand.
ATGCCTAGTCTCCAAGAACCAGGACACTAACATGAAGTAGGTTGCTCCTAAAATACAAAACACAAGTTATCCTATCTTACTCTAGAGGGACTATGTGATAAGAACTAGGCTCTGATTGCCCTCTTCCCTATAGACCTCACTAGTATGCAATCAGAATCAAGAAAAAACCCTGAGCATAACCCTGAGTATTTAAAGCAGTAGCTCACAACTCAACCATTTTCAATGCACCACAAAGGAATGAGGTGCTCCAAGAAAACTCATAGGGTATGTCCACACAGGGCTTTTATTTTGAAACAACACTTGTTGTTTCAAAATAAAAGTCCCGATGTCCAAACGATGTTTTCTTGTTTCAAAACGAGGCGCTCCCTCCTTTCGAAACAAGAGCCTTCCTTTCGAAACAGCTTAAACCCACTTTGCTTTCGAAAGGAGGGTTATTTCAAAACCAGTGGTTTCAAAATACGCCGTTTGGGCATGCTATTTTGAAACAAAGAGTGTTTTGAAATAACAAGAACCTTCCCCCCATAACCCTGGCCAGGGATCAGCACCCTTGCCAGGGTGCTGAGTGGGGTGCAGGGGGTCGAAGGGTGCCCCAGCTGGCTTCACCCCGCTTCCCCTTGCTGGGAGCAGGGGGGGACAGGAGCCTCAGCCCCCTTTGCCCCCCTACCTCCAGCAAGGGGAAGCAGGGGGAAGCCGGCTGGGGCTGCCCCCAAGCCTGCGGCACCCTGCCCCTGGGCTTCCTCTGCCCCCCCACGGCCCCTGCCCGGTGCGGGGGGGCTTTCTCCGCCCCCCCCGGCCCCTGCCTGGTGCCGGGGGGTGGAGAAAGCCCCTCCGCCCCAGGCAGGGACTGCAGGGGGGCGGAGGAAGCCCCCTATGTCCGGCAGGAGGAAGGCAGGGGAATCCCGGGGGCGGGGCCTCCGGGCCCAGCACAGAGCCTCCCTCCCCCTCCCCTCTCCTATTTCGAAATAGCATGGCACACTGGACATGCTATTTCGATTCCCTCCTTTTCCCTTATTTAGAAAACACTTTTTTTTATTTCGAAATAAGGTGTTTCAAAATAAGGATTTATTTTGAAACAGCTTGTTTCAAAACAAGCACTTTGTGTGTGAACATAGCCACAGACTCTAAGGAACTCCATAATGCCTTTCCTGTTCCTGGGCCCTCTCTCCCCCTAGCTCTACAGTAGCCCATGTAGAAATGACTAAAGACGAGAGGCAAGAAACAACCTAGTTATGAGGGAGTTGGAAAGTCCTCAAAATATTGTTGGTAGGAGTAAAGCAGAAGCAACTATGGAGGCTCTACTTCCCAATGCTCACACATCAGCTGTAGGGGAAAGGCGGGTCGTAACCAACAATGTGGGGCTGTTGTATGTGAAGAGCTTCACTTTATGGCTGTCAGACTGCCAATGTTAGGAGCTGTGTGGCGTGGATGAGTGCCACTTAGGCCTCCTCACATGCTCACCAGCTGAAAGCTGTGAAGAACTCCTCCTCACAAGGAAATTTTCTATTAAAGGCAAAACCGTTGCTATATCAGGGAGCAGAATCTTAAACACTGCTTATGGAAAGAAGGTGTGGGGCTTATGATCTTGTACTAGCTTCTTAGTCTCTGCCTTAGGGTGGCTTGCCCCTCAGGACAGCAGTACCAGAGTGTGAGTTAGGAAACTTACTAAACTGCAGGGCTGTAGCCAGGCTTGGTAGCTTAGCCAGATCATCATTTTTTTTCTTTTGTTTCCAAACTTAAGCTAATTACACAATTAAAACTCACAATTCAGGTCCTAAATAATTTGCACCCCAGCTGCTGCACTGTACAGAGGCAAGAATGGGGTAAGCATAAAGACAGCAGTGACAACTCATTTCACAAAGCTCCAAGTTCTCTGCTGACCTTCCTCTGTTACTTTTTGCCAAGCCCTTTTTCCATAGGAAAGTTGCTGCTTTGTTCAGAAGAGATCAGTCTTGAATTCTCTGCTGAATAATTATGCAATTAAATTTTAGTTTGCTCCTTCTTCCTTCCTGCTTTGACTCATATTGGATATTTTTCGTTTTTTGCAATGCAATTGGCTCCAGTAAAGTATCATTTTGTTGTCGATTGTGACCTGATATAAGTACAGTTTACAGGAAACTTAAATCTAAATGTCCACCCAGAGATTTGAATGAAGTGATAATTCAGCATTCCATACATTGTGTTATATGTTCTCTATAAGTATGTACAGTATGTGCACAAGGCAGAATTGGCTTTATGTAAAACTTGCGCTCTATGTGCCAGAGTGCTGCACAGCTGCCTTTTCTCAGCTTCATGCAGAGTTTATTTTTCTAGAATGTATTCCATAGTATTAGCTCTTTGCTAAATTACAACTGCCCCCTTCTGGTACTCCCAAGGCCAGCTTTACATACACTTGCGCAAGGTGCCTCTGCTTGCTTATGTAATGGGCAGTGATCCAGAAAGAGCAGCTACAGTATACAAACAGCTGTGTGGAAAGTACAGTCCCATTTAATTTTGAATTTACTTTCCCAGTAAGTTGTGCCAGTTGGATTTGTCTCTTGCATTTTCTACAGGACATTCTGCATCAAGCTGGCAACATCATAGGCCTTGTCAAAATCCAGTGACAGAGACAAGTGCTGCAGATGGACTGCATAAGAACATAGGGAAACCCAAATGGAATTAATTTATTGTGCAACATGTAGATTTACAAACCAGAATTGGGGCTCTACACACCCCTAAGTTTGAGAGAGAAGAAGTGGAAGAAACTGTCTCAAATTTCACAGATCAGGACAAAATATAGTTACTTTCTGGAAGAAGAGCAAAGATAATATGAACTTGGTAATTGAATGAAAAAACATCACTACCTGTGATACAATGTTACCTGAAAATTTTTAGTAACAATGGGTTCTAAAATCAGAATACTCCTATCAGATCCCTGTATCAGAAGACTGATTATCTGAGTTATATTTGTGCTTTTTAAGTAAAGATCCAATTTTAAGTGTTAACTGTTAAACACAAAAAAATCAGGAAATGCAGAATCTGTGCAATGCTTCTATAAGATGAGATGATCAGGGCTAAAGGATAACAGTCCATGATTTCACATCTGTACAAGGAAGAGGGCCACATACTTGATTGTGGAGCCCCACATTTGCTAGAGAGTATGATAGAGGAGCAGAAAGGAGGACCACCTGTAACTGGTCAGATTCTACTGAAGCGTTTAGTTGGAGCCATTGCTATCACACACTTGACAAAAAGAAGCTCAGTTGTACCAAAAACTAAACTTTTGTTTATTAAGCCAAGAATACAGGTTTTTAGATGAAAACCAAAAAAAGGGTCTAAGAAAACTTTCAGTCATCCAAAAAAACCCAGTCAAAATATCTAAAGAAAAAAAAATTCCCTGCCTGCAATAAGCCCATCAGCCACACTAGGTCTCCAGCAAGAAACTGGGGGCCAGCAAGCAGCAATTCCATTTGAAGGGGAGAAGAGAAAGTCTGGTCACTGTAGAAAGTCTAAGGAACAATGGTGGGTGCAAATTGTTGATGGAGAAGTCCTCAGTGCCCCCACAGCAATGGACTGGTCAGTGTTGTAAATCCAGGGTCATGGCTTGCCATTAGGCAGTCACTCTTGCTAAGGAAAATATATTGGGGGAGAAGCTTGGAGGGGATGAGCAATTGCAGGAGCAGTGGCAGCCAGTGGTAAGTGTGGATAGGAGCTAGCTGCAAAGAGCTTTGGCTATCTGGAGATGCTACATGAGGCTGATGAGTCCTGTCGAGTTTCTCATTTTACCCAGTCAAGAAAAAACACATAAAGTTTACTCACTTCTCATTTGGGGACCACAGAGTTTAGGTTAGGTTAGTTTACCCATTTTTTTTAAACCACGCCAACACTGACTTTATCAACAGGAAGAATGATTAGACTATTTTGTTTAAAATTATGAGCTTTCATGAGCCTCATTAATTAATTAAGTGATTAAAAATATTTGTTTACATTTTAAAAAAAACACAGTCCCCCACCCCCACCCCTGACTCAAGCTCACCTTTGAACAATAGGAAGTATGGAATATGTTTGCCCAAAATGTGAGCATCTTAACAAGTTTATGAGTATGTGCTGAAGAGAAAAGGGGGAGAGTGGAGGAAGTTTTGCAATATTAAAATAGAGTCTATTGCAGTTATATTAACTTGATGCTGAGCATTGCAGGAGTGTAGAAATTTCCCAGCTAGAACTCCTCTGAAAGAGCAGTGGAAGTCTCTACAGAGTGTCATTTGGGTAGCATACATACTTCCACCCTAACTAGCTTTATTATAGATTATACATGTAGCCCACCCTGGCAGAGGAGGAGTTAATGAAGCCCTGGAGAGGCTACAGTGCAGGCAGCCAATCAGCTGGACGTAAAAGGAAGCAGCCCATGGTGAACAGGCAAGCCCAAATAAGAAGGAAAGCCAGCCACAGGGAGAGGGCAGTCACCCTCAGGAGCTCAGAATGAAAAGGTTGGCTGGCCTACAAGGTGAGATAGGCCAGTGCCTGGGGTAGAGCAGTGGCTGGCTCCAAGAAAGGAGAACCATAAACCTTGAAGCAAGGACTCAGCTGGACTGCAAAGCTGGATGCTGAGCAGGAGCAGTCACTGGGCCCTGCTGGAGTAAGGGCTGGGCAGAGATGGCAGAGCTGACACCACACAAGGAGCAATTGGGCCCTAAAGTAAGGGACCAACTCTGAACTGCTGTGGTCTTTGATATAAGTGACTAAGGACTACTGAAGCCCCTATCCCTATCCCCAAAAGGGGGAGGAGCAGGGGCTGAGCCACAGCTAGAGGGCAGTGCTGCGAAGCAGACACCATGACTGCAGGGAGACGCGGGTCCAGAGACAGAAAATGCACCACCAGAGAAAGCATGTTGGCCACTAGAGCATTTTCCTGGTGTAAGGCAGGCTTAGAAGCTGTGCCTAACAGCTTCTGAACTGACAGGGGGAAGCAACTAATCTGCATGTCCTGTATTAGCATGGATACAAAGAGCACAATTAGCTGATTAGCATACAGGATGCATTGGGGCAAAGTATACTGGGTAATAGCATTTGGGATTTCTTTTCTCACAAATCTATCATTATCTGTATTTCTACTAAAGGGAAATATGAAATACTGTCTTTGAGTAAACTGCTACTCTCTGTTTCAAATCTGTCTGGGTTAGTTAAAGGGTAAAAGACACCCTTACTTAGAAAAAGATTTGTAAGAAAGGCTTCTGCATATTTTTAGCCTGGAAAAAAAGGAAAAACAGAAGTGGGAGGTTAGTATTGTGTCTGTTGAAACAATGGCTGGGGTATTTTGTTTTCTTCCTCCTTCTCTGGTATCTTCTCTTTGTTATGGAAATAGCTGAATTAACCAGCTGCTAAAAGCTAAGTGAGGTGGTTGTCACTGAGCTAGGGAGAATTCCTTTTTCCCTGAGCAGAGAAAAAGCAATGGGGTGAAGTTGATGAATGGTGAGAGCAGCCAGCTGGGTGACATGGGGACCGGAAGGCAGTGCTGGTGGACAGTGGGCAGAGCCAGCAGATGGTGAGAGCAGCCAGCAGCAAGCTGGCCGACAAGAGGGACTGGAGGGTGGAGCCAGCGGGCAGAGCCAAGGAACTGGTTCTAGACAATGGAGTGAATGACTGGTAGATGGCGTCAGTGAACAGCTGGCATAAAAGACACTCCCTACGTACCTTAGGGTTGGTTGGGAGCCTAGTTAGCAGTGATTCTCCAGATCAGTGCTAGTTTTGCCATTAAGTTTGTATGTTCTGTTATGCGGTGTGGGTTATTGGGAACTTAGCTCTATACTAAGTTTCCTAGATAAGTGCTGATCTCTGTTATTTGGCCTTTTGCATTTTTGTTTTACTGCTATTAAAAGCTCCATTTACTAAACTCAGACTCATGCTTGTGAGTAGGGAAGCCTTACCCTTTGGGGTGCCCTAGGAACAGTGCAGGATTCCCAGAGGTCTGGGTGGGGGCTCGAAACAGTTGGTGGTGCTGCATCATTGGGAAACCCCTAGGTACAGAACCCGGCCCTTGTTCTGCCAGCCTGCCTTGACAGAAGGGTTACACTGGGATGAGCAGCAAGAGGTGCTGCAGTAGTGACCAGGGACCTGTCACAGTACCATTAAAGAACTTGTGTTATATATAACCAGAGTGTCTAAATCAGTTAAGGGGGACTCAGGCTTCCCGATACTCTCTCCTCCCCTTTTAAAGATAAAGCTGTAGATGTAGAGTCTGCGGATCTTGGTGGACACCAATGTCCCCTCTAAGGTGATAATGCAGCTGAGCAATTTATGGATGCAGTGGAACAAGTTATGGATGCAGCTGACCAAGTTCCTTGACCTGTATTGGGACCTTCCCTGCTGCCTGCTGGCCCCCAAAGCATATCCATAACTTGCTCAGCTGCATCATCAGCTTAGAGGGAACACTTCTGTCATTACCATGTTGTGTCATGGAAAATGGTAATAATGAATGCAGCATTAAAACAGTGCAAAGTCATGTTTTTTAAATTATTTGAAAATAAAAACAAATTACCAAAATGTCTTATTTTACTGAAAACTGATTTTTTTTTCAGTAAATGAAAATTTTTCATGACCCTTTCATTAATGTTCATGAGACTAAAAAACTAAATTTGCAAATATAAACTTGCAAAACACCTAAAAAGTTAAAAAAAATTGATGCTGCTTTTTTTTATTTGCCACAGCAGCCTGTTTTACAATTTAAAAAAATTGTCCTATATTGTTTCTAACCACTTCAAATCTGCCCCTTTATTTGTTTTACTTAATTGGTCCCTGTTAGTACTTTTATTCACAGTATACTTTATTTTCTCCATTTTATTAGGGTTTCCCTTTTTATTTTTTCCCAATTTAGCCCATTTGTAGGGAGCAACAACCCCCCCCCAAAAAAATCAAACTATCCCCAACAGGGCTCAAACTGATGATCTTCAAAATCAGAGTCTCTTGCGTTACCAACTAAGCCACAGAGGCCAATAGTGATATAAACTCCTGAGAATCAGGGACTGTATGTTCCACTCCCCTTTGTTTCCTGTGCACAGGAGACTTTGCCTCAGGCTAATGGGTCTGAGTCCTGTGTTAGGCATTTTTTTTAAACGTTCTACTCATAAAAAGTAACGTGGGGGGGAATCACCAATTTTTAGAATCCCTGGAGGATGGAGGACATGTCCTCCTTTTGCCAGATGTTTGGCAACCCTAATCCTGGGCAAGCTGCTTTTTCCCCTGCAGCACTTTCCCTTGCAGGTGGCAGAGAGGAGAAGGGGGGGATTCCCCAAGTCCCACAGCTGGGCACCTTCTCCATGTCCCCCGAGCACCCCTTCCCCTAGGTCCCTGACTCCCTGAGGCCACTGCCCCGGCTGCCAGAGCTGCTCCCATGTGGAGCATGCCTCTCACTGCCGCCATTCTTCTGGACGGTAGGAAGCTGTGTCAGGAAGTTTAAAATCTCCCACCCTGAGCATGCTCAGGGGAGATTTTAAACTCTGTGGAACAGCTCCCTGCCAGCCAGAAGAATGTGTGTTCCAGCAGGAAGGAGCAGCAGCTGAGGCCCTGCGCCGCTGGCAGTGAGCAGTGCGCAGGGGAGTCGGGGTTGCTGTGCATGTGTGTGCACGTGCAGCTTAGAGGGAACATTGGTGGAAACTCAGAATTCTGGATAAATCTCCAAATAGTTGAAAGCTGATCCAATACCAACACTCTGAAACATTTATGGAGGAATATCTATTACAAATGCTGTTCATTGGCTCCTTCCTGAGCTGGACAGCTACTAACATCCATTATTTTGGGCAAGTATGTAACGGAGGCTGTCTCTTTACAAAGACACTGAACTGCAAGTACTCACTGCATCACTTAGGCAGGCATCTCTAATAATCAGGTTACCCCAAAGTACCTTACAAACTGAGTGAAAGACCAGGCTATTACTTCTATGGCCAGTACTGTTACTTATCTTTCCTCCTGTGTGCACACATTGCAACATAAACACAGATCCGCCATCACGGGTGAGTAGGGTTGCACTACACTGTAGAAGAGTAAAGTGGCCATATTAGAACGCGTCTTGCACAGGTGTGTTGGAGGGTCATTAATCAAACTTTTCCACACCACAGATTAAGTACCAGTTTTAGGGAAAAATGCACTTTTCTGTTTCCAAATCGATACCAGATCCTTCAACTTCTATGAAATGATTACAGCTTCCTCACACACAGGCACGCCCCAACATGTTGAAGTCACAAGGCTGCTTACATTAAAAAAAATAATAAGAAGAAGAAAGCATCAGCATGGCTTCTTTTATACCTTTCTCAAAAAGACTGGGGGAGGAGAGAGGAATTCCAAGAGGAATTACTCAGTAAGACTGCTCAAAATGAATTGCTTCTCTCATATTGGAAGCAGACAAATAAATTTCATTTCCACATAAAGCAACTTGTTCTTCTTTTAAACAATATGACTTCCAAGAGAGACAATACCTCATGAGAATGTGTCACATCAGGCTCAATGATTCACTGTGACCACACCCTATAATTTACCACTATTCATAAATAAACCATAGTTGTTTTGGTATGTTATGGAATTATATAGTTGAGGTTACACTGAGATTTGCACTAACAGCAGAATTGAAATCCCTCATTCAAATTTTAATAGTAAAATTTATTCTCCAAATCTGGTATAAAGCATCTTCTGAGGGCAGTGTAATTTTAGAGAAAGATTTGAGTGTCTGCAAGGGAAGCATTTTTAAGTGCTCTTTTTTCTGAAGTTTTGCCCTGTTTGGCTTAAGTATCTTTGGGTTCCTCAAGCTAAATGACCACTTTTCCCACAGACTCCCAACTTCCTACATATACACTATCATATCCTCTTAGACATAGACCGCTTCAGAAATTTTAATACTAAATAGTTATTCTCACTTGGCATAAGGGAGGAGCAGACGAAAGTGGCAAGCCTTGCCAGTTACTTCCATTTTCTGTTGACTCCTGCATCCCAGCTGCTTCCCTGACTCACCACTCACACTCCTGATATAGACTTCCACTCTTCATAGGATGGGCAGGAAAGCTGGTGGCCAGCACAAAGATCTTCTCAGTAGCCCATATAACTCCTCACTACACAGCCTTGGGGCTTGCATTCTTTTACCTTGCTGGCTATGACAAGCAAGTGTAGGGTGAGAAGCAGCCAGCCAGTTCATGAACCCACAGGTTTTACTCCACAATCCCAAATTACTTCACCCAGGGTTCTGAGTCTGACCAACAATTGCAACTCCTGCCCCCAAATCTCTCATGAATCTCCATATGTTCATTGGTTTGGAATTCTTTTGCTTGGTGAACCTAAGGAGGTACAGATCCATACTTCCACCAACACCATGGAGGTGTCAGCTAGGGCTCTCAGCACATTATGGCTACCCTACACTCCTCTTTGTATGTTTGCATACAAGTTCAAAAGAACAGGATGTATGTATTGTAGACAACTGAATTTGTCAAGTAAAGGAAAGTTTGTATGAGCGAGTGAGTAAGGTATTACGTTGTCAGGCTGGCAAGCATATGGACTGAAGCTCTGGGGTCCAAATACTATTTTAACTTAATCTTCCTTCAACATCATTGTGTTGACAGGAAATACGCTATATGCTAAAGCAACCTTAACTGTAAGTCAATGAATTTTTTTTTGGTGGAATATTTTATTATTGCCATTAAAACAACTGAAAGTAAACAAATGCTGTGATGCAAGGAGAGATACACAGTACATTTCCATCATGCCTGTGTGTTAAATAAGCTGTTAGACTGTGATGGCATTGTTAGGACAGTCAAAATTTTTGATTTTGTAAAAACAAAGCAAAAATGGGGGGGAAAAGTTTTCATCCAAAAAAACTTCAGTGCTGAAATTTATGGCTTCTCATGGAAATTAGCAACATGGACATCATATTGCATTGTGAGAGATGTAGTCTGGCCAAGAAGCACAGCAATAGAGAACAGGGGTATGGGATACCTAAACTGAAACTCCTGCAACAACCACAGTCACATGGGAAGATATAGGTTTGCTTCAAATCAAGCCAAAATGAAATATTTAAATTAATTTAATACACCAACATATTCTGATTCAGGAATGTCAATATGTTTTGTTCCAGTTAAAAATGTCCAGAGTTTTTCAGCTGAAAATTTGGGGAGTTCTCATGAACAGACAAAATATGAAAAATGTATGAGCAGCTCTAGTTATTACCAATCTGATGCTGCTGAAGACTAGACTATTCCAAAAGGAATGTGTATGTCACATGGGTGATCCTCATTGTTATCACCTTTTACACACCAAGCATGGTGACAGCAGGTAAAAGGAATTAAATTGAAATAGATGATGAAGTAACATACATCATTACGTTTAGTATCAAAGTTGAGATGAAGATTTGCCCCAACAGATTGACAATATATCTGTCAGGCTACAACTCAAGTTGATCTTAATATGTTAAAAAAACAACAAGCACTTGTGTGGCACTTTAAGACTAACAGATTTATTTTACTAGACTAACACGGCTATCCCTTTGGAAACTTAATATGTTAGCCCATATTGTAAAATAACATAAAATGGCACCAGATTAGTTTGAACGCAATTATACTGATGTACATGCACAATATCTATTGAATATACAAGTTTTGCCATTTACTACACATACATTTAAATGCCTGAACTAAAATAAATCTTATGTTTTGCAGCCTGATTTTGCAACCCCTGCTCAAGTAAGCAAACTTTACTCATGTAAGCAGTCCCATTAGACTATTTCATTAACAGGTACCTATTCAGTGATGATATTATCTGATTCCTGTGTTTATCTGTGTCCCAACTACAATAATGGAAGTATTCTAAGTATATTACAGTTCATACAGAGGCATCTTTGAACAGACTTTCAAGATTTTAGAGCTACAAATTTTCATTCCATCTTTTATCAAGAACATTCATAATATAAGGTACAATACACTTCTTTCTAAGTTTTCTTTAATGAAGTAGCTAAAGAAATATGCATCCTTGTGAAAGATGCTAGTTGTAGGAACTTACCAACCCAGCACCAGGCCCATCCATTGCTTCCATTTCCACATCTCCCAATATCATCACCCAGGCCAATAGTCCTTCATATTACTCCAATGCAGGAGACTTCAGTATCACCGAGGTGATTTAATTGGAGGGCTAAGTAGAAGAGTTCACTCATTCTAGAGTGTCAAAATAAAGTCTAACAGCAATGCACATAAATTACCTTCTCTCCGGATGCTTCTAGATCAGAACGCTTCCCTTGAGATTCTTTAGCCCTTCCACTGGGCTTTGCTTCCCACCCTCCTGGGCTTTAATCAACCTATTGGGAATTCTTCTGTTTGCCAGTAGGCAAGAGTGCACTGATTTTCAAGGTAGCAGCTTTGAGGAGAGGGGTCCCCCACAGCACCCAGTCAAGCACAGGTCTCCACCATAATGGGGCTGTCTGCCATTAAGTACACACACTGCCCCATCTTCTATTCCCAGAGCCCCTTCAGTACCCCTTTCCCTAACAGTACTCCCACTAAAAAGCTCATCCCATCTCTTCTGCTTGACCATTGGTTGACAATAGACTGCCCTTATAAACTGTGATTGGTCACATGACTGTAGTACCCATGTCTCTTCTTCCCATCACCTGTGAAATGGCCCAAACCTGGCACAGGTAAGACTAAGTCCAGATTCCTTTAAAGGGCCAGCTTCTCTTGTCACAGTGCTAAACTATCATCTCTAGAGACCATTCCTCAGTTTGTTGACACAACTGGTGTGGTATAGTTTGTGAAAGTTTAATCATGCCATCATACAAGAGTACCTTAGGTTTGATTAAAGGGAGCATGAACTACTGGGACGAAAGAATAGTTTATTCAGCAAACTTATTGCAACTAGCAAGTTGTGATGCTTGTTTTAAGCCCTCATCCAGCAAGAAACATCAGCAGATGCCTACATTAAAGCACAGATGTACTCTACTGAAATAATGAGTAGCTCATGATTAAAGTTAAGTATCTTCTACGTACTGATAGTCTCATAGGTCAGAAGGGACCAGTATGATAATCTAGTCTGGCCTCCTGCAGAATGCAGGCCACAAAACCACACCTACCCACTCCTGCAATAAGCCTCTAACCTGCGACTGAGTTATTAAAGTCCTTAAAACATGATTTAAAGACTTTAAGATACAGAGAATTCACCATCAGGTGAGCCACACCCTGTCCTACAGAAGAAGGTGTAAAACCCCCAGAGCTCTAGACAATCTGTCCTGGGGGAAAATTCCTTCCTGACACCAAATATGGCAATCAGTTAAATCCTGAGCACGTGGGCAAGTCTCACCAGTCAGACACCCAAGAAGGAATTCCCTGTAATAACTCAGAATCCTCCCCATCTACCCTCCCTTCTTAGGCCACTGACGTATCACTTTGTCTGAGTGAGACAGATATCCATCTATTAACAAATGAACTGAGACCACCAAACTCATTTCACATAGAGCACAAAGCAGTTTAACCTTCAGTTAACTACAGAAATGATCTGCATTTGAACCCATGACTTACAAGCAAAAAAGTCAATACACTAGTAGCAACCCCCCTTAACAGTGTTATACCAGATGATTGATTTAAAGTATGAGAAAGTAAGATATACAATGAGCCAGTACAATATATGAGCTATTAATAAGGATGATTCATGGTAAGAACCAGTCATATGAGTAGTAATAGTTTTTAAAATCAGGCTTGGGGGATTTTTTTTTATTCTTCTTCTTATTTCTCACCAGAAAATGTAACATTACATAATATATAATTTTACATTAAGTTTAACCTTCTTAATTACATACATGTTCAGTATATCTCAGAATGGATTAGTCACCGGATTGATTCTACATTCTTGGAGTGGAATTTTCCTAAATATATTTTCCTCTGACTGAACCGCATTTGAGGATGTCATGAGAAATGCAATACTGCCATCTACTGTCATTAAAGTATGGTGGACATTTCCTTTTAGAAAACTACCCTCAACTCATCAAACAAGCCAGTTTGATGAAGACTTCAGGACCACAAATTAGAATGAGGATTCAAATGAAATTACTTGGCTACCAAAGATTGCCCACTTTGAAAATGACATGTATTATAAGTGGAAGCTAGAAGACATCTGATCAAAACTTCATAATTGTAGCACTTACTCCTGTGGGCTTTTAAAGTCAGTGACAGATACAAGAGATTACCTGACTAATGTGAAATTCAAGTTGGTCTGACACCAGTTCAAAGTCACACTTTTTGGAGGTTAAAAACATTTATTTGGGGCCTGAGCCAAAGTCTGTTAAAGTCAATGAGAGTCCTCAGTGGGTTTCAAATCAAGCTTTTAACTTTTTTCTGCCATTTACTTTACAATTAATGTACCTCTAGACAGTATTTACAGAGCCTGATCTAGACTAGAAAGAGTAGTGTGAAATAGCTCAAACAAGCGTATTCTCACAGAAAAGTTGACAAAGTTTATTCTCAAAACTTTCCATCAGTTTTTTACACCCATAGGTTTTGAGGGTCACCCTCTCTCAGTAAAACTCTTTACACTATGTACTATGCCTTACTTTTCAAAAGAAAAAAGCATAAACCACAAGGATAATTCAGTCTCTGTATTTGAAAATTGCATTTAGTTACATATTCAATAAGTCAGTTTTGAGGTAGCCCTGAATTACTGCCTGGATAGTGCAAGACACTGAAGAGGATACATAGTAATTAAAGGGTTTTGTATTGGCTCCCAGCAGGTTTTTTTTGTTTTGGAGTTTGATCAATTCATTTATCAGTACTCCTTTGAGGGGCTGGCATGAGTAACAGATTTCAGAGGCACCACTAAAACATAAGGTATCTTTGAAATAATTTCTCTGTGTTTCCAAAACTTTGTCAAACTGAAAACCCTTGGAAAGTGCTTTACTGCCATCTTGTGCCTAAAACAAGGCTGCAAAGTCTACACACAGCAATTAATGCACTAAACACAGAAGTTGCTTAAAGCTGCTCAGAGATTTCAAATGCTAAAATAAGTCAGGTGGGAAAGGAGGAGTGGAGGGGAGAGGTCCAATGGGCAGAATATAGGTGAGCTTTTCCAAAGGAATATGATAAATCATTTTATCATATGTCTCCAGGATCTTTCACAGGGATATAAACAGCTTATATGTAGTTTTTATATCATAAGAAATAACTCATGCCAATGCCTTTGGTTACAGTTGCCTACACATTTCTGTTAGTATTTAACATTCTCAAGGTTAATTTTTTTAATGAAATCAGGGGTGACTGGGCACTTGAGAAATCACTCCCCTGTCGCACTTTACCCAACCATGTAGACAAGCCCCTAGATAGCAACCGGGGCTATCGTTTTGTCTTATGTTTGTACAAGATCAAGCATAATGGAATCCTGATCTATAACTATAACTCTTAGGAGCTACCACAGTGCAACTAATAATAAATAGCTTACCCCTTTGGAACTGTACCTCTGGCCAAATAGAATCTAATTTTCAACTCATCATTCAGAGCTTCCATCACTTTTCCTCAGTGCTCACCTGTTTTAATGAAACTTACAGGAAAAAGAATGTTTCCCCTGCCTCAGACAAGGAGGCAGTAGAAAATATTACTCATCTAGTCTGACCTCCTGTATAAAACAAGCCATACAGCTGCATCTAGTTACTCCTATGAACTTAATAAATTGTAATTGACTAAAACATGTCTTTCAGGAAGACATCCAGTATTGATCTGAAGCCAGTAAGTGATGGAGAATCCACCACATTCTTTGATAGTTTGTTTCAATGGTTAATCAATGACGCAGTTAAAAACTAGTATGATGTGATGGAGAGATGACAAACTGAGTGCCAATAACATTTATTTTTTAAACTCTAAAGTGTTTATTAATTTTTTTTCTGTAAAATATGTGACATAGTCAGGGTACACAATGGTGTGGGATGAGCATTTTATTAAACACTTATTAAGAAATCCCCAACTTGGATGCTGGCAGACCAGGGGACAACTCATGCCAAGCCCTCAGGACAGTTCACTTATGTTGCATAGATCAACATGGTTGTTAATTGTGTAAGAATTAATTTGGTGTTTACACTTCACAAAAACTAATGGAAGGCTACATTCATTTTTTTCCCCACTCATCTGTATCCTGTTAGAATGCAATAGCAAAACATTTGTGTTGTATATACTAAACTAAATAACCCACTGAAGAAGAAAGATGCCTGGTGTAATGCATGTGAAGAACTTTAACAGGAAAGTATTCTTATTTTGGGGCATTTCAAAGCAAGTTGTCATTCTGATGTGATGATTAGAGATAAAAGACTCTAAATGCATTACTCCCACATGGCTAGCTGAACTGTCAGCTTGTTTTCTGCAATATAGTTGTAGCCTTTCTTAGATCTCAGGAAGAACTCTGTCTGGCGCAAAAGCTTAACTCTGTCACCAACTGAAGTTAGTCTAATAAGACATTACCTCATCCACCTTGTCTCTCTTATTTGTTTTCTCTTCAAAGCTAATAAGTATGAATACAAGAAAAAGTTCACCTCTGGATTGTTTGGATTCAGTCAGGGCATGATAATGGAATGAAAAGGTGGAGATCCGCATGGTTACTCTGGATATCCCAGAGGCACTTCTGGGAAACTGGCAGATTACTAAATTCCAAAGGGGCAGCCGTCTTAGTCTAGTTCAGAAAAAGAAGCAAGGAATCTTGTGGTACTTAAAGACTAACACATTTATTTATTGCATGAGCTTTTGCGGGGGAAAATCCCACTTCATCAGATGCTTTGAAGATGAAGTGGGATTTTCTCCCAGGAAAGCTTATGTGATAAATAAATCTGGCAGATTACTACATCCCTCCTACTATTTGCAATTATAGACCACGACTCACCTGCACACATTTTTCACCTGTTTAAACTCCCATTTTTTTCTCCTGCTTAGCTTAATAACCTTTAGTTAGTTTCATATAGAATTGGCTAACAGCATGTTCTTTGCTGTGAAAGCTAGGATACCAGTTTATCTGGGTGAGTGACTGGTTTCTGGAGACTGAGTGTAAGCTGAATGTCTTGCGATTTTTGGTATAAGTGACCATTTATCACACACTCTAGCTTTCCTGTGTGGCAAGATAAACTGGCGTTTTTAAGTGAACTGTCTGTGACTCATTAGAAAACTCGTAGTACTTTAGGAGTTCTTATGCAGTACTGTGTTGGTGAAATCTAGTCATAGAACACACCCCCACTTTGAGGTGTCTGCTCTACTTTTGACAGTTTCCCCTCATGTTGGTCATGAGACAGTCCAGACAGCATGCCACCTACATAACTCATTCATGACTTTGCCACAGGTAAACATCAAGTCCATTTCAGACTAATGCCAAGACAACCTTCAAGTTATATTATGTACTGTCTTTACATACCAATTATTATATATAGCTCACCTTCTTCTCTATCATGGGGCATTGATCATTTGCGGGTGGATTCTCTGTACTTTGAAGTCTGTAAATCATGATACGAGAACTTCATTAACTCAGTCACAAGTTAGGTGTCTGTTACAGGAGTGGGAGGCTGAGGTTCTGTGGCCTGCACTGTACAGGGAGTCAGACTAGATGATCATGTTGATCCCTTCTGACCTTAAACTCTAGCAGTCTATTGTATTCTGAGATCTTTTTCATAGGGAGTTACAGTTTGATTGTTGTTTGTTGTTGTTGTTGGGTTTTGGGGGGGGGCAGGTTGTGGATTTTTTTTTTTTTTTTGGTAACATGGAGCTTAAAAAATGTCTATTCTGCTTCTATTTTATATCATGAAATGTGACAGTCTGACAGCAGGGTTTTAGTTCTGAATAGCTATGTACTGATGGTTTTTAGAATGCAACCAAAGTCTTCCAAATGTGTATTCTAAACCAGCTGTTTCGCAAAGCCTGATCCATGGACAAGTGCTAATCTCTGAGATCTCAATGACACAGTTTAGGAAGAGAGTAAGCCAGTCCCAAAAAGGTTGAGAAACACTGTTCCAGGCTCATTTAGTGTCACTTTATGTGTAATGATTGCAGTGGAGCTTATATTAAATCTATGTAGTGACATATAATTCACCTCTCTATTCTATCAATGAAGAACCTCCCACAGGTGAAAATGAGACAATCCTTAGTGTTACATTGGTACTGCTTCTGGGCTGGTTGCTATCTTTGGGTTACAATAAATTGGGGAAATCTGTCTACACTATAAATTCTCTGTAAGATCATGAATTCCTTATACTTATCTATATCAGACAGCATATTCCATTTTGAATGGGGTGAGGTGTTGGTTGTCTTCTCTGTTGCTTTTCAGTTCCAAATTCTAACCAAGTTAGCTGCAAAGACCTGACAATGGACACTCA
This sequence comes from Podocnemis expansa, assembly GCA_007922195.1. NCBI lineage: Eukaryota > Metazoa > Chordata > Testudines > Podocnemididae > Podocnemis > Podocnemis expansa. Next base: position 7,684,952 of record ML682069.1, read on the forward strand.
TTTAACTGATGGGCTCAACCACTGAAATCTATACAACAGTATATATATTATACACATGCACAACTATATCCATACAATGCTATACATATACAACCACTGTAAAATATATACAGTACAATAACTGGCTCTCAACCAAGAAATCTGGGTTAACAGGAGATAGGTCACATGGCAACTAACTCACCTGGTGGGGAGAGGCTCTCTAGTCACCTGCTCAAGCTGGCAAAGAAGACACCTGACAAAGGAGACTAAACGGTTATAAAAAGGGAGGAGTAGAACTGATCTGATTGGGGTGTGAGCTGTTTTCAGCATCTCAAGCTGATGGGAGCTACTGTAGATGTCTTATGAGGCAGGAGACCCCCCTCAATACTTTCCTGAATACAAATGATCCCCCAAGAAAAGAGTGTGCTAGTGAGGGGCATTACATCCCCGATGTTTGTTTTGTTCTATATGATCTGCAGTCTCTTGCAATTTATCTGTTAAGATATAAAAGTAATGTTAGAATCTGTGTGCATCTGTGGGGGGAGGTCATGTGTCATGCATACCCTACACCTTCTAAGGAATTTAAGCAATGAACCAGAAGATTCATATCTTTGGGGTGGAATTCTGGAAGAGGGTGAGTTTAAGCTGTGGTGAATCTGAAGAGCACTGAGCCCAGAGGCTAGGTGCCTGGATAGCAAGTTCTACCTCTCAATGGGCATTGTTAGATGAAGTGCCTACATCCTAGGAGCCCACCATGGCTCAATACAGCAGCGATCCCTGAACTGCATTCAAATTCAGGGAGGCTTAAAACACACATGAATCTGGAAATTTAAGATTCTCTTCAAAGCAGTCTGATGGATGGCTGACAGGGGGCACCTGGCTGGGATATGCAACAGGACAGACGGGTAGAAAAAACAACCAATATAAACCAATGGATTATGCAAGAATCCCAAGCTTCTCTTACTGAATATTTTAGTCCTTCTAAAATTACTTAGATTCAATAAAATCAAGTTCATGTATTTGAAGTTAAAATTCAATTCCAACAGCAATGGTTGCTTCATCATGCTGAAAAAACTGGAACAGCTTTTGTAAAAACCATTGTCAATGCTTGCAGTGACTAAGATATTTTTATTTTCTTCTGGTTCTAGGGCCTTGTCTATTTTGCTGGCAAAATTTGGTGGTAGTCAAAGGGAGTTACACAATCTATACAGAGTAGCTTGTGTAACTTCTGTTGACTAAGTAAGCTCTGTTTAGAGCACTGTCTCCACTGCACTGTGCCAACAGGAGATGCTTACCCATTGATGCAGCACGATGCTTTTTGGAGAGATGGCTTTATTAAATCGAATTCTGGATCAATTGGGCAGTTCTTCACTTTCACTCAGTTGATCTGGATAAATGGATCTGTCAGCAGCAAATTTGCTGCTGTCAGTGGAGACCAGTGTTTCTCAACTGCTGTTCCATGGAACACCAGTGCTCCTGAGACATAGTGCAAGTGGTCCGTACCCCCAGCCTGATCCCTGTCCATGGGGGGGACCGAGTGGGAGGGGAAAGGAGCAACTTAATGCTCCAGTCACAGCAAAGCTTCAAGATGCGTGGGACCAGATGTTGACACACTCCTAGAAGCTTTGGTGCAACTGAGGCATTTTAAATCTTCTGTCACTCTTACCAGCTTTTTCGAGAATGTTTTCATCAGGTGTTCCACATAAAGTAATTAATACAATTAGGTATTCACCGGTCCACTAAAGGTTGAGAAACATTGGTGTAGACATACTGAAAGCAAAGATATATTAGCAAAACTGGAAATTGCATACCTCTTCCTAGACAGAGTGTACGCACACAAACACACACACATAAAGCTGTTACATTTGTTATAGAGCTTCAGAAATAATAAAGAGCTTGATTTTTATTTTACATATAAATAAAATAGTGTTACATTTCTTATTAGGACATCCCAAATAAACCACCCTGTAACATTTTGTTAGGATTCTCTCTAAGATTCATAGTTCACATGAACTAAACTTGCTAACCACTCTTTTTAAAAGAAGACTCCCTTTGTTCTTTCTTATTTGCTTAACTACTCATTATGTGTGACCTCAAAGCTCCATCTTCCTTGAAGCTCATGTGACTTAGCTCTTTGTGGTTGACTTTAAAATATTTATTGAGATGTAGTACCATGGAAAGCAAATGTCAAATTCCTTCAAAACATATAAAAGCAAGTTATCCCTAGTCTTTCTCTAACGTTAAGGAAGAACAGCTTACTGGTAAAATGTCACCATTTGCCTCCAATAATGTCAAAACAAAGAACTTAAGACATAAACACACAGCAGCCACCCATGTTAGCTTTCAAAACTGTCCATCATTTGACATTTCTAAGAGAAGTAAAGCCTATTTTATGACTTTATCAAAGGGAATGAATTATTCACAAATCATTTAAACTAGCAATTGAACATATTAATACTGAATTGCTAAAAGAGCTACGTGGGTAGATATAGGTACAACGCTGAAATTCTTTAGGATGAAAAGCCAAATAAATGCAGGAGATTTGATTACAGTTGTTAAAAATACAAACAGGGAGGTACAAATTATCTATTCTTTATTCAGCAAAAGCGATGAATCATAGAATCACAGAAGACTAGTCTTGGAAGGGACCTCAGGAGGTTATTAGTCCAATCCTGTGCTCAAAGCTGGACCAACCCCAAATAAATCATCCCAACCAGGGCTTTATCAAGCCGCACCTAAAAACCCACTAAAGATGAAGATTCTACCACTTCCCTAGGTAACCCATTCCAGGGCTTCATCACCCTCCAAGTGAAAAAGATTTTCCTAATAGCCAACCTATATCTCCTCCTATATTGTACCTAGTTCTGTCATTTACTACCACAGAGAACAGCCTAGCTCCATCCTCCCTGGAACCCCCTTTCAGGTGGTTGAAAGCTGCTATCAAATCCTCCCTCACTCTCTCTTCTGCAGACTAAACAAGCCTAGTTCATTCAACCTCTCCTCATAACTCATGTGCTTGAGGAAAGCAGGGGTCAAGCATCTGGCCCTATATTTTGATTTTATTAAAAATCTACCACGGCTCCTATGCATTTACAGACATTATTATCTGGGGTTCTTTGCACTATATCACGCAGGAGGCTGACGAGACTAATATTGTGTTCCTTTGTGGTCCTAGAATCTATGAATCTAAATGTATTTATCAAAACAAACAAGGAGTCCTGTGACATTATTTATCATATGAACATTCATTGGTTATCCCACTTCATCAGATGCATGAAATGGAAACTGTATCATGTCACATGAATAAACAAACACAGAGAAGGAGGGGAAGTGTATTTACGTTTCTCCTGTTTTCCTTTTCCCTTATACTGTGGGAAAGCCAAAAAAATGATTAGGACAGAATGAAGTGAATTCATCTACTTTATTGGGGGAAGGAAGGAATCTAAATAAAAATCAAGTACATAATATGTAAAAATCATAATTGAAAGACTAGTAATTTTAGTACATTCAAGAGCCATGTGTCATGCACCTATCTATTCCACCACATGGTATACATCATTCAGTGCACTAAATGTCCAACAACATGAGTGAAACAGACAACCCCTGCACTCTTCAGTAACTTACAGAGAAAAATGATAAAAGATAACACCAGAGATGAAGACTTTTCAGAAACTAGTCAAACAATTTTGGACTTTTTACTCCTTGCCCTTAAGGTGCTGTGCAGGCTTCCTTTAACAGTTGAGCATGGGACCTTAAATTTAAACCTTTGCTAGACACTAAAATCATGATCTTAATAAAGACACTGCGTTAATGGTTTATTACAACAATCTGTAAAACATTTCCTCCCCATGGCCTCCTGTCCTATGACCGCAGAGAATTTAATGGAACACTTTACCAGGAATTTCTATTAACTGTGTATGCTAAATAAATCTGTTTCACCTTATGTTTAGCTGTGACAGTCTGAGGGCTTGTCCACATTTAAAACACTATAGCAGCACAGCTGTGCCGCTGTAGCATTTCACTACGTATGCTGATGGAAGGGGTTCTCCCGTCACTGTGGGTAATCCACCTCCCTAAGTGACTGTTGCTAAGGGGATGGAAGAAATCTTTAGTTGATTGAACAGTAAATAGAAAGGGACTTAGACTGGTTTAACAATGTCTTTCACAGGTATGGATTTCTCATACCCCTGACTGATGCAGTTAAACTGACCCAATTTTCTAGTGTTGATTAGGCCTGAGCATCTTCCCCAGGCTGGAAGAAGAGCTGTATGAGCTCAAAAGCTTGTCTTTTTTCACCAACAGAAGCTGGTCCAATAAAAGATATTCACCTCCCCCACCCTGTCTTTTTAATATTGTGGGACCAGCATAGCTACAACACCACTGCAAATTTCATCACAGTCATTTCTGCATGTTCTTCTCTTGTTTAGTGCTGGAAGCTTTTCAGTGAACCTGGAGGAGTTTTTGAACTGTTCTTTTGGGCTGTGACCTTTTGACATGGAGAGGTGGTTTTACAGCCTGATTTATGTTAGGGAACCTGATAGGACAACAAGATTCTTTCCATATGGAACTTCATTAGTTCCATACTTTATGGGAATGGACAACACTACATTGAATTTGTAGCCCAGTGAGTTTATTGTGTTCATATGGAAGATTAATTTAGTTTTCAGATACGCCTCCCACCCTACTTCTTTGTAATTAATAATACACTCTTGCTTCCATAATGAGAAGAAAAACAGAGGCAGAGGAAGAGAGGGTAAAGTTACGCTTTTTCCCTGTATGTTTAGTTCTTTTTCAGTGCATTATTATATTAATGGGGCATATGAGGTGAAATAAGAATCAATGTGAAGACAATTGGGCAATGATGGCTAACATTTAAGTCTTTTGACCAGATTAGTAGTTCCTCCACTGAGGTGACGGCAAAGCTGGCTTTATTCTGGGCCTGTACCCTAGTATAAGTTAGAACAGTCTCATGGTGGCTCTAACTTCAGTAAGTTTCCATCTATCATAAAGGGCAATCATGACTTTAAAGACTAGCTGAAATACTGCTGCACCCCAGCAGCACCACCTCCTCCTTTGGAAACACGCCCCACATATTCCTTATGTTTAGCCACTTGGAACCAAAACCAAAATGACAATTAGGCCTCTTGGGTTTGAGAGAATTTGAGAATGATGTGATAAGGAAAAAGGTTACTAAAAAATGAAAGCAAGTCAAAACATAACTGTGGCATTAGACAACAGATAGGGCAAAAACAGATATGGCGATGACTGACATTATATGGAAAGCTTTTATCACACAGGCACTGCAAAAGTGTGTTTCAGGACACAGTCTGACTGGAGACTCAGTCAGATCAGGTATACCACTTTTGTGAGTTAAAAATAGCATTTTTGCCACATATTCCTATTTCAGAGTATGGTACAAATAAATAAATATGTTCTGTCTCTCTTATTTGCATTGATCAACATATTCCATCAAACTAGTCCCATTGATTTCACCACTGATTTCAATGGTATTAGTTGTAGAATAAGGTGCTATTCAGTGCAAGTAAGGGTGGCAGAATCTGGTCCTAATTTAGACTAACATATAAGATTAAAATATACACAAACATAAAAACTCTATTTTCTCACAACAAGGAAATGTATCACTCCTAGAGTATCAAGCTACCTGGGCCATTCAAAATCTATAACATCTCTGTTTATGTGGTGGTTCTTTATACCAGAGAAATAATGAAACAATAATAACTTGCCACAACTTTATAAAAGAATTTAGTTTATTTTAAAATATAGAACCCAATTAGTGTAACTATAAAAACTCTCTTAAAAATGTTTTACAAAACGAATACAAGACAGCAGCACCATATGGCATAAGTTATAGTAAATACGGTGGTGTGGTTAAAAAAGTTATGACATTAATTTTTATTTTTGCTAACCAAGTAGGAGGGAAACATTAAGAAGCGCAGGGAAAAGAGAAAATGATACATTTTAAAAGGAGCTCTGAAAAAAAAATGAGAGTGTATCAGTGAAACTGGGTTTAAGTGTGTGAGGTTTTGTAATATGGATGTATTAACAGGCTTATAGTTAAGCACATGCTTAAGTGCTTTGCTGAATGAATGCCTGAATAGTGATGTATCTAGAGAGCTACATATTTATCACAAGCCATTTGGAATCATTAAAGGGAATTCCTTGGTTGACTGATAGCTGCAACTTAGCATTTGTAGGATAGCTTTCAAAAAAGCAAATAAAGGTGTAAAGTGCATATTTACAATTTATTCTTTTCTGCACTTTGTTTCTTGCTAATTAATGTTCTCAATAACCACAGTCTGTTAGTAGTACAGTTCTATTTATATTGCAGATTTACAATCCATCTTCTTTTTCCCTTGACCCCTAACCATTTATTTGTATTTCCTTTCTTCTTTGCTTTTCATAATTGTTTATCCATTGTATCTGAAGTACATTTGTTCATTATTTTAGTTAACCTTTTCTCCCATGAAAGCTCATGCAATAAGTAAATTTGTTAGTCCTTAAGTGCCACAGGACTCCTCACTTGTTTTGCTGAACTAGACTAACACGGCTGCCCCTTTGGAACTTAGTTAACCTTGGAAGTTACATAAAGTTTTGTTTATTACCATAGGACCCGGTTCTATAAATATATTACTGATAGTTTATATTATACTATATGGCTGTTGCACTGGACACATTTTGCCTTACTCTGTACTAGAAAATTGGGATTTAAGTTAAAGAAAAGACAACACACATTTATTTTCCTTTAGAGCTTGCTATGTTTATATAGAATATCAAAAAGTCAACAGTTAACTGTTCACATCAGAGTGATGTTAGGGGTAGGAACAGGCTATTGGCAGAGAAGAACTAAGCACACATTTAAAGGATGCAAAGCCCAAACCTTGTGTCCCACAGAACTACTCCCACCCTTCTGATCCAAGTATGAGGAAATACTCCAGTATATGAGACACTGCTGTATAGATGCTTTTGGTAACCTTTGACTTTTTAATGGTGACTGCAGTAATCTTAAAAACATGAGAGACTTCAGAATCAGGAAAAGGTCAACCAACAGCTCATGTCTACCCTTTAAAGGGCAATGTAATTAAGAGAAATTAACATCATAAGGAAACCAGAGTTTTGACATCTTTAAAGGGAAATGCCATTATAAACAAAGAACCCTTTGTGCCTGAATTCACTTCACACCATTTATCAAAATATCACACAGGATTTCATAGAAGCCCCCGTACACATGAATCAGTATTAATAATGAGAGCTGGCGTTATTGCTAACCTACCATATTTCCCTAACAGAACATGTCATTACTCAGTACTATATTTTTTGCATGCCAAACCCCCAAAAGATTGTTTTACATCTTCCATGGCCATATTATGTAGCATTAGATAGGATTTCAAGGAGCAATAATGAAAAGCTTGTTTGCACATTCATGTGCAATGAGCTGTTCTTTGCTAAAAAGACTATTGGAAGCAGCTTTCACCTTTTCAGCCATCAGACAGTTTTTTCTAGTTGATTTGGAGCATGATCCCAATTTACCTGAACTAGACCAGGCTCCATTTCTGTGCTAATGAGTACTAACAGGTTTACCATATGTCCATAGATGTGCTAGCTTACTTCCTGTTTTGATGCAAGGAAGGGATTATTTCTAGAAGTGTTGGATGTTAGCATCTTGCAAAGGCAAAATCGGTCTGCTAATCCATTCACTTGCATTCCAGACCTTGGAATTCTTTGGAATACTCCTCTGAATGAATGTATTTAGATTCTTAAAAATGAATAGAAAGAATTTGAGAAGAAGTGGAAAGACACTCAAACCTTTTCAACTGGCTCACTTGCAAAGCTTCAGCACAACACCCTACTATGTAGGTGATCCAAACGTGGGATTCGCAGTGAGTCCTTTGCTTCTGTCCTAGTAAAAATGTGGAGTATTGTGGGGGCAGGCAGCCCCTGTTAAAAGGGGTATGTACATCTGGATGCGAATTCTTTAGCTAAGTAAATCTTGATTAAGGAGAAATGTTGACTAGCTTGGGAGGCAGCCACATCTAGAGACCTATCAAATATTAAATCTCATGTAATTGTAGCCTTGATGCACTCACAAATTATAGCCAAGTTTCAGCGAATTCAGGCCCCATTGACTGAGGTTGTTCATACTATTGAGAAGATAGCAAACCTCATTGCCCTTGTTGCCTCTGTTCCTAACACATACATACACAAACAAGCCCCAGAACATGCTGAAAAAGATGGTGGCTTAGCTATGGCAAGGGAAGTTCTGGGTGTCCTCTGGAGTAAATGTTAAGTGAACAGAATGTTTGGTGAAGGGGCTCAATGCTTTTTAGAGACTGATACTGCTTCAGCTATGTACACATTCAGAAGGAACAGGAACCTCTGGTTGTGAGTAAAGAAGGACTGCTTGAAACTATAAAGTTGCATATGCAGAACAGTATTTGAAAAGAGATTTTCTTAATAAAAAAATGTGTATAGTCACCATTTTGAAGAGAAAAGACAGTAGTGACTCCATTTTGGGTTAGTTCCTTTTCCAGAGATGACTGTGCCTTTTTGAGTTTGGCGAGGAAGTCTGAGCGTGAAGTTTGAGTGCCATGTGCACAATTTTGAAGTGCTGCATGCATAACTTTGTAGTGCCATGGGCAGAGAGTATCCAGAGGTGGGAAAAATCAGCACTCCTCACTGGCTAAGAAAAATGCATATAAGGCCAGCCTGAGGGAGCAGTGTCTGCTGTCCTCTCTAGTGGCAGTCAGCTGTGCATGAACATTTTTTGTGCAACTAGACTACCTGGGATCCTAGGAGAAAGAAAATAAGAAGCTACTCTTACCTGTTCTTGAGTTTCTGCATTGTCCTGTTTGCTGTCTCCTCTCCTGATGTTCAATTTGTCCAGTCCTGTCTGTCAGTTTTCCTGCATTCTGTGAATGAAGATAAATCACAATGTTAACCTGGGGACCTATTTGGAAAGAGGGATTTCTGGTTGGTGTTACATATTGATTTTGAAACTTCTCCTGTTTTGTTGATGTCCCTTATCTAATAAATCTGCTAATGTTTACTTGTCATTAGTGAGTAAGTCTTCAAACCATAGACCAGTGATCAAATATGGTTAGGGGCCAAGGATCCATCTTCTAAAAGGAAGGGGTCCATGGTGTTTGTGTTTTTAGTGATTCCTTTTCTAACACTTACCTCTGCCAGCACTCTAGAATATGGCATTAATCTTGCTCCAAAGCAAGATACTTTAGCCTAGTCGCAATAAACTTCCCACTCATTTAGAATTAGGTTATTGAAACCAATTAAACCAAAGATCTCCCCCTACCTCTCTAAGTTTATGTATTTCATGGTTCTCTATCACAGAAGTTAGCAGGCTACCTTTATATTGTGCTAGGTTTGCAAGTCCTCTTTTAAATTTTCTGCAGGTAGCACCCCTCTGGTGTTCAAAACCTTGGAAGCATGAGAGAATTGAAAGAATGCATTTATACTTCTGTGAGTTAGAGATAAGAATACCACTAGAGATTTCAGTTTAAGGCCTCAGACAAAGCAGCCTGCCAGGATAGATCCTCTTCCATGCGGTTGAGGAAGACAGTGACGCAATCTCATCTGCGGGTGCAGAAACTATTCCATGCTACTTCCAAAGTCTAGTTCAGCAAAACTGAAGCTTCTGATGAAGTGTGATTTTCTCCCATGAAAGCTCATGTGAGAAACAAAATTATTAAGGTAGTCTTTTAGGTGCCACCACATTCCTTGTTTGTTTTCTATGCTGGTAGTCATGAAGAACATCAAGATAGCAGAGGGGTAGCCATGTTAGTCTGTGTACAGTAAAAACAAGAGTCCTGTGCCACCTTATAGACTAACAGATTTCTTTAGGCACAAGCTTTTGGGGGCTCCAACCCACATCATCAGATGCATCAAGATAGCAGGGACACATATAGCAAGGACAGGAATTAACACAAGTTCTAGTTATGGAAGACTTTGACAATAAGGTTAAAATACACCAGTGAGTGGGACTTGAGCAAGTGGGTCAGGTGTTTAAAGGGATCTTGTCTGGTGTGATACCTGGAACTCTGGAATGCAAGCTGGTGGCTGTGTACCTAAGGAGACAACACAGCTTTCTGAGCATGAAACACTGCCCTTGTGCATACTTAATAAAGATATCTTTGCACCAGCTCCAGAAAATATGCTAGATTTTGAACATGTGAAATGGCTGCCAATGATCTGCAGAAATTATTTTGAAATACAGCAGCCTTTAACATAACCCTGACCATTTCTACTTGGCTATAAATGTTATCATATTTCTTATGTTCTCTGTACTTTTCATAGGCCCTGATTCACTGAGGCCACTTAAGCACAGAGGCCTATGTGCTTTAAGTTAGGCACATGTTTAAGTACCTTAACTTGGGCCAAATTTCATAAAATTTATGTTTATCACAAGATTGCCATACCAATATTATTTTGTTTGTAAATGGAATTATAAAGATATTAAGCATGGCTCTAATATGTGGAATCAGAGTCCATCATAAATAGGAAAATATTTATTAAAGAAAATAGAAACAGTTACAGTTACAAATGGATACCCATATAACTTGAGTTCCACATAGCCTCCTTTGTTTGCCAGGGCCCAGATTCTACCTGAAAATACATAGAATCAATACAAAAAATCTAGTGGTCAAATAACACACCAGAAGAAAATAATTATTGCAATCATTCTTTGGACAAGCTCCCTACAGCAGCTCCCTGAAGCCCCTTTTAGTCTCCTACTACTCATTCCTAACCTCAGGTGCACATCTCTTTCCTGCACTCAGACACATCAACCCAGAAAGATCTCTTTTACACTGCAAGCAACAAAATGAAGTTTACATCCATGAAAGTCAATGAAATTGCACAAATGAAAACTGAAGGACAGATTCAGGAAGACCTAGACAAACTGAAACATTGGGCCAAACCAAATCTCATGATGTTCAACAAGGACAAGTGCAAAGTCCTACACTTAGAATGGAAAAATCTCATAGAATCATAGGGTTGGAAGGGACCCCACGAGGTCATCTAGTCCAACCCCCTGCCAAAAAAAGCAGGACCACTCCCATTAGATCATCCCAGTCAGGGTTTTGTCCAGCTGGGCCTTGAACACCTCCAGAGATGGAGATTCCACCACCTCCCTAGGCAGCTTATTCCAATGCTTCACCACTCGCCTAGTAAGGAAGTTTCTCCTAATATCCAGCCTGGACCGCCCCAGCTGTAACTTGAAACCATTGCTTCTCGTTCTGCCCTCTGTTACTACCGAGAACAGT
>ML682069.1:7696234-7711103 GCA_007922195.1 Podocnemis expansa
CCCATCAGTTCCCTGAGGGAGACAAAATCTGCTTTTCTGAAGTCCAGGGTCTGCGTTTTGCTTCTTTCCTTCTTTCCTTTAATCATCAACTTGAACTCAATCATTTCATGGTCACTGCTACCCAGTCTGCCATTCACTTCTACTTCCCTGATACATTCTTCTCTATTTGTGAGTAGCAGATCGAGAGGTGCAAGGCCCCTAGTTGGTTGCTCCAGCATTTGTACCAGGAAGTTGTCCTCAATACTCTCCAGAAACTTCCTGGATTGCTTGTGTACTGCTGTATTGGCCTTCCAGCAGATGTCAGGGTAATTGAAGTCCCCCATGAGAACCAGGGCCTGTGCTCTAGAAACTTCTGTCAGTTGTCCATAGAATGCCTCATCCACCTCCTCCTTCTGATCTGGTGGTCTGTAGCAGACACCTACCACAACATCCCCCTTGTTGCTCTCCCTTCTAAACTTAACCCACAGACTTTTAACTGGCTTGTTTCCACTTTCATAATGAAGCTCTGAGCAGTCATAGAGCTCCTTTACATATAATGCTACTCCTCCCCCTTTCCTTCCCTGCCTGTCCTTCCTGAACAGTTTATACCCATCTATTGCAGAGCTCCAGTCATGCAAACTATCCCACCACATCTCTGTTATCCCAATCATGTCATAGTTCTTTGTCTGCGCCAGTACTACCAATTCCTCCTGCTTGTTTCCCAGGCTCCTTGCATTTGTGTATAGGCACTTAAGATACCCAGCTGATTGCCCTACTTTCCCATTTTGATTTTCAATTCTATTGTATCTACCTCCCTGGATTTTCTTTTCGTGTTGACCTCCCCCACCTGCCTCAGGCATTAGGGCTTCATTAGAGCACCTAAGAAGGTTATTTGAATCCCCCCGCATGTTCCAACTATCCTCTCTTCTATCCCTGTAGTTACAGTCCTGGCACCCCCCAAGTTCCATCCCATCCCCTTGGTCTCCCACATAGTCACTTACCTGTGGGCTTTGGTCTCCTTCCCCCTTCAGACCTAGTTTAAAGCCCTCCTCACTAGGTCAGCCAGTCTGCGTCCAAATACGCTCTTCCCCTTCCTTGAAAGATGGAGTCCATCTCTGCCTAGCAGTCCTTCTTCCTGAAACAGCAACCCATGGTCAAGGAAGCCAAAGCCCTCCTGACGACACCATCTTCGCAGCCAAGCGTTCACCTCCAGGATGCATCTGTCTCTGCTCAGGCCTCTACCCTTGACCGGAAGAATCGAGGAGAACACCACCTGTGCTCCAAACTCCTTCACCCGCGCTCCCAGAGCCCTGAAGTCACCTTTGATCTGCCGAGGATCACCTCTTGCAGTATCATTGGTTCCTACATGGATGAGAAGCATGGGGTAGTAGTCAGAGGGGCGGATGATTCTCGACAATCCCTCCGTAATGTCTCGGATGCGGGCACCTGGCAGGCAGCATACCTCTCAAGAGACCTTGTCAGGGCGACAGATGGGTGCCTCCGTCCCCCTCAGAAGTGAGTCCCCAACCACCACAACTCTACGTTTCCTCCTAGCTGTGGTGGCTGTGATCCTCCCAGCCTCGAGGGTGCATGGCCTCTCCTCTTCCACCTCCTTCACCGTCTCTAGCACCGCATAACGATTCTTCACCACAACAGAGGGTGGGTTGTGGGCAGGGGTGGAGCACTGCCTACCGCCAGAGGTAACCAGCTGCCAGTGTCCTCCCCCTGCCACAGGCTCCCCATCCAGCTCCAGTGTTGTGGCAGTAGTCCCTGGCACCTGGATAGTGCCCTCCTCCTTGCACTTCTCCTCATGGATTCTGTCGAGGAACTTCTCCAGGGTGTGGATACTCCTGAGCCGAGACACCTCCTCCTGTAACTCTCCCACCTGCCTCCTGAGAGATTCCACCAGCAGGCACCTGTCACATCGATTCATCTCCCCAGCCTGATCGTTGGAGACAGGGAACTGCAGGCTGCAGTCCCTGCAAGTCCACACCAGGGTCTGGGTAGAGATATCTATGGTCAGGATGTCTGTCTGGCTACAGGCACAGGTAGAAGAGACAGAAGGGGCGCTGGCAGCAGTGCAGCTCCTCTTCACCATCGTGGTTTCACAAACTCCTCCCCTCTCAAACTCCCCTGTTTGCTGTCCCCTGTTCGCAAGCTCCCTTTGGTCGCTCAGCCACTGGCTTTTAAAGCCTTCTCTGCCTAGGTCAGCCCTGGCCCCTCGTTAAACACACAGGGGAAGGCTGATCACAAGGCTGATTGAGGCTGGTGCTCAAAGGTGATCAGGGAACAATGGTGCAAGCAGCCCCCACCCACAGTAAGAAACAACTAACAGAAGTCAGCTGTAAGGGAAAAGTCAAACAGACAAACACACACAGTTAGCAAACCCATTTAAGGTGTGGTTAGTACTGCTACAGGCTGGGGACCAATTGCCTATACAGCAGCATTGTAGAGAAGGACCTGGGGGTTATGGTGGAAGAGAAGCTGGATATGAGTCAACAACGTGCTCTTGTTGCCACAAAGGTCAATGTTATATTGAGCTGCATCAGTAGGAGTGTTGCCAGTAGATAGAGGGATGTGATTATTCCCCTCTTCAGCACTGGTGAGGCCACATCTAGACTATCGTGTCCAGTTTTGGGATCCGCACTACAGGAAGGATGTGGACAAATCAGAGAGTCCAACAGAGGGCAATGAAAATAAGTAGGTGGTTGGGGCACAAGACCTATGGGGAGAGACTGAAGGAACTACGCTTATTTAGTCTGCAGAAGAGCAGACAGAGGGGGGATTTGATAGCAACCTTCAACTACTTGAAGGGGTGCTCCAAAGAGAAGGGAGCTTGGCTATTCTCAGTAGTAACAAAGGACAGAACAAGGAGCAATGGTTTCAAGTTGCAGCTGGGACAGTCAAGATTGGGTATTAGGGAAAACTTTCTCTCTAGGAGGGTAGCAAAGCATTGGAATGGGTTAGCTAGGGTGGTGGTAGAATCTCCGTCTTTGGAAACATTTAAGGTGTGGTTAGATGAAACCTTGGCTAGGATGATTTAGTGAGAGTGGTCCTGCTTTTAGCAGGTGGTTGGACTAGATGACCTTGTGAGGTCCCTTCCAAACCTATGATTCTCTATGAGCACAATGATAATGTTCAATATTTTCAAAAAAATTTGGCCAGATCCAATCCGCACTGAAGCCAATGGAAAAGTCCCATTGATTTCAGGTGAGCAAGGTCACGTTCTTGAACCCTCAAGTTAAACATCTTTATTTTTTTCTCTTTTTAAAATATAAATAAGTGGCCTGGTTTGCAGTGGTGCTGATCAGGCAAAACTTCCTTTGGAATTGTGCAGTTATGAGCAATCAACACTTCTAAAAATGTGGATACTTAGTTAATTGCTTAAATATGATTTATGGTAGGTGACCAGTTTTTGAAGCCTCAGTTTGTACTTGCGGCCATTCTGCTTAATTTGTTTTCAAAATTAAGCTTTTCAAAGTAAATGATTATATTGTTGTCCATTCCACTTGGTATTTTTTTAATAAATTCATTTTAATGTGATCGTAATTAAAAACCAAAAGATGTGCTTTGTCACACATATGAAAACCACAGATGCCTTAATTATGTCTTCAGTTACCCAAACTGTATTCATGTGCTTGATGTGTTCTTTTTCCTTGATCAAGACACTGTCATTAGTTTTACAATGTACTCATAAAAACACACAGAGGTACAATTACTTGAAACCTGACATCATTTTAAATGTGGACATCATTGTAAACATTCCAGATCATGAAAAGAGGCAGGACCAACCGCATAAGGGAAGCGCCCCTTTGTATAATATTAAGAGTTCTACTCCACAAGTAGTTGTGGAATGCAGTGATCAAGACCAGAAATTGTTCTCCTGCTGGTGTCCTCCCATTAATCTGTGTTTTCTTAGGACTGTAAACATTGCCTGAGAAACAGAAAATACAAAAGAGAAGATTTTAGCTCTTATCTCAGTTGTCATGTACACAAGTTTATGATAGTGACTTTCAGCTCCCAGTCAGCTGTATTGCTGATAATATCATAGCTAGTTTGTTTTCTGTCTTAAGTCTTATTCTCTTCCTACAATAAATAAATAAAAATAATAAACCTGCATTTTTCATCAGCAAGAGCAGCCCATAATAAGAAACGCAATGTTTTTTTCTGACAGAAATACAGATTATTGGGAAAACCATTACTAATCACTAAAAAAACATTGCCCTTACCAATGCCAGTATTTTCTTTTCTCTCATTTTCTATTTGACAATACTATGGGACAGATCCAGGGCATTAGCCATACTACGTGAAGCACTGCTCAAGAGAATAAGGAAGCTCCAACTAGATGTAAGCCATAAATGTCTTGCTCTGATCAGGAGGCCACCAAGATGGAGATGACTCAAATATGTGCCATCTACTTACATCCAGTTGCTTGTGATTATATCCAGTTGATTGTGACCCACCCAAGTGAGCTGCTTCAGGCCTGCAGAGACACTTACCTGACTACATCGACTCTTCTCAGGTCACATTGCCTGAAAAAAATTGTCTCCATGCATTCAGGGATCCTCACATCTTAATAATACCAACAGAGCCAATTAAACCAGTTTTAAGGCTGTTTTGCAACACTAGAACAAAAAACAAAACAGTCTAAAGGGGAGGAGGTCAGAATCAGGCTTTACAAATTTAACCATCCCATCACCATAGCCAAGTCACTAATTTTGACTACAGTACTTCTCTAACTCTGCATGATGAAATATGGGAATGAACTGCTTGAAAACAAAAGGGCAACTGAACTTAAAAGTGCTAAACACTTAAGTTTCAATGTGTTGCCTTTCAGGGCACTGTAAGCGGGGACAGGTCTCCCACCTAAGGGTTAGGGTCTGTGGTGGCAGCCCCACCCAGTTTCAAGGGCAACTCAGGCTCTCCCGCTGCATGGAATTCCAATCTAGGATCACTTTTGGGCACCATATGGAAGCCATATACTACCTGCAGTCCAGATAACATCTTCCTCTGCTCTGTCTCTCCATGAGGCACATTGTGACTTGCATTGTTATTCCTTGCACCATGGCCCATAGGACTCTGCAGGCAGGGGAGTCCCAGCTTTGTGCAGTAGTTCTCTTCCTGGGGATGCTCTTCTGGCATAAGCCCTTTTTAGCAGCAAGTGCAGGTCTGTCTCTCTCCACCTGCTAATCTGCTGTGTTGAAGAGACCCTTTAATCCTCCAATTGTCATGTACCTGGAAGGGCTTCTTGGATCCAAAGCTGGTCCTGGACTCCTCTCTCAATGTTGGGTTGATCCCACACCCTCACATGCATGTTACCAAGTTCTGCTATTTTCTCAAGCATTGACGTAAGGGAAGCGGTGAGGGTAATCTGGGTTATCTGCTGTATTTTGTAGGTGGAGCTGTTGGTGTAGGTAATTTGTTGCTTGTTGTTGTTGTTTTGGAATTTAGAACTTGATGCCTAGAGTTGATCATGAACACTCTTGAAAACCACACAAGAAAATTAATTGAAATAATAAAAATTGAAATGCAAAAAGAAGAACTGAAATAAAACTAGCCCTGTATTAATCATACCCAGATCCCTTGCTCCCTTGGCAGATAGGCAAGACTTTCTCAGCCTGTTTAACTTTCCTTTCCATATCATCATAAGAAACACACACCATATAAAAATCTGAAACAAAAATTCCAGAGGGTAAAAAATAACTAGTATAATACACAAAAATATAAGTAACACATGTTTTAACTACATATTCTTATGAGCAAGGAAAACCTCAATTTCTTCCCTTTTCTTCCAAATCTCACTGTATATGTTTCAATTGACCCAATTAGAATTCAACATAAAGAAAGGGATCTGTAAGGTTTTAATAGCTTTCTTAAAATTCACTTTCAAGGGGAATTTCTTCTCCCATGCACACGGCCATAGAGTATGGTTTATATCCAAATTGTTGGGCAAAACTAGATAGCTCTGAAAAGGGCATTTGCTGGAGAGTCCCCATAGGAAAGAGCTAATTGGCACAAAATGTGAAGTGAAGCAATAGATGCAATATAATCTTGATTTTGAAAGGCTTTTGAAACAGTCCCAGATGATTTTCTCATAAACAAACTACAGAAATATGATATAGGTACAGTCACAATAAGGTGGGCAGAGAGCTGCTTGGAAAAATCATATTTTAAAACTAGGGATCTGTAGCAGCCAAACAGGGAGGTCATGTGAAATGTGGCCCCAGAGAAATCTGTCCTAGGTCTGGTACTATTCAATATTTTCATTAATGACTTGGATTGGAGAAGAGCATACACTTGAAAAAATTTGTGGAAGACTCCAAGTTGGGCAGGGTTGCAAGCTCTTAGGGGAACAGGATTAGACTTCAAAATGGACTTGAAAATTGGAGAATTGATCTGACATCAGTAAGATTAAATTCAGTAAAGACAACTTTAAAGTACTACACTTAAGAAGGAAAAATAAAATGCACAAATTCAAAGTGGTTAACAACAGGCCAGGCAGTTGTAATTCAGAAAAGGATCTGGGATTACAGCAGATAATAAATTCAATATGAGTCTGTAGTGAGAGACTGAGTCTCAGCTGTCTAAGATGCCAGAAAGAAAGTTGAGGCAAAGGCTTGCAGAAAATCCTTGGAAGAGGTTTAACATTCAGAAAACAAGAGTTGGTTGTTTGAATAATTAAAGAGTGATGGTCGTATTGGGACATTTTGTGATATTTCTAACAGTAATTAGTTTTAGAATAGAAGTTTTATTTGCATGAGAATTTGTAATAGAAAATCCAGTACTGACCGTTGGAAATGGCAATTAGGAAACTATATAGCCCCTAGGAATACATTGTCTCCCATTAATTTGCATTGGGATGATGCAACCAACTACTTCATGTAAGGAATGACTCAGCAAAGACCATAAAAATACATTGTAGCCCATTGACTTATATGGGACTCCTGACAGGAAGTACATGTTAACTACCCCCCAAATTATTGAAAACTGTGATTGGTCACAAAAATTGCATGAAGATATAGGTGTCTAGGTGACCTTTAAGCTGAATGGTTGAACTTCAGTCACATGCAGTACAAGTAAATAGTATGTAAATTACTGAAAGCTGATTGACTGCAAAGTTAGACAGAGCTACATGTGATTAGATGATGCTTAAGATGATTAGCTGAGCTTGAGTTACCAAACTGTATATAGGGCCAATAGCCAGCATGTTATGCTTTGTAGAAAGTGAACCAGCAATAGATCGGTAGGAAATCCACCCTGAAGAAAAAGAGGCAGTGATGGGACTGGAAGGGCATTGGTAGAAAGTGTCATGATGAAGCACAGCACGCTTAAGGGCAGCAGCTGCAGACACCACAAGAACTGTTCCAGCAGCCACCATTGAACAGTCACCTTAGAAACATCTGGAGTGAACAGCAGCTACATCCACAAGACAGACCGGGATGATTCTTTGATAGTTTTCCTGTTTCTGTTAGTTTAATTTCTTTCTATCGTACAAGAGTATATGAGCGTGTCTGCAAACAGTGTCTGTGGTCTGAATGAGATCTTTCTCTACCCATCCAGTAACCACTAGTTAACCATTGCTGGCATTTAGATAATTTTAGATAGTGTTAAGTATATTATTATTAAGAGTGTTAAGTATATTTTTGTTTGTTGATATACAGCATAGTGTAAAGAATATTATTGTAATGTTATTATATTCATATGTATAACCTGCCACATTTTAATAAGCTCTGAGTATTGCACTGTGCTAAGTTTTTATACATGTGTATGCAGGATTCCATTATGTTATATGCTGGTACTTTATAATGTCCACAATTAGGTATTTATAACTTAATTGCTAGTGCTAAAGGAATACCGTACTGTGTTGTAAATGCTTTGTTGCAATTTTAGAATTCTTATACTATATAGTTTAGAGTGTTCTATACTATACTAAGCATTTATTTCTATGCATTTTACTCTATGACTTACAATTTAAAAACCTAAGTGTACTAGAGTTAGTAGCTAATAAAGAGATCTTTGTTTTTGAAGAATTTGCTGTTTCATTGTCAATTCTTTGAGCAGAGGGCTATATCTGTGTCCTATCAAGGGTAAACCAAGGCAGGCAGACCTAAGGAACTTCTTAGTGATTGTGGATAAGAAGTCTTGGTGAACCCTTGTAGGTTGTCTAGTGCAAACCATGGCAATTACCTGCTTGTAGAAATAAGGCTGGAAATTGTATTGTTGGTATACCTAAGCCAATGTAGGGTCTTGTGTGTCCCAGAGTTTTAGAGTAACAAGTCAACCATATGATGCTTTTGCAAAAACAGATGAATATCACTTTGGGTTGTAACACACAGGAAATGTTACATAGACATTGCTCTGCCCTATTCCATGCTGGTGAAGTCCAGGGCTAGCCCAGGCTTTAAGGGATGCCAAATTAGACAGAAGCAAAATTTTTGTCCATTAAAAATATATTAATATAGACTCTCCCATTTATCTCAATATTGAATGCGGGAGTGGCGGGGTAGATGCCAAAGTCATAGCTTGCCTAGGGTGCAAAATCTCTTGGGCTGTCCCTGGTGAAGTCTCAACTGGAATAATATGTCCTATTTTGGGCAGGTTTTAAGGGGGAAAAAAAAGCTGACAAATTGTAACTAGTGTGGAGGAAAACAAAAATGGCAAGAAGTTTAGAAAACATGATCAGTGATGAAAGATTAAAAGAAGTGTATACATTTAGCTTAGAGACAGAAAAGATGGAGTGAAACAACAGTTTTCAAATATGTAAAAGGTTATTATAAAAAAGGCGGTGCTCAATTATTCTCCATGCTATGTCCACACATACATCATTATTTTGAAATAAGATAATTTGAATTAAGGGAAAGCCTGCTTTTGAAACAGAAATGGTTATTTCAAAATAAGGCCGTTTGGACATGTTGTTTCGAAACTATGGTGTTGTTTTGAAACAACATGTCCAGACAACGTTATTTCAAAATAACCATTTTGAAATAACTGCCATTTCGAAATAAATGGGGTTTAAGCTGTTTCAAAATGACAGTTCTTATTTCAAAATGACAGAGCCTGTCATTTCGAAATAAGAAAACGTCGTGTGGACATTCAGTTTTTTATTTTGAAACAACCAGTGTTGTTTTGAAATAAAAGACGCATGTGGACATACCCGATGTCTACTGAGGGAAAGACAGAAATTAACTGACTTTATCTGAAAGTAGAGGAGATTTAGATTAGATATTAGGAAAAACCTTTGAAGTATAATGTAGTTAAACATCGGAATGGGTTACCTAGTCAGCTGGTGGAATTCCTGTCAGTGGAGGTTTTTAAGAAGGTTAGACAAATATCTATCAGTAATGATCTAGGTTTGCTTATCCTGCCTCTGAGTAATGAACTAGATATCTTGAGGTCCCTTCCAGTCCTACATTTCTATGATTCTAGGACTGTCATCTTCATTGGCTGTGGTGTTTACTACGAAGTTACTGTTTGGGACATCCTGCACAGAAAAATTTTAGTCAGTATGGACTGTATTCTCTCTTCCCCTAAAACAAGTCCAGAATGGAACAAACTCTTGGCTAAGGCACTAGGAAGGGAGGGAAGGAACCACGAGCAGGTTATAAATTAGGAGTTTAATGACATAGCCTCCCACTTCCTGGAAAACCATGGCAGCTCCTTTGTGTGAGCTCCAAGGGATTGTGGCTCCATGTGGGCAGCACAAGGGGAGAGAGAAAAAGGAAGCCAGAAAACTGAAGCCTTTCTCCAGCAGATTTGGTAATTAGCCCAGATCTGAAAACCAAAGTGAGACAATACTATACCTCCATCAAGTGTTCCCACTAGGAAAGAAACCCTATTCAAGTAAGCACTTTAGTACACACTACAGTGTTTTTCTGAATAAGGATGGACTTAAATATTTAAGAGCTTTCCTGAATTCAAGCATCCTTGAACTATATGTTGCTTGATAGACTCCATTTTTGCCCATATCACAATCTCAAATGCTCCCTCTTTAGAGAGGTGTACCTCTCTCAGTCTAACAGCTCAATATGTACTTCAGAAGATAGATTATTTTCTTGAAGTTCTTGTTTTAGTTTTCACTCATAATTTCCAGACAACAGTGCCTATTAAACTATTTTCTTCTTCTAAGGAAGAGTATTTAAAGGCCATGATACCAGAAATTGCCAACACATACACAAAAAGATGTAGTTTTTTTTGCTGTTTACATTATCCCTGCATTCTTCACAGAAGTCAGAGGGACATACGCTGATACACTTACACAATTTGGGTAGCAACTTCCTCCACAAGCATTGGTGCTGACTTCAATTGGACTATTAATGAAGTAAGATATGAATAAGGGTATCCAAATTTGTCTCTGAATCATGATAATCTGTCTAGGGACAGGTAAACTAAAGAATGAATTCTTTGTGATTCTCTGCCAGTAAGACTCAACAATCACCACTAGAAAAACAGTATGTTTTAAACAAATTGCACTAGTAGTTTAAAATATTTCCCCTTGATTTATAAAAATGCATTTGGAAAACCCAACCCTGAATTTTATTTCCCACAAATTGTTTTAAAAATAATTAAAATCAGCACTATGTACCAAAGCACTTCCTCAGCCTGAGTTTAGAGTTTAATCTAATAGTAGAAATCATGTTTGAGTTGGCTGAATTTGCTGTACATTGAGGAGGTCCAAATATGCATACAAAAGTAGGAAGAGGCGGAAATACCACTGAGCACCCATACCTTTGTGGGAAAGCAAGAAGCTGTGAAGTGATAGGCATGTTCAAAGCTAATTATGCAATTAGTAGACAAAAGGTCAAAGCCACTAAAACCCAGAGATAAGCATTAATAATTAATAAGAAAGAGAGCACAAGCAGTCCCAGAACAAAAGTTTTCAGCCTATTTTTAATTAGAGAATTAAGTTATACTTTTCCAAGAATACAAGACACAGCCTCTGCTTCATTATTATTTCTTTCCCACTAAAATGGATTCAGTGTCTTTGAGCTTGGTAAGAAGGAAAATCATATGAGCAAGACTCCCAGCATGCAAGTCTGATCAAAATTATTTTGACAAGACAAGAGGACTGTGGCACGGCACCTCCTTCAGAACAGTAGGCTCAATATTTCCCCCTGTGGTGGTTGGGGTGGGGTCCTGGAGCCCCACTCCAGAGAGTTTTTAGTCTGCACTCTGGTTTTTATTCTTCTATATTTACAAGGTGGGCCTCAGGTTAGGTTCAAGAAGTACTTTTTAGCCAAACAAAAAGAACAAGTTCATAACACAAAGGAAAACAAACAAGGATAAATAAAACTGCTAGTCTTTAAAAGTACCACAGCACTCCTTGTTTGTTTTGCTGAACTAAACTAACACAGCTGCCCCTTCTGGAACTTGTAAACCCTACCTCCGGGGTGTTCCTTGTTATGCTGGCTGCTGGGGGTCAGCCCTCTCCCAAACAGTCCATTATCTGGTATGCTTCCCCTAGAGCAGTGGTCCCCACACTTTTTGAGTTGTTCCTCCTCCGCCTCTCCCCTCCAAGTAATCCAAGCCTCCAGAAACTGAACTGGGAGCAGGGCCAGAGCCATCACTGGGCACTGCAGCCCAGAGTAGAGCCACAACCAGGTCTGGCCCAGAGCCACAGCTGCAGTCAAAAGTTAAGGGTGGGCCTAGGGGCCGAATGGGACTAGGGTGGCACTCACTCCCCATCCACCATGATGGCTTGTCAGGGCCCTACCATGCCCCCCCCCCAAAGCATCCCTATGTGCCACCTAGGATGGCATGCCCCACAGTTTGGGGACCACTGTCCTTGGAAGAGGAAAGCAGTTTTCCACACAGAAGTCTTTTCTCCTGGCTGCCACTAGACTTACTACAGCTTGTCCTCCATCCCTCCCATGAGAGTAACTGGCAGCCTTTAATTAGAATCAGTGATCCTAGCTGACCTGAGGTAATTCCTTTGCAGCTCATGGGCAAAAGTGCCTTTACCATGCTTGGGCTCATAGATCTGCTTTCCACCACACTCTGGTAACCCTGACCCAATGGTAGCCCTTCACGGAGCTGTGAGTACAGGCATGTACTTGGTGCAGTTCACCCTCACTCCCCCCCCCCCCCAACCTGCCCCTTCTGCAGCGCAAGGGGGATGCTGGCACACACCAACCTCATGTGCACCAGGCTGCACTGCTTGTTCCTTCGCCTCCAGAACCTCTTGCTGAGATTCTGGCTGCACTTTTCCTCACACCTGTTACTATATGCACACCTCAGCTGTCGCCCCACAAAATCATGGGACCTCACGGTCAACCTCCTCCAAGTGCTGGCTAAAGTAGTTATCTACAAGAGAGGAGGGTGGCTCAGGGAGTGCTGTGCAACTGTGGGTCTTACTGCCATTCTGCTATGCACTGACACATCCAGGCCTAGCTCCACTGAGCAGCATCCATTGGCTTCCTAAACACTTTCAGGGAGGACTGCGCATTGTCTAGGGTTCTCTGCTCAGTGTTCCCTTCTGGTTCCCTCTGTTTGACTCTTTGACACCCACACCCATTCCTATTTTTTCATCCTTTGTCACCCATAATTAGTTCGGTTCCAGGACCAGTGACTCCTCCCTTGAGGCTGAAGGATGGGCCTTTACCAGAGGGTGGGCTTATGGCCACCCACTTCTCCCAGAACACAAATAGGATCACTCTCTGGTAACTCTGCAGGTGACTTTGTCACAAAGACAAAGATTCTAAAACGGACTGCACTATTCCACAGCTGCAGTCTCACACAGAACTGTAGACAGAGAATGGAAAGGCACAAAAGGAAATTGCACCAGCTAACCCACAAACATAGCCCTGCACCTGTTCCTTATTTAATACTTCTATAATACTATCTCATGACACATAGTAAGTAGGCCTGCCCCAGTACTCAACTCTTCCCTCTTATGTGTTGCTCCAAAACTACAAATCTGCACAAAATCTGGAAAGACTACAAGAACCTTCCCCAAGGACATGCAGTTCATGTCCCAATAATCTGAAACAGAATTCTTCCAGCAGTTGTTTCTCCAGCACCCAGCCTACTCATTGGAACCGCCCCAGACTTTAGTGTGTTTAATAAAGTTGACTAATTGGTTTCCTTGTGTTAAGAATTCATAATCTATCACACATTCACTTCTCTCTAACTTCAGTTATATAATTTCTATAAAAATACGATAAAAAGAAAATCATATCTACTATATAAGGGCAAAATGAAGATCAGAAAACAATTAGCTGTTAACATTCCAGTCTAGTTTTATCAGGTATTCACATTATTCACTGCCACATCGCCCACTCCTGTGCTTACAACATGGCACTGATCCAGCCAAATGCTTTAAGCATATGTTTAATCATAAGTGAGTAGCCCATTTAATTTCAGGGGGACTATTCATATGCTTAAAGGTGAGTACATGCTTAAGTGCTTGCACAGAGCACCTCGATTTGGAACACACACTTCCTGTGGCGCTGTTGACATGAGTCAGCCTCCGATGTGGATGCCTGCACAACTTGGTGTACGATCTGCACACCCTGTAATGCATTAAATACCACAGCCTTGCTTTCACAGAGACTAAACAGAATACAACAAACATAACACTATCAACATTGCTGATGACGATGTGTATCATATATCATTGTTTCAATCTAAGTCTTCCAAACACACTGTCCGCAACCATCTGACCCTCTGGAGTGAGTAGACAAATGACTATCTGTCTGGGTTTGTGCCATCAAGCAAGGGGCATTGGGAAATCACTGTAGGCATGAATATCAAGAGTCAAACAAGAGGAGTTTACCCCTCTGTCGACTTTGAAAAAATCCAGAGTTTTAAAAACATTTTGGCATAATGAACTGTGCCCAGTTACCCTATACAAATGTCAAGGAGCACGGCAGCCTTTTCCAGTAAGTTCTCCTAGGTTTGATATAGAGGAAAGAGCAAAGACGGGGTAAAATGGGCTTTGGTTGTAAATTCAGTACCAAACAGTGTTAGATATCACAATGATTAAACAGCTTATCTGCCTTAGGGCCTCCACCAGTGCTACTTGGGCTGCCATCCATTGAAAATCACAGGTAAAGGGATTTCTAGTACAGACATATGCCAGCAATAACTAACTTTCAAGGGGAAATGATGCCGAGATATTTTTTTTTTTTTTTTTGGTCAGCAATGAGTCAGTTTAAGTAAAGACAAGACTGAAATTCAGCAGTTATATTACTGTGTACATTATTGTCTTTTTAGGGGTTTTTTTTTTGGTTTTTTTTGGTAATACTTCCACAGCACATTTTCAGTAGCTTAGAGACAACACACAACTCGTGCCTTGACATTGGTAGTATAACCTAGCAAGGTCTTTCAGATACTCGGCTTGCTTATGTGACTTCCCCTGTTCTGGTGGGTGTAAAGTTTAGATTCCAGTTGTTAAATCTCCTGCTGGGGGTGTATGGCAGAGTCTGCAGAAAAGGTTACACTTTAAACAGAATGCACTGAGTGCTAACTGCCAGTTATACAAAGTATAAGAAACTTGGTCCAGGCAGGCACTTCTGACTTCCTGATGATTTTTCAGTCTGTTACATCAGAATAAAAAAAAGGAAATATGAAGTCTTTTTGTCTCTAGTGGACAGGAGCATTACATTTAAATGGAAATACAGAACAGAAAAACATTTTCCCATTTGATGCTTAGTACTGTTAAAATGAAATAATTCTTTGAAAATAGCAAAATAAAGGATTAAACTTGGATTTTAAATGAACTTTTGGTTTAATTTTCTGTTAAAATATATACTTTCCAAAAACTGGAGAATACAAGAATACATGACTTTATACAGAGCTTTGTGAATTGTTAAATCATATAATCCACCTATTTCTGAATATTGTGCTGCACAGAATAAATTTTCCCTTAAAAAACTGGTTCTGGCCCCCATGG
>ML682069.1:7711503-7768428 GCA_007922195.1 Podocnemis expansa
ATGGCACTGAAGAAAACTTTGAAAACATGAACTGAATACAAGCAATGCAAAGTTGTATTATAACAGCTTTAAGAATGAACTGCTCCCTTCCTCTCAATGTGGTTTTCACCTTGAAATTGTCTCGCTGCTTTACAGACTAACTTCTGGGCTCAGGCTATAATCTGAGCTCTGGAACTCTCCCACCTTGCAGGTTTCTAGAGTCCAGGCTCCCGCATGAGCATGGATGTCTACCCAGCAATGAAACAGCCCCAAAGCTGTGATCCTGAGTCAGCTGGCACAGGCCAGCTGTGAGTTTTTCTTTTCTGTATAGACTAGGATGACCAAGTGCCCCAGTTTTATAGGGACAGACCTGATATTTGGGGCTTTCTCTTGCATAGGTGCCTGTTACTCTCCGCTTCTGTCCTAATTGTTCATACTTACTAGCTAGTCACCCTAGTGTAGGTGTATGCAGAAAGTCTGGAAGGCTCACTAAACACACTGCTAAGGAGATATAAATTATAACTAGGATTAGAAGGATTTAGTTTTTAAATAAGTAAATGTTGATTTCACTGTACATTCACAATCCAATGAAAAACTACTTCCATCAATAATCATCAAAATTTATAGACTGGTGATGTAAGAAAAATGCTGCCTGAGAACAGAGTCAAAATGCAGTGATTTAGACTTTTTCAATTAGGCTTGTTATAAAGGGACTAGTGAATGAATTGTAAAAACAGGTATATTTGTTATATACTTGTATATGCTGACATGTGATGTTGACCATTTGAGTTTAACAGTTCTAAGGCTAACTTTTTGAATCTCATGTCTGCTACCATTATATAATTTTCTGACTGCCTCCCCCTTCATGCAACTTTGCAAACTTAAATGTCACTAAAAAAATTGAAAATTCTTAAAAGAAATACGAATATTCATCTGTCAAATTATTTTAAAAATTGCAAAGTGAATTCTACTAAGCCTATTGATAACATTATAAGAGCCACAGACAATATATTTCTGCTGTAGCCCAGTTGGATCTGAGCTCTTAACTCCTGCATACATAATCTTAAAGCCACAGCACAAAGCCTTCTATAGTGTGCTGGAGAGTTAATGAAGCTGTACTACTGCATGCTTTTTGTTCAGTGCTGCATAATTTCTTCACTATGTTTTCTCTGAGGTTTGGCAGGATGAGCACAATATCCATTCCAGTCAGTGTCTCCTACCTCATGCCATAGTCTAGCCCATCCGCAGCTATGAATCCCACTCTTGTAGTGGGAGCTCTGTTAGGTACAGAGCACAGTGGGACAGTGTTATGGAGGTAACTAGTTCCAAAGGCGCAGCGGCGTTAGTCTCATTCATCAAAACAAACAAGGAATTCTGTGGCACTTAATGACTAACAAATTTATTTATTGCACGAGCTTTCGTGGGAGAAAATCCCACTTCGTCATCTTCAAGCATCTGACAAAAGTGAGATTTTCCTCTCGCAAAAGCTCATGTGACAAATAAATTTATTAGTATTTACAAGTGCCACCAGACTCCTTGCTTGTTATGGAGGTGATTGTCATTTACGCACACACACACCCCACAAACAAAAGGATCCTCCTGCAGCAGTTAAAGTATAATTTGGCAAGCCCTGAAACCTTCCTAAATTGGCAGGTCCCCCTTGTGCCAGTGTGGGCCCTCCTCACATGGGTTTGGGCCCCTCTCATGCAGGTTGGGCCCCCCCCACTCACCCCAGCTACTGCCCCCCCAGGCCTACCCCAAATCCCAGCTACTACCACCCCCCACCCCAACTATTCCCCCTCTGACCCCTGTCTCACAACTGGTCCCCTGAACCCTTTCCCATATCCCTGCCAAACCAAATGTGTTGCTGATGGTCCCCAACCCTTCCCCAACCCCCCGCCATACTGGCTTCCCCTGCTGCCCCGGGCCAACCGCCTCCCGTGCACCCTTTCCGCACTAGGCAGGGTTGCCTGTCCCCAAAAACCAGCCCCCCAGAGCTCCTTTACCTGGCTGCCAAGGGGAGCAGCCCCAGCCCAGGCTGAGGTTTCGGCCTTGGGCCTGGTGTCACTGAGCATGCTAGGAGCCTCTGAGCATACTCAGTGAATCCAAGCTGGGGGCGGGGGGGGGACTTTTAAAAACTCCCTGCCCTGCCGGAATGCAGTGGAACACTGTTCTGGGGCTTGCTATTTATAGGGGCTCAGCATTCGGGCCCCTAAAAATAGATGAAGCCAGTAAGCAGTGTTCTGGAGCCCACTATTTTTAAATGGTGGGCCCCAGAATGCAGCATTCCAGCTCCATTTTCTACTTTGCAGGGCCCTGGAAAGCTGGTTGCCTAAAAACAGTGAGCCTCGGAACAACGTTCCACTGCTTTCTGGCTTGCTTTAAACCCTGTCCTCCTGTACCCTTAATAATGACTTAGAGAAACTACACATCTATCCTTATGGAAATTCAGATTCTGAATCTTTATGAAGGGCTTTTAGAATCATCATTGTTCCTGGCAGCATGGAGGTTTTCTGCTTAAAAAGAGATGCACAGCCTTTATTCCACGAAGACAAATTTGTCCCTGTGAACCAATGCAGCAATCCCTGGTTTAAGGTAACACTGAACTACCCCCTTTATCTGAAAAGCTATAAACATTAAAATTCAGTGATGAATCCTATGAATTATTTCTTTTGCTGGTCACTGAAGCAGAAACATCTAACATTCCTCGTACAAAAACATTTTAAAAAGTCATTATTACAAATTTCCTGCAAAAGACTGACATATCTGTTTAACTTCAAGTTAAACTTAAGCTGTGCATAAGCGCATAAAATTGTTTGCAAGAAGATCAGGGCCTAAGAATTTCCCAGTTATGCATACATATATAAAATATTCCTGGTTCTCTTCTCATTAATATCAGTTTTTTACTGCATCACTCTTTTAAAACTGCTGCTCCAAAGGGAATAAGTTGTTGAATTAACTGACTTTTTTGTTTGACAGTTTCTGTTCTGTATGTTTGAATAAGCTGAGGTAAATACAACATGAGGGGAAGGGGCAAGGGAGGGATTTCAAAATATTAACCTACCTGAGACAGGCAACCCAAAGTACCAAAATATAGGTAATATATTTGGAACCTGAACAAACTGACCAGAAAATTACTGTTTGGGAGCTGAGCCAAGTGTTCTGTCATAAACCTTCAATCTGTACGATCCCTGCCATATGTGGAAAACAGAACTAAACTGTGGGGAAACAATATCGTTAGCTCCACTGTGGATTTGCCCATACGACCTCAGATACTCCTCTCAGCTCTGAGTAATTGCCACATGTTGTGCAATGCAGATGGACGAACACACCAGCTGCATTCAAACATACCTGGCATTCAGAGTGCTCAATAATGCAGTTGCCAAATAGCCTGTAACAACCAGATTTCTGAGAGAGTTGCATATTTAGGTCCTGATTCTGCAGAGACTTATACACATGCCTAACTTTAAACACTGTGAGTGTGAGTGGTGCCATTATAGTTCATGATGCAGAAATCTAAGCATGTGCATAGATCTGTGAAATAAGGAGGCCTCACTGAGCCTAGGAAGTGAACCCACAAATCAGCTTCTACTAGCTCAGTCCTTGAACTACAACTCCCATTCCTCTTCCAGGTTTTAATTTTCTACCTGCAACTGTTAAGGGATGCCTTTGACAAGATTAAATGGATTCACTTAGCAGACGTCCTCCTAGACCTTGTTACCATTTTACAAACAAAATCAAACACACTCTTAAAAGATTCAGGGACACCTGGATATGGGTGTTTACTCACTCGCCTATCCTGAAGCTTGTATTAGAAGAGTAAGTGCCTTGTTTGGTTCTGGATGTTTGACGTGCATGGAAATGAAACATCTCTACCTCCTTGTCTCTGTGGTTCACTGTGCAGATAAAGCTAATACACTGTATGTTTAAAACTGAGGCTAACCTACCTACTGATTATTTGAGGTACAAAAAGCAAGCCTGTAGCCTGTCTGACTTGGGCCCACTCTACCTGGCCACCTGATGTGACCAGATAAGCTGAGAGTCCTGAGGCCAGCATCTTGTTGTTATAAATATTACCAGTTTTAGATCACGTAACTGCCAACATATTCATTAAGAAACAAAGCCTGCCACCCCACAGACAGCTCAAATATATAGAGTAGGTGTTGAATATCTCCACTGGAATAGGAATCAAGGCTTTCATTTTCCCCAGGCAGCTTCATAACTGCTGCTGCAGCCCTGAGATTGTATACATGTATCTCTTCCTTCACAAGGGCAATGTTCTTTGACTCTGCATAAGGATAGCTATGTCAGCCCCACTCCAGTTCTCTCCAACCTATCTTTGCCTCATTTCCATACATCCTCTATCTAACAGTGCAGGTGCTACCCTATGGAGCTGTGCTCTGAGGTCTCATGAGCTTCCAAAATCCATGCCTATAACCCCAGATCTGAATGTGTAAATACCTTGTAAACAGGGGGAATGCATTGCACTCTTTGTGGATAACCAGGCCTTTCAGATCCCTCCCGGCATCTCATAAAGTCAGATATTCATACGACTATGTGGGTATAAGTGACTTTGAGGCCATGGTGTAAGATTATTTATTTAAACTATGTTCTCTTCTCATGCCCATGCCCATGGTATCCAAGTGCCCTAAATGGAAGAATCATCCCATGAATGAGATTTTCCTTTTCAAGCTAATAAGCCTCATTCTATTTGCAAAGTGCAGAAATGAGCCCACAGTTCATGATTTCAGAACAACTGATGAAAAGATTTCAGAATTCTCACCGAGCCATTTAAATCTAGGGTAGAACATATTAGTGAAACAAAATTCCATTTTATTCACCTTTCAAAGCAACTTTTAGATTTTGCATGAAGAATGAAGGGCCAAATACCACTCTCAGTTACACCAGTTAAATCTGGAGTAGTTTATTCCCTTCACTTGGAGTTACGTTTCTATTTATAGCAGCATAACAGAGATGAGAATCTGACTTGAAAGCCTTTAATCTTCAAGTGTCAGTACCCATGGAAGAAGAGGGGCCTGGGAGTTAGTATTTCTAACATGTGGTCTGGCATTAAGTAATTCTAGCCCTGGAGCAATAAAATATTTTTAAAAATGACTGCTTCAGTCTGAGTTGGTTTCTAAGAATTATATGGTATCTGGTTACTAATTTATACAACCACAAACCTAAAAGAATGGTAACTGTGGCTCTTCAAGATGATTGTCTGCATGAATCCAATGTCAGTGAAGCATGAACTATGGGTGCATGACCTGGAAACTTTTTGGGTAGCTATGTCTTACTACTACTTCATAGGTGCCCCACTTATCTTCTCCCCATGGTCCCTTCACCTGAGCTTGTGTATGGAATGTCAGCTGAAGTGCTAAATCAAGAAAAGCAGGAAAGGTGAGTGGAGAATATGGATCCACATAGGCAATCTTCTACAAGAGTCAGTTAATGTGATAACCAAACTTTTGTCTTTCAAAAATGGCTAATTGGATCCTCAGTGCTCATCATTCACAAGCAGTTCCTAAACATAAAAGAGCTAGGTTCAAGGAGTCACCTCAACAATGGTTGTAGGACTGGTTCCCAATACTGAGCACCTGACCTGCAGCTATACCCAGAGAATAATTCAGTATCAAGATATGACAGGACTCCAGAAAGGAGTTTTGAATATCAAAAATAGAAACATTTACAACAAGCAGCTGTGACTACCTGGGACCTGAAGGAATGTGTTCTGACACATAGGTACTAGAATGCCAACTAGCTCATTGCAGACAGGATGCATAATCAAATCCATCTGGCCATTCTCTGCATGGAAATCAACAAATCACCTTGTAATTTTCCTTACTTTCTTCAAGCAACATAGGTGGGTCAAGGAATGGCTTGGTCTTGTGCAGACAGCTAGACAGCCCAGACTTAATGAGGTTTGATGAAAAATACTGATAAGTCAACAGACTGCTATGGGTACAAATAACAGGCAACCCCAAAATAAAGACACTTTACTTGTAAGGAACATCCAATATCCAACAGGTAAGGTATTAGTGACTCCAACTCTGTGACCCTCTAGGGCTGACGTGACTCCCTCTAGGAATACAATCTTCAAAGATGGTACAATCTTTGAAGAGCACTCTGACAGTGGTTGAGAGAATGCTTCCATTACCCTGTAGATACGTAGAATTTATCAGTGGGATTGGAGAACACAGTACTGTCTTATAACAGTGGTGAAATTGTAGCTCAGTGACCTCCGAGCTTAGGAAAAGGTTGGTTGGTTGAGGTAAAGCAGGGAGTTTGGAATAAGAGGAGTGAGAATGTAGGAGTGGCAAGTTCAGATTCTTTTGTCTGACCCAGTTGACTAACCCCTTCTATTTCATAAATATTCCTCAGGGAAAATGTTAGCCTTTCCAGCAGAATTTCTGAACATTTGGACAGCAGTTACTGTCCAAACTGCTCTAGCAGCCAAATTCCACGCCATGACAGACCACAGATTGAAAGGCAGAATCTGTTCTCACCTCTACTACAGAAGGTCCAGAAAGTCAGAGAACCATAATTTACAGACCATGTCAGGGTTACAAGCATCACTTTCTGATCTTCCATAGAACTCTGGGAACGAAAGGAATCAAAAGGTTCGCATAAAACAACATCTGGTTTCAATCTACAAGGAGGATGTGTTAGAGGGCAGAGTCCTACCATTTTTGCAACAGAACTGACCATACTTAGTATTGTATCCTATGACAAACAGTCCAGCTGAAGCGGTCTCAACCTCAGGAATACATTTGTGATTCCTGAACATTCCAGGCCCGTATTCCTCTTGCTTACACCTGTATAACTCCAAGATTATTCTCGATTCACACCAGTGTAAGGAAGAGAATTGAGTACTTTTTCATGATCCAGTACTGCTATACATTTGACAGAACTTAAAAATTTCACCAAAAGACTGAATGTATACTAGGTTTTTTCTGACTTGTTTGTCTTTAGACTCAACTTATTTTTATAGGTAACCCTGGATCAAATAAACAATAATTTTCATACATTTATTTCAATTTACTTGTTGCATGCTTATGTAGCCTTAAAGTTTTGTGACTGGAATAGAACATTCCTGGTAAACAATGCCAACTAACTAGCAAATTGTAAAACCATTGGGTCTGGACCTACAAAGGGTGAATTGCATCCTAAAATTTCTTGTCATAAATTACACATGTAAAATATAATACACAAAGATTCTGTAACTTTCCTGTAAGGCTGAAATCAAAAGTTAGAAAGTTTCATTAAAAAACACTAAAAGCATTTCATACTGACAATATCTAGG
The DNA here is from genome assembly GCA_007922195.1 of Podocnemis expansa. Classification (NCBI taxonomy): domain Eukaryota; kingdom Metazoa; phylum Chordata; order Testudines; family Podocnemididae; genus Podocnemis; species Podocnemis expansa. Next base: position 7,718,786 of record ML682069.1, read on the forward strand.
ATTTGCCATAGTCTAGCAATGGATACCACAACGTAATCACTACCTATTTTATATATTAATGGAAAAGAAAGAAGCTAACAAGTTATGTAGAAGAGACCATAGCTTGTCTATAGCCACACAAATATAACAATGAAATATAAGGAATATAACAAATTTATCTATCTTGATTATTTTAGCTGTAATCACTACAATATCCAAGATCCCAAGGCTAAGTCCAATGAAGTCAAAGGGAGTCTTTTTGTTGATTTCATTAATCTTTTGATTGGATTCTCATGCACTGATCAATAAAAATTACATGTCAAGTTCAAAGGTGTATACAGTACAGACGTTTTAATTTACCATGTTTAAACCAACTAACTGGTGGTATGATAAGAACTCCTCAAAGGTATTAAACTTTTCATCTCATAAATGAAGTTAATATAGAAAAGCAAAATTTTCATGAGTGATTAGAGATTTGGGGTGCTTTGATTATTTGATGCCCCACTTTAAATACTATAACGTGTCCTGATTTTCAGAAATTCTTAAAATCTGCTCCTATTTAATATATTTCAGGTTAGGCAGCTGAGAACTGAGGTACCTTTAAAAAAAATCCACTGGTCACTTGAAAATCTTGACCAAGAACTTCACCTTCACCTATATTTTACACAGTATTGAAGCATAGACACAAACTATGATCATGGGGCATTGACTTAAGAGAAATCTATGTGATATAAGAATATTGGGTAAGAGGAAAATTAAGGATGACATAAATAAGAAAATATAACTTAAAGTGGTTTTGCAGGAGAACAACTCAGGTTTTCCTATTTCCTTGGCAAAAGTTGTAGTCTGTAATGTTAACTGCTTGGACATCTGCATCCTTAGAACAATTTATTCCTTTAGTAACCAAGGTAAACACTGCTCTGCTGCTAAGAACCAGAATATATCAATACCCAACAAAGGCAACTGAATGCAAGGAAAGAGTGTAATCTACTTTTTAATTTAATAATCTCAATTTTAATGACTGGAAGGGTTTTTAAATTATTATTTTTCTTTCCTTACAAGAAAGTAAATGAGCCATATTTTAATGCAGGAGTTTCCGGAGCTTTACCCACCATGGGTGTTTTTGGGAATAGTGTTAATATGCTTTCCCCATGTTCAGGTGGGATTCTTTTTTATTATTATTAATCTCGAATCTGGCACACGATAAAGCATAACTTTTGCTCTTAGAATACAGAACATTGGCACTAATGTGGAACCTACTTGCCAAATGTCATTTTGCTTTTAAATGACATGGATTGTTTGATCTCCTGGGTAAATCTTTTACCATATAGCAAAAGACTTGCTGCCAATCACGTATAATTAAAACAAAATATGAAGACTTGATTTCACACTCTAACTTTGAACAGTTGTTTGGTTTATACAATGGGAAATAGACTAGATTGACTCACTGACCCAAAGGGTTAGGGTGGAAGACCATGGGAGAAGGGGACAAACTTGGTTTGAGTATCTGTCAATAAATAGTTTCTGTTAATCCACACTAGGCAATTAGTATGACTCACAAATGGTTTTGCAACACTATATTGGATACTATGCAGATCAGATGCACAGATGCCATAGTTATTTCTCAGACCGCCAGCAGCTATCATTTTCGGAAAAGGGGAAAGAAAAGAAAGCATAGTGAGAGAGATTAATACATGACTCACATATTTTCATGGTCTCCTAATTCAGCCATAGTTTCTGAAAAATTGAATTGCTTTAAAAATACCTCATAAAAATTTAGATTATTAGAATAAAGCAGCCAACACTCAGTAGGTGTCTTCTATTTGCCCCAGCAGCACCCAAGCACACAGTAAATATGGCAGGCTTTGCCAGAAAAGGCTGCAGCTAGTGTTTCAGATCCCAATACACTAAGGTGGCTTTTCCTGACACTTCTAAGACTTTCATTATGGAAATATTTTCCCACCAACATGCAGGCGTGACTGCACCACTCTGAGGTAATGAGTTAAAGCCTAACTAATTCAAATGTTCCACAGCAGTGAGAAATGGCACAGATGCATAGTTTTCCCTCCTTATAGCATTCATGTGTTTGTTACTATTTTCTTCATTTCTGCGGCATTCCTTTGTGTTCTGGAATACATTTTTCACTTTTTGTTTTTACTGTTTATTGCTGCAGAGTAGACGAACAATGACATGGTCTCTACTGTAGCAGGAAAGTAACATTCCATTGATCTTTATAGGGATGAAGCACAGTGTTATTTTTAACATGTGGATTATGGGATCTGGAAATGACTTAACAGGTGGGTTTTCTACCATCATGACTGCAGCACCTTGGTTTAAAACTCACTTCTCCACAGCCAGGGAAGAGATATTGGTGCTAAATAAGTGGCAAAAAAGACTCATGTTCTACCAGAGGCATCTCTGGCCCGGGGAGGGACCCAGGGCACGGGCCCAGGCCCCGCCCCTGGCCCACAGGCTCTGCCCCCAGCCAGCAGGCCCCGCCCCCTGGCCAGGGACAGAGCCAGAAGCCACCGTGCCGCCGTGGGCAGCTAGGCCCCACATCCCCAGCCAGGGACGAGGACAGAAGCGGCTGTGGGTGGCTGGGTCCTGCATCCCCAGCCAAGGACCGGGCTGCCGCTGCCACGAGCGGCCAGGCCCCAGATCCCCAGCTGGGGATGGGGACGGAAGTGGCCGTGGGCGGCCATGCCCCAGATCCCCGGCTGGGGACAGGCCTGGAAGCAGCCACAGGCAGCTGAGTCCTGGATCCCCAGCCGGGGACAGGGCTGCTGCCGCTGCAGGCAGCCAGGCCCCGGATCCCCAGCTGGGGACGGGGATGCTGCGGCTGCCGGTGGCTGGGCACCAGATCTCTGGCCCAATTGGGCCGGGGACTGGGGCCGCCAGATCTGGGGCAACAGCACTGGGATTCAGGGCACATGCCCCACGTCCTCAGTACCAGCGACACCTCTGTGTTCTACTACCTTTAACTCTAATGCCACTGAATTAGTTTATATTATATCAGTGAAAACACAGAAGATGATTGATCAGTACCTGGACTGGATTAATGCCCCTGTAAGTCCAGGGCTATTAGATTTTGTGGGGTCCCTGAATAGCATCCAGCCAGCCTGGGGTGAGGCAGTAGCATTGTGTACAAAGATAGTAATATACACAGCATATGCATATGCACTCTTCTTTACATGCAAGCTGTGGAAGAAGCAATGTTTAGCATACAAAAGTAGAGGAACAGAAACTTAGTAAGCATGCATGGTCCTAATGAGATTCTGCATACCTTGTAAATGAACTGGTGAGGTCTTTTTCAAAATGATCATGCAAGTTTCCTGATAATCCATAAAGATACATTTTCAGAACAACATGCACTCAAGTTTAGCTGTACTTCTCCTATTAACATCTGAATTTCTATACATTGCATTAAAAATTACTCCATAGTCTACAAGGTTGACAAGGAAGATTAGAATTCAATATTGCTGCCAGTCTCCTGAAGGAATCCTCAGTGACTTAAAATGTGTGAGTATTTATGGGAAACCATCAAGGGCTAGAGAGTATATAGAGCCTAGTGCTTGTGATGTCAACTGCACCTGCCTGCAGTCTTGGTAAACAGAGCCTGCTAGCACACATCCAGAAGGAACTAGTGTACCACAACATTCACACTGACACCCTGCAGTGGAGACATTTACAATGCTTATCGGCTGAACTCTGCTCCTAAGAAAGTCAATGAAAATATACCATTGACTTCAAATCACTGAGGCCAAAATTTTACCAGGATTCAAAAGAGGAAAAGACTATTTTTATGATCAGTGATATTATCCTGAATTTATAAGAGGAAATATCGCAAAAAACAAGCATTTTAAGGGATTATGCTTCAAAGCTTGAACCAGTCCCATACTACTGAGAGGGCAGAAAATAAATTCCCCATAAATGCTTTCTGCAGAGTTTGTTTTTGTTTCTTCACCTGTCCCTGAAGCAAGTGGTGGTAGCTGTTACTAGTGACAGGACAGTGGGCAAGATCAGAGCTGGATTAAGACATGCTGAGGCCTTAAATTATGTCAAGATTTAGAAGCCCCATGTGATAAAAAATAAACAGAAAAAAGTGTATTACATTATAACTGAAAGGGCAATGAAAAAATGATTGATTTTTATATTTTCATATATACATAGGCAAAGATGCCATGATAAACAATTGAGTAAGACATACAACATGGAAAAAGCCTTATTTCTATTATCAATTTCAATTAAGATAAATCATCTTCTTTATCTCTGACATGTTTAGAGGCCCCTCATAATGTGAGGACCTAAGCCATGGCTTGCTTGGCTTGTGCCTAAATCCAGCAGTAGGCAACATGGTCTGATCCAGTAAGGCAATCCCTATGTTCCTGCATAATAAAGGTGCTACTGGTATGATGGTGTTTTCTGACCTGGGAGTGAATAGAAACCACTAAAGCATGATAGTTATCAAGAAACCTGATTCTTCTCTTCTGTATTAGAATGTGAAACAGGAGTATCTCCGCTGTAGTCAGTGGAGTCACTCACAGTGGTATAAAACTGGGATAGGTGAGAGAATTAGGGGGTCAGTGACTGATTAATACTGGATTCAAATGAACAGAAACTGTAAGGGGCTCAGTCTCCAGCTTAGCTATCTGTTCCCCTGGAATCAACACATTATCTCTGCTCCACATTCCCATCACGACCTGGAGAGAATGACTCAAATTGCTCTGATCACACATTCTATGGATACACTACTCAAACTGTGGAAAACAGAAAGAGTGAAAACAAACAGTAACAAAACTTTTTAGGACAGATTTTAAGGAAACCACATTAAAAAGCAGCATTAGCTCACAGATCATCTGAACAATGTTCTCATTCTCAATCTGTGCAAGTGGATTTTTATAGTCCCACCTACTTTTGACAAGCAAGTCACAGTTGTAACTTTGTTACAGAAAATTCTGGGATCATTAATACACAGTTGAAATTACTACAGATTTATTCATCATGCCTGCAAGGTCCTGTGTGTGTTTTCTGATCCTTTAGGGAAAAGCCATCATATTGTAATGGAAAATCCCTGAAGAATTAGCAAATCGCTTCTGTGGTCTCCTATAAGAAACAGATGATTTTTATTTCTCATCACCTTTTAGTCACACATAGGGCCTGATTGCCATTTCCACTAAGGCCATTTTACATCAGGCTAGCTCCATAAAGGTGACTTAATGTAGACATAAAGGCTATGTCCACATCAGCTTTTTTAGTTTGGACTTACTGTCTGAAGTAAAAAACCCCAAAGTTAGTCCAAACTAGCCTCAGGCTATTTCAGACTAACCGTGGCTTTTTAGTTTGAACTTGCCTCAAATCCTAGTTTGAACTAACTCTTTAGCTACAAAAGTTCAAACTAAGCCATTAGTCTGTATCTACATCGCGTGTTTGAACTTAAAGTTCGAACTAAGCGCTTAGTCTGGACTAACCACTCAAACTTATTAGTTCGGACTAAGCGTTACTTAGTTCAAACTAAGAAATTTCTGAGTTCAAACTAGGAAAAGTATAGACATAGCCAAAGAGAACTGACTTCAGTTTTGATGCCTTATACACCGCCAAAATGGTTTAAAGTATCATTAATACTGACAAGAATCAAGTCCATAGTTTTTAAGTATTGTGATCTTATTACACATGATGGAATATGACTGGAGAAAAAATAAACCATCTGTTATGTTCTGAAAATGGTCTGACATAGATCCTATCTTCCCAAGTATGGGGGTCTCATCTAGCTGCCTGTTATCTCTGGATCTGATTAGCATACACTCCACTCCAAATGTGCATCTACTCAACACAAACTGCAATCAGGTTAGCCTACCTAAGCTAGCTTGAATCTAGCAAACATTGATAACAATGCCTGTAAAGAAAGTGTGACATGGACTTCAGTGTGAGTAGTACAAGTGCAGCCAAGAGCCCAAGTACGGACTCAGCTTGGTAGCCATTCACAAGTCCTGTCTTCAATGCTCTTGTTACCCATGCATAAAGTCATTATTTTCAGGATTTGGACCATAGTGACCAGAACCCAAACAAAAATTATTTTACACTCTACTCACCACATCACCTTGCATAGTTTCCACATTTTTCCTGTGCCCTCTTGGGTTTTTTTTTTTTAATTGTCACATTAATCAGCAACCACAAGTTGTGTTGAAATAAGACAGACATTCTTTCTCGTATGTACAGTACAGTAATGTAAACACCTAAGGTGAAATTCAGCCCTGAAGAAAACAGGCCTAACTCTTTTGCAGTCTATGAAAATGCTCCTGCTTATACCAAGATTGAATGTGGCTCCATGTAGTTATTTGATTCATTATGATATTTTGTTTTTAAAGGAAATCCTGCAGAGTGGGTGTTGTTTGAGCTTCTAATTCTAGTCATATAATACAACATGATTTCTCACTCTGCTGAGACTCATTAGAAGATTTGAAAAGAGAGAAAACTGCAACACAGAAGTAAAACACCGGCTCTGCCAATCCACGTTTCTGTGGGGCCTTCTGTTTTGCCAAAGAACTGTCAGCAGGTCACCAGTCCTGAATAGGGGCATGTTGCTGTTAATACTTCTGTGGCTAACATTGCTGTACACATGCCAAAAAATACTTTTCCAGAATGGCAAGCTATCAATAAAAAAGATAAAGATGAACTAACAGGGGAAATTCTTTTCCTGCTTGCTCCCACCTTCATGCCCACATCCTTCCTATGTACTTTGGGCTAGTAAGCCCACAGGGTTAAAGGAAAGTGTAAGCAGGACAAAAGCACATTGCATTGATACATGCCTTCAAGGGCCTGTCAGAGACAAAGCCAGAGAAACTAGTATATAGTAGTTGGAGAGTATCCCTTTAAATAATATGTGAGCCTGCTCTTGGCCCACACAGTTTCACAAGCCAACAGATGCTTGATTGTGGGTTAGAGTTTGTAAACTTGATCATTTGAACACATCTGTGGTCATCTGGTTTCTTTATGTTAGGTATGTTGGGTAAAGAGCAAGAGCCACTACACAGCCAAAATGGAATTTTCAAAGATGCTCACTGTGTTCAAATCGCAATAAGAAAGAACCGTGTGGGGCCAAAGGGTTCTGAGACAGGGGATGAGAATGAGATGAAAAATAAAGAATGAACCAGCACATAATTACTGGCATGGCAATGTATAGTTATGTCTCAAAAAGATGACGTTCACTGAACTCTATAATATATTCTGGCTGCTGATGCATGAGAAGGTACCAAATATGAATCTTGAACATAATCAGTATTCAAATCCTTGTCAACCTCTTATATGCTCCCCCCACACACACACACCGGAAGTAATTTAACTATTTGCATTCTTTTAGGGCTAGATTCTGATTTGGAGTATGCAGTTGTGTAGATTACACCTTTGTCAGAAGCCCTGTGCACCTGAGGACTCAGTGGAGAAGGAACTGTGGCTCAGAGTCAGATGATGAGTGAAACTATGCATGCAAAATGAATTTCAAAAACCCCCACCTAACCTAAATTTGAAATTCACATCTTCATGTACTTTCACTGAAAGTTTTTGTGTTTGGATTTTGCTCATGAAAACTAGGCAAATAAATTATATGAGGCAAATTACTCACTCATCTCCAAGTGACAAACATGGAATTGGTCAAACTTTCAAGGCAAGGGAACAATAAAATAAAATAAAATAAAATACTATTTCAAGCTGTAAGTAAACATGAAATTCACTGGCTAATCAAAACAAAGATTTGAAGGTTTTAAACATAACTGGATAATTTTAGGAACCATACAAACATTGGGAGTTATGCAGACTATGACAATGAAATAATAGGATGTTAAACCTCATGCTTCAGGGCTAAATTTTATACACTAGGAGCCCAGGAAGGAATTTTCCCCTTACTGGCACTACACAATGGCTGAATCACAGCCCAGTGACTTTAATGGGATTCTTTCCATTGACTTTAATGAACGTTGATTGGGCCTCACACAGAGAGAAAGATATTTAGCTTCCTCTCAAACCTCTGGTGTTTGCCATTGTTAGAACCAAGATCCCAAGGCAGATGATGATCAGGGCTCAGTCTGGGAGAAGGAAAAAAGTAAAAGTATGCTTTCCAGCTCCACCCACCCACAATAGATTGGGCAGGTATTCCAAGTATGATCACACATGCCCTCTTGGATCACTGGTCTCTGAATACACCCCTGGCCTCTGTCAGGCTAGTTGGACTTGGCATCCTTTCAATGAAGCTTGCCTGCTCCAATTAACTTCCTGAGCTTGCCTACCTCTTGTGGAGTTCCCAGATGTCCCATGGGCCCTGCTAGGCTGCTTGGACTTGATGTCTTGTGGCTAGGGAAAAAGAGCAATCTTCTCCCAACCCACTCTTTGTGTTGCCACAATGACTGGTCGCCTCCCATAGACTGGGCATATCTTCAAATCAAATCAAATCATAGGGCTGGAAGGGACCTCATGAGATCATCGAGTCCAACCCCCTGGGAATTGAACCCAGGACCTTCTGCATATTAAGCAGAGGTGCTAGCCAAGACCACTTCTGCTTTTGAATCAGCTCTAACTTTTTTTCCCAGTAAATATTTGGAAATTTGCTCTTATTTTCCTATACAAATTCCAGCCAAAAATTCCTCAGAGTAGATGTTTAAAGCAACACAGGTAACGGACATCTGGGCTGAAAAATATTAAAAAAAAAAAATATTAAATGTGGTATTCAGCAAAAAAAAAGATCAACATGTTTCATTGCTGAACATATGCTATTTGGGATATGTTACAACCCAAACATCTGTGTGGATGGTATCAGGGGACCCAATACTGACCATATATTGCCAGCTGGTAATTTCCGTAGTGGGGAGCCACTCCGAGCTGTTGTAAAGCCAGTGTCATTGGATCCTATGATAATCTCCATCAAAGTTACAACATATCATGAATGCTGGGGCAGAGGGCGTTGTGGCCAGAAAGCCAATGTGATCCATCAATTTTCAGCAAGTTGATGGTTCCTTAGAGACTGCTGCAGCTGGCAAATACTGGAACAGCTCCTAGGGTGATCTAACCTGCACTGAGGCCAGGACTGGAGTTGCATAGGGCTCAGACTCAAGGAGTCATAACCAAAGTATAGCCTTGTGCTTGATCTCTGCCTAGAGTGAATTTCAAGTAAGGGTTTGCAGGATCATAACTCCCAAGTGTCACACTCCCAGCCAAAGTGACTTTACAGTATGTGATGTACAATTTTGACAGTCAACAGTAGCAGCCACCAACCAAAGAGCTGTTAAAATACAAACATGGCATGTTCATGTAAAAACCACAAATACATCAATTTTACAGCTGGAACTCTACTTCAAAGACCAACAAAATTAATGAACTCCAAAAGATGCACTCTCTTAGGATTATTGTGCAGAAGCTGTTTTCTGATTCCAGCTCTAAACAGCAGCATGGTATCTTCTCATGAAGAAAAGTGAAAATATCTGTAAATTATCTGACTGCAAATATCAGTGACATTTGAGGTCTGATTGGTCCTTCAAACCTAAAGCAATGAGCTTGGCTGACTAATAAGCAAAGCAGTCTGAGAAAGCAGTTATCAGAAGATGCTTTGATAAATAAAATCCTGCATCTAATTTCAAGATTTACTATTAATCTGGTAAAATTGCTTTCTAGAGCTGGAAAACAAAAAAAGATTATATTTGACAGCAAGTCATAAAATACAATCTCCAGTGATGTGATTCTGCATAATGATAAGCTTCATGTGTGAGTGCTGATCATCATTATCAACTCCTATTGATATAAACAAGAATGAAAAATGCACAGCAACTCACAGAAAGTGTTCATTGCTTTTTAGGAGGAGGCCCACAGTTTTCAAGTGATTATTTCAAATCCTTAGGCTTCATCCCAAAAGCTGCTGCAGAAGTTTCTTGGCTCCTTTCGGAACCAGTGGCTATGTTCACACACAGCCAGTTAAACTGATTCTTCTTGAATTGATTTAAACAAATCAATCTAAAAATAGTTAAATTGATTTAAGTAAAATCAATTTAACACGTCCAGATGAAAAAAACCCAAATCAAACTAACATGTCTGGACACAGGACTTGCTAGTTTGATATGAGAGAGGAGCACCCTGGAAGGTATGCCAACATGGCCTCCTGGCAGGGCCATCTTGCCACCCAATCCCCTGCCACTGGCTCCTCAGAGCCAGTGGCAGGGAGAAAAAAGCCTGGGGGCAAAGATGGGGCCTCCCATCTTCCCCACACCTTTCCCAGCAGCAGGGAAAGGATCAGGGTGCCCTTCTTCCCCCACTTACCAGGTTTTGGGGGCTTCAGGGCACCCCATGAGTTCTGCCCCCACCACTTGGCCAGGGACGGTGGTTTTGGGGTACCCTGCAAGCTCTGCAGCAGGGGTTTTGGGGCACCCTGTGAGTTCTGCCCCCACTGCCTGGCCAGCGGCAGGGGTTTCAGGGTGCTCCACAAGCTCTGCAGTAGGGGTTTTGGGGCACTCCGTGAGCTCTGCCTCCGCCACTCAGCCAGCTGCCAGCAAACAGGGGATGCCGGGGAAGTGGGCTCTCTGACCCGCTGCCCTGCCAGCTGGACTGGGGGTAGGCCCCTCTGCACCCCCCTGCACCTCCCTTCCCTCCCTGGCCAGGGCTCTGAGGGGGGTGGGACTTCCTTCCAGGGTGCCATGCACCCTCGGAGGAAGGTCAACTGTTATATCAATATGTGGGTCATATTTATATAACAGAGCCACATAGGGTTATTTTGAAACCACAGTTTTGAGATAACCCTCATTTTTATATAAAACTAGGTTTTATTATAGCGAAATAATTTTTCCTTATTTCAAAATAAGGAAATGTCATGTGGGCATAAACATTTTTAAATCAAAGTAACCAGAGTTATTTCGATTTAAAATGTGCATGTGGACATACCCAGTCTGTATATTCATGCTATCATTCTATATGCCCCGAGTCATTTGCAAAGTGTCTTATAGAGTTTTATATATTAAAAATGTGAATTTCATTATTAAACAATGCAGATATTTTACCACCAGTCAGAAACACTTCCCCTGAAGCACCATTTTCCTGCAGCATTCCCTCTCAGCACTGGCAGAAACGGAGGTAAGCTATGAATCTTTCATCATAATACCCAAACTCTGATACACAATCTCTTCATCACATAGTAACATCCAAGAGCACACAACTGCTATAGTGTTAATGATTCCTAATAGTCATCCCTGCATACTAGTGCCTAACTGTGGTAACAGTTCACTATAACTGTGTCTAGGAAAAAATTTTCATCGCAGTCTTGAAATACCTGTCTTTTCTCAATGATACAAATAGAACTTCTTTGCATTGGCAGTAAAAGATGTAATAATTAGGATTCCTCCACAACAGGGTTGTTTCTGTTAGCCTTTTCCTCATATATCAGCCTTCCAGTTGTCTATTTTTAACCCATCAAAACGTTTGTTACAAAGTATAAAAATAAAATATGTTTGCAGATGATCCATGTGTAACACACTAATCCAGTTTTGTATTGGGCTAGTGTAATTAACAGCATTTATAAGAAAGCAAGATGGAGAATGAATAAACACTTCAGGCATTACCTAAGGGTATCTCCACACAAGTCTTTTATTTCAAAACAACACTGGTTGTTTCGAAATAAAAAACTGAATGTCCACACGACGTTTTCTTATTTTGAAATGACAGGCTCTGTCATTTCGAAATAAGAACCGTCATTTCAAAACAGCTTAAACCCCATTCATTTCAAAACGGCTGTTATTTCTAAATGATTATTTCAAAATAAGGCCGTTTGGACATGATGTTTCGAAACAACACCATTGTTTTGAAACAACTGTTTCGAAACAACATGTCCAAATGGCCTTATTTCAAAATAACAGCTGTTTGGAAAGCAGGCTTTCCCTTAATTCGAATTAACATTTTCTTAATTTGAATTAACTTATTTTGAAATAATGATGTATGTGTGGACATAGCCTAAGAAACTTGAGTCAGCAGGGCTTATTGCTGTTTGAAACTGCACAGTCTGGATCAGTTTACACTGCCAGCAAAATTCAGCAGCAGTCTACGGGAGATATCCAAGCTACATAAAGTAACTTGTGTAACTCATGCCAACTTCCTAACTCCCCTTTAGTGTGGCATCTTTACTGTGCTGAGCTGACAAGGAAATGAGTTTCAGTTGATGATATGCTAAGCTGTTTCAAGGAGTGGTTTTAGTAAGTCAATTTCTGGATCAACTGAGCATGTCTTAACTGATCGCTCAATCATTTTGGAAAAATTGCCCTCACTGTGAAGACTGCTGCCCTCAGTGTAAAACATGGCCCCAGAATTTAGAGTGGGCAGTAGCAAGGGGCACACAGACATTTAGTATGGCCAGCTACAACACTGTACATCCACACCGTGGCTTGCTACACACTAACTGACCACATAGGCAAGCCCTAAGGCTCCTAAGTCACTCTAACATAAGACTTTGGCTCCTAAGTCACTTAGGTGCTTTTAAAATGTTTAGGCAATGTCTCATAGAAAAGATTAATGAGTCAAATGGCATAGACAGAATAAAAAGGGGTCCTATTCTTCACGATTCCTATTGGTCTTGGTTGCAGAGCACTTATAAAAATACTCACTAAATCAATATGTGAGCAGTTTCAGTGAAGTAAGTGGGACAACCATTTTTGAATGAGTTAAATGAAAGTTAAGGGCACTTAAATGTTGCATAAATAAGTCTTCCAGCCTCTGAACCCTGAGATTACGCTGGTATGACTAGGGACAGACTCATAGCAGTATTTTTTTCTTTTCTTTTAATATTATATAATAACATGTTTTGGTTTAGTTTTCCTTGGTTAAGGTGTGTAATCATAATGTTAAAAGGTCTCTACCCTTTGACCTCTCTTTTCTTTGAACACACACATTGCATGTCATCTTGCTGGGCACTAATCCCATTTCAACACAGCAGGCACTAACTTCACTGTAACAGAGCATCGTTCCAAAGTCTCTGTATACACATTTTCAGCGTTAGCCATTAAAGCTTCCAGCTATAATCCACTTATGAGTTTCTTTGAAGAGGTCAAATTTCAAAGACATAAGTGAAGAAGAGATATGAGCATCTGTTACTCATGTTAGAGCAAGTGAACTGCAAAGTGCATTTCCCAGACTAAACAAATGATTTTTTTTTTAAAAAAATGCTTCATGGCTCAAATCTGATGCTGAATTAATTAATGGTGCCTGTGAGACTGAGATATTGTTTTACCATTTTATTCCACCTCATTGTGTTCAAATGTAGGTCTGTGTAATGAAATAGCTCAGTTGTCCTAGCCTTTTATACCAAGAAAATGTAGGGTAAACTGGAGGGGACTCCAAAGCAGATGTCTTAAAAATGAATCTTTCAGTCTGTGCAACTGACCATTGGGAGTGGAGATTAAGATTCATCTATGTTACAAACAAGCTGCTTTTCTCACCAGACCTCAATCATTTTAGAAGACAATTTAGATGTCAAGCACTCAAATGTTTTCTTGAAAAAGCATAGCCTGCGTCACAAGGATTTTTGATGTCAAATATGTTTAATGTGTTCAGAATAATTTAAGAAGTTGTCCAGTTCAATGAGATTAGTGAGACACATTTATTTCAGCAAAGACAAATGTTCTTAGTGCTCTTTCTCCATTTCAATATTTACTGAAATATCTTATAAATGATGAAAAACTGCATGCCTTGAGTAAGCAATTTCTAGCCAGGTTTACCCAATCAGAAGTTTCACTTCCCCGCTTCTGATGAGGTTGCACAGGATTTGATATGTTTTCAGTTATTTATATGTAGCCATATGTATCTGGAGATAAGTCTCCTCGCATAGACATTGTAAATTATTTAGTTTAGCTTTGCTTGTTATTATGCAATGTGCCCTCCTTTATGGCTTTGGTTTTTTCTGAGGAGGAGATTAACAAAAGTTCTGTTTAACTGTAGTAAGAGAAAGAGGTGCTGTATCAACAACACTGTGGGCTCATGGCTCCCTACTGTTTCTCTGGTTTAAGTGATCACTACAGTCTCATTGAACAAATTAACCAATCCAAAAAATCCTTGATTCCAGTCAGAACATAAGAATGGCTACACTGGGTGAGACCAATAATCCATCTCACCCAATGTCCTGTCTTTTGACAGTTGCCAAGGCCAGATGCTTCAGAGGGAATGAATGGAACAGGTCATCATCAAGTGATCCATCCTGTGTTGCCCATTCCCAGCTTCTGGCAAAAAGAGGCTAGGGACACTTCAGAGCATGGTTTTGTACCCCTGCCCATCCTGGCTAATAGCTACTAATGAACCTATCTTCCATGAACTTATCTTGTTGGGTTTTTTGGTGCCCTGTTATAATTTTGATCTTCACAATATCCCTAGCCAACAAGTTCCACAGGTTGATTGCACACTATATGAATAAATATTTCCTTCTGTTAATTTTAAACTTGCTACTTAATTTCATTTGATGACCCCTACTTCTTGTGTTAGGAAAAAGAGTAAACACACACCAGTTATTTTATAGACCTCTATCATAATCCCCCTGTCCCAGCCATCTCTTTTCAAAGCTGAAAAGTCTTGGTTTTATTTATCTCATATCATATGGGAGTTGTTACATACCCCTATTGTTTTTGTTTCCCTTTTCTGCACTCTTTCCAATTCCAATACATCTTTTTTTAAGATGGGGTGATGAGATCTGCATTCAGTATTCAAGATGCAAGCATACCATGGATCTATAAAGAGGTAATAAGATAGAAACTATCTTATTATCTATCCCTTTCCTAATGGTTCCCAGCATGCTGTTAGCATTTCTTAATGCTGATGCACATTGCATGGATGCTTTCAGAGAACTATCTCCAATGACTTCAAGATCTGCAAAATTTGCCATCTCATTGGCTGTGTTCACACAAGGCTTTTATTTCAAAACAACCACCATTGTTTTGAAATAAAAGTGCTCATGTCCCAATGATGTTTCTTTATTTCAAAATGATGGGACCCTGTCATTTTGAAATAAAGTCCGTCGTTTTGAAAAAACAAAACCTCCACTGCAGTCAAAACAGCTGTTGCTTCGAAACGGTTGTTTCAAAACAATGCCGTTCAGAGGTGTTGCTTCGAAACAGCAGTAGTTTCAAAACAAGGGCTTTGACCTTTCTCCCAGCGTGCATGGCACCCTAAAAGGAAGCCCCCCCCCCCCCCCAGCACCCTGACCAGAGAGCCATGACCAATCACTTACCCCATGACCAATTACTTTCCTTAAGAAACTTTGGTGAGGGACCTTGTCAAAGGCCTTCTGAAAAAGTAAGTACAATATATTCACTGGATCAACCTTCTCCACATGCTTTTTGAGCCACTGAATGAATGTTAATAGACTGGTTAAGCATGATTTCCCATTACAACCATCATGTTGATGCTTCCCCAACAAATCATGTTCATCTACAAGTCTGACAATTCTATTCTCTACTCTAGCAGTTTCAATCAATTTGCCTATTGCTGAAATTAGGTTTGCTGGCCTGTAATTGTCATGATCACTTCAGGAGCCTTTTTTTTTTAAAAAAAAAAATGGCATCATATTAGTTATCCTCCAGTCATGTGATACAGAAGTTGATTTAAATGATAGATTACAGACCATAGTTTGTAGTTCTGGAATTTCATATTTGAGTTCCTTCAGAACTCTTGAGTAAATACCATCTGTCCTGCCGAATTACTGCTGTTTAGAATATAAACTTGTTCCAAAACCTCCTCTAATGACGCCTCACCTGGGACACTTCCTTAGATTTGTCATCTAAAAAGAGTAGATCAGATTTGGGTATCTCCCTCAGCCATAAAGACTGATGCAAAGAATTCACTTCAGTGTTCTTGTCTTCCTTTAGGGTATGTCCACATGAGTCTTTTATTTCGAAACAACACTGGTTGTTTTGAAATAAAAACTGAATGTCCACATGACGTTTTCTTATTTCGAAATGACAGGCTCTGTCATTTCGAAATAAGAACCGTCATTTCGAAACAGCTTAAACCCCATTCATTTCAAAACAGCTGTTATTTCGAAATGGTTATTTTGAAATAACGCCATTTGGACATGTTGCTTCGAAACAACGCCATTGTTTCAAAACAACTGTTTCAAAACAACAACATGTCCAAACGGTCTTATTTCGAAATAACCATTTCGAAATAACAGCTGTTTCAAAAGCAGGCTTTCCCTTAATTCAAATTAACATTTTCTTAATTCGAATTAACTTATTTTGAAATAAGGACATTATTTCAAAATAACTCATTTTGAAATAATGCGTATGTGTGGACACAGCTTTAGTGTTCCTTTAGCAACTCAATCATCCAGTGGCCCCTCTGATTGTTTAACCAGCTTCCAGCTTCTGCTATACTTAAAAA
This sequence comes from Podocnemis expansa, assembly GCA_007922195.1. Classification (NCBI taxonomy): domain Eukaryota; kingdom Metazoa; phylum Chordata; order Testudines; family Podocnemididae; genus Podocnemis; species Podocnemis expansa. The sequence continues at coordinate 7,735,148 of ML682069.1, forward strand.
TTGCATGCTGTTACTTTGAGTCTTTGTCCAGCTGTTCTTCAGATTCTTTTTTGGCCTTTCTATCTAATTGTACTTTTACACTTGACTTACCAGAGTTTATGTTTCTATTTTCTTCAAGAAAATTTCACTTCCATTTTTAAAAGGATGCCTTTTTGCCTCTAACTGCTTTTTTATTCTCTTGCCGTGCTTTTTAATTAATTCCACAGTCAGCCATAGTCCCATACACCAGCAGGGGACACTGAGCTTCAAAGAGAGGCCAGGCAATAAGTGGAATGGCTACTCACAGATGGAGTTGTGTGGCACTTTAAGACTAATGGATGGGCTTTCTGCCAGGAACAGACTGTGTCACTGAACGATCGGTCCCACCTGAGAATGCTGAGTAAGCACAACATTCCTCTTTCGCCTGACTCAAATGACCAGTCAAATACTCCTGACAAAGCAGTGACTAGGAGTGTCCTACAGTGCTCCAACACTCTCCAATGGACTTTCTCCACATAGACATTTTTTAATTCTCTCACCCCCTCAACCCCCTTCAATCATTTTGGAGTTGCAACCCAGCACTGAATTAGTCTCATTGCCATTTTTGTTTTTAAAATATATTTATCACAAGGTACCTTTACAAAATTATTTCCTTTTTGTAATAAAGCTCAGTTGCTACTTCAGAAATATACGATGCAGTTTTGTAGTTTGCAATGTCTTTCTAACCTGTTTTTAACTCGGCAAAACAGGTGCCTGTTGATACAGGTGTGTGAAATGGAAAGTGGAGCAGTCATATCAAACCAGCTCTCTACACAGCTTCCACGTACCAAACTCTGCAGCCCTTATTTACATGGAGTAAATACAAACTTATGCCAGGAAGGATATCAGGGGACCCGATAGCAGATTTCTGACTTAAAAAAAACAACAACAACAACAAAAAAACCACTTTATCACATACTTAACATTACATAGGAAATGCCCCAGTCAATTCATGTGTATAAGAGTAGGGCTGGACAAACAAATAACTTTTTGGTTCCACTGCAAAATCAAAAAGGGGGAGGAAGAAAATCATTCTGGAGCAACTTGAGGAAAAAACAAAATATTGTCATCGCATAAAAACAAAAACTGAAAAGTAAACATTACTTCGGGTTTTTAAAAATGTATAATTTTACCATAAACTAAACATTATGTTTTAGCTTTGGGTATGCATTTGTTTTATTGGGGGGGGGTTGTTTTACTTTTAAAAATTTAAAATGTAAATTTCTGCATAAAATGTCATTTGGAAATGAAAAGTGGAAAGATGTCTTTTAAGCAATGTCAAAAAGAAAAACACATGTAATTTCTTTTCTATTTACTTTTTTTTTTTTTTTTTTTACCAAAACCATTAATCAAATTGGACCCATACTTGCAAACAGTTTTCATCAACTTAAAGTTGCATTTTTTGACAAGTGCTGCCAAGTTCTGCTTATGTGTTTTGTTGAACTTGGTAATGTATTATTCAGTATGAGAAAGAGTGATAGAATTGGACCTTTTATAAATAGTGAACAGGAAGAAAGAATGCTCCCTGTACAAAGAGACATTTTAAAATGCATTAAGTAATAATTTTCTATCAATCCTAGCTTCATGATTTTTTGCCACAGAAAGCCAGCTATTCTCAGTTTAACCCATTCCAGTCGGTCTTGTCATTTTAGCTCCAGTGCCATAACACAATTTAAAAAACACAACAAACAAAAACAAAACAAAAACACCTCTGAAGAACTAAAGGAAGGACACTTTCTTTTTCCCCAAGGAAAACTCACAGAACATAACAGGCCAAATCTATTCTTAAGTACATCATTGTAAATCCAGAGTAAATTTACCAAGTTTACATATGTATTGTAGAAAAACAAGAAATACTTGACAGTTAGACCTTTTCACAGATAAATTCATCAAAAAGTAGCTAACACTTGAGTAGCAGGACAAATTATCCAGTAAAATGTTAGGTTCTCCAAGGATGAGCTAAAAGAAAGAAAATCACCACTGGGTGCATCTCTCTCTTCAGGGGAAAAGAGGGAAATAGGGAAGAAAAGTATGAACTTCTGCCTAAGACACTGGACAGGGACTTAAAGTCATATGGCTATGTCCATACATACATCATTATTTTGAAATACCCCATTTCGAAATAAGTTAATTTGAATTAACAGTTTGTTAATTCGAATTAAGGGAAAACCTGCCTTCGAAATAGCCCTTGTTTCAAAATGGTTATTTCAAAACAAGGCAGTTTGGACATGTTGTTTCGAAACAATGGTGTTGTTTCGAAACAACGTGTCCAAACGCCGTTGTTTCAAAAGAACCATTTCGAAACAATGGCTATTTCAATTAGATGCGAGGTTTAACGGTTTCAAAATAATGGCCATTATTTTGAAACAATGGGTTCCGTTGTTTCAAAGTAATGGTGCGTTGTGTGGACATGCCATTTCTTATTTCAAAACAACCTCTGTTGTTTCAAAATAAGAAGCCTGTGTGGACATAAATAGACTGTAAGGTCAGAAGAGACCAATATGATCTTCAAGTCTGACCTCCTTCACAAAGCAGGCCACAGAAACTTACCCATCCACTCCTGTAATAGATCCCTAACCTATGAACCCATTCCTGTAACAGATCCCAAACCTATTACTCCTGCAATAGATCCCTAACCTACTCAAATCCTCAGATCATGAGTTCAAGACTTTAAGGTAAAGAGAATCCACCAACAATTGAGCTGTGTCCCATGCTACAGAGGAAACTGAAGAAACTCCAGAGCCTTTGCCAGTCTGCCCCAGGAGAAAATTCCTTCCTAAACCCAAATATGGTCATCAACTAAACAGAGAGCATGAGGGCAAGACTCTGTAGCTGGACACACAAGAAGAAATTGTCTATAACAGCTCAGAACTGCCCCCCATCAAATGTCCCATCTCAGGCTTCTAGCACATCTAGCAGTAGTCAAAGATCAGTCAATTGCTAAATTAGGCTGTCCCATCGTATTATTCCTGTCATAAGTTTACCAACCTCAGCTTTTTTTGTTCCCACAGCCAGGGCTGTAACTAGGGCAAGGAGAATGGGGCTTGGCACCAGGTGTGCCAGAGCGGCTCAACTGAGCTGCTCTGTTAAAGGGCGTGTTTTGTGCCACGAGCCCCAAGCACTGCTAATTGCAAGGGGTGCATCCTAATCAGAATGCACCCCAGGCGCTGAAACAGAGCATTATGGCTCTGCCCACAGCTGCCTTGGAAGGCAATTCCAAAACTTCACACTTTTGATGGTTAGAAAATTGCATCTAACTTCAAGTCCAAACTTCCCATGGCCAGTTTATATCCATTTGTTCTTGTGTCCACATTGGACCTGAACTTAAATAATTCCTCTCCCACCCCGGCATTTATTCCTCCGATGTATTTGTAGAAAGCAATTGTATCTCCTTGCAACCTTCTTTTAGTTAGGATAAACAAGCCAAGTTCTTTGGGTCTCCTCTCACAAGGCAGGTTTTCAATTACACAGATCACCCTAGTAGCCCTTGTATGCACCTGTTCAGGTTTGAATTCATGTTTCTTAAACATAGGGGTCTAGAACTATGCACATTATTTCAGGTGAGGTCTCACAAGTGCCTTGTATAACAGTACTAGCACCTCTCTCTCTCTGCTGGAAATCCTCCTCTGCTGCATCCAAGAACCACATTCACTTTTTTCATAGCCACATCCCATTGGAAGCTAATAGTCATCCTATCATCAACCAGTACACCTAGCTCTTTCTCCTTCTCCATCACTTCCAACTGATGAGTCCTTAGCTTACAGGAAAAAAAAAATCTTGGTTTTACTCCTTAAATGTGTGACCTTGCCCTTTCCCCTATTAAATTTCATTCTATTCCTATTACTCCAGTTTACCAGCTCATCCAGATCTTCCTGTATGATATTCTGATTCTTCTCTACATTGGATATTCTGATTCTTCTCTACATTGACTATACCTCCCAAGTTTGTGTCATCTGCAAACTTTATTAGTACACAGTCTCACTTTTTGTGCTGAGGTCACTAATAAAAAGGTTAATAAGACTAGCCCCAAAGCCAGTCCCTGTGGTACACCACTAGTAATTTCCCTCTAATCAGACAGTTTCCCTTTCAGTATGACCCATTGTAGTCTCCCCTTTAACTGGTTCCTTATCTACTTTTCAGTTTTCATATTAATCCCCATCTTTTCCAATTTAACTAATAATTCCCTCTATGGAACTGTATTAAACTCCTTATTAAAATCTAGGTAAATTAGATCCACTGAATTCCCTTTGTGCAAAAAAAATTGGTTATCTTCTCAAAAGGGAGGAGAACAGATTGGTCTCGCATGATCTACCTTTTATAAAGCTATGTTGTATTTTATCCCAATCACTGTTAATTTCAATAGCCTTACCACTTTCTCTTTCAAAATTTTTTCCAAGACCTTGCATGCGACAGACAGGCCTGTAGTTACTAACAGGCCTGCAGTTACCCAGATCACTTTCCCCCTCTCATCCAGCCCCCATCCCCTCCATACTTCTCAAAATAGTACCAGGCAATTAGATTTAAATTCCTGACTCTGCTACAAGTAAACTGTGTTTCCTTTGCCAAGTCGCTTATTCTCTATGGCTTAGCTTACTGGTGATAATAATACATTTGTTACTGAGCGGATTAATGTATTAATGTTGGTGAGGTGCAGAAATTCTACAGTTTCCAAAGGGATATCCATGTTAGTCTAGTCCAGCAAAAAAAACAAGGAGTTGTGTGGCACATAAAGACTAACAGGTTTATTTTTCGCATAAGCATTCATGAATGTGTTCAGTACCTGGACTTATAGAAGGGAGTTGCTTTGCTAATGAGGGGTCACTAGGCTTCTCTGTAGGGGAGAGGAAGGCCTAATGGGCACAAGCTACATCACACATCAAGAACCAGTCTGGAGTAAGAGCTTCTTAGTTATCACAAATTATTCAGGGCTAGATTGCCAAAGGATATTTAAACACTTCCTATGGAAGTCAGGCACCAAAATGTCCTTTAAAATTTGCCTATTTGATGGAAATTCAAGATTTTTTAAAATAAATCTGCCAATCTCCAATCTCTTATTACTATATACAGCTTTGATATACAACACAAAGAAGATGCAAACACCATTATTTCACACAAGAACATAAAGCAGCTTTCATCTTCATTACACCAGAGAGGTCTATTGTTAGTCAAGTACACTTGAAACATTAACTGATACCTCAAAGCAACTAAAGTATTTATGATGTGGCTCAGTGGTTTTTACTTATGCCTCTTCAGGACATCAAGTGACCACAACACAAGTCAGAAAAAAATTAGTGCCTGTTTCTTATTAACCATCCAGAATTCTACACTGAGACAAGTGAAAAACAAGTTTATTGCTAATTTCAATCAATTTCATTTCTAAGGCTTACTTGTCATGAAAAATAAGAGTCCAGTGGAAATGGACAAGAGGGTTCTAACAGAAAAACAGACATGTTGTTTCTAATATAGAGTCAATTGTTTTCATTCATATACCTACGTTCTGTTATGCATTAGAATTATGGTTTACTCACAAAGGCATACACAGTTTGTAAAGCTAATAATTTATAAGGGATTACAGTGGTGTTCATTACATATGGTTCAAAGCAAAGTACACACACACACACACACACACACACACGTACATCATTCTTTTTAGGCTACAATTTGAAAGCCAGGGCAAAATATTCAGGATGCAGAGGTTTTAGTCATGCAAATCTTATTAATGTTAAGAGTTATGAGGCAAAATACAGAAGCAATGCTTTAAAAGATTTTTATAGCCCTTGCAAATTGTTGAAATGAAAACCTTTCCTGCCATTTAGCCTTTTTTTATTTTTAATATACAACTCAAAAACCACAGATGTCCACACACACAGCATCATGTAAACACAATAATATTAACATCAGAAACATACTTTTTAAAATGAAAGACATGGGAAGGCAAAGAATGAGAGCAGAAATAAGAGATCTATTCCAGGCTGTGCCATGGATGTCTCCTTCAACCTTAGCAGACCTTTGTATCTCAGTTTCCTTACCTGTAAAATAAGGAATCATCTGATGGGAAGCACTATGTAAAATGTATTTTTTCCTTATTTATAATGTATTTATTAATTATTTTTATTCTATTTTATTCTCTTATATTTATGCATGATAGACTTTACCTGGAGAAATTCAGCTTAGTTTTTTTGTTCATTTATAAAAAAAAAAATCTATGTTTGCCAGAAAATTAACTAAGGTTTGCAAGCCTTTCCGGTGAATCGAAGCCAGTTGCTAGGCAATTGTGAACTGAGATGCAGATGAATCTCTTCCTCATAGAAGGAAATCGTTGCATAACTTGGAACCTTTATTTTGTGTCAACTGGAAACCAGGAAAACTTAATTGTTTTCCCCACGCTTGTCTTTGAGACTTCAACTTCATTTGAACTTAAACCTCAAAGAGAAAAATCACAGACTGTAAAAAAGGAACCAAAATTAAAATAAAGGTTGGAGAAAGCCTCACCAAGCCAAAACCACTATGTTTCCCAACTTCTACTTATATGTTCCATGGTTTTGTTCTTTCTTCTGAGATTTTACTTTGATGTAGGTTCTAGACTCCACAGGAGGCTTGATGCATTCTTCCAGCCAGTGATCTGCCCAAAATGGAGATATACAGTGCAACGTATTATAAATCACATCAGCCTGATGACATTGGCAGATCAGACATTAATTCATGCTTAGTCCTGTACATCTCACTGAATACTGACAAATACATAGCTGGAAACTGGTATGGCTCATCTGTGCGTTCATACTATTAAAATAGGTATTAGATTTATAAAAGAAAAAAAAAAGTTAAATTTTCAGACTTTCTGAAAGCTTGCATTAATTGAACTTATAGCTGTATACCAGTTTATAAGGTAATATTAAAGCATTTGTTCTGTACTTACACAAGTATTTGCTCTGAGACTTTAAACACAATCAGAAAAGAAGCATTAAAAAGCATGAAATACTAGTTTTCTACAACAAGTATCAGAAAGCCCCTAGGAACCAGGCAAACCATTGTGGAACATCAGAGGCCAAATGACTTTTTTGATTGCTCCCCCACACTCCTGATGACAAGGCATGCAAGTGAACTCATTCCATCAGCTTGAACTCTGGAGGAGAGAAATACAAGACCCTGACAAGTACAAACTGTATCTCAATGCTGCTTGAATGCTAAGAGGGTGAAGATTTAAGAAGAAGCAAGGGACCATCAGCTGTTTAGCCTAGTAAGTTCTCAAGGACATAGAGCTGGCATACTACAGTGGGTTCTATTACCATTTGAAACCTAAAACTGTAACTCTATTTTGGTTTTTTTTTTTCCTCCCACAAAACTCATGCGATAAATAAATGTGTGAGTCTTTAAGTGCCACAGGACTCCTAGTTTGTTTTGCTAGACTAGACTAACACATCTACCTGCTTGGAATTTGTCACTTTTGTTTATGTTTACTTCTTTTAACTTTGCAAAAAGCTCACTTCTTCTTAGTTAATAAATCTCTAGCTAGTTTATTTCAGCTGTGAAGGGACATGCTCTCACTCTGATCAAGAAAGGACTGGCATGCTTTTCTAGGCTTGCTCAATACCAACAATATGCACTTGTTTGGAGGAGAGGACCTTAAAAGGGAAAACCTGCCACAGGAAGGGATAGTGAACAAGAATAAGGCTGCCTTGCACAGATAGAGACTGGCCAACCAAAAGGGAGACAGAGGTAGATCTCACTCATCACAAAGCTGCATGACCAAGCCCCAGAGCAGTATGCTGCTAGAGGAGAGCCTGGAGATAGACCCCATATTAGATTAAAACCAAAGGGTTGATCAGGGAATATTTCCTGTTATCCAGGTCACACTTGCCCCCTTTGTGCAGACCCTGTCTCCCATAACAGAAAAGAAGAGAATACTTTTGCTTGCTCAGAGAACACTCTTCCCCTTGAAGATCTGCTTGGGGGTTAGGGGAGGAACAGGACATTATAAAAGGACCAGAAGGAGGATCTTAAGTGGACTTAAGGGAGTCCTTGCCCCCCACACTACCCTACAACAGGGTTGGCTATAAGAGTTGTCTTTGCTAGGAAATACAAGGTAAAACTAACCCTGAGTAAGTGACTGGTCCTTTGGGACTGGGAGTATAGCAAAATGGAAGGGGTAAGCCCCTTAGCATCTCTGCCAATCCCCTGCCTCCTCAATTACCTGAGCTGGAATAAACTGGACCAGCAGAGCCGTGAGAGCAGGGAGAAGGGTAACAACTGAAGATGCTAATTAACCCAAGCTGGAACCAGTGTTAACAAGGGGAAAGTGGGAACAGCTATTCCCCTAGCCAGAGGGAACATATAAACAAGCCAGGCAGAAATGAGAGAGAGATGGCTAGGAAAAAGGGTAGGAGCATCATTCCTTAGTTGGCCTCTTGACCAAAATGGGACAGCAGCCCAGAGCCTCAGGCCAAGTAGGTCTGATTCAGGAATGGGAACTGTATCATCACACTGTAAGTAAACAAGCACTGAGTGCTGCCTATAAATCCAGTTATTACAGAGGGGGAAGACCACCCAGAGCATCTGGAGGGCAGAAGTGCCTGTGGCAATCTGATACTGGGAGTAACCTCAACATTGGTGTCAGGGACCACTTACCACCATTACAGGCTTGCCTAGGTGGCAAGATAAACCAAAGTCCTCAGAGGGACTGTCTGTGGCATCATATTATGGCCATTGCAATGCTTGGGGAGCTAACACCTGGTAGATGAAATCTAACTATGTAAAACACATAGTCTGTTGTCTGTCTGCTGGTTTGCAATAGTCTGTTCTGAGACTGGTACTCCAGTTTGCAAGTCACTCCAGAGACCTTGAAAAGCCTCTGATGCCACTATCTCAACTAACTTAATTTAAACAAATGCCAAACAACTTGTCTGGTAAGACTCTGTTGGTTGCTCAACCTGACTCAGCATGCTAACTTTCAGCTAAAATTAATGTGAAGAAGAGAGGGCTGTTTGCAAAGCTTCAAAAATACTCATTTCTATAGTGTGTCAACTCCACTGCTCCTCTCCCGTTCATGTGGAAATCATGGCTCCCTTCTAACCTCTTGCTAAATTTTCCCCTTCAATGGTCTATACCAAGAACATAAATATACCTCTGTTACTAATGCTAACAATTCTTAAACATATAATAAAAGCATGTGTGTGCTGTAAGATTAACGTATGACCAATACAGAAGTGTCATCACACCTCACACTCACAAACACTGTTGTGCATGTGGTACACAGCTGTGGGAATGTTGCCAAGATACTCAGTTCCATTTGAAAGGTGCTCTCATTAAAAATCTAGCTTTTCAAAACTATGTGTTTCCCTCCCTCTTTGTTTTTAATGTTACTTTTTTATAAAGCAATAATAAAGGAATACACTTGAATAAACAAGCTATGGCACAGGAAACGTAGGAGGAGAATTTTTTAGTAATTCTTGAGTCAGCCAAACTACCAATATAGTATTTGCTATTACAGCTTTATCACAGTGCATGGATAAGTTGTGGCTTCAGTGGCCATTAAACATCAACCATTAAGGCTGGGATTTTCAAAGGAACATAAAGCAAGTGGGCTGTCCAATTTGCACTGAAATACAAGAGGTTCCACAAAAAATTCTAGCCTACTTTTCCCCATATTTTAATCTGTTTTAATAGATTTTCCTTCTAGGGCAAGTTCCAAATGGGCAGCCATATTAGCCTCTTCAGCAAAACGAGCAAGCAGTCCTGTGGCACTTAAAGACTAACAAATTTATATATTACATGAGCTTTCATGGGAGAAAATCCCACTTTGTCAGATCTCCCATTTTCAAAGCGTCTGACAAAGTGGGATTTTCTCCCATGAAAGGTCATGCAATAAATTTGTTAGTCTTTTAAGTGCCACAGGACTCGTTGCTCCTTTTAGGGCAATATATCTTCATAGACCTTCAGCTGAAATTACTACTAAAAGTGATAGTAGTTTCTCTTATGAAGACACCTCCCCTTGAAGAACTAGACTGAGACCACCAACATATTTCATGTACAGTCTAATTGTCATGGCATTCGGTAATTATCAAATTGGGCCAAATTTGAACTTGTGAGCTTGTGGTGAAATTTTCAATGTGTCACTAGAAAAATTATTTTTTTCTACTGTGGCCCCAGTTTGTAAGGAAAATCTTTCAGGCCATATTCAAGGAAAATGCCCATTGAAGTCAAATACTCTGCCTGTCAGACAGCAGAAGAAACAAGTACTGAATGATTGTTTATAGTTATCACTGTATGCACAACACTGTTCCCAATTCTTCTTAAGCATATTAGGACCAACCTAATCATGTGACTTGTACTTGGCTCTCTTCTGAATTCTCCCTAGGTTTTTATGGTAGAGAAGACTCAAGATGTGAGAAGACTTTGTTACACCAAGAAAGCTATAGACTTATTGCCATAACTATAAAACATATGAAGAGCCAAATGTACAAGAGCCTCAATATGGGCAGCTCTCCCACCAAATGCTACGAAAGATGTTTATCTTGCTCATGTATGTGGACAGAGACTATTTTGATTATATGTTCGTGGAATACTAACATTTTTCCTATGTACTCTGGGATCCAATGTGGAGTTGTAATTTAGAACCAAAAGAATGGGATTTTCTCTGGTCATATGTGGAGCCTACAGGTGAGTACAGCTTTGTCAGTGTCAATATTTGGGTGAAGTAAGGGTACACAATTGACCAGCTCTGAGCAATTCAGAAGTAGAAGAGCTCTGTTTCCCACAGGAACAGAAAATAACCAACACCTCACTACACCATGTATTAAAATGTTTATTTAAAAACTAGAGATAGAAGGTAGGTGAGGTAATATCTTCTATTGGACCAATTCATTTTGGTGGCACAGAGAAGCATTCAAACTTACACAGAGCTACTCAGAAAGCTCAAAAGCTTGCCTCTCAATAAAAATGTTACCTCACCAACCCTGTCACTCTAATATCCTGAAACCAAAATGGCTACACCACCACATACTTTAAGGTTGTATAGCAGGATATCAGAAACAGTACCACATTTGCCTCTAGTTGTCCAGACCCAATAGGGGGAAGGTTGGCTCTAGCACCAGCCAGGGTCAGCCCTAGGATATTTGGCAGATCCAGAAAAATGATGCTTTCATCACATTAGCAACCTAACAGAACAGCTTTAAACAAAAAGGCAGGATAATAGAGAAACCAGCAGTCACCACCGCTTCCCAAGGGGATACTAACCCTCCTTTATCCCTGGGAGGGTGTTTTCATTGAGACAAGAGCAGAGCCTTGCTGTTCTGCCAGTTCCCTAGAGGTGAGGTATGTCCCTCAGTCAGCAATACTCCATTTCTGACTACCCTAGGAGTGGAAGTCTAGCAGAGACACTCTCTCTGTTATAGGCAGCAGGTTGTATACCAGGAATGTATGCAGTAGCCCAAACCTGCTTGGCAATGCCTATCTTCTTAACTTCTGTACTCATATGGCCACAGTTACTGCAACACCTGAGCATATCACAAGCCAGCATATTTATCCCCACAACACCCATGTAAGGTAGAAGAGTGCTTGTCACAGGGAAATCCCATCTGCAGCATGATCAGGTAAGCATTACCTAGGTTTTCCCTTCTGTGGTTCCCAGAAACAGTCTGAACATAAATAGCCCTTGTAAGGTTAACTTTTTAAAAAAGAAAGTCTGTGTACAATATTTATAATATATATCATATCTATAGAAAAAATAACATAATAAAAAATAATAATAAAGACCCATAACAAGCCATGTCCCCAACAGTCTGACAGCCTCAGTACCCCTCCTGACACTCAGGCTCTCCACAGATTCAGTGTCTCCGCACACATAGTCCTCGGTCCACTCCAGTCTTCTGGATCAGAGAGCCAGCAAACATTTCCCATTATGCTGTCAGCCTTCAGGCTCTGTAGCTTTCTCTGGCTAGGGCTGCCTGGCTCAGGAAGGCCAGCAGGCTAACTCCTCTGCTGGTCTCTTAGCTCTCAGCCCATTTCAACTTCCTACGTCCGGAAACTAACACTCGTACCCAATTCTTTCTCTTTCTAGGGAGTGCCTGCAAACCCTTCCATACTCTGCAGATGGTCTTCCCCAGGCTGCTCTTCCTGTCGCTTTTCCCCACTGACTCTCCCTCAGAGCTCTCAGGCAGCTCTGACTCATTGGATTTCATTCCCTTCCAGGAGCCCTCTTAAGCCCAAACAAGAGTCAGCAGAGTCACAGGTACATAGGCAGGACAGCTGCCATGGACAACAGCTTTCAAAAGGCACCATACTGCTCAGAGTTTGTGTGTGGTTTTTGCTCTGCTCATTGACTAGCCAGCTTGACTGGCTGGGGAGCAAGGACCATAACATTTTCCATCTTGACTAGCAAAAAGCCTAAAGCTACTCTACACACTGGCCTCTATCCACATAAAGGACAAGTATCACCCTATGACAGTGTTATCTACATCTTACAGACAGAGAACTGAGGTACACAGACTAACATGTTTGCCCAAAGTCACACAGAAAGTCTGTGCTAGAGCAGGGAAATCAATGTGGGCATCTGAGGTCCAGGCTCCCACCTTAACCACTGGACCATTTTTCCAGAATCCCATACAGGTTACTCACAGCTGAGTCCAAATAGAGCATAAGCAAACACTAATATGTTCACAGGGTTTGTTTTTTTGTGGGGAAGCAGCTGGGAGGAGGGATGCAAGGGGGGAGTCTTTTGAGCCTGAAATCACAGTTATGCCTTCTGTCACTGTGGCAGGGAAGATGCCAGCTCTTTATAGTGTCCAATAGCACTCTAGTAACTCCATTCCAGCTTTTGGAGTTGCAACAGCTATGTGAAGAAGAGCAGATTATTTTTTTCCCCCAAAGAGTAGATGTGATGGACCGGAAAAATACCGGCACTGTATTTGATGACCTCTTCAGGGTCTTCCAGTTCTACGTTTCTAGCATACAATAATGTAAGACACAGATTAGAAGGGTTAAATGTTGGAATCAGATAACATTAACAACAAAATATATAGTATGTTACAAGTGCATTAACCAGCAAGAATAGTAATGACAGGGGGTAAGAAGATGAAGAATTGCAAGAAAAAATTAGTTAGTTTTCAGCAAGGTAGTAATGGAAAGTTCCATTTTCCTGAAATGTTACCATGTCTTGTCTTGCAAAGGTCTAAATAAGACATTCATTTATAATAATTTTGCACCCAGGCTAATAGAATTATAGATTGGACCTCCACCATTCATGCCTCAGGAAAAATCTTTTTATCTTCAAACAGCAAGTTTCAAACTAGACAATAGTTATTGTTAAAATGGGGGGGGGGAAATCCTAGTCACAGAGGTAAAAGTAATAGTGTAAGTATAAGGAGTCAGAATTGGAGAAAGCAGGTGTATTTCCATTAAATACAATTAATTCCCTAAACTTACACCACTTCTGAATATGAGCCTGTTACTTTAAGCTGAAATTGTGCTACTTACTTTAATACCAATTTACATGCCAGAAAAGTTACATAAAATGCCATTTAATAATATGAAAAACTGTATATTCATGCTCATCATAGTTGTGTTTTCCTGTTTTCCTTTAAACTAAATGTCCAAAAAACTTAATAGAAAAATTGAAGGTATATCAAACAAATTATGTAACAGAAAGTATTATTCTGTCTTCCAGTGTCATTAAAATCACTCTTAAGAGACGTGCACTTCTGCTGTTTTCTGTTCCTGTTACATTTGGGCACATTAGTTCAACAATTCACATGTTATGTGAATCATAGAACACACAGCATTTTACTACTTTGGCATCTTCACTGCACTGTGATGTTATTAACTGGCTATTCCATTTCTTTTCTGTTTCAAATCTCCATAACCTACAGCAAGGGTCTCACATACGTGGCCCGCAGGCCACATGCAGTCCCTAAAGCTATTTCCTGCAGCCCACAATGACACTATTTTTACAGTATTTGCAATATCGTTGTATGAAAAGGTTTCAGTGGTGCAGCCCTTGGGCTAACGTACTAGCCCTCATGCAGCCCTCTACTAGTCCTCATGAGGCCCTCATGGTGATTTGAGTTTGAGACCCCTGACCTACAGTATGTAGAAGGGATAGATTATTTATCCAGTGACTCAAGAGAGGGTCACAAAACTTAAGATTCCCCCTGTTCAACCACCACCACCATTCTTTCCAATTCTTTCTTATTGCTGTAATAAAATGTGGGCAACATGAGCTATACATTCTGGCCTCTTAAAGAATGATTATGTCAATGGAGCAGAGCAGTGAAATGATATCCTCCAGTCACTGATAGGAGCAGTAGCCAGTTCAGTGGTAAAGCATGCATTTGAAATAACCAATCTATCCTTTATTTGGATGTGTCTGAATTTTTGGCACCTAGATGCCATTGTAAGGGGAAGGTAGGTAGATCTTTTACATCTATTCAGACCACTGCTAACATTTTGTAATAAAGAAGAGAACTGGACTTATTATATATCAGAGATTCATTCATATTACATGGTATTGCTGCCTGTAGAACCAGAATACTATAAATTGGCTCCAGTGATATAAGTGTAGGCACCTTCTTCCTCAGTTCTTTTGGGTGTATTCAGAATTTTATCTTCTTATTTTAGTCTCAAAATAATTTATATTCTATTCCTGTTAACTCATACAGAGTCAAGACAGCCATGGACAACTCAATTCCCTTCTGTTTCATGTTTTAGCAAAATTATGAAGCAATTTTCAATTACACAGCTAAATTTAACTGAGGATAGAACTTGGCCTGCAGAATCTTGATTTCTAGGGATCATACATAAGCCAAAAGGACATAGTCTGACTAATGTTACACAGCCCTCCCTACATGACAGGGAGGTTTACAGCCCTCCCTCCATGACACGGTCTACCTGCTTCTGTTTCAGCTTGCTGTTATGCAAAGTACTTCTCTTTTCTGGGCACCCCCTTAGAGCCCTGAGTTCTTCCTTACATCTCCAGCTGGGAATTGGAGTCATTAGCTGCCACTTAGCTGGTTCCCAATACCTACTTCAGCCAGGGCTTGCTGCCCTGCTGGCTCAGCGTTAGTTGGGTGGCCACTGAGACAGAAAATTGGATGTTATAGACTTCTGGGACCAATGTGACCTTGCATGCACAAAGTGAGCCACCCCAGCTGACAGGATGCCTGAGAAGTCACACAGAGGGGAAGGATTTGTACACTCTTCAGAATAGCTTCCTCCATATATGATAGCAGACAAAACCATGTTCTGGTTTGTCTCAGTACCAGATAAGGGACAGACCCCATAAAAACAGAAACTGAACAGCATAAAAAACAGATGAATGGCCTGCAGAGTGGGTAGACCATCCTGCTTCATGCCATCTTTCTGGTCTCTCTGAATGCACCCCCTCAAATGACTGGCTTCTTCCCTCACAGAAGCTGCCTACTAATAAGCAGTTGGCAAAGGCATGGTATGGTACCTGGAGTCTAAAATGGAAAACTGTCAAGATTCTGCTGTTAAAGAGGTAAGGCAATCAAGTGTAACATCTGCAGGAGAGCAAGCAAAAAGAACAGAGCCCTACAGCCATGACAGCTGATCCAGTAAAAGATATTACTTCACCCACCTTGCCTCTATAGAAATCCAGTAAGCAAGCCACATTCTAGAGGTATAGATCAACATTTACTACCAAGTACCTCCCATTCATCAAACATATTTTACCCAAAACTTACTGTACCACAATTAATGGGAAGCTCCTAAATATCATTTTATAGTCACCTTGCAAAGCAGAACTAGACTGTCAGCTATATTCATCATGTTATAGTTGCATAACTAGGGATAGGCAAACTGGAACAAATAGAATCAGAACCAACCCATGACTACATCCAAAAGGTGTGATGAACCTGAACTGTAACTGTTGAAATTCAAAAACCTTTGGTTAATTTGCCTCTTATATTTTTCTATTCCTTCTGCTTCCTGGTTTCTGCTGATACTAAAAATGTTAAAAAGCTCAATTACCACATGCACTGATTTGTATATCTTGGCATTATCAGACATGGATAAATATAGGCGTGGAATTCTTGTGAGAAAGTCTGATCTAGCAAGATTTCCACACCACTCTGGGCTTACTGCAGAGGACTGTGTGGTTCATGTAAGCAGGAAATGTGCAATTCTCATAACTGCTCAAGTTCCAAAATGGCAGCTGTGTTAGTCTAGTCCAGCAAAAGAAGCACAGTCCTGTGGCACTTAAAGACTGACAAATTTATTTATCTTTTCGTTGGAGAAAAACCAATTTGTCAGATGCTTTGAAGATGCTGGAACTTACAGAATGGGAGGAAAATAAATGCAGGGGAGTGTAAGTCATGGGATCAGGTCACACTGTAACAGCAAATAAAAGCAGCTGTTAAGATTCAAACACTAGGAAGCAGCACATAGAGGAAGGTGAAGTCAAATCACCTGTTGTAATAGGAAAAGAATCCACAGTCACAATTTAATCTTGCTGCACTCAAGCAAGTCAACGGGACATCAAGACTTCAAAGAGAAACAGCTGAACAAGAACTGATATGCAGATTCAATTGTGTGAAAGCAGGATCTTTCTCCCCCTCTTCAAAGCATCAGAGGAAGTGGGGTTTTCTCCCATGAAAGCTCATGCAATAAATAAATTTGTTAGTCTTTAAATGCCAAAGGATTCCTTGCTTCTTTCATAACTACTCAGCATTTGCCAAATCCTGCTCTCATTGAAATCTACTCCTAAACTTTTTGGGAGCACATCCGAGTCAAACCTCCAAAACGCTATGTCCAACACTACAGCCTAGGACCATGAGAAGCAAGGTAACTTAATTAAGTTGATAGCTTTCCAGTTTGTAAGCATCCTAAATTCTGCCTGTTCTTATTGATCTCTATCTCTTTAAAATACAGACCACCTCTGCTTCTCAAATATTGATATATAGAATGTGAAATATCATAGCATACCTCTCTTGTGCGAGAAGACATAGAACAAGGATTTGGCACTTTTAAAACAGTTTCCTGGTCCACAGTTGCCAGTTTTAAATCAGTGACTCATTTAAATCAAACAAGTCATGCATCTTACATCTTCTGTGATATCAGCATGTGAATATTTGCATGCTTATTCAGCATATTACATGTGTGGAGCCTAATCAGGGACTAAGCTAGAGCTGATTTGTTTAAAGAAAGATACAACACTGCTTGCACATGTCAGCAGCCCACACAAGGCTCAATATAAATTCAGGGAACATGCACAGGTTTTTGTGAACTTCCATATTGCAGAGCAAGATAAATTTTGACTGAATGTTGCCATTACTTAAGTGTAGTAAAACTTACTGGCCTCTGCCCTATTTTCTGTTACTAGTTATTATTCCATGGCACCTCCTACCAGAAGTTACAGTAATGTAAAATAGTTATAAAACCATTTTGCCT
The DNA here is from genome assembly GCA_007922195.1 of Podocnemis expansa. Lineage (NCBI taxonomy): Eukaryota > Metazoa > Chordata > Testudines > Podocnemididae > Podocnemis > Podocnemis expansa. Next base: position 7,752,566 of record ML682069.1, read on the forward strand.
CCAAGTGTTCTTATTTGTATTCAGTATGAGAATTTAGATCCAGCCAGGCTCTATAGCTAAAGGTTAGAATTCCAGTTTCAACTTAAACAGTTTGTTCTGGCCAATAGTAATAAAAACATCGCTTGACTTAGGGATGAACTCTCCTGATGCCAGAAGAAAAACATCCTGCTTTGAACTTTCATATACTAACCTTCCCTAGAAATTTCAAAAAGTAGATATATAAATCACCTTGAAATCCTGGCAGATTTAACTATTCTTTAATATAGAAAACTGGATGCATTTTCTAGCAGACACACAAATGATAATACAAATAGTTAGGGACATTTACATTATATCATCAAGAATATGGTATTATGCCAAAAGATGCTAATGAGTTCCATCAAGTGGGTCTTGGATCCAAAGCCAAACATAGACCTCATTAAAGCCAGTAAACATGCCACACACTCTTCAGGTTCAATAAAAAGAAGAGGTCAAGCCTCTAGATAATGAAAAACAGCTTTGAACAATAGTGATGACTACCCCAACCAATAGGCCATATTTCCAAACCAAAGCTAATGCAGGTGAATTAACAAGGGTTCCAATATTAGCATACGGGCTGTGTTGAAGGCAGAAACTCATGAGGATTTGACTCAGAACTTGCTGGAATGGGGGATTTATGAGCAAAGAAATGAACTACTGTATGTTTTATTGTTTTCAGAAAAATCATAGCTTGTGTACCTCTTTTGTAAGTTAATTTCTGATCCTTATGTAACCCTCTCCCTGTTTGCCCTGGATTATTCGGGAGCAGGCAACACTCACATATGCAGAGGCGCCTAAGTTTGATGACAAAGAGATCCTGAGTTTCCCAGCAGTAATGTTGGGATTGTGAGAATCCCCTATCCACTCTTCTGCTGCAGTCCTTTTGCTTTATAGGAAATTAAACTTGGCGGTGCCTCCACCTGGCTGGGTCCAGTACACGCTCAGTGGCGTACCTTGGGAGCTTCCAGGACCAAATCCATGCAGCTAACAATAACCTGTGGGATGGGTCTAATCCAGATTTACTAATTATATGTATAATACATTCATGGTGCTTAATTGCATGTAACAAACCTTTACTTAACAAGGAAACATCATAACAGGATAGAACTGAATATTACTACTAATTTCAATACACAGGGGCAAGTAAATAAATCAGTGAGCAGACACAGAATACAGTTTAAAGGAAACTCATCTAACTAGCATTTTCACAGCCCTTTTTCCAACTCAAGAGGGCACACTTCCCAGAGTTCAGAACCCCAACCACTTGCTTGTGTGGGTGCATTTGGAAGGTCAATGAAGGAGACAAGGCAGCTCTCTGCTGGTCCAGGGTATCCACTCAGAACCATGGTGAAGATCCAGAGTGAGCCCAACCAATGGTCTGAAGTCCTGGCCTGGTTCAAAGGGATGGCCACACTGCCTCCCCTTAGGCCCAGTCAGTCTCTTAGTGGACTCCCTTGCTTTACAAGCCCTGCTCCAAATTGGAGGGTGGGCGGACAGACACTCACACCCTTACTGCAGATCCAGCTCAGCCAGCTCTAGGTTCAGACCCTGCTTGGGCTGAGTAAGCCACCAACCTCTGAAGCTCCCTGCTAGAGTGAGCCTCCAGCAGTCACAGGAACCCCAGGAGTGGCTTCAGGAACCCAAGGAACATTCACAGCAGCTTCCAGATTCAGACATGCCTCTCTCCCCCTCTGTGGAGACCCCTTTCATCCCCCTCTGCTTCCTGGAGAGGCAGCCAGGGTGCCTTTCTTTTTTTCCCAGGGGATCCTGGGAGTTGTAGTCCCTTAGTGGAAAACTTACAGCACATAGGAACTGCTTAAATGTTAACCTCCTACTTGATTTCAGAGGCCTGTAAAGTACAGGGTGGCTACACTTACATTAAGAATTCTGTGAAGTCCTGAAGGGTGGTTAATTGCTTGGACTGAAGGAACAGCAGTATTCAGACTTCATGTATGGTAGGTGAACAGAAATAACAATGAATGCATTGGGCTGTGCATAGGTTTAAGACAAATGAGCAAATTATTCCAAATTTATAACAAACCTGAGAATATTTTTGCCTTCTTCCCCCATCTGCATTTTGAAAAAACCCTGAAATTTGTTATTCAGAATAATGAATTTCTTCATCAAATAACTTTCTTAGCGTACATTCTTTAAAGCAGACAATTCAGAATTCACAGTTTATTTTATGAGCAAATAAATCCATAGTTACAGTCACAAGAGCTCTTGCCTAAAAATTCATGGGCATAAAAGCTATTTGTCCAAATGTTTGTGGGAATCCCGAGTCAGCTTAAGCAATTATGTTCAAAGAGGAGGGTTTCCAAAGTTTGCTCATTTTGCTTACAAATGATAAATCTACATGCAAATTATGGAATCGTCCCAATAAGTATTTAAATCATTTCACACTACATCATGCACTCTGAATGTGTCACTTATTTTTCAATAAAGTTTTAGATCCGTTATCCAAACTTTTCAACCTGAGACACAGACATGATTTCAAAGAGGTCAAGGGACCACAATCAAATCTCTGGGGCAGATTTTGCACCCGGCTCTATCCCCTTTGCATCATAAGTGCCCAGGGAAGATAACAGGAATTGGATATGTCTGCTCTACCTCCTTCTCCTCAGCCCGAGGCACACAGGAAGGGTGGAAAGGCTGGAAGGTATTGTTCTCCAGCTATACCCAGTACATGTGGTGCTCTTGCAGGTTGTTGTACCTTATACCAGAAGATGAAGTTGCTTGTAGGTTAGGAATATTTGAATAAGTTCTGGTGGAGGTGAATTTGTGGTCAGGTGAAGAGGTCGTGAATAATACATATGATACATCACATGGAAGTCACCATATATTTTTAGTATAGTTCATGCTAAAACACAGTCTCTTCATATACTAGAAAATAAGTGTAAAAGAAAGTGACATAAAACCAGGAGCTTAGTGTTCACAAGTATTCCTGTTTCTTACCAATATTTTCATTGTAATATTTTCATAGCCCTTGTTTAAGAAATAACATTGCATTGATTTGAATTATAACATTGTAAAGGGGTTGCACTCACCACTCTTGCATCTCCTGATGATTAGTCTGGGGAATCAGTCCTGCAGGTCCTAGCATCCCAATGCAGTTGTGCCTCGCACACCATTGCATCTCTCCCTGAGGACCCACATCTCTTCAAAGCCTACAGCATCCTCTGGTCATGCCAAATTCTGTGCTCTCTCCTCCTTCCAGGGGATTCTGCAGTTCCAGTCCAGCCACTTCATTCAGCGCCCATTCCTTACCTCAGGGCTCATCTGCTTCTTCTCTGGAGCTCACCACTGCAGTGTCTGCAATGCTGACCTTCCTCAGTCTGCAGGCCTTCCAGTTTTCCTTCCCCAAGCTCCCAGGCATGAGTGCTCTTTTTGTACTCTGTTGGCTGCCTATGTAGGACCTACTCAGCCCTGACTGACTTCTGGTATAGCCTCCCTAGGTCTTCATTAACCCTTTCCAGGATAATGTGGGACAGTTGCCCCACCACGAACAAATATTTAGATGTATAGAAATGTCGCTGTATAGAAATGTTATCACCAAGTTCTGCCTTCAGAAACATACACACAGCTCCTAGAGATTTCAATGGAAGTTGTTCACCAGGGTCTAAGAGAAGAGTTTGGCCACTGGACAGAATGGAAATCAAACCAGTATCTTAAATAGCTGTATACTAATGCAAGAATTATGGAGGATAAACAGAAAGAACGAGACATATTAGTGAATAAGCATAACTATGACATAGTTTGCATCACAAAGACTTGATGGGATAACAAACATGACTGGAACATTGCTAGAGAAGGGTACAGACTATTCAGAAAAAACACATGGGATGGGGGAAGAGAAGAGGCATTGCCTTGTCTATCAAAGATGTACACACTTGGGCTGCGGTTGAGATTAGCAGTAGAAATCTGACTTGAAAGTCTGGGCAAAGATAAAAGGGATAAAAACAGAAGTAATGTCATGGTAGGGGGTCTACTATAGGCCACCTACCCAGGAAGAAGAGGTGGAGGAGACATTTTTATTCTGTACTAAAAAACATCATCCAAAGCACAGTACTTGGCAGTGATGGGGGATTTGAACTATCCATATATCTTCTGGGAAGATATACAGCAGGGCATGGGTTATACAACAAATTCTTGGAATGCATTGGAGACAATTTTTTTCATTTCAGAAGACAGAGAAAGCAACTAGAAGAGAAGCTGATCTATATTTGAGACAGACAAAGAGGGAGGAACTGACAGAATATGAAAGTGGAAAGTAGTTTGAGTGAAAGTCATCATGAAACAATAAAGTTCATGATTCTAAGGAATGATAAGGGAGAAAACTGGCAGAATAAAGACAATGGATTTCAAGAAAGCAGATGTTAGTAACTCAGGAAATTAATAGATAAGATTCCATGGGAAGCAAGCCAGATGATAAAAACAGTTTGAGATTTGAAAGTTTTTCAAAGAAATTGGTAATGGCACAAGAGCAAACTATCTCACTGCATAGGAGAGAGATGAAGTATGGCTAGAGACAATGCCGGCTTAACCAAAAGATCTTTAATGCTCTGAAACTCAAAAAAGAGACTCCTACGAAGGGCCGAAACTTGGTCAAATAAGTGCAGGTTCACACATAGAAATTTACATCCGGACTTCTTTAGTGTATTTGGTGAAGAGACTCTTAAGATGACAGAAAGCAATCCTGTGAGCTTAATAACTCCACTTGCACAGAAAGTGTTAGCTATGTCAGCAGAAGAGCTATCTACATGGGGAATTAAGGTCAGCATATCTACGTTGCTCAAGTGTGCAGCTTTTTCACATCTTTGAGCAGCACAGATGTATTGACATATGTATGTACTGTAGACAGGGCCATCCCTAGCGAGGTACAGGGCCCAAGGTAAAGTTGGGACCCTGGAAGCAGCCAACCACCTCCCATCCAGTCCCAGTGCACAGCTAGGAAGCCAGCTGCAGCTGCCTATTAAGCCAGAACCCTGGTGGCAGCCACCTGTCTTCCACTGGGTCTCAGGGAGCAGTCAGGAGATGGACTGCAGCCACCTACCTCCAACCCAGTCCCAGCATGAAGCTGGGATCCAGGTGGCAACTGTCTGCCTCCCGGCCAGTCCTGGCACAAAGAAAGGCCCCCCAAAGATAATGGAGCAAATAATTAAGCAATCAATTGGCAAGCATCTAGAACAGTGGTCTCCAACCTTTCACCAGCAGATGGCGCACCACTCATAGATTTTAATGGCCACTGCCATTCAGGAGTTGATCATGATCAGCAGTTGGGGTCTGCTGATCTAGAAGATAATAAAGTGATAAGCAACAGTCAGCATGGATTTATCAAGAACAAATTATGTAAAACTAATCTGGTAGCTTTCCTAACAAAGTAATAAGCCATGTGAATAGGGGGGAGTGATAGATGTCATATATCTTCACTTTAGCAAGGCTTTTGATACTTTCTCACATGACCTTCTCATAAACAAACTAGCGAAATATAATCAAGATGGAGCTGTCATGCAGGCTGGATTAGAGAGAACATTTATGATATTATTTAACATAAATATTTCAAAGTTGCAATAATTCATATGACATAGGCAATGTCAGATAGTGTTAGAAAGGTTATAATTTGCAAAATCTGAAGATATTGTTTATGTGCAAGTGTCATATTTGCATTGAAAGTTATAAATATGTTTAATATATCTGTCTTGCAACTTGTGCTCTGTTTCTGGGCAACAACTCAGAAAGGATGACTGCAGCTCTAGCTGCTGTATGGCCCATTAAGGGAACTCAAAGGTACAATAAGCCCAGGAAAAGAACCCATAGACAACATCTTATGAGTCACTAGAATTTATTCATCTGACCCTGGACTCCATCTTATTTCTATTGTGGCAAGGTCACACCCCTTCTGGAGAGAAGGGGTGTGAGAGGCCTAGCCCAACAGTTCAAATCTTCTCTCCAAGTAGTATTGGTCACAGTTCAGTTAGCCCCCATCCAGGAAAATTCCTGGCTTTTGGCAGTCTATCAGGTACCCTCTTCCTGCTCCTGGCCCTGGGTCCCAGCTTACAGAACCTTCAGAGCAATGGAAGGACCAGCTGCTAGTCTCTTCCTCAGCCTGGGGAACATCCAAACTGAACAACAGCCTCAGCTTCCCCCCTCCCTTCTCCTAGTGGAAGCAGCCTTTATAGGCCTGGGGTAGCCCTTGATTGGGTGCAGCTGTCTGTAATTGGCCTGCAGAGGCCTTTTATTTGCAGCAAGGGAAAAGGGCCTTCACCAGTCTAGGGCTCCCATCCCAGTCCTGGTGTACTCTCCTGCAGGCCTGCTCCCTTGAAGGTCTTCCCCCCCAACACACCCCCACTACCCTTTTACTCTCTAAAAAAGATGAGAAGAAGACCATTTCCTGCCTTCCTGCTCCTAGACCTGCTTCTTCTGGTGTTCCTGTTGCTGTTCCACCTCCACCTGGACCTACTTCTGCTGTTCCTGCCACCACCTTGCTGTTGTGTTTTTTGTTGCCTCCTCCACCACTGCTGCTGCTGCTGCTGGCTGGCCTCCCTCCCCTCCCACTCCCCTGGCCTGTGGGGAGTGGGGGGAGGTAGAGAAGGAAGAGTACCATCACCACCACTGCTAGGAGAAAACCATCGCTTCTGCCAGCCAGCTAGTCCCTGCTGCCAGTTGGAGCCTGCTGCTCCCCAAGGACTTCTCACCACCACCACCACCACCACTGAGGCGAGGCCTCCAAAGAACTGAGACACTGTTGCTTGCAGCTGGGGGTAAGCTCCAAGAGACTGAGAACTGCATATCAGCATCACTACCCCCAGCTGCTGCTTTCTGGCCTCCCCTCCCTCAAGAAGGCAGCAGGCTCCCAAACCTGTGGAACATTCTTGCATTGTTTAAGCAGCAGGGACCACAGAGCCCACCCCAGCAACAGCTCCCCTGCCCCATAGCACAGCTCCCCCCTTTCCCCAGTGGCTGGAGGGCTCCCCCCCACTTGCCTTGCCCTCCAGCTGGTTCAGTGCCCCTATCCCCCACAGAACCCCCCCAATCTTTTAGCTTGTTGTGTTCCCTCGCCCCACCCCAGCCCAACAGTCTGTTTGCTCCACCCCTCCGTGGCCCCACCCCCTGCAGTCCTCACTACCTCCTTGCCCCACCCGCGGTTCCTCTGACCCCACCCCCAACTAGAAGCTAGCCCTCGCAAGCCCCTACTCACTTGTTTGTTTGTTTTTCCTCTAGTTCACTGCACCCCCTGACACCCCACTAACCAGTCTCCCCAAGTGCAGCCAGAGGAGCCGGCCCTCTTCCTGCCCCACACAGGCCCCATCCCTCTCGTAGGTGCCCTCCTCCCCAGCCCACAGCTCAGCGGGGAGGAGTGGTCTGCCAGCCTTCCCCCAGCACCTGCCATTGTCCCCCACCCTCCCATTGCTTGTTGTCCCCCCCCGTGTCCCTGCCCCAGCCAGTGCCCTCCTCCCTGACCCACAGCTCAGTGGGGAGGAGGGAATATCGCTAGCCCCCCCCCCCCATACTCCTGGCCCCTGCCCACCCATCCAGTCTCTGACGCCCCACTCCCCTCCCACAACCCAGTCTCCTCTCCTGTTTGTCCCTTACCCAGGGACATGGAGACTTTCCCAGCCTGCTCCCCCATCCTGCCCTGCGGCTACCCCCTCGACTGCTGCCGCTGCTCTTGCCACCACTAACGCCCCCAGCAATGGGGCACCAGCGGCAGCGGGCATGGGAGGGGCCTCCACCTCTGCTCCTGCTGCCACCGCCTCGGCCGGTCGAAAACACTGGCAGAAAAAGGCGAGCAAAGGCCCCGCTGTCACCGCGGCCACGGCATTGGCCACGGCCCCCTCGTCCCCCGTCCTTCCCTCCACCAGCTCTGTGGGCATCCCTGCACCCAGGGCATATGCCCAGGTGGCTGCCACCCCTCCACCCACTGCCGCACCATCAGCCCGCGCCGCCTCCTCGCCTTCCATCTCGGGTGGCCGGGGCCCCTTCTCCACCTTGACCAGGAGGCACGGGGTCCGTTGTCTCCTGGTGGCCGCCTCCCCACACGTGGAGACCTACGTGCGGGCGATGGCAAGGGTGGTGGGGCCCTCGGCCATTGTGGAGGCCTCCAAGATGTATGGGAAGATCGTGTTCTTCCTGGCATCGGAGGCCGCTGCGCAGGAGGCGGTGGTGAAGGGCTTGGCGGTGGGGGGCGTCTACGTTCCAGTGGAGCCCCTGGAGGACCTGGGCGTACGGGTAGTCCTCACCTCCGTCCCGTCCTTCCTCCCCAATTCCACCTTGCTTCCCCCTCTCTCCACTCTGGGGAAGCTGGTTTCCACCATCAGCCCTCTCCCACTGGGCTGTAAGGACCCTGACCTCCATCACGTCCTGTCCTTCCACTGGCAGGTGCGGATTCAACTGCCGCCAGCGGGGGCTCGTGACGGAGCGGCCCTAGAGGGGTCCTTCTTAGTGCCCCATCAAGGGGCACTTTATAGGATCCGCTATTCCTCGGGGGAGGCTCGGTGCTTCCTCTGTAGGGCCACGGGGCATGTCCGGAGGGACTGCCCCCTGGCCTACCACAAAGAGGAGGCAACTGAGCCCCCCGAGGCTGTGGCGGGCGCCAGCCACAACAGCGCCGGCAGCCCTAGCCAGCCAGCCACCAGTGCCGTCCCTCCTCCTCCTCCTCCCACCCCACAACCATCGGGGCCCTCAGAGGAGGGGGGGGGAGGTGGCTGGCCCCAGTCAGGGAGAGGGCTTACCCCAGGGGGAGGGTTCCCACCCCTCTACCATTCCGCCCTCGCTCCGTTGCCCCCCGGCACCATTCCCCTTGCCGCCTGACCTGCCCCTGCTGGCCAGCCCTCCACTGCCACCTCGGAGGACTGGGTGCTTGTCAAGGGGCGCGGCAAGCGGAGGAAGGTCCGTCCCCTCCCCTCCACGTCAGATGGGGAGGAAGCCCCCCGGAAGTCAATGCGGGGGGCTAACCGTCTGGCTCCTGATGCCGATGGGCCTTCCACCGCGCCCCCTGACAGGAACCAGCGGGAGGACCAGGCCGAGGAGATGGAGGCAGCAACAGAGGGGGGCAGCGCTGCCCCCCTTTCGGAGGCCCTTTCAGGTTCCCACCCCAGGGAGGCCGTGGATGGAGCCGCCCTCTCTGCCCCCGCGCTGCCCGTAACATCTGCGCCTGCCGCCGACGCCAAGGCAACTCCAACCCCGGTGTCTGGAGCGGCGGCACCCATGGCAGCGGGGAGTGCATTAGGCTCCATCTTTGCGGAGCTCGAGGTCCTGGATCTGACCCCAGTCACTGAGGGGGAGGACAATCCCCTCCCAGAGGGCCTTGAGCTGGGCGGCGACCTGCTGTTGCCACCCCCTCCCTGTCCACAGTCTCCTTTCCTCCCCACTGTCCCTGACCCCACCCCAGGGATGCCCCCGGACCTCTCCACCTGCCCGGCAGCACTCGGTGTCCCAGGCACCAAGCAGCTGGGCACCAGGGGATCGGGCCCAGTGGAACAGCCACCCCTTCCCTCCATCGATGATCCCACCCAGCTCTGCCCCTGGTCCGATGCTGAGGCCATGACCACCTCTCTGCACCTGACACCTGGGCCCAGCATTGGTGGAGATCCATCCCTAGGTTTACCCACCGCGACCCCTGTGCCCGGTTGAGGGGAGCCGAACCCCGGCGGTCCTACCGCCGAGGATCCTGCCCTTATCCCCGCCCCCGTTCCTGACCTGACCCCTGCCCCACCCACCGCCCCGCCTACTGTCATCTCGCCCCCCCATCCCGGACCCCACCCCTGCCGCTGACCCCTCCCCCAGGATCATGACCTTCCCCTTCCCTGCCACCGCCTCCCCGGGGATGGCATTCGTGTCCCCTACCCTGCCCGGGGCTGCAGTTCTCCTTCCGCCGCCTTTCCCCCTCGTGCGGGGGGCCGGGCTGGACAACGCGGCGCCTCCATTATCGGCGCCGCGAAGGGGCTCCCTACCCTGCCTGTCCATCCCGGCGGGCAGCGGGGCTGACACGGGGACCCGCCTAGAGGACGGCCCAGGGCCTTCCGCCCCGGATCCCCTGGCGCTGCGCGGCGAGCTCCGTGCCTTCCTGGCCGACACTCGAGGGGCCAGGAATCGGGTGCGGCTCACCTTGCAGCACTGGGGCAGCTTCCACCTCATCCTCTAGACCTTGAGGGCCATTCTGAAGGAGGGGAAGAGGACCGGGAGGCAGGACGCCGCAGCCTACCAGAGGGCCCGCGTTTTCCGTGACTCCCTCATGGCCTTTGGGGTGGGTCACAGATTGCTCCGCGGCCCGACGAAGGCCTAGGGCGTTCCTGCTGCTCCCGTGGATCCCCCCCCCCAGCCCTCCTCATGGCCCCTATCGCCTTTGCCACCTTGAACACCAGGGGCTGTAGGGTGGGTCTCCGCAGGACCTAGGTGCTCTCCTTCCTTCGGCTGTAGGGTGTTCCTGCAGGAGACCCACACGGATCCAGCTGCCAAGGCCAGCTGGCAGCTGGAATGGGGGGAACGGGGTGTTTCTGAGCCACCTGTCCCCCAGCTCTGGCGGCGTGGCCACCCTGTTCTCCCCCGACCTACAGCCCAAGGTGCTGGGGGTAGTCGAGGTCATCCCGGGCCGCCTGCTGCACCTCCGGCTCCATATGGAGGGGCTGGCATTGAACTTGGTCAATATCTATGCCCCGACATCGGGCCCAGAGCAGATGCCCTCTTTCCGGCAGGTGGCCGCCTTCCTTGACACCTTAGATCCGCAGGAGTGCCTGGGTCCTGGGGGGGGGGGGATTTTAACATCACCCTCGAGGACCAGGACCGCTCTGGGACTGAGCAGTACCAGGCCGCCGCCACCGTCCTCTGGGAGTTGACGGACCATCACTCCCTGGTGGATGTCTGGCGTGACCACCACCCGGACGACGAGGTCACCTTCACCTTCGTCCGGGTGGGGGCAAACTGGTCACAGCACTCCCGGTTGGACCACATCTACCTGTCCCGTTGCCACCTGGCACGAGCCCACTCCTCCAGCATTAGGCCGGCCCCCTTCTCGGATCACCACCTGGTGACCGTGACGGCTTCTCTCTCTCGGCGGAGAGGCCGGGGCCGGCCTACTGGCACTTCAACAACAGCCTGCTGGAGGATGTGGGCTTCGTGGCAGCCTTCCGGGAGTTCTGGCTGGCCTGGCGGGAACAGAGGCCCACCTTTCCCTTGGCACGGCACTGGTGGGACACCGGGAAGGTGCGCACCCGGCTCTTCTGCCGCGACTACACCCGGGGGGGCCAGCCGGCGGAGGGATGTGGTGATAGAGCAGCTGGAGCGGGAGGTCTTGGAGGTGGAGAGGCATCTGGCCACCAGCCCTGAGGACCCGTCTCTCTGCAGAGCGTGCCAGGAGAAGCGGGAGGCGATCCGGGCCCTCGAGGACCTTCGGGCGCGGGGGGCCTTCATTCGATCCCGCATCTGCCTCCTTTGGGAGATGGATCGCGGCTCCCGCTTCTTCTATGCCCTGGAGAAATGGAGGGGGGCTCGGAAGCATGTCACCTGCCTCCTCGCTGAGGACGGCACCCCCCCCTCACGGATCTGGAGGAGATGCGTGGAAGGGCCAGGGCCTTCTACGCCAGCCTCTTCTCTCCAGACCTGACCGAAGCTGATGCCTGCAGGGTGCTCTAGAACGAACTCCCTGCGCTCAGCACGGTCACCTGGGATCGGCTGGAGCTTCCTCTCACTCTGGCCGAGTTCACGGAAGCCCTCCATCACATGCCCAGTAACAAATCCCCGGGCATGGACGGGCTGACCGTGGAGTTCTACCACGCGTTCTGGGACGTCCTCGGCCCGGACCTGGCCGTCGTCTGGGCTGAGTCCAAGGGAAGCGGGGAACTCCCCCTCTCTTGCTGGCGGGCTGTGCTGGCCCTGCTGCCCAAGAAGGGGGACCTCCGCAACCTTCAGAACTGGCATCCTGTCTCACTTCTCCGCATGGACTACAAGATCGTGGCCAAGGCCATCTCGCTGCAGCTTGGGTCCATGCTGCAGGACGTGGTCCACCCCAACCAGACCTACACCATCCCAGGCCGGTCCATCTTTAGCAACCTGTACCTGGTCCAGGATCTCCTGGAGCTCGGGTGTAGGGACGGTCTGTCGTTCACCCTCCTGGCCCTGGACCAGGAGAAAGCGTTCGACAGGGTGGACCACGGGTACCTCCTGGGCACCCTGCAGGCCTTCGGCTTCGGGCCACATTTTGTGGGTTTTCTACAGGTGCTGTATACCTCCGCGGAGTGCCTGGTCAAGCTCAACTGGACCCTGACCGAGCCAGTCAGCTTTGGGCGAGGAGTGTGTAAAGGCTGTCCGCTGTCGGGCCAGCTGTACGCTCTAGCCATCGAGCCCTTCCTCTGTCTCCTCCGTCGGAGGTTGACGGGGTTGGTGCTCCGTGAGCCAGAGCTGCGGCTGGTCCTGTCAGCGTACGCCAACGACGTGCTCCTCGTTGTCCAGGACCCGGGCAACCTGAGGCGGTTGGAGGCTTGCCAGGCCATCTACTCGGCGGCCTCCTCTGCCAGGGTCAACTGGGTCAAGAGCTCTGGCCTGACAGTAGGGGCCGGGTGGTCAGCGGGCCCCCTTCCCCCACGCTCCAAGCCATCCGGTGGAGCGCAGGTCTGCTGCTCTATCTCGGCGTTTATCTTTCTGCCACCTACCCCTCCCCAGACGAGAACTGGCGCGATTTGGAGCACAGGGTCGTTGAGCGGCTGCGGAGATGGATGGGACTGCTGCGGTGCCTCTCCCTTCGTGGGAGGGCACTGGTGGTCAACCAGCTTGTCCTGTCCATGCCCTGGCACCGGCTCAACACCCTGGTCCCGCCCCCAAGGTTCCTGGCCCACCTCCAGAAGACAGTTTTGGAGTTCTTCTGGCCAGGACTGCACTGGGTCTCTGCAGGGATTCTGAGTCTTCCACTGGAGGAGGGAGGGCAGGGCCTGTGCTGTGTCCACAGCCAGGTCCATGCCTTCCACCTCCAGGCCCTGCAGAGACTCCTTTATGGTGCAGGTAGTCCGGCGTGGAGCCACCTGGCGCGCACCTTCCTCCGCCGCTACCGAGGGCTCCGATATGACCGGCAGCTCTTTTATATCCAGCTGAGAGGTGGTCCACGAGACCTCTCCGAGTTGCCGGCCTTTTACCAGGACCTCCTCCGGACCTGGAGGCTGGTTTCAGCCTCCAGGGCCCTTGTGCCCACCGAGGGGGAGGACCTCCTCACGGAGCCCCTGCTACACAATCCTCATCTGAGTGTGCAGGCAGCGGAGGCCCCCTCCGTGAGGCAGAGGCTTGTCCTGGCAGGTGTCACCAGGGTCAGAGACCTCCTGGACTATGCCCGGGGGGACTGGGTGGATCCCCTAGTGCTCTCTCAGCGCATGGGGCTCTCCACCCTTCGGACCCCCCGGCGCCTACTCCAGGAGGTGAAGGCAGCCCTGCCCCCCACTGCTCGGGCTTACCTCGAGCGGGTCCTGCGAGAGGGCACCCCCCACCCTCCTCTCAGTCCCGGCCCTCTGGAGCTTGTGATTGGGCCCTGGCCCCACGAGCCCCCTTGGCCACCCCTGCCCCATGCCCCAAGCCGGCTGCTAGAGTTGCAGCCGGTCCCCTTCCGAACCGCGCCTCGCAAACACCTGTACACACTCGTGCTCCACACTCTCCACTTCCTCGCTCTCGTGTCCCACCCCGACACCAAGTGGCAGGACCTAATCCCAACTGTGGGGGGTGAGGACCCCCGGTGGGCCAGCCTCTATGCCACCTTGACCCCACGGCCCACCGGGGACATCAGTTGGCGGCTCCTGCATGGAGCCGTGAGCATGGGCGTGTTCTTGGCGTGGTTCACCCCCACTCCAGACACCTGCCCTTTCTGCGGCGAGAGGGAGACCCTGGCGCACACCTACCTCAAATGCACCAGGTTGCAGCCCCTCTTCTGGCTCCTCCAGAGCCTCTTCCTGAGGTTCTGGCTGCACTTCTCCCCGCACACGTTCCTTTATTCACTCCCCATCCGCGGCCCCACAAAGTCGCAGGACCTCCTCGCCAGCCTCCTCCTGGCCCATGCAAAGGAGGCCATCTACAAGACCAGGGAGAGGAGGCTGGCTGAGGGAGGGGCCTGTGACTGTGGGGCCTATTTCCGGTCCCTCGTTCGTTCACATCTCCGGGCAGAGTTCCTCTGGGCAGCGTCCGCGGGCTCCCTTGACACGTTCCGGGAGCAGTGGGCGCTGTCTGTGGTTCTCTGCTTGGTGTCCCCTTCTGGTTCCCTAGTTTTGAACCTATGATCCTCATACCTGAACCCTTTTTTCATTAGCTGTCCCCAGAAATCAGTTGGCCCCGGGCCTAGGGCCACCTCCCCTTGAGCTGGGGGAGGGGTGTTAGCAGCGGGTGGGCTTGTGCCCACCCGCCTCCTTGGCAACCAAATAGTGTACCCTTCTGTACCCCTCTGCCTTGACCTCATCACACTATAAATTTCCACAAGCAACATGGCGAAGGCCAAGGGACATAAAAGGCAAGTGCACCACATTGTTGTTGTCTTTGGTCTTCAGGTTTCAAACTTCATATACCTCTGGATCAACTCATGTGCAACTGAAGCTGGGAATCAAAGGACTGAGACCCATCCAGGTACTGAATGTACACAAGAGGGACTGTACATGGTTGCAAACTGTACAGTTCTAATGAAAACTGTATATCAGGAAAACCTGATATCACACATACACACACATATTTGCAAATTGTTTGTAGGTACCTGATTTGTTTTAATCATTTAGCAGTTCTCCTATAGTTTCTTTCCCTTTATAAGGAAAATTTAGTTTCCTTTACTAAAGGATTGGCTGGCAATTATTTTGGGTAAGATCCAAACATATCATGGATTTGGTAATGTGTCTCATCCTCTTGAGTCAAGAATTATAAATAACTTATCTCTTTACTGGACCTAATGGCTGAAATATAGTAAAGGGAGCTGTGTATATTTTGTTGTAGCTACTTGACAACCAGTGTGGGAATCAGGAGCAGTGTTTGTGGCTGCTTGAGAAGCATCATTTCTGTGTCACCCAACAGTGCTGAGAGAATCTTCATTCCTTTTGCAGCCTGCCCTGACCTTGGCATTTTTAGGGTTTCCACCCTAGGCATGGGTTGGTCACAGAGCATCTATAAGGTATGTTCACAACTGGTTGGAAAAACATTCCCAGAGAGTAGCTGTCAGTGTTTTGTAGTCAAAATTGAAGAACATATGGAGTGGGGTCCCTTGGGGATCAGTCCTGGGCCTACTTCTGTTCAATATCTTTATGCCATTTATTTAAATCATTTTATGAAGAGTTCCAGAGGGGTAGTTTGTTTCAGTAAAACAAACAAGGAGACCTGTGAAACCTGAAAGGCTAATAAATTTACCTGGGCCTAAGCTCTTGTGAGTTAGAACCCAGTTCTGCAGCTGTATCCTCAGATAGTCAGTTCTAACCCACAAATGCTTATGCCCAAATAAATTTCTTAGTCCTTTAGGTGCCACAGGACTTCTTGTTTGTTTGGCATAAAGATTATACTTAGTTTTCAGATGAGGCTAAGATGGGAGTGGTTGCAAGTGCCTTGGGGGATAGAATTAAAATTCAAAATGATCTGGAGAAACTGAAGAAATGGCCAAAAGTAAATAGGATGAAATTCAATAAGGACAAATACAATATATTCCACTTAAGAAGAAACAATCAATTGTTAACATACAAAACAGGAAATGACTGTCTAGGAAGGATTCATGTGGAAAGGGATCTGAGGGTCATAGTCAACCAAAACCTAAATGTGAGTCAACAATGTAACACTGTTGCGCGCGCGCACGCGCGCGCCCACACACACACACACACACACACACACACACACACACACACACACAC
>ML682069.1:7768438-7794403 GCA_007922195.1 Podocnemis expansa
ACACACACACACACACACACACACACACACACACACACACACACACAAAATTCTGGGATGTATGAACAGGAATGTTGTAAGCAAGGAACAAGAAGCACTTCTTTCCTCTACTCTGAGCTGATTAGGCTCATCAGGAATACTGTATCCTGTTCTGAGCTCCACCTTTCAGGAAAGATGGGTATAAATTGGAGGAGGCCTAAAAAGGAGAGAAACAAAAAATTTACAAAACTCTAGAAAGAAAAGATTGAAAATGCTGGGGCTGATTAGTCTGGGGAAGAGAAAACTGAAGGGGGATGTAACAGTTTCTAAATACATAAAAGAAGGATGTTGTTACAAAGAAGATGGGGAAACATTGTTCTTAGCCACTGGGGATAGGAGAAGCAGCAGTGGACTTAAATTGGATGGCTTTTATTATTTATTATCATTAATTTTCCTTTCTTTTGCTGGAGTTATGTTTAAGAACATATATACAATGGTATAAATATTTGATGCAGCTATATTAGAACTGTTAACAGTGCATTAAAAAACAGATCCATTATAGTCTGATATTATTTCCTAACAGAAATAGCTATTCTTATATTGACTCCACTGGTGAAAGTATAATTCTTGGCCTGTCCAATATTGTTTTATAGAAGCCTGTATTTTGACAAGCAGGCATATAATTAAAGTTATGGCTTGGTATCCAGTGACCTAGTTTTCCTGATTATAGACAAAGGGAGAGTAAAATGTGAAAATATACTATTTTTAATAGTTAAATGAATACAAATAGGGTAGTTGAATAATTGAAATAATTGGTTTATAGAATCTGTACTTTTTGAATTCTCACTGTAATTCTGCCCATCTGATACATACATGCTAATTGTATGTATATGGATACTGCTGATTGTGCTTTGATTTCCTTCTGGCTGAGTGCATTAAAATCTTCTATTAACATAAAACAAAAACATTTTTATTCTCACATGTATAGTAATGGCAGCTGATTAGTTTTCAGAACCTGTGCCAGTTCCTAAATGACTCAGCTTCAACATTATACTGTTTGTATAATGAACGTAACTAACCCCTACAGAATAAATAGACAAATTGCATCTAGTTTATAAAACTAAAGGTCACATACAATGACTTGTTCTTTACAATATTATCCCATGTGTGACTTATATCACTTTAAAATATACAATTCATGACACAACAGCAATGGTAACAGTAGAAGGGAAAGAAAATATTTCCACTTGGCAATGCAAACAAAATGCAACTGATCTTCAGACCATAAGAAATACGTACTTGCCAGCAAGGATTTATATCTGTTTGATACACTTTTCATTTATGTCTTGAAATAGTAAAGTGGGGAGGCATTCTAGCTCTCGCTATTGTTGCTCCTTGTATATCATTATATCAAGCTGTATTTCAGTCTTTAACAGAACTGTAGCACTAAATATAACAAACCACACCAACTAGTGCTCCATGAGTGACTTAATAAATTGAGTCAACAGATAGACTTTGGGTCAGATTTTTAAAGGCATTTAGATTCCCAGGGTTTTGGGGGTTTTTTTCTTCAAAACTTCTAGAAGCCTAAAACACAATGATGTCAGTAACTGTTAGGAACCCAAAGGCTTTTGGAAAAACGAGCTAGGGAAGTAAATATCTTTATATATTTGGTCCTTTAAACTCATGGATCTCTGATTACTAACTAAAACATCAACATTTTTTTTTTAAAATGACACCATCAATTTGCCTCACTTCTTATTTATCCTAAATATTTCCAAAGTACCTATCATTTAGATTGAAATTATGTCACTATCTAAGCCATGTCTACACTGCACAATAAGTCTAGGTCTGTGGGACCAGGCTTGTGGACCTGTATTTCCAAGCCCATATTTAAGCAGCCACACTAGGTTTACAACAGCTGGACCCGAATCTGAGCCATGTCAACACAACATACTGAACTGCACTGACATTCTGCTTTGGGTCTGTGACTTGACCTGTGCCACACTGCTGAATGATAGGGTTTGGACTCAAGTCACAGCAGGATTCAGGCTCTGATCCCTCACCTCCAGAAAGGTACTAGGATCCAGGTCCTCAGCGCTTGCTGACTCAAAATATACTGATCTGCGTATGGATGAAGGGGGAATTTGGGCTCAAACCTGAGTCAAAGGCTGGGCTTAGTGTATAGTGTAAGCATATCCTAAAAGGGATCTCTGCACTACAATGAAATACCCATGGCACTGCTGCAGCTGGCCCAGGTCAGCTGATTCAGACACAGGGGCCTTTGACTGTGAGGCTAAAAACAGCCGTGTATAAATTTGGTTTGCTTTGGTTTGGTGTGGAGCCCAGGTTCCGAAACCCCTCTTGGGGCAAAGGACAGATGAGGAGCTCAGAGCTAGGGCCCAAATGAGAAGGTCTACTTTGCTATTTGCCATAGCCCAAGTCAGTTGATCCAGACACAGGGATGTGATACCCTGGGTTGTGTGTGTGGTTTGTGTGGTGTGTTGTTTTTTTTTTTTTATTTTTTTATTGCAGTATAGCCATATGACTGGTGTGACCTGGGCCTCCTAGGATAACCTTCTGAAATGTGCCAAAATCAGGGTAAACTGCAAAACCAGGGGCCAAACCTCCAAACCACTGACAGGCGGTACTTAAACCAGTCTCCCAGTCAGTAAGAAAACATGTTTCTGATTCCCCACTCTGGTCATCACCAAGCATAACAAAATAGAAACAGCCCCCTTTGTTGCTCATCAGCTCCTCTGGTTCCCCCATAGGCACTGAGTCTCTTAAAGAAATAGATTTTCCTGACCCCAAAGGGCCAGTCACATCATCCAAAACAATATAGGCTTCAATCTTACCCAAAAATACCATGCTGCCAGGCAATCCTTTAGTAACTACAACCAAAGGTTATATATATATATAGTAACTACAACCAAAGGTTATATGGTTATATATATAATATATATAATGATACGGGAGACTGGGGTTCAGATCCCGGTGGGTACCTGCCTACCTTCCCAGTAGGGGTCCTTGGGCAAAAGACCCCCTAACACCTCACTTGCCTACCTCGAATATGAGAGTGACACGAACTAGGAGAGTCATGCCAGCTCGGACGTCGCCCGGATTAACAAGGTCCGCACCAGATGTTGGGGAACCAGGACAATCTGATGATAAGTGGGCTACTGGAACAAACCACGCATGGACGAGACAAGAGAACCTGGAATTGATGGAATGCTACTACAACAGCAGACCTAATGAGAGGGGATATATGAAACATATGAGGGGACTATGGATGGACAAAAGACCTACATCCACATCCGAGAAACAGCTAGTTACCCAACGCTTCAACATAGTAAAGAGGCAGCTGCTCTCACAACTGGAGATAGACCAACTCCACATTACCTCCCGGACTCAAGAAGAAGCCCTAGAAGAACAACTAGATGTGCAGCCACCACCTGACGCTGGAACTTCACTGCCACCCCCTCCATTACAGAGCACAGCAGCTGATATGAGGCATAAGATCATGGATAGACTAGCTACAGTCAACCCTCGAGATCGATTACCAAGGCTCGTTTGGAGAAGTACCATCAGATAATATGCTAGAAGATGCCAATAGAGCCCTAATGACAATTCCTACTGCCACCATCACTGAAACCAATGAACTGGTATATGCTACAGCCTCTGTAATCCTGGAGATGCTTGGCTACACAATCAAGAGGAACACCAGTACATACCCCCCCTGGAAAATGAGGTTGGAGGATAAGATCAAGGCAACCCGGAGAGAAGTTAGCCGGCTGGTGGAACTACAGAAGAGTGTAGAGATTAAGGATAAGACTCAGCTACTGAGAAAATACAAGGGCCTGACTCTATCAGAAGCCCTAGAGACTGCTAAGCAAAGGCTCACAGCACTGGCCACCAGGCTAAGGAGACACACTAGAGAAGCAGAGGCCAAAAAGATAAATGCCCTGTTCTCCAAAGAACCATCCAAGGTGTACTCCATCCTGCAGTGCAACAACACAATAACAGCAGAGCCACCAACAGCAGAAACTGAACAGTACTGGAAGAACATCTGGGAGAAAGAGAAGACTCATAACACCAGTGCAAAGTGGCTTCAGGACCTGAGAGGAGACCACAGCAATCTCCCAGAACAGGAACCAGTCACCATCACAGTAGCCGACATCCAACAGCGGGTCAAGAACATGAAGAGCTGGACAGCACCTGGCCTGGACATGATCCACACCTACTGGCTAAAGAAACTAACAGCAGTGCATGAACATCTAGCAGCACAGATGAACCAGCTGCTAGCAGCAGGCTCCCACCCAGACTGGCTAACACAAGGAAGGACAGTGCTGATCATGAAAGACCCCCACAAGGGAACAGCACCATCCAACTACCGGCCAATAACCTGCCTCCCCACAACATGGAAAGTCCTATCAGGCATCATAGCCGCCAAGCTACAGGACCACATGGGCCAGTACCTGAGCACAGCTCAGAAGGGCATTGGGAACAACACCAGAGGCTCAAAACACCAGCTGCTCATAGATAGAGCAGTCGCCCAAGACTCAAGGTCTAGACAGACCAATCTGTGCACAGCCTGGATTGACTACAGGAAAGCCTATGACTCAATGTCACACACATGGATCTGTGAATGTCTGGTGCTATACAAAGTCAACAGGACACTAAGGACCTTCCTCAAGAACTCAATGGGACTGTGGAAGACAACACTGGAAGTCAACTCAAGACAGCCTGCACAAGTGGCCATCAAGTGCGGCATATACCAAGGTGATGCGCTGTCCCCGCTGCTGTTCTGCATTGGCTTGAACCCCCTCAGCCAGATAATCACAAGGACTGGATATGGATACAAGTTCAAGAGTGGAACTACCATCAGCCACCTCCTCTACATGGATGACATCAAGCTGTATGCTAAGAATGAACGAGACATCGACTCGCTAATCCACCTGACACGGATCTACAGTGAGGATATTGGGATGTCATTCGGACTGGAGAACTGTGGCCGGATGGTAGTAAAGAGAGGAAAGGTAGTCAAGACTGATGGGGTGGAACTACCAGCAGGCCACATAGCAGACATACAGACCAGCTACAAGTACCTTGGCATCCCACAGTCACATGGGACTCACGATGAAGAGGCAAGGAAGACAGCAACATCCAAGTACCACCAAAGGATAAGACAGGTCCTGAAGAGCCAGCTCAATGGGAAGAACAAGATCCATGCCATCAACAGGTACGCCCTGCCAGTCATCAGATACCCTGCCGGTATAGTGAGCTGGCCAAAGGAGGACATGGAGGCTGCCGATGTGAAGACCCAGAAGCTCCTCACAATGTACGGAGGTTTCCACCCCAAGTCCAACACCCAGAGACTGTATGCCAGCCGGAAAGAAGGCAGGCGGGGTTTGGTGAGTGTCAAAGCCACTGTCCTGGATGAAAACCAGAGCATCCAGGAGTACATCAGTAAGATGGCACCCAAAGATGAGCTGCTGAGAGAATGCCTGAGGCAGCAGCAGACATGGGAGGAAGATCAAGTAGAAGAAGTGCCATGGCAAGACAAGACCCTGCATGGAATGTACCATTGACAGATAGCTGAGGTGGCTGACATTGGGAAATCCTACCAGTGGCTGGAAAGGGCTGGACTAAAAGACAGCACTGAGGCACTGATCGTAGCAGCACAAGAACAGGCACTGAGCACCAGATCCATTGAAGCAGGGGTCTACCACACTAGACAGGACCCAAGGTGCAGACTGTGCAGAGAGGCCTCCGAAACAGTCCAACACATAGTGGCAGGATGTAAGATGCAGGCAGGAACAGCATACACTGAATGGCATAACCAAGTAGCTGGCATTGTGTACAGGAACATCTGCACAGTGTATGGGCTAGACCCTCCCAAGACCAGATGGGAGATCCCACAGAAGGTCATGGAGAATAGCAGGGCTAAGATCCTGTGGGACTTCCTGCCTGTCTGTCTGGATCTGGTACTGGCCAATCAACCAGACATCGTGGTAATAGACAAGGACCAGAAGACAGCGGTGGTGATAGATGTAGCAGTGCCAAGTGACAGCAACATCAGGAAGAAGGAGTATGAGAAGCTGGAGAAGTACCAGGGCCTGAAAGAGGAACTAGAACGGATGTGGAAAGTAAAGGCCAAAGTGGTCCCGGTGGTGGTAGGAGCACTCGGGGCTGTGACTCCTAAGCTGGGAGAGTGGCTCCAACAGATCCCAGGAACAACATCAGAGCTGTCTGTCCAGAAGAGTGCAGTGCTAGGAACAGCTAAGATACTGCGCAGAACCCTCAAACTCCCAGGTCTCTGGTAGAGGACCCGAGGTTGAGGATGACACATACCACCCATAGGGGGTGAGAGAGGAATTTTTTTTTTAATATATATAGAAAGAAAACAAACAAAATATGAGAGATTTTAAAGGGTCAAAGTGAATCACATACATACATGATTTAGAGTCCATAGAAAGCAAGTACTTGAAGAATCTGTAATTTGCAGGTTAGTCCAATTTCTCTGGTATGCACCCAGTATCTGGGTGGGGTCCCAGTCCTTTGTTCAGTCCCAGAAGAATAGTTCCAGAGGAGGGTGTTGGTTGCAGACAGACTGAAGACTAAAGACAAAATTGAGATGTGCTTATTGCCTTTGAACAACTTTTGCTCTCCCACGCTCTGAGTCCTTGCCAAATCAAAATGGAGTTGAGTCACATGGTCAGTCTGGGTGCCTAGACAAACAGGTTTCTCCCTAAGCCCACCCCAGCTGTGAGTCCCTTTTAATGGGTCATTAGGATGACAATTTTTCAGACACCCAGTTTGGGATTACTTGGAGTACAAGTAAAACAAATACATTCCTAACATCTTTTACAGATATGATACCTACATATAAACCATATAATCATTCCTGGTAGATTACACCTTTTCTATTGATACCAAACATGGTGTATCACATATGGATTATTGCAAATAGGAAATATTAATATAAAAGATTACCATAAACCATCACATAGACCCAGACAGCATCACAACTGGATTACAGAACAAAATACACTAAGGGTGTGTCCACACGTACCTTTTAAATCGACAAAACTGTGGTTATTTCGATTGAAAAAATATTAGATTCACACAACGTTCTTTTGAATCAAAATAGGTTAAACCTACTTAAAAGTGAAATGTCTGTTAAATCAAAATAGTTATTTCAAAATAACGCTGTTTGGACACATTATTTTGAAATAACTGTTATTTCAATATAACATGATTTGCCCTTCTCCTTCCCAGGGTGCTGTCCTTTTTCTATATACTGGGTGAGGGCATGGCCCTTCTAGGGGGCCATCTTGCCACACTTCCCATGGTGCCCCTCTCCTGAACCGAAATAGCAAGTCCTGTGTCTGTCATTAACTCAATTTCATGATTTTTATTTCAATTTTATTAAACCGATTTAAGTTAAATCAATTTAACCATGTACATGTGGACATAGCCAATGAGGATTAATACAAATGATCTATTTGTAAGTACACACCTAAGACAACCAGCACGTCAATCACCTTTACAGAGATATATCGCAAGTTTTTCTGTCTTTTGTTATAAAAAATATTAGCAGGTTTTTATGGGTCAGGTTAACAAAGCATTAAGTTATGCAAGTCATCTACATATTTGACAGACAAACACTGAGATCATCTGGCTCGGTGCAAGAGGAAAGGAATAAAGAACTTCACATCCAAACCAGCTTTCTGGATTTTCACCTCTCCACTCCTATGTGTGGCATGGGAATAAGTACATATCTTGGGTTTCAATAACTTCAGCATAATTCCAGCAGGAGAGAAAACTAGGACTTTATTGGTCCCTATATTTTGTTTTGATTATTGTTATGCTCACAGCACACACAAAGGCTATGTCCACACAGACATCATTATTTTGAAATAAGTTATTTCAAAATGAGTTTTTTCGGAATAAAGTCCTTATTTCGAAATAAGTTAATTCGAATTAAGAAAATGTTAATTTGAATGAAGGGAAAGCCTGCTTTCGAAACAGCTGTTATTTTGAAATGGTTATTTTAAAAATAAGGCCATTTGGACATGTTGTTTCGAAACAGTTGTTTCGAAACAATGGTGGTGTTTCAAAACAACATGTCCAAATGGTCTTATTTTGAAATAACCATTTCGAAATAACCGTCAATTTGAAACGGAAGGGGTTTAAGCCATTTCAAAATGGCGGCTCTTGTTTCGAAATGACAGAGCCCATCGTTTTGAAACAAGAAAACGTTGTGTGGACATTCAGGTTTTTATTTTGAAACAACCCCGTGTTGTTTCGAAATAAAACCCTTGTGTGGACATACCCAAAGAGACGCTAGATAAAAATATAAAATAATTTTCCTTAGAAAGTGGCACCATAATACTACCACTTAGAACTCACAACCTTTATATATCTCAGCCCAAAACAGAGACAATACACACTGCTCCCTAAAAACAGAGGCACTTGACACTCCGTCTTACTGTATGCTGGTTGGCTGCAAATGCATGCTACTCACAGGCTTCCCTATAAAGCCCCCGTAGCCTACAAACAGGATCACATAAAAAAAAAAAACCCTAATTTAAAGTGATAGCTTACAATTTTAATGCATATTTCATTATACCATATATACTTCCACCAAGGCTTCTCACTCTCCGCTTTCTGAATTGTGATGGATAATTTTATTTGTCTGGATAGGTTGCCATATCTTCTCCCATGCTACTGCTCTGTTTTGCAAGCATCATGCAAGTATTTTGTCCGCAGCAAACAGCCAAATCAGTCTTCCTAGATGTTAAGACACTTACATCACCTTAAACTATTCACATGTTTATACTAGGTTAGTGCCAAGGCATTGTCTCCTCCAAAATCATATCAAGGGCAAAATAATCACTGTGGCTTCTATTGGGGGCAGAAGCAGACCTAAGAGGGGAAGAGACAGGATCACACCATTGAAATATCTTGAAACAACTATTCCAATAAAATAGGAACCGGCCAAGTTACGTTCTTTACTGATGGTAGAGGAGCCAATTCACCACTGCATTACTCCCATTTTATGCAGTGATGCACCACTGATGTTAACAAAGTCATGCTGTGGGGTGTAACAGAGTGATGTATCAAGCCCATTCAGTATATGCTTGTGTAACCCTTATGCCTAAGAAGGCGCAATCTCATGCAATTATCATGGACATCATCAGTTGTCCTAATTAGCTATGACATTTCTTCCACCACATGAAGAATTCCATAAATCAAAAAATAGTTTTTGGTCTGCTCAACAAGATCCTCAACAAGTAATTAGATCAAAGGTTCATCTCAAATCTTAAGAACACTAATATCTTACTTTAATCCCCACTTTAAGATCCATTTTGTTATTAGAATGCAAATTTCCTTGCAATGTCACAAAATGAATTTTTTTTTAATACTGAGCATGAATAAACAAAGTTGTCATAAACACAGATACAATTTTTGCCGTAACATTTAATATTACACATAAACACATCTGCAACCTATTGTAAGGACGTTAGCTAGCTTCTTTAGAGTATTACTTGTTGAGTCATAGTCTCAAAGGTCAAAAGGGACCAATATGATCCTCTAGTCTGACCTGCTGCACGATGCAGGCCACAAAACCTCACCCACCCACTACTGCAATAAATCTCTAACCTATGACTGAGTTATTAAAGTTTTAAAATCATGATTTAAAGACTTTAAGATACCCACACGAGCCATTCCACATGCTACAGAGGAAAGTGATTTCCCCCCCCCCCCCCGGAGCTCTACTCAATATACCCTGGGAGAAAATTCCCTCCTCATCCCACTAGCAATAGTTTAGAAAGAAAAACAGAAAAAAAGGTATCAAATTATGTAAATTAAGTAAATCAAACTAACAAACTTAATGAGAGTAAATGGTGCCAAAAAGATAATTCAGTCCAAAATGTCTGCATCAGCAACACAGTTCCAGATGCATTTAAGACCTTCTTTGGCTGCATTAGTTATGTCTGGGGATAAACAAGTAAGTTTATAGAAACATTCCAATGCAAGCTGTTATTTTTGTGAAATATCATGGATTTTAGCCTTTGTAAACTGGGAATCTTATAAAAATTGTTGTTCTGGCTGAAATTCTACCATTCTTCTACTAAATCTTAATCACTCTAATGATTTTTTATTAATTACTAGTCATTTTTACTTATACACAGCCTCTAACATTTTGTAAAATGGCATGTTGCTGTCAGAGGTAAGAGTTAACACTACACAGAGTCTGGAAAAGTTCAAAGACTTTTTAGGTTATACTGTGGCTTTGGAAGGAGATCAAATATACACAAGAAATAAGGAACGAGGCCACTGGTGAGTGACACCAAATACATAGTGCAGTAAAATGAAAATACATCTCACAATTTCATTGTTAACCATTGGTTTCTTCACTCAATGATCACCTTAATGTCTTCCAATCTCTGAGCAATCTGATGTAGACTGATAAATGTTACCTTCGTCCTTCTTTTCCAAAATAAAGGCAATCAGCATGTCATCCCAAATTCAGCTAATTCCATTGGCTACTCAGGTCTCAGTGATCCCTTGCAATGGGATACTCCAGAATAAAATTAGTCAAGTCTAAGTAAACTCGGAATCAAATAATTTCTGTTTCTTCTTTGGAGCCAGTCTATAGATAATGACTCTATAAACTAACTAGTAATATCTGTCGCTGGATTAGACACTTATCTGAGCATACCAAAACTTTTCTTGCAGAAAAGAAGACACTGTCTATTCTATTTCATGAAAAGTTAATACACGGGGGGGGAAGGTACTAGACTTCATCTTTAAGAGCAGAAACTTGTATGTTACTTGTACACCATCTTATCAAAAAGGAACTTTTATATAAACAATCTCTACAGCATTGGTGTTCATTCTGGGTATGTTCACACACACCTCTTATTTTGAAACAACAGGGGTTGTTTCGAAATAAGAACTGCCATGGCCACATGACGCACAGCCATTTCAAAACAAGCAAACCGCTTGTTTCAAAATGGCCGCCGCCGTTTCGGAACGGCTAAAACTTCATTTGGTTTCGAAACAGGGTTGTTTCAAAACCAGAGGTTTCGAAACAGCCCTGTGCGGACATGTTGTTTCGGAACAAAGTGTTCCAAAACAACATGTGACCTTCCTCCCAGGGTGCTTAGCACCCTGGGAGGAAGGGCTGCCCCCTCAGCACCCTGGCCAGGGAACCCTCAGCACCCTGGGCAGGGTGCTGAGGAGTGTCCGCGGGGGGGGTGCAGGGCTGCCGGGGGCGCCGGGGATTACCCAAGTATCCCTGGCCATGCCCCTGGCAGGAGCAGATGCGCCGGGAATCCCGGGGGCTGGCGCTCACTCCCACCCCTGCAGCAGCGGGCTCCAGCCGGCACCCGGGACCCACCGCCAGGTTTGGGGGCAGCCAGGGCTTTAAAGCCCTGGTGTGAGGCACCCCGCTGCGCCTCACCTGCGGGTGCCTGCAGGGGACTCTGCAGGCACCCGTGGGGTGCAGCACCCCTCTGCGGGTGCCTGCAATCCCCTCCCCAAGCGAAATAGCAGGTCCACACTGTGGACCTGCTATTTCGCTCCCTTATTTCGAGGACAAAGTTTTTGTCCTTCGAAATAAGGTGTTTCGAAATAAAAAGTTATTTCGAAACAGCTTGTTTCAAAACGTCTTGTTTCAAAACAAGCCTGCCCTGTGTGAACATAGCCTTTAACTCAGTTGCTTAGTTTTAAACCATTCCTGGACATACACAATAGCCACAATTTTCAAAAGTGACTAGTTATCTTGGAAACCCACAATCTTTCAGTGCTTAACATGAAACACCATTGAACAGGCCTGATTTTCAGAGGGTTGTGCTCAATACTTCCTAAAAATCAGGACCCTTTAAAGTATCTCAATCTAGACACCCAAAAATAGATAAACCCAAAGCAACCAGTTGTTTTCAAAAAATAACTTGCCTAGTAAAAGAGAGCCTGCAAAAGTGCAGTTCTATAAAAAATGTATTTGGATCAAAACATTCAAGCCTGGAAACTAAGTAGTAGGCACTTGAAGTGCCTGGTTATTAGCTGAAAATTAGCCGTTTGATTAGAATCTTAATTCAATGACTAAGAACAGGTACCTACTCTTGAATTGTGTTTTCACTACAGAGAAAGACAGTCAAATTTATATATTGAAGAACTAATGGAGCTCTGTGACCTGGAATGCCTCAGTCTGTCACAGCAATTTTAAATGTTCCCATCCAAAACAGATCAGCTGTTCTCACCTACCTTTGAATCTGAAATGCTGTACACATACAATTTACAGAGAGAAGCCAAAGCCAGAGAATGTCAAAAAGTTTCTGCTAGTCCAGTAAAAATGCCCATACCATATATCACTTTTATGAAATGACTAATTGAATAAAGAGAGGAAAACAGAAAGTCAACTACTCCGATGACAACTTTTTAGTCCAAATTATAACATCAAATTCCAAAGCCAAAAGGGACCATTATGATCAGCTAATTTCAACTCCTGTAAAACGCAGGCCTTAGAGCTTCCCCAAAACAATTCCTAGAGCATTTCTCTTAGAAGACATCCAATCTTGATTAAAAATTGTCATTGATAGAGAATCCACTGCAACTCTTGATAAAAACTGTTCCAATAGTTCATTACATTCATGATTAAATTGTATGCCTTATTTCCAGACTGATCAACATACATATTCATCTTCATGCACTAAAGAAGAAAAATATTTAAAATATCTTTTCAGAGACAAAATGCTTCAGAAATGTAGTATTGACTCTGTGTAGAACAATGAACATCAATTCCTGCTCATTTTATTGATGATATTCCAGATACTGAGTCAAATCATGGAATGAGTAAAAACATGGTAGAAGGAAATTAACTCACTAACTACTATTTAAGCAAGTGGTCACACATAAGTTGGAAGAAAGAAAGAATGATAATTTAGGCCCTAAGTCTAAAGCTCCATGATAACAGAGTTTTCCAGCATTTAGCTTACTGAATGACCAATGTTTTATAGGTGTGATACAAATAAGCTGTTTACACAAAAATGGATATTCAGCCATATAGAGACTTAATGTGTGCTGGCAAGGAGAAATAGAGTGGACAAATAATTGTATATGGAAGTTAAAAAAGAGATTATAAAAGTAATGGAAGAGAGTCTTATTTGAGAAACTATTACTAAATATTTGATCAGTTCTATTTTTGACATTTTAGAATGGACTTTGGTACTGTTTTCCTCAAAAAATGGAATTGTTTCTTTAACAACAGACAGAACTTTCGTACTGCATACAATATAGATTCTTAATATGCTTTTCCTTTATTAGGTATAGGCTGCAGCTGCACAAGTAAGAGATTCTCACACAATCTAGGGACTAGGTAGCTCACATTAAGAAGACCTGCCTCCAAAGAAATATTTGAAAAAGTATTCCAAAAACTTCCCCATCTTCAAATCATCTGACTATGTGGGACTTTCTCCCACAAAAGCTCATGCAATAAATTAGTTAGTTTTTAACAGTGCCACAGGACTCCTTGTTTATTCTAAAAAGTATTTTACTTTGTAATGAGTTCATGAGAATATGGTAGATCATGGCAGAATACTGGCAGGTGCTCCGGCGCTGCAGTACTATATCCACAACAAAGGTGACTGAGTGAAGTAGTGAAGAACAACGTGACCAACAGCTGGAGGAATGAGCAAGGCACTCTTTGCCCCCCTTTTCCCTGGAAGGTGAACTCTTGTGAAAGCACCTATGAACTGTGGGTCTCTCTCCAGTACAGACAAGGAGCACAAAAAGGTGAGTGAGCTATATAGAAAGGACACAAGCACATTAAAGGAACATTTGTTTGTTGAACAAACAAGGAGTCTAGTAGCACTTTTAAAGACTAACAAATTTATCATCTCACTGTGTTTTAGTGACTTTGCTCCAGAATGCCAGATTTGTGACTGGGAAACTTATATAAATATTTCCTAGTAGGCCAAGATTTTTAAAATGCTTTATTTGCCAAGGTTATTATCTCATATCATCACTAACTTGAGAGATAATTATCTTGGATATTTTCTGTACTAAATTTTTTTTATGTTTTAATTAATTTTTATATAAGAGCATTAGAATGGCCATCCTGGATCTGACCAATGGCCATCTAGCCCAGTAACCTGTTTCTGAAAGTGGTCAATGCCAGCAGCTTCAAAGCGAATGAACTGAATAGGATCTTTTGACATCTAGTCCCACCTTCTGGCAAAAGGAGATTAGGAACATTTCAGAGTATGGTTTTGCCTTCATCATGGCCCACCCCAGTGTTATGGGAAGAAATACTTCCTTTTGTTTGTTTTAAACCTACTGCCTATTAATTTCATTGGGGACACCTAATTCTTGTGTTACATGAAATATTAAATAGCATTTCCTTATTCACTTTCTCTGTACCAGTCACGATTTAATAGACCTCTGTATCCATCCTTAGTCATTTCTTTTCCAAACTGAAGAGTCCCAGTTTGAGTGAGCTCTTCTCAGATGGAAGCTGTGAAATACCCCTAATCATTTTAATTGCCTTTCTCTGTACCTTCTCCAATTCAAATATATATATATATACCTGAGGACTTTAATAACTCAGTCAAGAGGTTAGAGATTTATTACAGGAGTGAGCAGGTGAGGTTTTGTGTCCTGCACTGTGCAAGAGGCCAGACCATCATATTGGTCCTTTCTGACTTTAGAGTCTATGAGTCTCTCTCTTTCTTGGGTGGTAACAGCTAAGATAGACCCCATTATTTTATATGTATCATTGGGTTTCTGCTTTCAAATACGCATTACTTTGTATTTATCAACACTGAATTTCAGCTGCCATTTTGTTGTCCAGTCATCCAGTTTTGTAAGATCCCTTTGTAACATTCTTCATAGTCTGGTTTGGATTTAATAATCCAAATTTAATAATAATCGGGTATGTCCACACAAGTCTTTTATTTTGAAACAACACTGGTTGTTTCTAAATAAAAAACTGAACGTCCACACGACGTTTTCTTATTTCAAAATGACAGGCTCTGTCATTTCAAAATAAGAACCGTCATTTCGAAACAGCTTAAACCCCATTCATTTTGAAACGACTTATTTCAAAATGGTTATTTCAAAATAAGGCCGTTTGGACATGTTGTTTCAAAACACCACCATTGTTTTAAAACAACTTTTTCAAAACAACATGTCCAAAAGGCCTTATTTCGAAATAACCATTTTGAAATAACAGCTGTTTTGAAAGCAGGCTTTCCCTTCATTCCAATTAACATTTTCTTAATTCAAATTAACTTATTTTGAAATAAGGACTTTATTTTTGAAATAACTCATTTTGAAATAACTTATTTCAAAATAATGATGTATGTGTGGACATAGCCATCCAATTTAATCTTGAGTAATTTTGCACCATCTGCAAAATTTGCCACCTCAGTGTTCACCCCTTTTACCTGATCATTTACGAATATGTTGAATGGTATTGCTCCCAGACCAGTAGCCAGCTTTGTGTGATAATCTAAGAAAATTGTCATTCATGAACCACTTTTTAGTTTTACTATAGTGCCATAAAACCCCCCTCCACCACAGTCTCACACCTCACTGGCCCTCAACCCCTCTCCCCAAAATTCCAACACTCCCCCTAATTTCAATTCCTGGGGAGAACTCTTAACAGAACATTGCTAGTGAAAAGGCAGACTACGTTTTCCTCTTTTTTTTTTTTCTTTTAAAGTCACCACATTATCAGTGGAAGAAAGCCACTGTCACACATCATAGGTCTCCTGCTCCTACAGAGGTGCTGCAATGGGGAGAGTAGAACATAAGAGATGAATAGGAGATGGGTAGTCAACAGCCTTTCTTGTCACTCCCTTAAAAACAAGTTTTAGCATACGCCCTAGGTGAACCAAAGAAATTGGTTGCAAACTCTTTTATTTGACACAGGAACAAAGTTGAATGCAATCTTCCCATACGGAATGTTCTTTTGATATACTGATACAAAACTATACATTAGATAAGCAACAAAAAACAGAGGGCCTCTGAATCCTCCACTGAGTTCTCTGTGCACATTTAAAACTCCATTTAAGTCAGAAAGATTTTGCCATGTAGAGTTCAGCAAGGTGCCCACCCAACACTTTAGAAGCAAAAGGTCCTGGTCTGTGACAGCATCATAAGCACCTCACTAGTGAAGTCAAGTACTTATACATAATTTTATATTTTCTAAGACATTGGAAAAATAAAAAGAACCTAAAATTTAAAAAATATATATTTTTAATCCCTGTAAATTGCCTATCGCCCAAAGATTTAAATCAACTATATTAGAAAAAAATAGCAATCATAGGTTGAGATATAGATGCCTAATCTTAGCATAGAGTGAAATCCTAGGTCCATTAAATACATAAATGCAACCAATCAAACTGTGGAACCAAGCTCCCTTCTTTCCCATTTTAAGAGTGGATTCAACACATTTCATTGACACTCATTAACAAGAAGATTATTTCTACCACTTCATATTCATATTCATTATTTCTACCAATTTATATATGTGTTATTAGTCTAGGTTTTCTAATGTCTACAGTCTGGAACCTAAAACAAGTGACCTACTCTAACAGATGCAGAGTAGTCACAAGTACCACCAAATTCAACAAAGGCATGAAGATGCCTAACTATGAATGATGTCAGCACCTACCTACTTTAAAACATTAATTTGAAATGGTGACACCCATTTGTTATTTGTATTGCAGTAGCACTAGAGACACCAGTTGGGAATGGAGCCCAGTGGTGCTAGGTATTGCATGCATACAGGGAGACATATCCCTTCCTTGAAGGCATTACCATCTGGGAACAGGGGAAAAATATTCAGTTTTTGCTTCTGACATGAACTTTTAACTGGCAATCAGCTATAATCCTAACTCTCCTGTAATATGCTAATAGTGACAACCAGTAAATAAGGCATCTAAAAATGCATCTGCTTTGTTCTTCATGAGAAGAGTTAATAACACAGAAATATATTAGACTATGTTTCCACCCCTTCTTCCAGACATCTCCCAGCTGAAGGCATGACCCTTATATTCTTACTCATTTGATAGCCCCACTAAATTCTATGAGACTACAGAGGAAAGTAAGGACTGCAAAATAAGCCCCTAATCTAAACACATGAAACCTAAGGTGTAAACTTAGCTCTTCAATTCCTTAATTTAAGATTAATTACTAGTATGTTTCAACATTCAAATTAAGTTCAGTGGAAAAACTGACTGTTGTGCTTGAGTTTAATTTTTTTTCTATATTACCATGCAAAGGAAATCCATGATATTTTCAAATCCCCACAGTGTGCCAAGTGTAACAGATATGATTAATCAGTCCCAACTATCAAACAATGTGTGGAGGGCACAGACAGGCTACAGTTTAATCTCAGATTCCACAAATCACTGCAGCCTGCAATGAGTCTACATCCAAAACCAACACATGACATTAATCATTCTTGACCAGCCTACGAAGCCAGATGAATTTTCTGAGTTTTTGTTCCGGATTTCAATAAAAACATTGGAGGCACAAAAACATTCTTTAAACTGGAGTAGCAAAACTGCTAGGAGCCAAATAATAAAGAAAACAGGAGAACATACACAATCCCCAATACACAAGTATAACCAAGGTTAAAGTCTGGCCATGT
This sequence comes from Podocnemis expansa, assembly GCA_007922195.1. Classification (NCBI taxonomy): domain Eukaryota; kingdom Metazoa; phylum Chordata; order Testudines; family Podocnemididae; genus Podocnemis; species Podocnemis expansa. The sequence continues at coordinate 7,786,089 of ML682069.1, forward strand.
AAGTCTTCTACTGAAGTGAATGCCACAAAACTGCAACAGTGCAGATAATTTATAGCAAGACTAATACACTCCCACTATTCATAGAAATCTCTCAATAACTTTGCAAATACTATCTTGCCCTGTAACATACTCATGAGGCTATTTCACAGAGGTACCATTTAGGGCCCCACTCCTTACAGAGACTACACAGTTGCTTAACTTCAGCTGTGAATAGTCTCAATAACATCAATGGGATTACTCAGCGTTCCTAAAGTTGAACACACGTCTAAGTCTTTACAGAAATGAGGCTTTAAAAATTGCTCACAAATTCCATGATAAACACTAACAGAACATAGCTGTCTTCAGTCCCAGTCCTCTCCTTCTCCTTCCACCAATCCAGTTTGAATTTAGTTAAATAGACAGTAAAATTCATCACACTGGACTGAGCTTAATTCTATAATAAACCACACTGCAGCTCCTACCTGAAACAGGAATATCTGATCACTGATTTCTATGCAAAGCATACCGCTGATTTCAGTGTGGCTTGTCTGCATGTGAAACAATGGCAGCATTACATTCTTTCATTTCAGAAAGCTCAGTAGGCTCTTTGTCCTTTAGCCTACAAGCCCATCACCTATGCAACCCAGCATTTACTTTCAATTTCTAGCCCCAGAAACAGGGTCATCCCCCAAATGTGCATAAAGGTAATAAGTAGAGCTAGCTGAAAATTTTCCAGCAGAACTTTTTCCCACTGGAAAATGCAGCTTTATTGAAAAGTAAACGTTTTGTGCAAACATGTCATTGGTAATGAAATTTTGATAGAATCCTGGCAGGATTCCTGATTTTTTTTGCCAGCTCACCCACTTGGCTTCTTGGTGGTCCACCTGTCAGGAAGCCGAAAGCTTGGAAGCCCTAGCTCCCAAGCCAGTGTCTCCCCAGCAGCCTAGGCTTCCAGGGCTTTTAGGGTCCCTGGCTCTGAAACAGCTCTCCCGGTGGACTGCCTCAGAAGCAAATGTTCCAAGGCCTCAGTGTTGGAAGAAGGAAGCCTTAAACATTTAGAAAAAAAGATAAACATAAAATGTTAGCTAGCCTATTTTAAATGAAATTCTGGCATTCCCATTCTGTGTGAAGTTTCAGAAAATCTCATGTTTAGTTTTGATCTATAAGCATTCGTGTTTCAGAGTTCCCCCAATGAATGGGTATTCTAGTTTCCAGTTCTAAAAATCAGGCAAGGCATGCAATTCAAGACCAAAATTCCAACAAGGAGTAAGACATCAATCTGCAGGTATGGATTTAAAAAAAAAAAAAAAAAAAAAAAGCAGCAGCTATCTGTCCTGCAGTTTGATGGCTGATAAGATCATCATCATATAGCCTGGAAGAAGCTGTCTTCTCTTCACTTTTCAGGGATAGTATTTCAAACCTGACTGTGTTTATCACCTAGCAGATTGAGCTATCGATCCTAAGGCCTTCAGGTACTCCCATAATAATAAAGTCAAGAAACTGAGAGGATTAACGCAACTTCACACACACTCAGAATTGGGGGTGGGGGGAGAAAAAAGTTTTCTTGCGATCAGACTGCTCACTCTGCTTGCATGGTTCATCCCTTTCTTCTTCCCTGTCTGTCTTGTTTATGAGTCTCTCCAGGACAGGTATTCTCAATTACTGCTTCAACAATGCATAGCACAATAAGACCCCATACTCAAGTCAGTCCCCAGGTGCTACCATTATTAACATTAATAATAACTTTCTAGAGCATTAAAAATTATATCTTTGAGTCTTAAGACTTTTCTAGTCTTTGTTGCAGAAAGCATCAATGTTCTGATGAATGTTTAGTCTAAGTTAGTAACTATGGGGTAAATTCATTTTCAAGATTCTCTTTTGAAATAAATCTGCAATGTCCAATTAAAATCTGTCAATGGAGAGCCTGATTAAGCAAAAATATGATTCTGTGAGTCCTGAAAGCTATGGCAAGCTAAGCTAAGCTTAGGTGACTGCAGTGTATCTTAAATAAGGAAATGAGGACCTCATGGCTAATCTGCAGGATGGGGAGTCAGAAAATCTGGCTTCTCTTTTTGATCTTTCCAAGACTTGTTCATGACCTTGACTCACCATGGACATATTTTAAAATTTTGGCCTAACTGCATTTGCCTCAGTTTTAAGACACATGACTTGGGATCACAAGATGTCTCAAGTTGAACAAACAAAAACTATGACACAAAATTAGTGGACACTTTTGAAAATTTTAGAGAAAGGTCCTGTGTGGAGCTAATAGAAAATATTACCACAAAACACTTTTGACAATTGGAAAATGGCCATTAATTGAAATCACAATGTTCCAGAGGAAAATGTTTATTTTGACAAAATTTTGTTTTAACCAAAATAATTGGACCATGTTTAATAAAGTCAAATATATTCCATTTTCTGTTTTGAGCTTTTTAGAAAGGTGTATTCTAACTTTTTTTGTTGAGAATAACTTTGATTTCAATTTTTTAAACAAAAAAGTCCTAATTTTATTTTATGAAACTAAAATGTTTCAACTGACCCCAAAAGAATTTTTTTTAAGTTTTGCAGACAATTTCAAAATTCGACATTTTGTTCTAGTTCTAAATGAAAACAAATTTTGAAACCACAGAATTTCCCATGACTTGAGAATCCCAGTTCCTGCTCCACTTTCATTCTGGGTGCCACAGTTTGCCAACCTGTTTAAAAAAGGATAGTATTGAACTAAGTAGGAAGGAGTCTATGAGGCTGAATTCACATCTGCAAAGGACTTTGAGATCTTCAGATGGAAACCTCTACAGAAAGTATTAAAAAAAACATATTAATTAATTTTATCTGTTGAAGGTGACTTTGACATTTTTATCTTCTTAAAAGTGACCCTTCCCCCATATCCACCTGCAAAGCACTCTTCTATGATGAAAAAATGTGAACGCTGGCTTCAGTCTTACCCACAGTCGTAGATCCCCAGGTGCAAGGTAATGAACATCTCTGTGAGTTAAGATTGAGATAAAAGGAATCAGATTAGTGCACAAAAGAATGACCTATGGATGCAGAAAAAAATGAAGATCTAATTAGATATAGATTTTAAAACACGTTTTTGCAGTGCATTGCTCTAGTGTTTGCTCATATACATAGTTAGGAAGAAATTGGAATGTTTTTATTTCATTACAAAAAACAGCAGTGAATTCAAATGGCTTTTCAACAGACATTCACATACTATGATGATGATCACCACAAATGTCTTCAAGTGCACTAATTTAATAAAAATCCTGCATGCAAAATGTCAAAGTTTGTACCAACTCCATTGGAGGAACTGTTATAGAGAAAATTATAATTATTTAAAGACGACAGAACCCTGGAGAATTTTCTGTAAAAATGCTAGAAATGATTTATTCTTTGTTTTCTTATATTCATCCAACTCATCCAGGCAGGCCTTGTCTGCTCATGTGCTGTATTGACTTGTAATCTGCTATTGAGCTGGGCTAAAATGTTTTATATTGTTTACATTTAGAATGCAGAACTAAGAAATTTGACTGCCCCAGCTGAATGAGTTTTTAACAACTAGATCTCTCCTTAAAAGGAAGTATTAGAAGAGATATAACTCAAATGCATGGCCCCATAAGTTCAAAGCAGAAAACCATGTTCCATACAAGACCTTCCCCACTGATGAAAGTACCATACTCATGTGTCTTGTGCCAAGAGAACAATGACTCAGTACACAAGACAGGATGACAAGAGCTGAGTGCACTGAAGGAGAAACACAGATGTCTTGTAATTGCATTCCAGAAGACAGACATTTCTATGTTCTAAGTCACAAGGATCACAACCTGCTTACACTTTTCCCACTTGGAGTGGGGGGGGAAATAGAGTGATTAGGAGTCTTGAATAATCTAAGTGCAACTTGTCTATTTTACATTATATAAAACTAATTCTGACCAGAGATGGTCACAAAGAGTACATAGCTGGTCTTTTTTCCAAGGCCACAGCCAAAATGCAAGTGCCCTGTTCCCAGTGAGAAACCTGCTTCAGGAATGGATTCCAGTTAGAGAGAAAGGCAGGGAGCAAATTCTACTGCTGTTTTGCAACTGCACTTTTCAAAATTAAATATCATTACAAAACTAATAACCACTGGCTTTCTTCGAAGAGAGAACAATGCCCACACACTAAGAAAGAACTTTTAAGGCTTGGTGTAGCACCCTAACCCTAACCCTTGGTATAGCACTAATACCTAGTGACACTTTAGGGCTGAGCTGAAGAGTGATCTCTTTCAGACCATTTCCCAAGTGATCGACTTTCAGTCTGCATTCCCTCAAAGTAACTGGCTTCAACATGCATTTTCCCCCTGCAGTGAAACTCTGTGATTCATCCCACTTCAGATTTAATTACTACAAGCTATGACATCCTATCACAGCTACAGGGTGAGTGGTGAGGGATTACTGATGGGTAGAAGGTACGAGTGCCCCTCTGTGATGCTCCCCTCTTGCAGTCAGGACTGGTGTGCCACTGTGCCTCTCAAATTCTCTACTCCAGAGCCTGACTTCCCCCACCTTGCTGTGTGAACCCCCAAGCCTGGGTCACCTCACACCCAGCCACCGGCATGTGCTCAGTCCTTCAATCAGTGGAGGAGCACTCACACTAACCACTCATCAGATAGACCCTCAGCAAACACCCCCAGTCTTAGATGCAACCCTGGGAACTGCCATCTGACAGGATTCAGTGCTCCCCATTGCATCCTCACAGCTCATTTACACTTGTCCATCAATTTGTCACAGAAATTGACATGCACAAGTTTCATCATGTTCAATCCACTCTGTTTCAGATAAAAACAAACTAATTTATTGACTACAGTAAGATTTGAAGTGATTATAACTCAAAATATAGATCCAGGAGTTTATCACAAACAAACAAAAAAAATTCATATTGTAAATCAAGGGTATCAAAGTTACGACCCGTGGGGCATATATGGCCTGCCAAGGGCACTGATCTAGCCCCCAGAACTGCTGCCTGGAAGCTGTCTGCAGCAGCGAACTGCAAACACAGGCTGCAGGCATTGCAGTGCTAGGCGTGCTTCTGACTCACTCACATGGTCACCCTACCCCAACAATTCACTGTCTGTCATCCAATAAGCTAATTTGATTGACAGCACATTGCACAAAGCACAAATAAGAATGGAAAAAGTGGCTGGGACCCATGTGGAAATGAGCTACTTAGGCCAAATGCTGAATGACTAACAGTGAGTGGACGCAGGGGGGAGGCAGGAGCCCAGCTTGCCTATGACTGTGACTGAGACTGGTTGATTGCTTGCCACCACACAGCAGGGGAAGTGGAAAGGGAAGGGGGGTATGGGAGCAGCCAAGCAGGGGAAGGGGGAACCATAGGGCAGGGAAAAAGGAAGGTGTCCAAGAGCCTGCGGGTTTGGTGATAGGAAAGGGGAGCCTATGCCGCTCTGAACATGGCAGGGGAAAGGGTTGGGAAACCCTTGTGGCCACGTGGCCCACAGCAGATGTCCTGCCCTCCAGTTTGGCCCCCCACATTTAATGAGTTTGACACCTCTGTTCTAAACTGAGGTCATTCTTCTAGTCTGTTCTCAGCTTACTGCATTGATTGACTGTGATGTGCTTGCAGCCAGACTCCTCCCTCTGTGTGTAGGTTTCCAGTCATTAGTGTTACAAAAAAGATGGTTTCCGGGGGAGACCCCCAAACGAGGGGTGCCTCTGTTTTCTCCAGTTTCCTTGACACCCTCTGGAGTCAGGTGATCTCCCTTGTCCAGAAATGAAAAGGATTCTTTCCACTTGAGCTGAAGTGTCCTAAATGCTTAGCTAGTCTATTGTTCTTTTGTATATGCTTTTCCTGGGTGTGGAAACATGGATGTGTGTTTCTGCATTTATTCAAGCCACATGAGTCACATTTGGGAACATGACCTGGCAGCATTTCACATCTGTACACATGTATGATGTTGCACGAAACATGCTGCCATAACAGTAGTGATCAGCATCCCATGAGCATTCCAAAAACAGCAGACGTGATGTACTTTACCTTGCACCATACCCAGCTACACTGTAAGTGACCATGAATGATACACAGATCACACCATGAGGGTGTACATTCGGATACAGCATGTCACACTCCTTTTTTTTGAAATGTGTGGCTATATTCACCTCACTCCGGGGGAACCCAACAGTTCTATCATGCTTAGACTGGATCTCAGTTTGGCACACCCCTCACTGTTTACAACTGCATTAGCATGTCAGTCCTAACCGCTGTTGGTACCTGCAAGACCCTGCTTTTTGGGTTGGTATCTGCAAGACCCTGCTTTTTGGGTATCTGTGGTCAGCAGCTAATCAAAGTGATTCACAAGAGTTACTTCCAAACAAACATATTGTCCATTTATACAAAGATACACATCAAGCATGGAGAAAAGGATAAACCCACAACAGACCTCTATGCCTGGGATTCACCTGCAGAGTCATCACCCCTTCAAAATTTAGGCAAGACCAACAGATCCCCTGCCTTACTTCCAAAACCCTGCTACATGCTCTGTCTATATCAGGGTTTCTCCACCAGCAATTGCTGCCAGCTTCTGACACCTTTTCTTCTAGACGGGGAAGATTTTAGAGCATAGAGATATTTCAATTTTATTCTCTTGTCTTACGAAAGGAGGCCTGCTACCTTCTGGAAAAGAGGGATTTTCCACTGACTGGCTCCTCCAGTGTTTCTCTTAAGGACCTTCGATGTTCTTCCCAGAGACATCAAAGTCAATCATTCTTTTATGTCTCGTTTGCTCCCACCTCAGAGCCTTCTTAAATTCAACTCTATGCAGTTAGTCAGACTAATATCAAGAATGTAGACCAAGACACACATAATAGTCATGCAAAAATAATATAGATCTCTCCCACATTCTCCTCAGTTACCTGTGTTCTCCTCATAGCCCATATCCTTTATTGCAGTCTAGGATTCTTCTCATGTACCATAGAAACAATGGACCAGATGTTGAGCTGTGACTGAGAAATGCTTGGTGCATCTTGGTAGTGTGTGTATGTGGAGTAATTAAAAGCTCAATATACAGAATGGTTATTTATTTCACTAATACGATGTCACCTTTCCCATCTCCCAATACCAGTAACGTTATGAAGCCTGTCCCCTCCCCAGCATAATCTAGCACTATTTCAGGACTGCTCAATTACATGCCAATTGTCAACAGTCCAAGAGGTAGTGTCCTCTGAGAGCTAGGGATAGCACATGCACAAAGAAAGGAAGCCTTTGTCATGCCTCTTACATCAGTGGTCCAGAAGGGGATGAGGAATTATTGCACTGTAGGAACTCTAGAACATCTAAGGATCTCCCTGTGCAGGAGAATCATCCCATGGCTAGCTCAGTTTGAGTTAGAAAAGCTTTGTACCAGCAAAATGGTGCAAAGCAACTCCAACATATCAGGGAACCAGACCAATGTATACAAGGCCTCTTTTCAGTTACTGTCAAAATTGGTGTAAAAGGACATCAAAGGCTGTGTTCACACAGCCTCCTTATTTCGAAACAACGGAGGTTGTTTCGAAATAAGGTTTCGGCTGTTCACACGACGCACAGTTGTTTCGGAACAATGGGAAGCTGTTGTTCCGAAACAACCGCATTGTTTCAAAACAAGTAAAACCTAGTCTATGGGCGAAACAACGTTGTTTCGCAACTGTTGTTCCGAAACAACACCATGCGAACGTGTTGTTTTGGAACAAGGTGTCCCCTGGCCAGCGCCTGCAGAGCCAGGGTGCAGGCACTGGCAGGGAGCAGCGCTGCCCAGCACTGCTCCCCGCCAGCTTAAAGCCCCAGCTGCCTCCAAACCCCAACACAGGGTCAGGGCGCAGGGCTCAGCCTGCAGCAGCAGGGGCCGGGGTGAGCCCTGCCCCGGGATTCCCCGGTGCAGCTGCCCCTGCTGGGGGCGCAGCCGGGGATATGCCGGGGAATCCCGGGGCATCCCTGCCCACGCCCCCAGCAGGGGTGGCTGCGCCGGGGAATCCTGGGGTATCCCTGGCCGTGCCCCCAGCAGGGGCGGCTGCACCGGGGAATCCCTGGGCAGGGCTCACCCCGGCACCTGCCGCTGCAGGCTGAGCCCTGCGCCCTGACCCCGTGGAGAGGTTTGGAGGCAGCTCGGGCAGCGGGCTTCAGCGCCCGGCAGCCACTCACCCCCCCGCCAGGGGCTGCAGTCTCCTTTCTGTTATAAGGTGTGACTTGATAACACAATGGAGAATGTTTGCTTACTTTCTTTTGGAAATGTGAAGAGGTATCATGTATTGTTTGTTTGTTTTTGTTCTAAGTTTCTCTAAATCTTACAAAATCTACCTTTG
>ML682069.1:7794803-7908994 GCA_007922195.1 Podocnemis expansa
AACTTGTATCGAAATAATCCCTGTGTGTGAACACAGCCAAAGATGCTGTAACTGCTTCTCCAAAGGCACCCAGTGTTGTGAGGCATCTCACCACTACCTGCCCTTAGCTTGAAACGGTCTTGTCTGTCCTTACTGTAGCTCAGTTTCTGGAAACCAGGAAACTCTGGCCACACATATACGCTAACTTCCAGGTTTCCAGAGACCTCTCTACCCAGGCTAGTGACAAACACACACAAACCTCTAAGAATTCAAGGTACACCCTGCAGTGTCCAACCCATCATTGGACACTCACAGAAGCTACCAGGCAAGACATCCAAGAAAAGACAGTGTATACACAGCTTGATTGGCTCAGTTCATGACCCAGCCCTTGCTAATATTCCAGCATTGCAATATATTCATAATGAAGCCATTATAAGTAAGTTTTAAGAGATACTGAGTGATGGTAATGGAAACACAAATGGTTACACATAACAAATAAAAAATATAACACACTTCTTGTAGTCTAACTTTAGATTTAGAGACCAGGTTAAAATCTTAATTTAAAGTAAAGTAGTTTTGCACCCAAGGCAAACTCCCAGCATCACTAGCCCACCTAGCTGGGATCCACTGTGCACAGAAGCAAAAAGTGCTGTCATTTTTCCTCAAAGTATTCTGTTCTCTGCCTTCCTCTTATACGCCAAAGTCCATTGCTTTTGTCTCCACAGCTAGGATGGCCCCATACTTCTGTTTACTCTGCATGCAGATGGAACTTCCATTGTATTCACTTACAATGCTTAATATTCATCTGATAAAGAGAAATACAATTATCTCCTACCAAGAAGCAGCAAGCCTACTTGTCAGTTCTTCCTGGGATAGTGTCTAAACGTATTTTCAATACATGCATACAGCTCCTCCAATATCATCCATAAGCACATTCCACAATGATTATGAAGATCAGTATGATATCAGCTTTTATTAGACACCCTTACATAACCCTTTTAGAATAAATACTAAGAAAGTAGCAATGTGGAATGTAATGAGTTAGTCAAGCCTAATAGGAGTTGCTGTTAAAGAACATGAACCCTTTGCCAATTAGCACTGAAGGTTTCTTAGTATTACAGACTCTATTTTTGACCTGTAAAAGAGAGAGAGGCACTTGTTGCTCATGTCTCCAGTGGAATGCACATCTTGTAAGTTGTGGAGTCAGAAGTTTACTGAAGGAGTAACATAAGGTATGGGCACGATCTACTTGTGTAAGACAGGGGCGGTGTGAAGGAGTGGTTCCAGCGAGTTCTAGGGTGAGGGTGGCGCTGTTAAGGGAGGGACTGCATTCTAAAGGGTGGAAGACATGTCAGGGCATGTCACAAAACGGAGACTGGTTACTGGCCCTTTTGCTGAATGCTACATTTGCCATACTTATCTAAAAGTATCCTACTTTAATTAAATACTGCTTAACTTTAACTATTACTTAATGACTAAGTCAACATCTGTGTTAATATAATTTAAAGCTCTTAAAATAATAAAAGAAACCTTTTCCAGTCTGCCTTTGCTATTTTGACTCTTGTGTTTAAAATAAGCCTGGGACAAAAATCTCTGGTTACACCATGGGTTTATGTGGAGCAGGGGTCTCAAATTCAAATCACCATGAGAGCCGCATGAGGGTTAGTATGGTAGTCTGAGGGCCACACCACTGAAACCTTTCCATACAATGATATTGCAAAATATCAGTAACGATTGTGTCATTGCGGGCCGCAGGAAATAGCTTTAGGGGCCGCATGTTTTGAGACCCCTGATGTAGAGGGTAAACAAGGAAAAACATGCACTACTGCCACCAATGCTGCTTAAAGACCTAAATTCTATGCACTGATACACTCATAATTCCCACTGATTTCAGGAGGAGCCATACATGAGGTGACTAAAACCAAAATTTATCCTGAATTGTGGGATATGTTTCAGTGTCTTACATAAAAAGTCTTCCTCCTTTAAATATAGTGACCATTGAACTATTTTAGGAGAGAGGATCAAATAACAGTCCCTCTGTCATAGGACATCTGACCAGTTGTTAAAGTGGGGGACAGTCAGGACTTCTTGTTTCCATTCCCTGCCTTTCCCTGGAACCACTATTTGATTTAGTCCCACCTAGCTGCATAACCTCTGTCCCTTATGTCAGCCATTCAAAAAATAAAGTCACTACAATGCCAGCCACAGGAAATGCTTAAAGCTTAACTGATATTTGCAACATGCATGGTAGCCCTTAAATAGAAATCATTTTGCATGTGCAAAAGTATCATTAGCTACTAGCCATTCAAAAAGCCATCATGCAAGTAGCAGGGTGTTATTTGTTGGCCACCTCCCACATGCCCTCTTTCACAGGCTCATGGGAAACCTGCAGGAAGGCCATTGCCTCAATTTTCCTCTTCAAGGGGATCCTTCAGTTGATCACTTACCCTTTTTATCTATTCATAGCATTTCTCAGTTTTTTAAATTAGCAAACCTTCAAAAAGTTCTCAACTCTATCCATTTACCTGCTTAACAGGTCTCTCCCAGGCCTTTCCTGCCAGTGTGTTTTTCCCCACCTTGCTTACTTGCTCCATCAGCCTCTACCCTCCATCAGTTGTTCTTAACAATTCATCCTCTGTGTCGCTTCCAACTGCTCTTTATAAGGGAAATTAGAGGTTCTTTGCTCAGGTGTGCCTCCTTAATAACTAGGGTTGGCTGGACCTAGGCCTCAAACCCTTAAAAGAAAAGTCACACTGTTACATGCAGGACAACTGTACAACATGACTTTGGATAAATCCCAATTCAGTCATTTGCACTGTGTTTGGCACCTGGGAAGCTGAATGTGTGTTACAGATTTTTTATTTTTTGAAAGTTCTCACCATTTTTTAAGAAACAGTTGATTCAAATAATGGAAATATTGTACAGAACTTCTTTTGCTTTTCTACCACAATGCAGGCTACAGATCTTAGACAATTACAGAGATTTTCTTCATATGTGTTTCTTGCCCATCACTGAGAAACCATTCTAGCCTCTTAAAAGCACAGTAGCAATCCAGGGTGAAATTTAAAGGGCTAAAACTAGAGCTACCAAGCTAGCCTATTGGGAGAGTTAAGTCGTAAGTAATAAAAGTTTGTGCTGGGTAGTTTCACAGACAGAACAAATAAGGATTTTGATCAAGGACATCAGTTACGTGAGAGAAAGCAATGAAAAAGGAAATTTGAACCCAAGCCTGGGTATCTTCTCCTCTATCTCATATTCATACTTTCCCATTAGTAAATTAGGCACATGTCCTAGGAACATCTAAATTTAGCTTTGGCAGATAACAACTCACTTAAATTGCTTTGTCTCCCTCACATTTTCTATTTTAAGGCAACAAAAGGAATTGTTTATTATTTTTTTTTAAAAAAGGGAAGAAAATTCCAACAGAAAAATCTATTAATTGTATTGAAAGAAAGAAAGAAAGAAAGAAAGAAAGAAAGAAAGAAAGAAAGAAAGAAAGAAAGATTTTTCTTCTGGATTAGAAAGAAAACATCTGAAAACAGTTCTTTAAAATCATTACACACTGGGCTTTACTTGGGATCCTTCCTTCTTGGAACAGTGCCTTCTGCTGCCAAAATAAAATCTGGTTAACCATTCAAATCATAGGTTCAATTGGAATTAGTTCAGAGCAAATGAGATGAGATTATTAGAACTTAATAACCATCAGGAGTGTCACTACCCCAGGGAAGGACCCGGGGCTCCGGCCCAGGCCCCGCCCCTTGGCCACAGGCCACACCCCTGGGTGGGGCCAGGGCCAGGAGTGGCAGCCGCGGCCACGGGCGTCTGGGCCCCAGATCCCAAGCCGGGGACAGGGCTGGGATTGACAGCTGCAGCCGTGGGTGGCTAGGCCCTGGATCCCCAGCCAGGGATGGGGTCACCTGGCATGGGGAAGAAGCTGCTGCTGCCGCGGACGGCTGGGCCCTGGATCTCCGGCCCGATCCAGTGGAGACCAGGAGACGTGGGGCCCCGCAGGACCCGGGACACCGGCGCCTGGATTCGGGGCATGGGCCCTGTGTGGCCAGTGCCAGCAATGCCCCTGAGAACTATAACACAGTAGTAGAGGCAAAAAAACAAAACAAAACAAAACCCTACAGAATCACTAACTTCTACCCACCCTCACTCATATGCATGCAGCCAAAATACTTTTCATTTTTTACCTCAGGAAACATTGTGGGACTAATGTAAAATAGATGATGTTGCACAGCATTATTATAAAGGCTCAGTTTGAAGTCAATGTGGAGTTATTTTCCCTGATCCAAACTGAATAACTTCACGTCATTATCAGAAGACTTATCGCTGCTGCTGGTCAGAATGCTGGAAAGAAATTCTTCAAATCCAATTCCTTGAATACTTACTTTGGAGATTAGCTTCCATTTCTCTGGTAAAATGTAAAACAGAACAAATAAGCAGCATAGAGTGAAAAGTGTTCTTTGTGAGTCTGTTTTTGACTTTACTAGACATGTGGAATTAAACAGCCAGGTGCCATGTTTAAATAGGCACAATCATCATCTCTTTTTGCCATCCCAAAAGCCACCTCTGAACACAACAAATGGCCAGAAGTGAATCGGGGCACAAGAGGCTGAATTATTTGTGGAGAATGCAATGTCATCAATAGGCAATGTCAGCAAACACCAAAGGAGAGGGTTTTGATGATAGACATCTTAGAACTAACTAACATAGACAAGTAAGGTCACGTTTACATTGTTGGTGGCAAATTCACCACCACCAGTTTGATCTTTCCAGTTCAATACAATAATCAGCAAAGATCCACTAAGTTGATCTGGAAGTCAATGTAGTAAAGTCCACACCCTCAAGAAGAGTGTGCTGATTTGAAGGCATGCATTTGCCTTCGACACAGTGCAGTGGAGATGTCATGGTAAGTAGGCATTAGAAAGTTGAGGGAGATATGCAAGTTATTTTGTTTCTCGCATATCTCCCTTCAACTGCTGTGAAAAACACCGTAAGTATAGAGCAGGCCTAAGACTGATGACATTTCACAAGAATCTTCTTCCCAATTTCAAAAGGGATAGCCACATTAGTCTAGTCCAGTAAAAAAACAGCAAGGAGTGGTGTGGCACTTTAAGACTAACAGATTTATTTTTTGCATGAGCTTTCGTGGGAGAAGACCCCACTTCTTCAGATGCTTCGAAGATCACCCATCTTCGAAGCATCTGAGGAAGTGGGATCTTCTCCCACGAAAGCTCATGCAAAAAATAAATCTGTTAGTCTTAAAGTGCCACACAACTCTTTGCTATCTTCTTCCCACCCTGGGTACCTGGGATAAAGGGAGAAGGGCTGGAGACATGGAAATGACAGGAGAGCAGAAGGTGTGGGAACCAGGCAGATCTGAGCACTGACCCCAAAGGTATTTTTGTGTCCTCCAGATGAGGGGGAAGGGAGTAACCAAAACAGGCTGTAGGCATGTGCACATGTAGAGTTCATGTACATGAATGAAGCCAGAGAAGAAGGGGCAGTAAACACAGACTTGGGGGGGGGGAGGCTCCCAGCAGAGGAGGGAAAAAAAGGAGTGGAGATCAAATAAAACAATTAAAATTCAGAATACAATGGGAGGAAATGTTTTGAGGTTTTTTTCCCCAATGGAAGGGGGGAAATGTCCATCAACATTAAGGTGCTAATTCTGCTTTCTCTTTTGTATCCCTCCAGCTAGCTTGTGTCCAGAGGTTGCAACAAAGGATTTGATTTATATGTGGGTTTATTTAAAATATATTGTTTCTGTTGACTCCCCTCACCCCATTCTCTCCTATTTGGAGGGCAGATGGGAAGTTATTTATTTTCAGTTAGGCCACTACTACACCTAATGTCAGCTCTGCTTGTGCTGAAGAATCAAAGAACTTTTGACCAGCTTTCCAAAAGCCACTAAGTTGGAGGCTCTGTGGATTCATTTTATAATTCTTGTTCTCCTGATTAAGTTCCTCAAGTAATAGTGGCTGGATTGGGAAATGTTTAGATTCACGTTCCCATGCCCTATAATTTAGAACACCCAGTATTTTCTTAATTCTAATCTTATATACAAATCAGCAGCTTTATACACAATGGCTCCACTTTTGACGTCAGACTTAACTGAACTTTCCCCCAATGTTGTGGTTTTACATATCACTAGTTTATAAATGACAAATTTTCAACCCCTTCTCTTTCTAATATTTAATCAAGCTCATAGTGATTCATAGTGCCATATGCTCAGCTGGGCAAGGTAGAGGATAAACTATGCTTATTTGCACCAGCAGAGGATCTGGCTATATAATATTTTAGAAAATATCCTTCACAAAAATAGTCTCAGAATACAATACAATGCATGGTACACAGCTACAGTGACTCAGGGCCTGATGGGTTTGCACCATGTAAAGGTTTCTTTATTCGAGGAAAAGTCCTCACTGATATCAATAGGAGTTTAGCCTGGCCTTGCAACTTTCCTGAATGTCGAAATCCTAATCAATAAGATCACTTGTTTGGTTCTGTATTAGATTATTAAGGTGTTAAAATTACTTTTTTGGCATGCGTTCTGTGCTTTTTAAATAATTGTATGTGTGGTGTTAATGGAGATTGTAATGCACTTTATTTAGTCAATAGGATTTGTAGGTAAATGAGTGAAACATTATTAAATTGCAGAGATACATCATAAATATGTGAACTGGGGCTAGATTTCCAGCACCAACTCTCTAAACACATTCTAATTTTAGCACAAGTGATATAGTGTGGTGTTTCCACTATGGTGAATGTTATGTAAAGAGCAAAACCTTGCTAATACATTGCTCAAGTTGTGTTTCTAATCTCAAACTGTATTACATCATGACTCATTCAAAGGAAAGGGCAGAGTTTCCTGCTCAATTCATTCCAGAAAGAAAAGTATCATTTAGAAAGTAAAATACAAGAAATGGAAATTGTACCTCTCAGGTAGGACTTTTTTTTTCCTATGAGAATTTTTTTCTTAAATTTAAAAAAAGAAAAAGTGTGTAACTGGCTCTGAGTTATCCAGATTGTTCTTAAAGTTACAGGACTCTAAATGCAAAAGTTTCTGGAAATAAAAAGGTCAAGATCTTCAGTTGCTATACAGTAAAGGAGCTTGATTTGTACCACGAGAATTTGGACCAAATGGCATTGAAATAATTTAATGTAATATCCATAGATAATTTTAGATGCAGCTTTAAATACTACAGCATAGGAAACTTGATAAACAATGAAAAATTCAGTGAAAGTGATACCAATAGAATATTAAATAATGTAGATTCAGTCCAATTCACCTTTTAATTTGCCCCACAACAACTCTTTAGACATCAGTGGGCTTGCATCAGTATAACTCAGAAGAAAGTTTTGCTTAACAATGTCCATATGATATAAAGTGAGTCCAGTTTTGGAAAGATGTTGGTAGAAGGGCATACTTATACAAAATATGTTTAAAAAAAAAACAAACAAACCCATGCTTCACATCAGTTTACTACACTTGTTTTCTGTCCGGCCCATGTCATTGAATATTTCTCATACCAGTCATGTGTGCATCAAAATAAGACAGAAAACCAAACCAAAAAACCACCAAAACAATCACAGAGGATGAGGAAAGGGGGTAATGTGGTCTTCCCTGTTTTTTCTGTCATCTCTTTAAATATTAAATAGCTAAACCCTCTGGGAAACTACTTGAAACTTTTCCTCATAGAGAAAAAGTTGCCAATTTTACAGGTCTCCCATCAAAAATTTCATTTCTAGAGAAGGGACATAGCTTAGGAAAGAACTATATTTTCATAGTTCTAATACAGGATTTTCCTGATATAGGAAAGTATCCCTTATTCAGGATAATCCATAAGAAAGGCATTCTTAAATGCAATCCTGCAAAAGGATGGACTTAAGCACATGTTCAAGAGCTTTCCTGAATCAGGACCTTAAGGAGTTTGGATTTGATTCACTAAGACTATGTCCATGCTACTGGTTATGGGTTGGTCTACCCTGGTAAATAGGAGACATGCAAGATACATAATGTATTTACATTGATGTAACAGTGTCCTCACAGTGCTGTACTGACAGGAGGCTTAAGGGATACTTTCCTACTTCAGCTCTTCAATCGACTGAGCGGGTCCCCAAGGGCTGGCAATCCAAAAGATAAGAAGAGTCATTTTTAAAAACTTCTTCGATAACCAAGTGTTTTGAGAGCTGCAATGGGTGTAACCTTTTGGTAGAAGGTGGTGGGAGCCAGGCCAGGGTCCCCTGTTGGGGTGGGGAGAGCCTGAAACCATGACTGGGCCCTTGCAAGGTCCCCTGATGGTGGAGGGGAGCCTGAAGTCTGGCATGGGCTATCTGCAGGGTCCCCTAGTGATGGTGGTGGTGAGTGGGAGGAGGGCAGCCAGGAGCCCAGAGCCTCAAGGCAGTCAAAGAGCCACATGTAGAACTGGAGCCACAGATTGCAGACCCCTGATCTACAGAGATAAACTCAATCAATGCCTTTGCATTGATCCCTACTGTCGTGGCAGTGTAAATATAGCGTTGTATGTGCAGACATGAGCTACAAGCAAATCCAGTCTCATGCCCTGTAACTGCAAAGCATCCTGTAGTGTAATTCAGTGGCTCAGCATGAGGGCTGGCTGTGGCATGGATGTGCACATTTCCGATATAACATGGAACCCAACTCCATGGGAGTGTATGAATCAGCACACTGTTGCTGGTTAGGCAAAGCATGGATGAGGTGGGGCAGCAGCAAAGCCAGGGAATCCACTGCCATGCAGCTACCTCAAAACTGTTGTTCTTTGGTTCAGGAAAGGAAAGGAACATTATAAATATTCTGGGCACTACAGAGATGGACTAAACTAGGCTTGAAACTGAGGAGAATGCCCAGTGACTTGTCTGCATGCATCAACTGAGCACTATGCCACAAATTTGGATCTGAGAAATCAAATACCAGACATCTTTGGCTGTGTTCACACAGCCCTCTTATTTCGGAACAACAGAGGTTGTTTCGAAATAAGATTTAGGCTGTTCACACGACGCATGGCTGTTTCGAAACAACGGCTCCCATTGTTTTGAAACAATGGCGTTGCTTCGAAACAAGTTAAACCCCATGAGGGGATGAAACAACGTTGTTTCGAAATGATTGTTTTGAAACAACGCCGTGCAAACATGTTGTTTCAAAACAACGGTGACTTGTTTCAAAATAACTGTTGCCGCCTGAACCTGCTATTTCGCTTTGAGCTTTTTTCTTTAATTCGAATTAACAAACTGTTAATTTGAATTAAGTTATTTCGAAATAAGGCATTATTTCGATACAAGTTGTTTCGAAACAACCATATCGAAATAACCCCGTGTGTGAACACAGCCTTTGGGATGATTTCACAGCTGCAGGATCAGCATTAGCTTCTCCAGAGGTCATCTACAAGATAGCTCAAAACTATTGTTGCTGTCAGATATTTAAGATTAAAGCATCCGACATCTCAAGTTTGTAGACATAAGTAATTTGGTTTAGGATTTGGGCCTTTTCTTTAGGCTTTTACAAGTGACAGGAAGATTTGTCTTAGGGTTTTTTTTACAATATACATCAATGCAACAATTATCCCCCCAACAGGCTCAATACCACATCTGCTTACCTATTCTTTTGAGTATGAAAAATAGCAGCTATCTACTCTTACATCTCAGGTCAGTGCTTCCTTATCCCAGATTCTCCATCTCTGTTCCACTATAGTAAGTGGGTTGTTGAGCCATTTATATAGATATTGCCTCAGCTGACTCAGGAATAGCAACAGTTTCATCGCTTTGTAAATATGGTAACTATGAATAATTTCAACGGATATTGATAATGTTAAGATGTGGTAAGAAGCTGTACAAGAAATAGCTTGAAAAAAACCACTGCACTGCTACTTGAGGTTTCATTTGTAAGACAGATACGTCTGTGTAGAAAATCATTAGCTTTCATGGGAGAAAATCCCACTTTTCTCCCACAAAAGCTCATGTAATAAATACATTTGTTAGTCTTTTAGTGCCACAGGACTCCTTGTTTGTTTTACTGAACTAGACTAACATGGCTTCCACCTTTGGAACTTAGGAATTCATGCTAGGTGTTCCCCACAGGTGGCAGTGTTTACCTCACAAACTCCAACCCATGAGTAGATGTTGATCCTGATGAAAAAGGGGTAAGCAGTTTCCTCACTTACTGACGTTTTTTATTTGTTACCCCCACTAGATGAAGAAAAGTGGGAGGGAATTTAGAGAGTATGGAGGGTAAGGTCTGAGCGGTCCTCAGGTAAGAGCCTTAGGACAGCAGAGTCTATGGAGAATGTTTGAGCTGAACCTTTTATTATTGCTAATTTCTTTAGATAAAGCTAAACCCCCCCAAAAGGGATGAGTTTTTTACTATACTTGGTTTTAGTAGAGCCATTCCAATTAGCACTAGCTGAGGATCTGGACTTAAAACTGTATATGTACCTGGCACATGCCTGCCCCTATCTACAAATTAGATTGGAACTTCTATTTTACAAGCACAGCATGAGACCAGTCAAATGCAATGATAGTTATTCAGCTGACTCTGCAGACTAAAGAAGGCCATGACTTTGCACATTGAATAGTTTTCATAGTTTCAGTATCCGCATATAAGGAAGATGACTATTTTCCTGCATTACCTTAGCCAATGCAGGTATATGTGATCAGCAGCTGATTCAAGAAAGCAAACTTTTACTGTGGTGGAACTAAAACTGGCATTCAGCTACACTACCAATATGACAAACACATTGTAAAATACTAAAATCTATATAGACAAGGTAAAGAAAACCGGTACTGGCAGGACCTTTATCATCATCCTAACTATATTTACTAGTGCATCCCGAAGACTAAGGTCAAAGTTCTTTCTGCTGGATGCTGCAGGTGGGTTTTGTTTGTTTGCTTCTTGATTATAAATAAATCTTGTGAAGATAAATCCCTGTGTCATATCTAATTCTATAGCTTATATTTTAAAAAGTGAAGCCAGCATAAGAGTTTATTGTCTTCATAACAAGAAGACAAACTGGATATATTCTCTCTGAAAAGATGAATAAAAAGAAAAGAGATCCACATTTGAAAACTAATTTGAACTCCTTTACATTCCCTACAGTCAAAACTATTAAAAATTGAAGTCTGGTTTGTGCAATACTAACACACACTTACTCACATAAGTAGCCCGCTTGCAGTCAATGCACATTATGCAACCTTAAGTATGCAAGAAAACAGCTCACCTTGAGAATGTTTACATCCTTTTTTTCCCTTATGGGGCTTCCTCTGAGACTTTTCAAAGAAAGATAAGAAGTCAAGAATAAGATGAACTCTGTACTTATAGCATTTTGTATGAACAGCTCCCCAAAAACAGATGTGGAAAATGAGCCATTATTCAAAGAAAAAGGTGCTAACTATAACACTGGCAATAAAAGGAGAAAAAGTAATATGTATTGCATGCTCACTTTGAAGAGACTGCCCTCTGGTGATGGAAATCAGTAAGTTTGTCTCCTTTCTAAATAATTCAAATAAGTATTTATAAACCCAAGATGCAAGAAAGACTATTTTGTGCTGAGCACATAACTCTTTAGGATTAAGATCAACAAAGCTAATTGTTAACTGGAGGAAAGAATGTAGGCACATAACAGTTTACAGATAGTTCAGTGAAGAATGGGCTGCAGTATTGCTCCTTTTTAGTTGGTGTCACCCCTCAGGTTTTATTGATAGTCTCCTTGAACTCCTGCTGTTGTTGCAAATGTGTGTCATGGTTAGAGTCAGATGCATTGCTTACACAGGCCCCCAATTTGGGAAAGTACTTAAGCACATACTTATCTATAAACATGTGTTTAAGTGCTCTGCGAATCATGACCCTTGAAAGGATCATATTTGTGCTGCGTTCTCTTAACCGTTACCCATATATGGGTATAAATGGGATGAGGGAGGTGTCTGATTCGTTTGAACAATTTCCAAAGCGAAAACAAAATGCCATGAACATTATCAGATTGTAATTCTGATTTCCTGCAACTAATCATGAAAGGAACTGACTTAAGTAAATCATCTTCCTACTGGAAATGACAGAATTATTCTTCCTGGGAGGGAGCAAAAACCCAGGGAGGAGCACTTTAACTGTGTAATTCATCTGGCAAGAAGGAAGGAAACACGGCTCAGGTTTTGTATGGGAGAGATTAATGCTTCCTCTCAATTCCCTCCTTTGCTCTTTTAAAGTTAATAGAGGTAACTTTGTCTTAAAGGCAGATTTTCAGATGGTATTTTTGAAAACAAACTGCAGGACTCTCACTACCTTTTGTAGATTTACATACACTCTAAAAACACAGAGAACTAGATCAACCCTTTATACAGTCTTTATCTTCTGAAAAACAAGGTGTTCAAAGATAAACTATATCGTTTAAAGTAGAAGGAAAAGAAATTGGACAGAACAATATAACTGATATTCTTGTAAAACCTCTAAAGTCACAGCACATCAAGGATTTCAGTGGCTTGTATACATGTGAATCTTTTAATCACCTAATGAATGGATGAGTCACAGAGTATCATAAGAAATTCTTATTGAATTTACCATAAACTCTGTGGGAATGTAAAATCTTGACACACAACCAGATGATAATAAAATGATTGCTATAATAAAATGTGTATATGTCTGGTATGAGGCATTAAATAGGAGAAACAATAAATTGGCCCATTAAATAAAAATTACTCCATTTAAGTTAGCGTCAGTGTCCGTCTCCAGCCTTGTATCTCTCCCAAAGTCTGAATGAGCATTGTGAAGTTACAACCACACAAATACATACTTGGTTGGCCAGCAGGAAGCTCTTTTATTGTAATGCCATTCACATTCCCATCAGTGAAATTGTAGAACTGTGTAATCTGCTCTTTCCCTAGTTATTATTTATTATTATTATTTTGGAACTGATTCAAGAGGAAAGTAGGTCAAAACATCTGAAGAGTGATTGGCTAACATTTCGTACGTTTGGCAACTTTGGTTGCCTAAAATCACTGTCAGCAAAATGCTCTGGATGCATGGTCATCTTCTCAAAGCTGCTGCTACTAAATTCTAATACTAATACATTAGAATGCTGATCTTTTACCCTATAAAATAACAAATTTAAAGTTGTTTTGTTTTTTATATAGGGTAAGGTTAATCAGTCCTTTCCTAAAACATCATTATAATGTAAAGGAATGGAAAAAATACAGTGCAAAAAGAAAATGAACTGTTGCAATCTCAGGTACTGTTAGCACTATTGATGTATGTGTTGTCTTTTACAACTAGAACATATATAGCAAATTTTCTTTTTCTTTTTGTTTGAATCATTCTGCAACTTATTGCCAAAATCATCCATAGTTAAGTTCCAGGAAAGGGCAACACAGCAATCCTGGAATGCTTGGGAAATAGGAGATAATAAGTTGAAGATTTAGTTCAGACCCATTAATGCGAGATTAAGCAGTATTAAATGCAGCGTCAGGTCTTTTTGGTATTGCCAAAGCCTGGTTGTATAAATCCACTGACCCTGCATGAATGCAGTTTTCTCCAGCTGAGTACTTAGCATACCGTGAGTTTAGGGGGGGTTGACCTGTGAAAGCAGATGTAGCTTTTGGATGTATACTCAGGTATAAAAGATATCCCATTATAAGTATGAATTTCCTGAAATGCATCCATTTAGTATGTGGTAAATCAGAGGATAAAGGTAACAGGGCAGTCTTGGAGATGTATAAGCCGCTCTGCTCAGGGCTGGCCCAAGGTATTTTGGTACTCTAGGTGCCTGAGATTTTGGCGCGCCCCTTGTGGCCCGGGCAGGGCCATATGGTGGGCACCCCTGTGCCCCCCCCCCAACCTGGCCAGGTGGCAGGAGGGCACCACATGTGCTGCCAGGCTGAATCACAGTGGCAGCTTCGCTTCCCAGGCTGGGGTCAGTTCCCTGCCCACAGCTTGATGCCAGTGGCAGCTCTCTACCTGTGGCCTGATGCTTGCAGAGCAGGAAGGGAAGCTCGCTGGTCCCAGCTGCAGCCCAGCCCTTGGTGCCCTCTAGAGGCTGGCATCCTAGGTGACCACCTAGGTCACTTCTATGGTTGGACCGACCTTGACTCTGCTGCTACATGGGCTTTCTACTTGACCCAAGTGAGTTACCTTGAGGCCTCACACAATAATCATCATGATTATCCTGGGAGACTTCAACATCCATGCAAGTGATAATTCTTCTTACCAACTTGTGATCTTATAGTCCTCATGTCATATCCTTAAAAGTGATTGAAGACTTTTCTCATACAAGTAGTACGTTCTGAATCTACTCTGTCATAATCTGCAACCACTGCTACCAAACTCAGGAGAGGCCCTACCAAGCTGTACAGGGGGTAAAAGGTTTAGGGTAATTGTGCCCCTTGAAACAGATGGATAATATATGATTGGATAAGTCTATAGGAATAAATCTGTCCTGCCTTGGAAACCAAGGATTGAACAATGGAGAACTGCCACTGAATCCAATCCTGGGGATCCTCTGCTGTGACTGTGTTAGAAAGCAACAGATTTTTCTCTTCCTGCACCTCATCAATATTGTGATCAACAGCACTGTTCTGAATGGCATGCTGGCTGACTAGCCCGACTCCTTGCATCAGGTTCAGAGCTGAATGACTCTTACTACAAGGAGTTTTCATTCTTGCTTCATATTAGAATACACTATCCCAATAGTGAACTAGATGAAATTCAGATCTGCAGTTATGAATGTCATACAATCATAGAAGATTAGGGTTGGAAAGGACCTCAAGTAGGTCATGAAGTCCAATCTCCTGCTCACAGCAGGATCAACCCAAGCTAAATCAAATGAAAATGGAAATGACTCAGGTGAGGCTCCATATGAATGGAGAAAGTCAGTGAAGAATATCAGAATCATTCATGAATAAGGATTATTAATCAGATTATCGTGAACATCTGACCTCTGACCATAACCATGAGATGATTACTTAGGTGACCATTGATACTGTTTTACTTTGCCACATCCAAATGTAGAACCACCCAACATAGGACAGAAGTTTGGAGAACATGATGTTATTATAATTGGTTTGTTACCATCTTCTTAATGAATTTCCCCAGAAAGGGATGATTAAATGCTGGCATTAACTAGAGGCCTCGATTATGCCAAACCATCCATTGAAAGCAAGGATCAGTCAGCAGCATACTGAAAGTTTACCAGCAGCTTCAGGCAGGTATCGTGCTTGTCAGCAATCTTCAGTACTTTTGATCATGTGACTAAAGGACACAGCACATGTGGATGAAAGATTAAAGTAGCTTTGGCCAAATGTATTGGAGAGAACCAAAAGAACTGAGTTTGATAACTTGTCTTCCACCTTAAGAGCTCTAAATCTGAATCCAATTCTGAGTCCCTCAGGATTCAATCTTTTCATTCCTCTTCTTAAAAATATGGGGGTGAGGACAGAACTATGGGACATCACATTACCAAGGCACCTGACATTTAGCTCTATATCTGTTTCAGTAATCATACCCAGAGTGCTGATTCCCTTTTCTCCCCGGGGTCATGCACAGATAATAAGATGGGAGCCACTTCTGTTTGCCATAATTTGGATAAGATGGATGCAAATTTGCTGGCAGAGGTCTGTGCCCACATTGTCAACCAAGACATCTGTCTCCTCGAATGCTATTTTAGCATTGTAAATTAATTGAGGGGAGCACACACTGTTTCACAAAGCTTTGTACAACTAGAAATGTAGTAAGAGTGCAAAAACAAACAAAAAATCAGTACACCAGAAATAAATAATACCCACTGAGCAGCACTGAAGATAAAGTGTAGGGAAAACATTAAAATCGCATGCTTCAAATTTTTAATAACACACTCAGCCAACCCTGGCCACTTCTCCATGGTACTGGGGGAGCGCACTTTCCAAAGCAAGGAGACAGACGCTCAATAGCTCTGCTCAAGCTAGCTTGTTAAAATAGCCCTACAGCAGCAGCTCAAAGTAGCTGTTTGAGTGTAGATCCACCCAGATGTCTTTGCAATGTTCTCAGGCAGCTAGCCCAAGCTGCCATCTCTGGTATCAGCTGCTATTGTTAGAGCTCTGACTCAAGCAAAGATAGCCCACGCCTACTCGTGCTGAGAAGCACGTTCCCAGCTCCAGTGTAGACATATCCATAAACACCTTCTTCCTCCACACTGAACTTGCCTGGCAGAAAAGACTATTAAGGACTTGCTGAAAGATAATACCAAAGATGACTCAGTGATTTAATAACAGATAGAACTCCAAGGGTTTGGAAATTAAGTATAGAGGAGAATCTGAAAATGTGTTTGTTGGATTTATTCCTTGTGTAACAGCACAAATTTCATCCAACTTGCAACTGGGATGGATTTAGCCCTAGAAGCTTGTCCAAGCATACTGAACAAATCATTTTTGGTTGCAAAATCTTGTAACCTTTGGCTTGCTCATGAGCCTTCCAGTGTTCCTTGGTGTAAGCCAGACCAGAAATGCCACAAGCCAGATCTCTACAGAAGAATATCAGCCTGAAACCTACCCAAAGAAAGGAGGTCAGAGACATGCAAACAATTTCAAATGAACTCTTTTAAACCTCAGAAAAATGGATTCCACTCAAATTTAGGCAAAGGTTGTAGCTGCTCCTTATTTTTTCAGAATTATTTCACCCATCCTTTCTTAAACCTGTCTGCTTTCTCTAGAAGAAAAAATTAAAAGAACATCTATTCAACTGGTCTGTCTTGAGCAAGGTGGATAAGCTGTAGAACTCTATGAAACAACATTTTGGTAACTTGAATGAAATCATGAGTATTGACACCAGCTAAGAATGTGGTCCCTTGTTATTAAGACCAGAGTGGAATTCATGATCAGCTGGTGACCACCTGCATAACACGAGTCACAGAATTTCACCCAGTAATTCGTGCTGTAAAAGGAATTAATCTTTCCTACTATTGAAGCTATCATTCCCAATAATTTATGCTCTAGTCACCACTCCTATTAGAAAGGCATCCAAATCACAAATGTAAAGGCCAAATAGAGAACAGAATTAAGACACTTATTCCCTTTAAATGAATAGGTACATAAAGGTCATATTTGCATTCAAAATTCTAATCAAGTAGCTGCCAGGAAAGAAGTATGATGGGAAGGATGAAACTGGAAATGCCATGCCTTCCCAGATACAAGGATTTCTTTGCAAGACAAAAAGCGATGGACTAGATACTTTTCAGTACAAATACTATTCAGAAGAATTTCTCAAACAGATCATAAATTCCAGCTGCTAAGTGAAAAATATTCCTATCTAATGGCAATGCAAAAACCTACAAGAACTTATCTGAGAGTCTCATCCCATTTCCAAACAGAGGGGAGTAAGTACACATGAGGCATATACAACATTAAGAGTAGTAGTGCTAATTGGTACACATGTTGGAAAAGAAAAAAAGAGAATGAGTGGTCACACAGTCTGACCTAACCTCTTGCCATTACTCATGGCTTCTCAAGAGCAAGGTTTGACCAGTGCTTAACTGTGCCAGGACTTGACTGAGCTGAGGCCTGGTACCTCCAGGCTTGGCATTTCATACTCTTGGCACCTCTGGGCTTGCCACATCAGTTGTGAAAGTAAAAAAAAAAGGTAAGCCCCAGCTCCTCTTTCATTACAAATTAAGAATTGAGTCTGCCAGGTAAGTCAAATCCATTCAACATCTTCGAGGACTTTTATATTCAGTTTATGAGCAGTTTATCTATGCTTGTGTTCTGCTCCATGGGATATGGTTACCACATCCCTCCAAAGATTAAAAACAGTGTCTGGGGTCAGGTAATCACTCTGGGAGTTCAGAGGAGCACATCCCCTGTAGTGTTTGCAGGCTGGGAGTTCCTCAGAAAAGAAAACAATGAAAGCACTTTCAGTATAAAAGGATGAGCTTGAACTGAGTTGTCTTCCTTATGATTCAGCAAATGAACAGGACTTTTGCTCCACCGGGACCCCAACCCTTGCTGAAGGATTAGGAAGGCTTTGACCTGACCTACTAGGATCCTATATGACTGATGGGCAATCCCTGATATACTTAATAAGCGTGTAGGAACTTTTACTGGTTTTTTGGTGAGGTTTATGGTCTATGAATAAATGTACTCTGCTGAGAAAGCAGTGTGGTAACCTGTAACTGCTGGTACACACTTGTAACAGTCCTTGGAGAGAAAGCAAAGTGCAGATGCTACCTAGGCAGGTGGTGGAATCTCCATCCTTAGACATTAAGGTACAACTTGGCAAAGCCCTGAGGGATGATTTAGTTGGGATTGATCCTGCTTTGAGGAGAGGGTTAGACTTAAGGATCTCCTGGGGTCCCCTACGACCCTCATCTTCAATGATCCTGTGACTATCCTGCTGGGGATAACACAGTGTGCCAGATGGGACTGTACAGCATTAAAACCCTGATCAGAAGGAAGTGGGACACACATCCCTGCTCAGAGACAGATGACATCTGATAATCTGAAACCTGACTGGCCACTCCTGGTGTGGACCACAGAGAGAGGATACAGGTGCCATTACCCTGAGACTGACACAATAGGTCCTGCCAATGTGCAAGAACCATGAGGAAGTTTGGATTGGCATTAATTAAGAATGGTACAACATGAACAACAAATCTACTATTTAAAATCAGAGAATAATATATTTTCTTTTTCTAAAATTAGATCTTGCTGCTAAGGAAAGATTCAATGAATTCCCTTCAGGAGCCTGACCACCACTCACACCCCTTATTGCAGCTTTATTGCACAGTCCTCTCCTACTTCCAAAGGGAAAAAGCTTTGTGGAAGTTAGTGCTGTATGGGGCAAGAAATCTGGAAATCCATCAAGTTTGGAGGGCAGCATGCTACACAGACCAGTTACATACTTCTTTTCCAGGCCCAAAACACCCTAACACAAAACCATTCAGAGGGGACTCTGTAGGCATAGCAGGAAAGGTGATAAAGCATGATTCAGATCCACTACTTCCAATTTTCACCAGCTTAAAAAATCTTTCCTTATCCTTATCCCCCTCTCTTCTCTCCAATCCACACCATACAGCAGAGGAACACATCTGGTCCACAGCATGTCTATGGAAAAGTTATCCCTATGAAGCCTGAAAAAAGATTTGACTCTGCACTCTCATGCCTTGTGAATTCAAGTTATGCCATATACATTTCTTTGAGTTGATACTTTAATATCTCAAAATCCATATTAATAGCACCTAATCTTTTCACTGACATGTGTAACAGCTTTCAAGCATTTCATGTCTGAATTCTTCTGAATGATTTCATTCGGTTTCACATGGAGCACATCTGTGTTGTTATAGAACATGGAAACTGCTCACTGAATATGGGCATTTTAGGCTCTTGAATGAAGCTGGAGTGGATTGCCTTATGGCGTCTATTAAAGCTGGCTGTAAAGTACAGCTTTTGCAAATGTTGACGTCACGACTGCTACATTTCCAGCTAGACCAAACAATGTTAGACTGCAGAAAGAAAAACAAATTATCACTAGTTCCAAATGTCTGAGAAAGTCTACAAACAAGCAATGTATCAATTTAAATTTCAAGTCACTTTGGTAGTATGGCTGCTTGATGACAGCTTGTTTCATGGCCTGCTGATATTTTTTAAAAATGACTACAGAAAATGAATGACAGCTTACCCTGTGAGTAAAAACAAGATTTAAAGCAGTTATGTGTACTAGCTACAGATTGGGTGATATTGAACTGAAATACCCCAGGGACAACTGGGTAATTTGACCTGCCTAGTACTACAAGAAAGGGTACATTGGTGGTTGGTACCCCAAAAAAATGTATATAGACAAGGACCAGAAGACAGCGGTGGTGATAGATGTAGCAGTGCCAAGTGACAGCAAAATCAGGAAGAAGGAGTATGAGAAGCTGGAGAAGTACCAGGGCCTGAAAGAGGAACTAGAGCGGATGTGGAAAGTAAAGGCCAAAGTGGTCCCAGTGGTGGTAGGAGCACTCGGGGCTGTGACTCCTAAGCTGGGAGAGTGGCTCCAACAGATCCCGGGAACAACATCAGAGCTCTCTGTCCAGAAGAGTGCAGTGCTAGGAACAGCTAAGATACTGCGCAGAACCCTCAAACTCCCAGGCCTCTGGTAGAGGACCCGAGGTTGAGGAAGACACATACCACCCATAGGGGGTGAGAGGGGAAATTTTATATATAGCCTCAGGCCTGGGCAGAAGAAAATATTGTCAGTAGTATCCAGCCTGGAGGGAAAACAGGAAAATGAGGGGAGGAGACAACAGGAAATCAGTGTTATGAAAAAATGTTATACCTGAGACAGGGGGAAGGAAGAGGATGACATGGTCTACAAGTTCTTTGTTCTACATGACAACCTGTTTCCAGTGATCTGCACCTGTGTGCACTGGAACTGGAAGTGCTGTATCACTTCTTGTATAATTTTTGGCACCCCAATTTTCATTTAAGAAGCAACTGGTCAGCAAGTTTAAGCAGTGTGCAGAACTTGGTGTAGGTCTCGTTCTTTATTGTTTATAATGATAACCATGATGGCTAGTGAGTGCAAAGCTTGCTACTAACACAGAGCATACCAAGATCCACATGCATTAAAATGTTTCATGGAAACCAGACTTCTTTCTGTATGCTTTAGTTTACATGATCAACCCAAAACCCCCAGAAAGTTGTCAACCAGAATTCCCCAATACAATGGGCAGCCTTTAAAAAGTAACATTTTAAAATAATATCTTAAAAGCTACCTGTAAAAATTTGTCCTTTTATTTACAGGGAAATACCATAAACAACTGGAAAACCAGTAAGTGGCACATGTAAGTTCCCTCAGTGTATATTTTGTTTCTACATTTCTTTAGAAATGGGGCACATGAAAAGGAATGTTTTTATATTTCATAATAGGGTGATTATATCTGTCTAAAAATGGAAAGAATAGATTCCATGCTCATTACGATATCTGCTCCTGTAGTCCGTAGTTAGGTAAATCCTTATTTACTATCAGGACGATGCTTTGGCTCTCTTACTTGGCTTGTTCCAGTATAGACAGAGTAGCAGTGCTCTTTCTGTAGTTTGGCTTCAAGTCATATGTGTTCACTTAAAATGGATTTATAAAGGCTCTTTTTTCCCCTTTATGGCCACATCTCCCATTTTCTATGGAGTAACACTATTTTCTTATTTATCCATACCACCGGTATAAAATCTGACCACTTACCAATTCTGAAATACTACTGGAAATAATAAAGCAAACATATCACACACAGCCCAGACAAGCAATTGCCAGAACTGAACAGGATGGAAAGGCCATTATCATATCTCGCCAACTGATGGTATTCAGTTCTTTCTCACAAAAGTGCTAGGTTAATTAACCTTCTGACCTCTTACCCAGGTTTTCCTCTGACTCCAACAGTGCAAATTTTTGAGATTTGCCGTGCAATGCAACGTCATCAAGTAAATCTTCCTTCAGTTGCATTTTTCTCTACCTGTTTGGTCAGTATTTCCTTCTGCACCTCCACAGTGCACTACAGTATCTCTCGTGTTCTTTCCAAGTAACTATGTGCTACTGTTTTCTGTTGTTTCAGTCTTCAGTAGTCCTCACTGCTAAGAAGTCATGGTTTTGTAAATCATATCTATCATGAACTGCTACACAAAAAGAGGTTATTCATGCAGAGAACCATGAGATAATATGAACTTTTCATTCTAGTTCGTATTTGTCTTTACTGTTATCCTTATTTACATATATAAGTGGTAATTCCCTTTTCTATCATGCAAATGGTATCTTAGCTACCCTCTTCTGTTTCCTATATATTTGTGCATGATTTGCATGATAAATTATAGAAAGAGTTTTTTACTTACGTCAGTTGCTCACTATAAGCTCCTGCTACTACATGGAGAAACACCACTCTATTCATTCTACCACAAAATACTTTTCTTTACCATGTTAATAATGTCTACAGTTAGTTGCCACTGTCAAGAGGGAGATCTGATCAATGTACTTATGGATGTTAATACAATATTATCATGCTTATCACATTAATGTTTATAATAAGCCTGTTTTGGTCAATCCTGCTGTTTGCTCACCAGAAAACTGGGGTTTTGATGGTAATACATGGTCTGTCTGCACCCTCTTATTATAATGGAAAAGCCATTTTATGAATGAAATAATAGTAGTATTAGAATGATCATTCACAACAATGATTACCCAGTCATCTGCTACATAGGTGTCAGGTATGAGTACTCAGCATTGCCTACTCACTATCACAAACAAATTGGTTATCAGCTCCTTGCTGCAGCCTACTTCCATTTACACCAAACGGAGGCACAGCTGTATTGCTTTGAGAGTGCTGGTTTTATGTTCTTTCCTGAACATGTTAACCAAATACATCTGCATGTTTACACAGCCCAGTTCCCCTGCCAGTGCAGGTCATGCAACAATATTGCAACAGTGGAGTCTGATGGAGGAGGCCACCCCTAAACAGGATGTGTGATTATATAGGGTGTAGTTTGCACTTGAAGCACAAAACTGATGTAAGATACTACCTCTCAGACCACACTGATTTACACCCATGCAGGGTCACTAAATAAACATATGTCACCTTGTGCTCTCAGTAACCTCAAAAGCAGCATTTTTAAATAATCAGCACAGAAGTTAACCCAGAGTTTTCAATCAAATCCTTCTTGGTTGCTGCTGCTGTTGCACTTGTCATTTATTATCCAGCGAGTAAGCCTTGAACTGGCTTAAGTTAAATGAGACAAGCTAGTGCACTTAACTTCAGAACACACACACGCGCGCGTGCAAAGCATGAAGCACTGAACCCTCCAGTGCCTTTACAAATTATAATGATGACCGACTTCATCTGCTTAAAATGTTCACATTTTCCCAGTTCCCTTAAATATGAAGCACACATGTCTGAGTGTGCGTTGCTCTCTTCAGTTTTCATAGCCACTACAAATTAATGACATTGTCCTGTGATCCTGGATAGAATTCATGAAGTATACAATTCATTTACATTTCAGCCACACTCCAACAGCTTGTTGTTTGTTTTGTTTTTGAGACAACACTGCTACAATTTCCATTTGAACAGTTCACCTCCAACTCCTATGCAGCAGACACAATAAGCTTAGCTAGGAGTCCTGTGGCACTTTTAAAGATAACATATTTCTTTGTCTCATAAGCTTTCGTATAAATAACATGATAACTAAATGTGTTAGTCTTTAAAAGTGCCACGGGACTCCTCATTCATTTTGCTGAACAAAACTAACATGGCTACTCCTTTAGAACTTGTCAATAGCTTAGCAGATACTTGAAAATTCTGTGCAGCAAGTTCACTGCAGTTTTTTTTTTTTTTTGCAAAAACAAAGAAGCTGCCGGATTGCAGCTCTGGAACTAGACACAGCAAAAGCCTAATGTATGAAATATGACATAACATAAGAAATGTCATTTGTGCAGCTGAAAATGAAAATAATCAGTTCTCAAATTTAGCCCATAACAATAATTTGTCTTCTGTTAATTTAATTTTTTTATACTGAAATTCTTATAAGGCATGGTAGAACCAAATGACAACTGATGAGAAATCAAAATTCTTACAATTTCTTTTTAAGACATACTAGAAATTGGATCTGAATTTGGCCAAAATGCAGAAAACACAATTACAATTCTTTTGCAAGGTAACTTTTTCTTACACCAGTTAGAGTACTATCAATAACACTGGAAAGGTGATCAAAATTCACACTGGGAATTTTTAAATCTCTATACTTTTATATCCATGGAAAATTAAGCAAAAGAATGAAATAGGTTCCTGAAACAGATATGCTTGATGTCTGAATATTAAGTCAATGAAACACTGAAAGACAATTAGATTAAATTCTATATTATACAAAGAATACATGTATTGCAATGGAATACCCCATCTCATTACATAATGTTGTCAATTTAATTTATATCATAGAATGTGGAAAGGCTTTAAATAATTTACAAGGATATTGAAAAAATAGAAAAACACAAAGTTATTTTTGGAATGTATGTGAATGGATATGATCATACAAGATATCCGTTAATTGCTCTAAAGCATTTAAAATATGTTATACTCTCATTTTATGCACTCTTATTTTAACTTTACAACCTATTCCACTATAAGTTGTCATAGCAATCACAACAATGAGACTGTTCAAAGACTGAATTAATTTGTTTCAAGCCTAATACAAAGTGAAATACAAACTGAAATTTTTAAGGACTGAAGTATTAGGTTTTCTTCTTTGGGACCACAATTCATGTAATTCAAGCTGAATCTGACATCTCAAATAAATTCAGTTGTCTACAGTGTAATAAGAGACAGTTGTCCAATGCACGCTCCTCCAGCATAACAGAATTTGGTTGTCAGGAGAAGTCTGACTGAAACAAGCAACTATTAATTACTTTGCTCTCTGAAGTGTATTTTGTTGAAAGCTTCCTGTTTTACTTCTTGCGCATAAATAAAGACTGGACTTGTGTTAGTATATTTAACACATTGGCTACCTTTTTGTAGTTTCTACATTTATATTTCTTCAGTAGCTTCTGAAAATGGGAGGAGAAAATATCAACTTGTAGGTACTTTGTGACTGTGGATATGTGTTCAGTGACGGCAGCAAAATTGCCGCGGTCGGCCCAACATTCTGGGGGCAACTAGGAGCAAGTATGAACGTGCTGCTGCACTCCAGAAGTCAGCACTGGAAGTCCTACCCTCTAGAAGAAGTAGCTGAAAGCCAACCACAAGCCACATGTGGTCAGCTTTCAGCAGTGTGTCCTGGCGGCTTAGAAAGCTGCTGGCAGATATGCAAAGTATTTTACATGCCTTGAGTATCTGCCCATCGACTGCCATTGAAAAGTCCCTCAAGTGTAGACTAGGGCTATATTTACTCTCATAATTACCTGTTTCTTGTCCTGCTTTTCATCTAGGGGCAAAAGTCTACTGGATATCAGCTGATCACATGGAAATCCATCATGTTTTGCCCATTTAAGGACAAAACTAGTCAGGATGCAGCCCAAGAGCACAAAGGAGTAGGGTCATAGAACTACAGCTGAAGCAAATCATATTTTTGGAAAAGAGCAAAACAAATTGAATGGCTACTTCTTTTCCTGTGTGATCCAACAGTGGGAAATAAGTGATGAAACCAAGAGAAGGAAAAAGGAAGTACTGATGAAATATACTTCCTTTTCCCAGTCTTCCATTTGTTTATACCTTGTCCTGTCTGGAAGGATTCCAGCTAAAAATCAGTTTTCATGCTGTGATTTAAATATACACTGATTTAGCAAATACGTCAGTAAGTAGCAGCTAGCTTCTCAACCGTGGTGACCAACTGGATTTTAAATATCTTCATGCTTCTTTCAAGTGTTTGGTGGAAATTTAAGTCTTGGTTTTTGGAAACTGAGCACAGATGGAAGGAAGCTGTTAACCCACTCACCACATGTAAACTTTGTGTCATGTGCTGTGCTTATGCCACAATTTTTCATTTTGGTTTGACTGAAGCTATATTTGCAAAAATTGGTTAATCAGGTCAGAAAATATCTAACATACAAGTATGTTCTAAAGGAAACCTGACAAATAAAGGGCCAACTTCTGCACTCAGCTGCAGCTAAGTATATCTGCAAGTTCACCACCATCAGTTCAAACTTCTAGATCAACTGCATGGGCCTGTGAAGACTCACTCAGCCCATCAGGAAGTTCAATCCCTGAACACCCCCCCTGCAACAGGGTAGCACTGAGTCAAAGAAAGGCCCTTCCCTTTGACTCAATGCAGTGGATGCGCCAGCAGTACGGAGATCAGAACCCACATACACAAGTAACTTGCATATCTCCCGTTGACTGCCACCAAAAAAAGCATGCAGTAGACCTGCCTTAATTTTCACCAGTTGAGGATCTAGCCAGCTGTATCTTTACAGAATACATGATAGTGTGGTACAACGGTTTATGTCTGAATTACTCTGAGTGGGAAAGCCATGAGGAGGAGACAGGTCTTCCCCTTATACCATACCATGCCATCATCAGTTTTCAAATTCTACTTCTACCCTTTTTATCACTAAAATTCCTCATCTTCCAACCTCTGGTATGTGCTCCCACTGAGCAAGGTAGTGAATAAATGACAACCCAAAGTTTTTAGGCTTCCCTGAACTCTTTAAGCTCTTCTACCTCAGCATTCTAGACTATAGCAATATACTCTCCTACTTCAAAACTTGGTGCCTCATAAATATCAACAGAGGTACTTTCTAGGAGGGCCTAACCAGTTCACATTAAATCCACAGAGCTGAGGAAAGGTGAGTAATTCAAGCCTCAATTGAAGCCAACAAATATATCTTTGTCCAAAGTTAAACATATAATTCAAACTAAAATAAAATTTTTGGATGTTACTTCTATCTCCAAGAGGCTGCAGTGCCTCTGAGGGTACTGAAGTGAGGAGCTGGGTATCAGTGAATACAGCAGGTGGGACTGAAATTTCCAATGCATGCATTAACTGTGCCACAACAAAGGCAGACGTTTCTAAGCTGCCTCAGTGATAAGATACATTTAATTATTAAAAATGACTCTGCTTTGACTCAACCATGTTAAAAACATGTCATTACATTCTCTATACTCAGCACTGTCACAGGTCACATGTGAGTAGAGTTTTATAAGGTGGAGAAGGATGGTAAATGAAGTTTGATTAATAAATCATTACTGGTCACTTGCTAAATAAGAGATTTCTTTACTGTTCCAGCATGTTTGAAGGCCCAATCTTGAAAACATAATACTTATTATCATGGGCTGTCCTACTGATTTCAGTTTGAGAATTTTAAAACTTTTCATTTTAAGTAAATCTTTGCAGGGAAAAAAAAGCTGACTGTTTTAGGCCACTGCCATATAACAAAAAATGTGGCATAAATCAAACTGTGGTTATGAGGCAAGATTCAGAGAAAGAGACAAGCGATGAATAGAGGGATTTGGAAGAAAAGAAAGAGAATGTGTGAGTTAGAAGCAGGGAGAGAATCCAGTGACTTCACAATCCCAGAGACTTAGAAACAGGGTAGAAGGCTATGGCTACACTGACAAATTAGTCCAAACGAAGGAGGCTTAGTTTGGACTAATTTAGCCCATGGATAGACTAGGCTTTGCCTAGTTCGAGCTAAGAAATTTCTTTGTTCAAACTAGGGAATGCCTAGTTCAAACTAGTAAGTACTGGGGTTAGTTCGCACTTAGGCACTTCGAACTAAGCGCACACAAGACTCGAACTAAGCCATTAATGCAAACTAACTGTGCATTCTAGTTCAAACTAAGTGTTAGTTCAAACTAGAACGTGTGGTTAGTTCAAACTAAAAAGTTTCCAGTAAGTTCAAACTAACCTGTGGCTAGTCTGAACTAAGTCTGAACCAAGTTTGGCTAATGTAGACGTTGCTTGAAAAGATTTTCTTTGGAAGATCACAAAGAAAAATGTAATCACAAGGCCTTGGGTAGAGTTGCTGTTAATTTGACTCCAGTGTTGTGTTTACCACACAGCTTCTTGCTACTATAAAGGCAGTGAATGAATTCCAAAGTATTAGTCAGAAAAGAATTCAACCCTAGAGATGAAGCCAAGGGAGTACCATGTAGCATGGCAGCAGACAGCAATAACTGAATATGGTGAAATAATGCTGATAGAAGAGATGAATAACTACAGAGCACAATATAGTTCCACAATCTGTTTTTGGAACATGTGATTGATGTGGCCTGGAGGAATATATTTATTTACAAATAGCTCATGGATTTATATGCTGTTTTGAATAGAGATTTACATTCATTTTTTTTAATAGGACAGCTATCGATTGTAGCTGAATGCTAACTGTACAAAGTCTCTAGCTCTATACCTAATATTTGAGATTCTGTTGTTCCAAAGATCCAGGGCCAAGTGGCCAAAGTTGTATGTATGCCAACATTTTTGTTAGCTTTGTGTTCTCCACACAGCTTTTCTGTGTACCCTGTATGCAGCATTGAATTTCTGGCAACCAACATTCTGAACAATAGAATTGTTCTGATATACTGTGGAATTCTGCCAAATGAAATGCATACAGTACTTTCATGCAGCCTTCAAATATGAACAAATCAGGGAAACAATATTTTGGCTGTACATTGTTTGCAGTGTGTAATCCAGTGGCATTGCTTGGGGGGTCTCTGGGGGCCTCAGCCCCCCTGAAATTCAGGGCCAGCCCCCGAGCAGCATGCCTCAAAACTGCGTGGAGGTGCACCGTTGCACCCCCGTGCAGGGAACACTTCCCGGGCAGCCAGCAGCCATGGCCTCTACCCAGCAGAAGACACAACCTTCCAGAAGGGAGGGAGCTGCACCAGGCTGGGCCTGGGAGTTTCTAAAACTCCTGTCCCGGCCTGACAGAGCAGGGTCACACTGGGACCCTTGGCCGGTGCTGCGGCCCAGCTCTCCCTCCGGCGGCCAAGTAAGGGAGCCAGGGAAGGGGGGAGTCCAGGGGCAGGCATGCCAGTCCAGCGGGGAAAGGGTGCGGGGGAGGGGATCGGCCCAGGGCAGCAGGGACCAGTGGCGGGACCGGGGGTTAGGGAAGGGCTCGAGGAACCAGTGGGGGGAGGGAACAGATCAGGCCCCCCTAATATTTATGTGTAGTGATGCCCCTGGTGTAACCCAAATGTATTTTGCACACATATCACTTTTTCAACCATATACTCTTCTTCAGTATGATACTTTTTCTTTGCTGTGTAAAACTATGACCAGCCAGAACAGATGAAAGAAAAATATCTCCAATCAACTGCATAATATGAAAGTGCTTAAATATCAATATACAAACCCCACACAAACCATCACAATACAACCTTGGTAGAAGATTGTCACACTTATTTATTTCTAATAGCATCCACCATAATTTAGATAGTCCCAGATACAAATGAAGGTATGAGCCCTTTCTTCTTATGGGTCCTTGCAGTCAAGGCACAGAAATGTTTGATTGAAAAGCCAGGCAGCACGGAAGAAGTGGAGAGGACAGGGAAAAACTTGTGATGAGACAAGGAAAGATAAATAGATCAAGACAGAATAATGAGGAGTTTCTGAGGCATTAACACCAGGAAAGGAATCATAATTCATCCATCAGGAAACAGTGTTATGGAACACTTTTGCCAGGAGCTTAATAGTGGCAAAAAAAGGGCCAGATTCCATATATCTAAAATTCCTCTTGATAAATACATAACCAACTCAAGCCCCTCATCCAGAAATCTGGAAAAACTGAGTACTCCTACCATGAGTATTTTTAACAGGCAGAACTTCCCCACTCCCAAGTACTCCAAGACTGTACAAACAAGAAAATCTTTATGAGGTGGGGAAAAAAGAAATGTAGCCTAAACTCTAGAAAACATAACAACAGCATCTATACGTGAAGACAGAGTACGATACCACTCTCTCCTTTCAGTAACTGTGGGAATCCCTCTAACTCCTTTTCCATCCACCAGTGAAAATGTCCCACAGGTGGTAATCCCTTGACTGCACTTGTTCACCCAACCACTAAACACCACTCACTGTTGGGATCAGAAAGTAACAGTAGTCCAAAGTATCCCTGTACGAATGTCTCTAGTCCTGAGGGAGCTGTACCATCTAACCAGCATTATAATTCAGCTTTATTAAGGTGCTGGGTACAAGACAGTCCTCGCAAAGTTCACTCAGCTTTGATAACGTCCTCTGTGTTGACTTTCACTGCAAAGTCCCCATGGGAGGGCAATCAAGAATACTTTGAACTTTGAACACAGTCCTGGATACTTGAAGGTAAGAGTTGTTCGGCCACCTTCAGCCTTTCTGGGAGTCTACAACCCATAAAAATGCAAGTTCATAACTTATGGTGTTCTCCCGAGTGTTTCTAGCAGAATTGTGAGTAGGTAGACTATGCAAATGAAGTTTTGTATGGCAGCACTTTTACCTTTACACCAACAGAGTTAGTAGAGAGTTCTTCCATCTGAAGCTTCTGGCCATAGGTCTTATCCCTATGTAATGAAAAACACGATTTGTGTTTCTGAAAGGATAATTCACTCCTGTTGCTTCGTCTGTGTCCCAAAGACACATATTATGTTCAAGTTCATTCCTCTTGTAAGTTGACTGAGTGCCATAGCATTACACCAAGGATGAATTTAGGCCATTTTCTCATGTGGAATCAAAACCTTTTCCAAATAGCCTCAAACTACGATGGGGAATAACCATCAGGGCCTAATGAAACCTTAAGATACATAGTACATTCATGGGCAAATAGTCTCAAGTCAGAAGGAACAAGGAGGAAGTAAGTGACACATTTCTAGCATTTCTAGAAGTATGTAGTGGGTAGAAAATTCTCCCCCATCCAGCCATTCCTCCTTGAAGATGCTGAGTTCCTCTGGCTGTGCTAGTCCATTTCCAGTCTTGCTCAGAAGGTCAGCACTTCAGTCCTGCATGAATCATATTCTGAGTGGGACTCATTTGATGACTAGGCCTTTGCTGGCTTCTGTGCAGGGATACATTCTACACAGCAAATGTAGGCACCAAGCCTTCTGGCTGACTACTGAGCAGGCACTTAAAGATCTCCCTGTGCCCTCACCAGTCCTTTGTGCTCCTGCCCACAAACAGCTACAACCTCACTCAGAAAAAGGCAGTCGAGTGCAGAAACCAATTTTTAACCCT
This sequence comes from Podocnemis expansa, assembly GCA_007922195.1. Taxonomy (NCBI): domain Eukaryota; kingdom Metazoa; phylum Chordata; order Testudines; family Podocnemididae; genus Podocnemis; species Podocnemis expansa. The sequence goes on from ML682069.1 coordinate 7,825,407, forward strand.
CTTTAATCTCAGAGATTTATTTCGGGCACCATCATATGCTTTTCATTTAATGAAACAGAACCGCTGCCTCTGACGCAGGTAAGGCAATTTTTATGAACTCAGCAGACACTTAATGAGGCGCCTCATCCCTTTGTATTTAGGCCAACTCTTCTCGTTTTCCCTGGCAAGCCTTTTTATTATTATTATTTCATTTTAAACCACAAAATCCAGGTTTTACACAAATCTTAAAGTAAATGTATACAGTGAGAACCAAATTTTAGCCAATACCAAATCTCCTAAATACAGTTTAGGTGGCTGCTGAGTCTAACCAAGCCACAGGAATGGGAATCAGGAGACCCTTGTTTTATTTTGATCTGCTCCAATGTGGCACAACCATTGTTTTCAGGATCCCGGAGCTCCACACAGATCTTTGGTTGGAACATGTTTTTGTCCTTTTTTAATACCCTGCTGGTAAAACTCACCCATTTGCACTGAGTATAAGTGGGGTTCAGCCGGGGCATAGGCCTTGCGCACAAATGGCACCCTTTGCAATTGCAGCACACAGTCTTACATGAGTTTAGAAAGTACAGTTCTTCTGCTTATGTGTTTATTCAAAACACATACTGTGCTATTTATGCTTTCTTTTCACTAATATGAGCATGCTTTAAAGAAAGCTAATTGATACAGTGCCTCATGGAGCTTGGCCCAGTTAGTCAATATGTACGTACTTGACAACTGTTTGATAGCAAAATATGGCAGGTCACAGACCATTATGTAATTTGATAAAATTGCATGATGACCATGTATGCCAAAGAAGTTCATAGCCTTTTTCACAAGGCATTTCAAACAACAAACCAGACTTATGTTTTCTGCAGTAAGCACCATCTCCTTCTAAATACTGAGAATAAAAGAATCCTGTTCTCTTGAAACCAAAACTGACAGAGGTTCAATTTCCCCTTCCCTATCTGCATGGGAAGGAAAATTGTGGAGATGCCCTTGCTTCCAGTCTAGAGCTTTTCAGGATTTTTTTAAATCATTCCCAAATGTTGAGAACAGATTCAGATATAGAGAATGCTTGCCATCTATCAGCTGTGATATCTTGTTAATACTAATGTTTCTGATTATGACTTGCTGAGGCAGTTACCCAGTTAGATTTTTGAGGGATAAAGATATTAACCCGCAATCTTTCCACTTAAAAAGAAAGTGATCCCGCTGATGGCATGGAGATAAGACCTGGGAGTAAAAACATGAGAGGGGTGAGAACCTGTAATATACTCACACCACGCTCAGGAGCTGGTATGTATTGTCAAGCCTTTCTGCCACACACTCTTTCTGTATGTCTTTTACATTAACTGTAGTAGTAGTACAACTATGTTACCTTTTAGATTAATTATTATAATAAAGCTTTCATGGTCCAAGGATGTTATCACAGATACAGAAACTAACTTTGTGAAACCAAGCAAATAAACATACATGGAGAGAAAAGATTGTGTCCACCGAAGGAAGTGAACTAGGAAACCCTATCCCTACAACAGATTTCATGACACTTTTGATAAATCAACAACTTTTCAGTGCCTCATTTTGCCATCTACAAAATAGAGACAATAATCCCATATACCTCAGAGGCATGTTGGGAGGATAAATTCATTAATGTTTATCACATCTCCAACACCATGCTGATAGGAGCCTGTTATGGTGTTCAGGATGCAATCCAGACCAGTAAGGGGCTATGTCAACACATGCCCTACAACCCTGACTGCATTTCAATGCTTTACTGATGTAGGGCCTAACATGGGATGTTTACAGCCAGGCTATCAGCTGTGTGTTAAAACAGCCCTAGTTGAGCAACTCTGATCCCAGCAGCCTGTCTAAAGTTTTGCAGCCACACTCTGTCTTCCACCTCCCTTGGTTACAACCTGCAAGGTGATCCCAACAGAATCCCAGTCTTGAATTTTCCCAGGACTGTGTGTTCTGCAACATCAAGCCCTCTCTTGACAACTCAAAGAAATAATAAAGTTATTGTGTTACTCAAAGAAACAAAAGTATATAACAGCCTACTAACTTAACTGAAGTAAATGCACCCTTCCCTGGAAACATTGCACAGAGTTTATAGTAAAAATAAAACAAATGTACTAACAAGAGGACATAAATTAAGGGATGCCAAGTGAAAGTAATAAAGTTAGAAATGGTTACCAGTAACCATTGGGGCTTGAATTATTTTAATTACACCACACTTAATTCCGATAGGAAACAGGAAAATAGGTGCCTTCTCTCCTGTCTTGAAGGAAACCTGTTTCTCCCTGTTTGGTGAGAGGCTTTAAAGCTAAAATATCATTAAGTAGCCATATTTCCTTATGTAGTGTTGATACTTAATTTCATAAAGACATTAATCACCAGCATCATTAAATTTCAAAAAAGACCATCTTTTATAATACAGTAATATTGTGTATATAAGTTGATGTACGGTGACCAGTTGATTATTACTTGATGGTCAGCCCTCTGTCTTTGTAGACCAGTAAAGCTTTTAAATAGGGTCTTCTGAAGGTTACCCCTCAAAATAAAATTTATTCAAGCTGCAAGAAAGGCAACATGGAGCCTGGCGAGGAAGGAAACTCTAGGTTCTTTCTTCCCCCACTTCCTCCCCACTTGTTAGTGTAATGGCCCAGTTTATTGATTATACGTAAACTGACATAAACCCACATTTCTTTGCTAAAGGCAAACTGTATACACATAGTTTGCCAAACATATTTTCAGACTATAATTCCAGCTCACATTCACAACTTTTGTACACACCATGCGTACATCATGCAAGAATATTAATGATCAATGAGTTATTTACATACTGTCTCTTTGATACAGATTACAGTAATGTGTTATGTAGTAAGTATGTTAAGCCTGACAAAAACTGCTGACAATCTGAACCACTAATGGGCTTCTGAACCCCATAAGATGACAATCAAAAAAGCAACAAGGTGGCTCCACTAAGAAAAATTTCCTGCTGAAATATGTTTTTATACTCTTCATACCATAAGAGGAGTAACAACAAGAATAAATTGTTCATTGGGTATAATATCAAGTGGGAAGGCAACAAAACTTGGTTCAACATATAACAATACTGTGCTAAGGCAGTCATTTTCCGGCACATTCCTTTGGGTATCAAGAAGGTTTTCAAAACCATAAATGGCAGTTTGACACCAAATTCCTTTAAAAATCAGCTAGAGTTTGATGCCGGAATGCCTTTTGTGCCTTTGAAAATCAGCACCTCAAGTGACTAAGTTTGATGACTGAGATTGTTGTCAGATCACATACGCTTATGCCAACAGTGCACATGCACATTCAAAAAGTCCAGTGTGTTAAAACACACAAATCAAACTGTAAATTCCACTATTTGGAGAATACAACTCAATTATTCTTGATTACCATGTTGGAAAGTACAGTATCAAAGGAGTGAAGTTTAAAAGAGTTTTACAGAAAAAAAAAATAAGAAAAGATCAGCCTGTTGACTTTGGCTTTTCATACACTGCAGCTTCATTACATCAGAGAATTGAGATACTATGAATATATTTAAGTGTTGACCTCACTGCAGTTTCCAGTATTTGGAGGCAATAAATATCTCTCGCTGCTATAATAAACACAACCCACTAGTATCTATGAACTGCAGGGGACATTGATGCCAAGTATGCTGTGAAAACCAAAATGGGATTAATGATATTTTATTAGAAGTTTAAAAAACACAAAAACAGACAAGTCACAAAAGAGTCTCTTTTTCCTAAACTGGTCATTATTAAGTGATTTATTACCTTAATAGGAGCACTTAGAATGTAACACTTATTATTAACTTATTGCTGGATTCATTTTTCACTGGTTTGGAGGTTATGGTCAGAAAAATCACACCAGTACTGTAAGATTTCAACACATGGTAGCTTCCAGATTATGCAGGTGTATTGTTAGTAAACTCACTGTTACTCATTCTGAAATATTACAATAAGTGGAAATTTAAATTAGTGTTCAGAACTCACAGTTTGGGACAGGCTGACGTTAAATTCACACTTGCAACCTTCATTCTCCATCTATGTGTGTGTGCAGCTTGCCTTTACCTATTTTTCTGCTCTTAAATGATCACATTCTCTAATGTTAGGTTCAGGGAATCATGACCATTGTTACATCTCTCCTAAAGGCACTACACTCCCATCACACACACGTATCTTGTTAGGTACTCCAGTACCTGTGTAAAGAGACAAGAATTTGCCCAGCCTCGTTTCTACCCTCTCACTCCAATAGGGTTTTCTTGCACTTTGGGAAATACACAAAGAGACTTGATTGTTGCTAGGTGCTACATAAGGATAAAAGCAGAAAGAGCTCCTTGCACCCTTTTTGAACATGCCGGAAGCAGTCACACACAATCTGGTCCTGTGTAAACCAGCTAATATTACCCCTGAAGTAATAACTTTTGACTAACTTTGCATAACTCACTAGCCTAGTTTCCCATTTTATATTTCCTGCTTACAGTAGTTACCCTCAAAAACGTCTTTTGCACAAGAACATTGCAAATAGTAGGGCAACTGTATTTCTTTATCTCAGTATTCTCCCATAGTAAGTCTAGTAAATACTGAAGAAAGCAAGGTAAAGAGCTAGGTCAAGACTAGAGTGGCTTTTAATGGCAACCATGACCAACCCTTTCAAAATGGCAGCAAGTAAAATGAGATCAAAATGCAGCACTCTTGCTCTATATTATCTCAAAATGAATTTTTTCTTCTGGCTTCGACGCTCAGCCCTAGTCTACATTTAGGGCTTTTCTCAGCAGCAGTCAACCGACATTTACGCAAGGCATTTAAAATGCCTTGCATAAATGCCAGTAACTTCCTAAGCCACTGGGACACTCTGGGGAAATCCCTTGTGGTTGGCTTTCCCCTATGTCTCCTGGGAGCCTGGACTTCCAGCGCTGGCTTCCAGGAGCGCAGCAGTGAGTTCAGACTAAAAGCTTCCAGAATGCCAGACTGACAGCAGCTATTTTGCCATCATCAGTGTAAGACATAGCCTCAGATTTCAAAGCCTCCTTCGGAGTAGGCCTAAGGGGTGTATTCTAGCTCACAATGCCCCTACCAGGCAGACAGTAGAAAGGTAGCAGAACTGAAGACTACTGCAAGAAGCCATTTGTGAGCACTTGTTCAAATATGAACTATAAGCTTGTTTTGATAGTATACACAACACATTTGCTTCCTGTGTACAGTCACGAAGCAACCATTTTTTCTCTTAAGAACATTCAGAGAATTATAACTGCTCATAACAATATGTCTTTGCATGAGTATTTGTGCCAGAATTGTTCATGTGACCATCTTGAAAACTTGGTCAGTTTCAGAGATGTCCAGCCAGGAATCAGAAATCATGCCATGTGAGTTAGGTGACCAACTGCATAGAACAAAGAGCAAATTGTGAGTATCGAACTCTCACAGCAATGGTTGTTGCAAATACGTCATGAGGAATACAGAAGATGAAACATTTTTGCAATATGCTATTCAAACATTGACTAATGAATGAATTCATAAAAAGTTTAAGACAGCTCAGGGACAATATTTGCTGAAAGTATGAAATTCATATTCATCTTTCTGCAGAGGGCCAACATAAGATCTGTGTAACAGCATAAATCACTCTGAAGCCTGTGTCTCATACTGGCCCACTGCACGGAGGTGACATTCACCCAGATAATGGTGGTGTGGAATAAATTGTATGATGTTGTTCATAGTTCTTACAGCTCAGGCAAAGTTCAGTAAAACTTAGAAGTCAGTATGCGAAGTGACAAAAAAGAGGACTTAAAAGGACTCTGTAGGGCCAGCTGGGAATTCCCATGGTACATCTAAGAGTAGCATAAAACAGCGCCAACCCTGCCCCCTTTACCACATCCTCTAGTGCAGGGAGAATATTAGATGTTGGGAGCATGATGAGGGCAGGAGTGAGTGTGACCAGATAGCACTGGGCTCTAATCAGCCTTGACATTAACAGCTCCTACGAGGCAGTTAAAGTCCCTTACAGCTTACACTAATCCAGACATTGCTATAAGTTACATCATGCTGAACCAAACCTTGGCAGTCCTGTGGACTGAGGAATATGACCCTCTCTGAGGTGCATCAATCCTGCCTTCTGTTTCTAAGACACAACTCTTCAGACACGTCAAAGAAACTTGACCTCCTTGGAGATTTAAAACCATGACAAGTGTGGTGTTTTACATATAACCATTTTGGAATTCTCTAATTGAAAATGAATGAGTCCAGAAATGCTTGCACAGCACGATATTACTTTTTTTTTTTCCCATGCTTTGTTAATTTAAGACTAGCCAAAGAGAATTTTAGCAAATATCACTTCTGGCTTGAGAACAAGCATGTGAAATTTCAGACAAAGGACTTATATCTGTTTTTTTTTTATGGAAAATTATAAGCACCTGAAAATGAAAATGCCCCTTGAATTGTTTGTACAGTAAATATAGTGCAGCTACCACAATAGTATGATACAGCAACAAGATAATTGCAGGTATTATATCCCGTTACAAATATTTACCACATTGAGGGCAATGAAAATTGCTATCTCAACTGAATTTTGACATTCCAAGTGGAAAATAAATGCCTTTTACTCTTGGACAATTTGTTGAACAAAAATTTCAAGCAGCATGGTATTTATTTTGGGTTCAGAAAGTGGTTTTCACGTCTGACAAAGTGATACAGTGGTTTTCATGTCTGACAAAGTCAAATTTCCTAAAATCTGAGTGTAATAAAATCATTTTTGTAAGGAGAAATAAATCAGATCATAAAAAAGAGACTCCAAATCAATTATCATGCCTTCTTTGGCTGCTTTGGTTTCCTAATTTGCCAGCTTCTGGTTGCATTTTCTTAGGATGTTTTACATCTGATACCTTTTTTTCTTAGGCTTCATTCCTGTAATGAGCTCAGTGCTGACACTGCATTGACATCACTGTGACGTTGCATGAGAACAGGGATCCATTCATATGCAGCTCATTGCAAGATCAGGGCCTCACAGTGGAGATACATTCAGGGCCTGAGTCAAAATACATTGCAGTCAACTGCTGTGTGACCTCAGTGGGCTTCAAGTTTTCATCAGTGAAGGCCTGATTCAAAAGTGTCCTCCAGGTAGTCACTCACTCTTTTGCCACCATAAAACTGTCAGTCTTCTTCTTTTCCTTTATGTCAATTTTCATGATGAGAGTCATGCCAGTAGCATGCAGGGTACAAAGAACCAGAACTCGCTTTCTCAAGCAACAGGGTCCAGCTCTTCCTATGGGATTGCCACATGTTCTACAGGCCAGCCTGGAGATATAATCCCTCCAGTCTCAGGGCCTCCTTCCAGTAGGACGTGCCCAGTATAGTTCCAAAGGAAACCTACCACAGAGCATCCAAACCACCTCAATTTACTCCTCTCAGTCTGAAAGTATACTGGCTCTACTCTCAGGCTCTCCTGAAAAGTTGATCTTGGAGAGTCAGCCCAGCCACCCTGCAGAGAAACCTCATTTCTGCTGACTGTATCCACAGTATTGTCCTTTTGGTCGCTATGCATAGGTCCATGGCATATAACATAGATGATGATGGAGACCTATAAATTGAGAACTTCATCTGAAAACTTAGCTCCCGCTTTCCAGATCAGTACAGCATCCACATCACTGCTGCCCGCTGCACTAAACTGCCAGTCTCATGTTCCTGGTTACCATCAGTCTTGAACAAAAACCCTAGATACTTAAGCTCATCTACAAACAGCAGCTGCTCCCTCTTTATATGAGGAGAACACTCCACTTTCTTCCAGGAAACAACTGTCAATCTCAAAGTTAATATTACAAATATGAGTGTTTGGAAACTGATGAGAAAGGGGGAGGGGGAAAAGTAGGAGAAAACCTACATTGTATTAGTGTGCTATTTTACATCCTGAGATTACAGAATAATTGCCTCACCTTTGAGGAAAAAAACTGGATCAAATATAGCTCCTTTCAGCCTTGCTTTTATCACAAATCAAACTGAAAATGAGAGATTACAGTGATAAACAGCTTTAGAAAACGTAGATCATGCCAGGCCAGTCAGCTCTTCTTTCTTGAAAAGATGAAAGACTTTTTGAACAAAGGAAACAGTGGATCTAATTTACCTAGATTTTAGAAAGACATATGATACAATTCTACATAGGGAATTATTAAATTGGGAAAGATGGGGATTAATATGAAAACAGAAGGGTAAATAAGGAACTGGTAAAGGGGAGACTATGAAGGATCATACTGAAGGGTGAACAGTCAGGCTGGAGGTGTGTTTACTATTGGAGTTCCTCAGGAATTGGTCTTGGGATCAATCTTTTCATTAGTGACCTTGGCACAAAAAGTAGAAACGTACTAATAAAGTTTGCAAATGACACAAAGTTGGGAGGTGTTGCCAATACAAAGAAGGTCAAAATATCAGACAGGAAGATCTGGATGACTTTGTAAACTGTAGTAATAGGAACAGGATGAAATTTAATAATGGAAACTGCAACGTTATGCATTTAGGCACTAATAACAAGTGGGGGCAATGGGGACACATCAGTTAGACGTGATAGAGGAAAAGGCCCTGGATGTACTGGCTGATCACAGGATGACTATGAGCCACCAATGTGATGTGCCCATGAGAAAAGCATATGCAATCATAGGATGCATCAGACAATGTATTTCCAGTAGAAATAGGGAGGTGTTATTACTTTTATACAAGGCATTAGTGAGACCTCATCTGGAAAACTGTGTGTAGTTCTGGTCCCCTATGTTTAAGAAAAATGCATTCTAACTGAAACCAGGGAGAAGTGCTACAAAGATGATCCATGGAATGAGAAGAGACTTAAAGAGCTTGGCTTGTTTAGCCTAATGAATTGAGGGATACTCACTCTTGTGCAGTAGCCAAGGTTCTTTGAGATGCATGTCCCTGTCCTGTTCCACTTTAGGTGCAGGGCCAGTACCACACCTTGAATTGGAGATTCGTATAGCAGTCTCCACAGGGTGACCAGCACGCACCAGCAGAGGCCTCTGGCTATTTTGGCACCACTGGTCATGCGCGCGGCTTACCACCCCCCTTCCCTCAGTTCCCTCTCTACCATGAAGGGAGCAGAGCTCTGAAATATTATTATGCTTTGAAGTAGAGAGGAGGAGGGCAAGTAGTGCAGCAGGACAGGGACATGAATCTCGAAGAACCTTGGCTAGTGCACAAGGGTGATTATCCCTCTTTCTTCTTTGAGCAGTGTCCCTGTCTGCTCCACTTTAGGTGACTACCAAGCCATCCCCAAATTGGAGGGGGGGGGACTTCAAAGCCTGGTTTATGAACTGATTGAAGGACTGCCATTCCCACAGAGGCATCTGAGCAAGAGAACTGGTCAAGAGTATAATGCTTCACGAATGTGTCAGCAGAAGCCCACGTGGCAGCCCGACAGATGTCAGATATAAGGACGTTGCTCATAAAAGCCATAGAGGACACTACTGATCTGGTGGAGTGAGCGCAGATGACCCCAGGAGGTTGAACCCCCTTTATGATATATGCAGAATGTATGCTTGTGGATCTCCACTTAGATAGTCTTTCCTTGGAAATTGGCTGTCCCTGGGAGTGCTCCGTTATGGATACAAAGAGTCTTGGCATTTTACAGAATGGTTTTGTTCTTTGCAGATAGAAGGCTATAGCACACCTTACATCCAATGTTTGCCACACTCAGTGTTGTGGGTCAGTGTGTGGCTTTGGGAAGAATGTGGGAAGGTGAATGATTTGGTTAAGGTGAAAAGAGGAGACAGCCTTTGGAAGGAATTTGGGATGAGGTCAGAGAGAGAGATTTTGTCTTTGTGAAAAACTGTGTATAGTGGGTCTGCCATCAGTCAAGCAAGCTCGCTAACATGTCTGGCAGATGTTAAGGCTATGAGGAAGGCCACTTTCATTGACATGTGCAAGAGGAAGCAAGTTGTGAGAGGCTCCAAGGGTGGTTTCATTAGAGTTTTCAGAACCATAGTGAGATCCCACTCAGATGGGCAGACGGACATAAGGGCGTAAGTATTCTGCAAGCCTGTCATGAACCTTTTGACCACTGAGTGAGAAAATAATGATGAGTCTTGTACTGGTTTGTGAAAAGTAGAGATCACTGCAAGATGAACTTCTAGTGAATTAAGGGAGAGGTTTGTGTTTTTCAGGTACCAAAAATAGTCGAGTAAGTCTGGGATAGAGATTGTCATGGGATTCCTCCTTCTCTGGTTGCCCCATATGGAAAACCTATGCCATTTCTGTAGGTAAGTGCATCTAGTCGAACATTTTCTACTGTTTAAAAGAATTCGTTTTACTTGCTGTGAACACTGCAATTCTATGTCCTTGAACGATTCAGGTACCAGGCCATGAGGTTCAGTCTGTCCAGGTAAGTATGTAGAGTTTTGCCCTTGTTTTGCATAAATGATCTGGTACTTTTGGCAGAGTCAGCAGTGGCTTCTGGGACATTCATAAAAGATAAGAATACCAGGCTTGCCTGGGCCATGTTGGAGCTACAAGTATGACTGTGGCCCTGTCAGGACAAATTTTCCAGAGTGTTTTGGGAATCATAGGTATTGGTGGGAAAGTGTATAGAAATCCCATGCTCCACTTGAGAAGAAATGCATCTCTCCTGGGGCATCGGCCTATGCCCGCTTGCGAGCAGTATGCTTCGCATTTCTTGTTTGTCCTTATGGCAAAGAGGCCCAATGAAGGGAAACCCCATCTGACAAATATCCGTTGAATGATATCCTTCCAAATCTCCCATTCATGGATACTTTTGAAGGTCCTGGTCAAGGCGTCTGCCACAGTGTTGTCCTTCCCAGGTAAGTATATGGCTGATATATGTACGTTGTGCTCTATGCACCAATCCCACAGCTTCATTGCTTCTAGACACAGAGGTCGGGACGGTGCTCCTCCTTGGCAGTTGATATAATACATGCAGAACATGTTGTCTGTGCATACTTTTGTCAGCGGAGGTGGCAGCCATGATGGCCACCCCACCCCACACATAGCCCCCTGGATTATGCTGCTCTCAAGGAGAAATGTTAAGTATCGATCTCCCTGATGGGCCTCCATCTCCGGGCCATGCAGCACAAGGGGGAAGAACGTTAAGTATCAATCTCCCCTGATGGCCCTCAATCTCCTCTGTGAGTTTTTTCCTCCCTAGTTTCTGTCAACAACAAAGGGGGTGAGTTTCTATCCCCCCCCCCCAACAGTTTCTCGGCACCCCCATCACCACGAAGGAGGGGTCATTGTCTGGGGTCCCAGTTTTATCATTGGTCCTGACCAGGATCCCACTCCTAATTGGCTATTTTTACTCTGGCTGGGCAAAATTCTATTAAAACCCCTGTCTCAGCTAGCTTGTTGTTCTCCCACCCTCGAATGCTAAAGGGCACATCGCGACCCGGTCGGATTGGCCCCCGACTGAGACAGGGAGCACCCACCCACGAGAGCTTCCTTTTTGGGGTATACACGGATTGCCGGCTGAACGATTAAGTGCTGAGATGCTGCAGCTGGTCTGCCTCCTTGCTTTGGGTTCTACCGTGGTCCTGGGACAGGTATTATAAATCGATATAGGCCTCCTACCTTCTCTTAATCATTCTACTTGGTACCATTTATATATAGCCTGTGATTGTAGCTTCTTCACCTGAGTTTTGCATAGTTTGTGTAGTTGTTACTATTTTCTCTGTATCCTGTATAGTCTTTTCATGATATAGTTGTTTATGGTCTGGCATAGTTTTGTGTTGTTAATTTGCCAGGTGTTTTATTAGTCATTTGTATTTTGCATCCTTCTTATTGTATAATTGTTCATTACTCTGCTTCTGCTCTAAACTGTTGGCCCCAAACTTCCCCAGTGTTCACGGGGGAGGAGTGTGGGGGTTTATTTTTCTCTCATCTGACTTTTTCATTCTGCTGCCCACCCTTCTTGGCTAGCAAGGAGGAATGGCTTTCAGCCATTGGTAGATACGTGTCGGGTGGGCTGGTCAGTGCCTATACCAATGTTGAGGCAGTAAAAGGCCAGAAAAGTCCTTGACTTATTATGGCCACCCTCCTATAGGTCATTAATCCATACTGTTATTTAACTGTAAGTACTTTTGCAGGTTGTAAGTGTTTTGCATAGACTCTCATACTTTATCCTGTTGTTTGGCTGGAGGTGTTTTACAGGTGCTTTACACAGACTATCTTGCGCCACACTGTTACTTGGTTATAAGTGCTTTGCACAGGTTTTTAGCTTTATATTGTCATTTAGTTATAAGTGTTCATTTAGATTTTGCTTTATGCTGTTAGTTGGTTATAAGTGTCCTATATAGATTTTTGTTTCATATTGTTAGTTGATTACAAGTGTTTTTGTATAGATCTCCTTGTTTTACACTGTTAAGTGGTTAAAGGTGTTTAAGGTGTCACTATAAAAGTAGCTTTTTTGTTTACTTGAACTGGTGTCCATCTCATTGGTGGGTGTCACTGGTCCATCCCAGTCATATCACGAACCCGGGGTTCAACAACTTTTACAGATTTTCCAGAGATCAGAGGTAGGAAATGTTTGCATGCATTGCTGACTGCACGGAGCTTTAAATGGTTTATGTGCAGGTGTCTCTCTTGCAGCGACCACTTGGCTTGGGTAGTCTCCTTTGTCATTAGTAGGTCTGGGTCTGAACTCATGAATGGTACACCCTGCAAGAGGTTCTCTTCTTTTGTCCACCAAATTAATGAATCTCTTATGACCTTCGGAGGACACAGAAGGTAATGAAGAAGGTGGAGACTTGGTTTGAAGATTTTGGTAAACCACATCTGAAAAGGATGCTTGCAGAGCCTCGCATGCTTGATTAAGGAGGTGGTTGATCCTAAATGAAGCAGGTTGTCTATTTCCTGGTGTAACAAGTGTTCATGAGTAGGGTCCCTGAAGAGGGACAGGAAAGAGGGATGGGTGGTGGGTTTCAATAGAAAGGGGATGATGCACCCCTCGGAGATGGTGTCCAGAACCCATTTGTCTGATGAGATTGATTGCCATCAGTGGAAAAAATGGAGGAGCCTGTTTCAGAAGAATTGAGGTGCATAACCTCGTTTGTCTTCTTCCCAAACAGCTTTGATCTATCAAAAGAGAGGTCTTCGATGGTCATCTGCATTTGTTTAGGCAGTGCCACTGAATGAAGCCATGACGCACACCTCATGACCATTGCTGTGCCGATGGTGCAGGCTGCAGCATCCACAGCATCCAAGCAGATCTGCAATGCTGTCCTCACCGTAAGTTGTCCCTCTCTTATTAAGGAGTTAAATTGCTCCTTCTTGTCATCAGGTATAAAATTGATGAACTCTGATGTCTTTGAATATGTGTCATGATCATAATTTGACAGAATTGCAGTATAGTTCACTACTCTCAGTTGGAATGTAGCTGTGGTGTAAACTTTTTTCCTTAGAAGGTCGAGTTTTTTTATCCTATTTGTCTCCTGGTGCTGACTTGTATGTCTGCTTGGATCTCTGGTTCACAGCTTCTATAACCAGAGAATTAGGCTGAGCGTGTGAGAAAAGGAATTCTTTGCCTTTTGGTGTAATGAAATGTTTTTTGTCCTTTTTTTGATTGTAGGTGTGGCAGTGGCAGGTGTTTGCCATATTACGTTTGCCGGTTCCATAATGCCCTCGTCCATGGGCAAGGCAACCTTTGTCACGGTTGAGGACTGAAGAATCCTGTACAGTTTGTATTGCGTTGTAGGGTACTCTTGAATGGAAGTATCTAGACTATCCGTGACCCTTCTGAACAGTTTCTGGAACTGTTTTGTACCATCCAACTTAGAGTGACGGTGGACTACTCGTTCAGTATCTCTTGAGTGGTTGCTTGTTGCACTGCCTGGGGTTGTAGATTCACGGGGGGCAGATAGTGGTTTTGTGGAAGAACTGCCGCAGACTACTAGGTGGTAGTAGGCACCTGTGCCATAGAGGGGGCTACCTGTAATGCCCCATATTGGGTCTAATTTCCCCAGCCCATATAGGGGAACCCATATGGGAGGTTCACATACTAGTTTGGGGGTGCAGTAAAAGCTGCGTTTGGCCCCTGGACCTGTAAATCAGAAAGCTGTTTCTCTCGCACTGGCCCTGGGCTCTCAGACCATGATGAGAGTGATTCAGAACTGTCAGCCAAGGAGAAAGAGAGTGAAGTGATTTGGTCATCAGAGGAATGTATACTGAACAGAGGTGAAAAGGAAGAGGAAATGGATCATTCCTCCTCCTCGGTTTGGCAATGATGGTTCTTTTGTCTCTTTTTCCTCAGTGATTGGGGGAGACTTAGTTGACTGGTGCCGTGCCTCTGCTCCCAGTGTAGCTCAGTAGGGAGTGGCGCTGTAGTAAGTAATGGTGCTGCTTGCAGCACTGTGTCCTGCCGTGGCATCAGTGGCACCGGGCAGAGGAGCGCAGGGATTGGTGCCATTGTCAGAAGTGGAGTACACAGTACTGACTGCAGAATCAGCACCGGGAGTGAGTTTCGTGGGACTGGAATGCCTGGTGCCGGTGGCAGTGCCAGGATCCCCAGAGGGATCAGTGCCGGAAGTTTGTCTGCGGCCATACTCTTTTGCCCGTGGTCTCTTCTAGAGCTCGAAGGGTGGCTGCGTTTAGTATGGGCAGAAGTACTTGAGGGCCCAGAAGCCTCAAGGGCACTGCTTCTCACATGGCCACCCTTAACTATCTTAGAGGGTGCTGGAGAAGACGCGGCAGAGTGTCGCTTACGATTATCTAGAGATCATGACAGATGGCCAGGGTCCGATGCCAGTTTTAAAGAGCCCTCCATCAGGAGGAGCTTCAGTTTCATTTTCTGTTCCTTTTGGGCTCATGTGACTAATTTTTGACATCGCAGGCATTTTGGCATTTTGTGGCCCTCGCTCAGACATTTAATGCACTCCTGATGTCCGTTGGATGCAGGCATTGCATTCTTACAGGAGGTGCATCTTTTAAATCCCAGCAGAGTTGGCATTTAGACAGTTGGCTTCTGTTCTTAAATTCTTATAGTTCTCCTTTCATTTGTCTTCTTCTTGCTTTTCTATTTATTTTGTTTTAATTTATTTTATTCTATTTTTAAACTGTTGTTTTTATTTGTAGGTGGAGACAGTTGGCTGTTAAAACAGCCATTGGAAGCTAGCCGAAGCTGAGTCGTTCTCCATCTGAGTGCTGAGGCAGTAAGAAGGGAACTGACGGATGGCGGCAGAGAGCCGCGCGCATCACCAGTGGTGCCAAAATAGCCAGGGGCCCCTTCTGGCGCACGCCAGTCACTCCGTGGAGACTGCTATACAAATCTCCGATTCTAGGCACAGGGCTGGACACACACCTAACGTGGAGTAGACAGGGACACTGATCGAAGAAGAAAAGAAGGTTGAGGGGAGATATGATTGTTCTCTATAAATACATCAGAGGAATACCAAGGAGGGATGGGAATTACTTAAGTTCAGCACTCATGTGGATACAAGAACAAATGGATATAAACTGATCATCAGGAAGTATAGAATTGAAATTAGATACATGTTTCTAACCATCAGAGGAATGAAGTCCTGGAGTAGCCTTCCAAGGGGAGCTCTGGGGTCAAAAAACCTACATGGCTTCAAAATTGAGCTTGATAAATTTATGGAGGGGATGATATGATGGGACAGCCTAGTCTGGCAATTGGCTGATCTTTAACTACGGGTGGAGGATATGCCAATGGCCTGAGATGCAACATTAGAGGGTTTGGGTTCTCAGTTATTACAGAGAATTCATCTTGGATGTCTGGCTAGTGAGTATTGCCGAAATGCTCAGGGTTTGACTCAGTGGTTCCCAATCTGTGGCCCAGATGCCAAAAGCAGCCCATGGGGGCTTTCAAAATGGCCCCTGGGTCCACTCCTGCTGACTGCAGAAGAGAGCTGCTGTCTAAGGAGCCAGGCAGAGCACATTTCCACAGGGCTAAAAGACCAGTGCAGGCTCCTTGCTACAGCCAGTCCCTAGATGGCGGGCTCCATGCTGGAGCCAGAGAGAGGGGAGCACTAATTTTCCATTCTCCTGCCTGTAAAAGAGAGCTGCTGCTTAGAGACTCAGGTGAAGAGCACATGGCTACCAGATGCATGTGATTTCCCTGCTGCAGCCAGAGAGACCAGCAAGGAAACAGCATCCTTGCTGAACTCCTCCTATCTGGCTGCAGTAGGTGGAGGGGTGTTGCTGGCAGAGACCAGTGTTCCTTCAGGGTCATAAAAATGTAATCTGTGGTCCTTGAGCCAAAAAGGTTGGGAGTCACTGTATTAAGTGACTGCCCTATCTGGGGTCAGGAAGGAATCTTGATCTAGGAAAAGACTCTGGGATATTTTTTTTTTTTTTGGTCTTCCTCCATAGCATGGGGCATGGCTCATTTGCTGATGGAGTTTCTGTACCTTAAAGTCTTTAAAACAAGATTTGAGAATTTTCCTAACTGAGTCATAAGTTAGAGGCTTATTGCAGGAGTGGGTAGGTAAGGTTCTGTGGCCTGCCTTGTACAGGAGGTCAGATTGGATGATAGCATTGGTCCCCTCTGACTATACAGTCTATGAGTCTATGAGAATGCTACCGAAACACCAATAAGTAGACTCAAGAAAGGTACAATGAGTTTTCAGGGTTGTCCATGAAAGTCTTGTCCTATCAAAGTTTAAAGTTCTCTTTAGAGAATAATTCACTATAGCTTTATTAAATATATGGACAAATACAGCCTTCTTGACACTGGGCCTAATTCTTGCAGTTAATGGCATAACTCCCACAGACGTTGATGGGAGCAGGATTGAGCCTGCCTTTTAAAAGATACTTGAAATGCAATGGTAGATTTAGCTGATCAGAAAATGTAAAACTGGGTGGTGTTTGTGATGCAACCCTGAAAAAAGGTAATTGAAGCGGGGGCACCCTTTGCTTGCCCTGCCACTTCAGCCCCAATGGGTCTGGGTGTTCTTTGTGGGAGCAGAGAACTGAAGCCAAAGGGGGTGAGTGAGGACCTTCCTACACTAATGTAGTCCTAGAATGCATCAAGTGAAGTATTACCAGCAGGTGCGTTGGTGGCGCTAGGCTTACAGGGCTCAAGCCCCAAGTCCCAGTGCCTGAGCCCCGGGTCTGCTGCTGGGCCACCCACACTGGTGGTGTGCTTATGCTGCTCAAGCCCTGAGTCCCAGCACACCAAGCCCCAGGTTTCTTCCCAGGCCAGCAGTGCTTCTGATTACCAGTAGAGACAGTGAAGAGTTAGTACATTATATGAAGCACTGGTGATATCACATCTGGAATTCTGTGTGCACTTCTAGTCTCCCTTGTTTATTTTCTCCCAATTACTGTTAACCTTGACGTCCTTAACTACTTCCTCTTTCAGAATTTTTCTAACACCTTGCATATATCTAAGTTCAAACTGATTGGCCTGTGGTTAACTGGATCATTTTTTCCCCTTCTTAAAAATAGGAACTATGTTAGTAATTCTGCAGCCATATGGTACAACCCCTGAGTTTACAGATTCATTAAAAATACTGCTCATAGGCTTGCAGTTTCACACACCAGTTCCTTTAATATCCTTGAACAGAGATTATCCAGACCCTCCCCCTAATTTAGTCCCATTAAGTATCTTATAAAACAAAACTCAGAGTATGTGGCTTGTTTAAACCGACCAAAACAAAGCTGATGGAAGATGTGATTGCTCCTCATAAATACATCAAAGGGATAAATATAAGGGAACAGTAAGAGTTATTTAAAGTAAGTGACAATGCAGCCACAAGAACAAATGTCTATAAACTGGCAATCAACAAGTTTTGGCTCGAAATTAGATGAATATTTCTAAGCATCAGAGGAGTGAAGTTCTGGAACAGCCTTCCAAGGGGAGCAGTGGGAGGCAAAAAAGCTAACTGGCTTCATAACTGAGCTTGGTAAGTTTAGGGAGAGGATGATATGATGGGGCTGCCTGCAATTGCCAGTAGCAGTAATTCCCAACTGAAGGGGATAGGACAGTAGAGGGGGAGGGCTCTGAGTTAGCACAGAGAATTCTTTCCCAGGTATCTACTTGGTATGCCTTGCCCACATGTTGAGGGCATAACTGCTTGTCATATCTGGGGTCAGAAAGAATTCTTCCCTAGGTTAGACTGGTTGAGACCTTGTGTGGTTTTCGCCTTCCTCTGCAGCATCGGTCATGGGTCACTTGCAGGATTAAATTAGTGTATGCGATGAATTTACTGTAATTTGAAGTCTTGAAATCATGATGTGAGCACTTCAGTAACTCAGTCAGAGGTTAGGGGTCTATTACAGCAGTGGATAAAGTTCTGTGGCTTGCAATGAGCAGGAGGTCAGATTAGAGGATCATGGGGGTCCTTTCTGACCTTAAAGTCTGTGAGTCTAAATATGTATAATATTTATCAGCAACCTTTAGCAATTTTTTCAGCAACTAAAAAGAAAGTTAACATGACAGCTGTTTGCTGACTGCTATTACTTGCTATTACTACCCATGTAGCCTGGTAACCCTTTAGATATTTTTATAAATAATGTAGTTTTCCCCCCAAAAAAGCTTAAAGTGAATAATGAGGGCTTGCTGAAAGAAATTCAGTATGTCAGTGGCATTGCTAACAGCCATGCATCTTTTCTTAAAATATATTTCTTTGATCCTATTAATAAATTAAAAAACATTTTTCCATTTTAACTTTATTACTATGAAACTCTACACATTTATTTTGGAGCCCCATCCACATCCTCTGACAAGTATGCAGCAAGATAGGGACATAAATATTCCCATAATGTCCAGGGGTAATTGGACAGAACAGTTAACTACTGCACTCTACTTTCAGAATGATTTTGGTCGTGCCGTGACTAGCAAGCATGCTGCTACAGGGAAAGATTGTAACAGTGTAACAGGAACCTCCTGCTGTTTGGTTTGAATTTTCTTGAATTTCCTCTATTTTTTTTTTTTTTTTTTTTTTTAAGCATCACTAGTTCCCAACCACACTTCATTTGTGCCAAACCCAGCATCCAATGATTGTTCAGTATTTCCGTGTTTTGCTTTGGGAACACCTAATTAATAATTACCTGTGGCGTCAATAAGATCCTGAATTGTGCAAATGAGAATGTCACATCCTCTGACTCAGTATGGTTTTTTAATATTTTTTTTTTTATTTTGGAAAACATAAGTGAAGATTATAAGAGATGGGTTGATATTTGTCATTGTATTCATAATTTCAAAAATACACCCAAAACACCCCCAAACAACAGAAGGATTGTCTTAAAAATACAAATGGAAGAAAATACAAATTAAAGAATCACAACTCCTGTGTTTCCATGGATCCAAACAAATACAATGCTATCCTCTTGCTAACAGAAGGAGGCTTTCTCCAGAACTCTTTGTCACTATGAGACCCCTAAGAATTATACAGACTTTGTGGGAATTCTTTTCCCCATCTAACACTGGGACTGGATTGTTTCTCAGATCGTGCAAACCAATTGTGTATGTTACAATAGTTTTACTGCTCTGAAAAGCAATTCATATCTGCTATATATCCTTTATTGAAACCAATGGAACATTTCTAAAGGATATTGGATTTTCTCTTGGGGCACTGTTCCTTGCTACAGGATGGGAGTAACTCCCACTGACTTCAGTGGCAGTTTACTCCCATCCTGTAATGCTCATTAAGGCCCCAGGAGGTGACTTGCCACTTGTTCTCTTTGGCTAGAGGTGTCTCTAGAGAGGAATAGCCTAAGGCACTGTTTATCCACAACAGCATGAGAATAACTTCCACTGATTTACAAGCAGTTACTCCCATCTTGTGGCAGAAGAACAGTAGTCCTCTCCATTTCTCTCCGGAAAGACCTCGTTTTTTTCAGTTGAAATTGTAATAGGTTCAATGGACACCAATTTATGAAGGAGAGAAAGACAGAAAGGGATGATATGGGGATAATCAGTGGAAGACAATTAATTTTTCATCCCAGACAGTTTGAATCTTCTGTAATGAGAACTCTAGATTATTCAGGAGTGAGAAAGTCTGTTAACAACGGGTGATCTAGTTCTGAAAAAGCAACAACTCCACACATGCACACCCCAAGTGCCCGAAAACCCCCACTTTTTCCCACTGGTAGAACAAAAATCAAAACAAATTTTTAAGGATTTGAAATAGCTGATTCATTTCACTTCTGGTTTCTAGCTAGGACTGGAACCAGAAATGCCAAATATTTTCATGAGATTGCCAGACCAATTTTGTAGACTCAGGAGGCTGAGATCATTTTGGGTAAGAATCAACTCACAGAACAGCCAACAATAGCAAAAACAACAACAACTTTGAATTGACCCAGGACCACATTTGAACTAGTGATCCATAGACCACCTATTACTATCCCCTGAGCCTTCCCACGAACAGAGCCGGATGCTCGCTTAACTCATGTTTTTCCAAGCTCAAGCCCACTCTGGAATTCCATTTTAAACTAACTCCCTGAACCTCAAGCAATCTTTGTCTCTCAATGAGACACCAGGTAATCAGGCTTCAATAAATCACCTCAGACATCTCTAGGTGCAACTCTGGGGCATAGCTTCACTAAAACTAACTGGTTAAACATTATTAACATAGCGCTAGAAGGACACTCCCTCAACCCTTGTCATCTTCAAGAAGATAGCACCACACTATAGTTTTTCTTTTCAGTTACAGCCTGAGATCACATTTGAAGTGCTTTGAAGCCTCCTCTTGCAATCTCCAGCTGACAACGAGTCAGGATACTGCCACTGTTGTACAAGTAGATCCACATTTTGCCACCTTCAGACAAAAGTTCCCACATTTCCCAATTCCCTGTATACTTGGGCTGTGTCTACACTGCCAAATTAATTAGTCCGGACTAAGCAATCTTAGTCTGGACTAATTTAGCCCTTGGCCACACTCGGCTTTGCCTAGTCCGAACTAAGAATTTTCTTAGTTCGGACTAGGCAAAGATTAGCTGAACTAGTAAGACCTGGTGGTTAGTCCAGACTTACTCACTTGGTTCTAACTTTAGTTCGAACTAAGCGTGTGCAATACATGAACTAATGGTTAGTGTGAACTTAAAAAGTTTGAACTAAACCATTAATTCAAACTAGCCACGCATTCTAGTTCGAACTAAAACTTTAGTTTGAACTTGAACATGTAGCTACTTCAAACTAAAAAGCCACAGTTAGTTCGAACTAGCCCAAGGTAGGTTTGGACTAACCTCAGACTTTTTTAGTTCAGACTAGCAAGTCTGAACTAAAACTGCATATTTAGACATATCCTTAGTCTCAACCCCCAAAGGAATATTTTAACATACATTACTCAATACAGTCATGAAAAAGAAGTATACACAAGCAAAACATCACTCAAGCATTCCTATTCACAATATCATCATAAATCTCAATTAAATATCCAAATTCACTGAGGAGAACAAGCCATAACCTACCAGAGACTTTTTTTTTTTTAAAACAACAAGCCTACAAACCTGATACACATCACTGGCTAAGCAGTAATATCTGAAGATTAAGCCTCAGCTTTCTCAAGTTTCAGAACTAGAGCACCTTTGTATTTCAGAAGAGCTAAAGAACTCTGGCTGGTGTCCTGCAATATCATTTCCTTTCTTTGTTTTCCACTCTTGAATATTCATCTTTTTTCAGCCTTTTGTACATAGAGTGAGTCACGTTTGGCAATTTTGCCCAGAGTGGTCTTCCCCCCCCCCCCCATATATATGGTCTTTTACTATCCTCTACATCTCCATCCAACATAGATTCCTGCCAGTGCAGTCCTAAATTATTCTTTTATGTAACTTGAAGACAAAAAGGGATTAAATGGAATGATTTGTGTGTTACTTTAACAGGTATTGTTCAAGAGCAATGACATGTTTTGAACATTCAGTATTGCTGAGAGAAACAACAAAAACAAAGAGACATGAAAACATTCAATCAGCTCTGATTATACTGCAAAGAAATTAAACCTAGTGCATGTAAGTGGCCTTGACAATTACATCATCACTCCTTCTTAGCTTTCTGCCACCACCTGAACTCCATATGTCACAGAAGGTTCTGCACATATTTAGAATCCTGTACCATCTGTCTGCAGAGAACAGAAGCCCACTGAGGAAATTTTATTACAGGACTCATTAATTCATACCACATATAATTATCATCATTTCACTATTAACATGTAGGGTGAAGGGGATGTGGGAGAAACAATACAATGGCATCTCTCAGACAGACAGTTCTGTTTTTAAAAGCACCATTCTCAAACTAGATTGATTTTTAAAATTATTGGAAATAATGTGATTCATTGATTGTATCTGAGCTAGAGCCTCCCAATCACAAGAGATATAAACGATGAATAAATCCAAACAGAAAATTCAGTCAATATACAGAATAAGGTTCTGTTTTCAAGCAGAAATGTTTTTATTGTTGGCAATAAAGAGATAAAAGAAACTAGTTCATGCCAAAATTTAGATGGGATTTATGCCTGTCTGAACCAAGAGTCCCAAAAATGGAGAGAAAGGCTAGCAGAAATATTTCATTACTTAGTCCATTGTTTATATTACTCAAAAAGGAAAGGAAGTGTTTTTTTTTTTTATCTTCTTGGTCTATAAGGGCTGATGACTGTACCCTGTGTGCCCAAGAAGATCTTCAAAAAAGTAACGGACACTTTCTCTGAGGCCTACAACCAACTCAGCCTCACACTTAACACCAAGAAAACTAAAGAACTCCACCAACATACTCCAAATCACCAGGATACCACTCCCATAATTCAAAGCAATAAAAAGGCCCTGAAGAACATGGAGCACTTCTTTAACCACAGCAACTATCTATCAAAGAAAGCTGAAATTAATGAGGAAATTTAACCCTACTGTCAGTGTGCTAGTACAGCTTTCAGATGCTTGAGAAAATGTGTCTTTGAAGATCATGAGATCAAGCATTAAACCAAAATTCTCATGCAGTAGGCCACTGTTATTCCTGCTGCCTTGTATGGTGCCAAAACCTGTACAGTAGAAACCTCTTGGTTCGTGAAAGACACCATCAACAATGCCTCTGAAACATCTTCTGAATCAAGTGGAATGACCAATGCACCAACATCAGTGCCCAGTCCCAGGTTAAAACCTCAAGCATTGAAGCTATGGTTATCCTCCAACAGCTCCATTGGACTGGTCATTTTCTTTAAATGCAAGAAAGTCAACTCTTAAATCAGGTCATGTTCTCACAACAGAACCTGGCCAATCATCAGGGAGCAGGCAAAAAAAGCACTTCAAAGACACTCACAAACAAGCACAACATTGATGTAAATTTTTAGCAAGCTCAAGCCCTCAACTGACCAAAATGGAAAAGGATTTAGTGGCAAGAATGCCAGTATTTTGAGATCCAATTGAAACAAACAGGAGTCATATAAATGAAAAAGGACGAAAACATGTGCTACAGCCTGACTTAGCAATCCAAATCCTTTCCTTCCATTGGGATATTTTCCACAGCCGTAACAAGGTCTGTGGATCTCAGATGGTCTCACTAGTTATGCGTAGATGCACCAGTAATAAACACCTATCATTTTATGGGAAGACAATCATTCTTGAACTCTGAGGCTATGTCTACACAGCACCATTATTGAGAAATAACAGCCGTTATTCCGCAATAAAAGAAAACAGGTCTACATGACGTTTTCTTATTTCGAAAGAACGGATCCCGTTCTTTCGAAATAAGAACCGTCCTTCTGCAACAATAAAATCTCAATGTTTGCGAAACGGTCGTTATTTCGAAACGGTTGTTTCAAAATAACGCTGTCTAGACGCGTTATTTCAAAATAACCGTTATTTCAAAATAATACACTCTGACCTTCTTCCCAGGGTGCACAGCACCCACAGGAAGAAGGAAGTGCCCAGCCCTGGCAGCGTGCTGACACACCTCTACAGGCATGTCAGCATGTGGGATAGGAGCTGTGGAGAACAGACGATGTGGTCCTGTGTGGACCAATGATGAGGTCCACCCGCTCCTCGCCATCTGGCGCAGGCCTGAGATCCTGGTCAGGTTCCAGGCCAGCCAGAGGAACCGGGCAGTGTACGCCGCCATAGCGGCAGAGCTGTCTGCCCAGGGTCAGGAGCACAGCACCGAACAGGTGCACTGTAAGATCAAGGCTCTATGGCGGGACCACGCGCGCACCAGGGACACGTGTGAGCTCCAGGAGGAACGTAGCACCACCACCTGCCCCTTTTTTGAGGAGCTGCATGCCTTCCTGGGGGGTGAGCCCAGTGGCCTGCCTGCCCAGGCGGTGGACACGGAGCACCCCCGCAGCACCTCCTCAGGCGCAGAGGGACCGCCCAGCAGTCCGGATGCCTCCCTGGATGTCGGGGGTCCTGCAGACCAGCCACCACCACCACCAGAGGCTGACGCAGGGACCCCGGAGATGATCCCCCCTGGCCAGGGCAGTGCCAGTGAGGAGGAGAGGGAGGAGGAGCACGAGCTGGCTGCAGGGACAACCCCGGGGGACTCGGAGGAGGCAGAGAAGGGGACATCCCGGCGGACATCCGGAGCCCCTGTTGGTGAGTCTCCATGCCCTACATGGGGAAGCAGGGCTAGGTCCGCCAAGGTCACGGGCAGTGACGGGGTCCAGCACAGGGGCAGGCAGGGCACCGGGCCAGGGCGGGGGCTCAGAGGGCCCCCCTGGACGCGGGTCCCTGGTGGATGTGTCGCACCAGGGTGACAGGCCCCTGCATGCCTGCGTTTGGTTAACACAGGTGGGTGCGACGGATGCAGTTGCATCTTGGGCAGGGTGCACAGCCTGCAGAGCAGACCACTGGGAAGTGGCCCTGGGAGACGCCACAGAGCAACCCTTCTGGGTGGGTCCAGCTCACATGTGGGCATCACAGGGCCCTGCGTCCCTCTGGGGCAATGTCCCACAGTACCCAAGTCCACATTCCTGCTAACAGTGAGGGCGGAGCTGTGTGCTGTACACAAGCTGCACACAGGCAAGGCCAGCAGGCAGCAGGCTCTAACCTCTGTGATGCCTCCTTCCCACAGTTCGTGCCACCGGTAGCCAGCGGGCACGGAGCCCAACTGGCAGCCCCATCCACGGAGGAGGAGGAGAAGGGGACCCCAGACACACAGCAAGATCGTTGCCAGCCTGGAGGGCTTGGGGGAGCGGGCCGAGGCATCCGCCCAGGCCTGGCAACGGGTGCAGGCCAGCCGGCAGGATGCGGCCATCCAGCTGCTGCACCAGGGAGCCACCACAGATGACCGTCTGGTGGCTGCCTTCGAGCACCAGGCTATGGCCATGGAGCAGCTTGGGATGGTGGTGGACGATGCAGCTGCCAGTCTTCGCCGCATCGCCGACGGCATGGGGCCACCAGCAGCTAGCGGAGCACCATCACAGCACGGGGCTCCACACTGACCCCGGACCCGGGGTGGTCCTGGGCAGGGCCATGCCAGACCCGCCTCCCAGTGACCCCCGTCTCCCAGTTGCCGCCCCAAGCTCGTCACCTCTACCCCAACCCTGTATCCCAGTTGCAGCCCCGAGCCCCACTGACCCCTACCCCCCCGTTCTTTGAAAATAAAAACATTGAGCCATGTTATTGGTGTGTGCGGTGTATTTTATTGGTGGTGCTGAAACAGTGTGGATGGATGGGTGGAGGCTGTCTGCAGTAGAAGGGGGGGAGGGTGCTGTGTGGTGGGTCAGGCCTGGCCTTCAGAGGTCTTCCTCAGCTACAAAGCTGTCTGTGAGTGCCTCGCGGATGGTGACGGACCTTGTGGAGGCCCGTTCCCGTGGGGGCACGGGTGCGGGCTGCTCATACTGGCGCCCGATGAGCTGGGCCTCAGCCTCCCAGGCAGCTGCAATGGGCTCACCGCGCATTTCACAGAAATTATGCAGGGTCAGGCAGGCGCTGATGACCTGGGTTGCTGTCTCCTCTCCAAGGTGGAGGCAGGTCAGGAGGCACCTCCAGCGGGCCTTCAGCCATCCAAAGGCCCGCTGAATCGCTTGGTGGCAGCGGTTCAGATGCCAGTTAAAAAGCTGGCGGCAAGAGTCGAGGGGCCCCGTGTAGGGGTGCATCAGCCACAGGTGGAGTGAATAGGCCACATCTGCCACGAGGAGGCCAGGCACCTCTACTCCCCCAACATCGATGTTATGCGGGGGGAAGAGGGTGCCCGCCTCCATGCCCCGGTACAGGGACAAGTTCCAGAAGATGCGGGCATCGTGTGCCCTCCCTGGCCAACCCATGTAGCAGTTTTGGAAGACCCCCTGGTGGTCCACAAGGGCCTGTACAATGATTGAGTAGTAGCCCTTCCTGTTGCTGTACTCTGCCGCTCGGTGGTCCAGGGCCCTCACGGGGATGTGGGTGGCATCCAGGATCCCCATGCAGTTCGGGAATCCCAGCGCCGTCATACCGTCCATGGTGGTCTGCAGGTCCCCCGGTGTGACAAGGCGCCGCAGCAGGCCTCTGTTAATGGCCCTGGTGACTCGGCCAAGGATGACCCCGATGGTGGCCCTGCCAACCCCGAACAGGTGGGCCACAGACCTGTAGGACTCCGGGGTGGCCATCTTCCATATGGCTATGGCCACTCTTTTGTCCACAGGGATGGCCGGACACATTGCGGTGTCCCTGCGCTGCAGCAATGGGGTCAGTTCTGACACCAGCTGCTCAAAGCTGGCCCTGGCCATCCAGAAATTGCGCCGCCACTGCTTGTCATCCCAGGTTTGGAGCGCTACCTGCTCCCACCACTCAGTGCTCATCTCCTGGGCCCAGGCTCGGCGAGGCACTGACAGGGGCAGGGGAACTAGGGCAGCCTGGGGCACATCCTGGTCAGCATTGGGGTCCCTGAACAGCGTGTCCCCCACTAGGAGCATGCTCTGCAGACGTGCAGTGTGCCTACTGGTCACCCGACGAACGCTAGGCAGCCGGGCAGTGTCCATCTCTGTTGCTGGCAGAGTCCTGCTAGCCAGAATGGACAGGGAAGTGAGGTCAGGGCCGGCCTTTTATAGGATTGGCGACCGACATGGCCGCCGACATGGCCCGGGGAGGCAGCCATTTTGCCACACCTCCCATGGTGCTCTGCCCCTGCAGTGAAATAGCAAGTCCACTGTGTGGACATGCTATTTTGTTTCCAGCTTTTCCCCTTATTTCACCTAGATTTGTCCTTATTTCACTTCCGCTTGTTTTGCAATAACATTCTTATTTCATGATAACTTATTTCAGAATAGGTTATTTTGAAATAACGGGCTGCATGTAGACATAGCCTGAGGGACCATCAACAAATGCGTCAGGTATTAAAATGGATCCTTCAGTCAAGAAAAAGCCTTCTTTCTGTGAATGTCTCCCACTATTTTTGTCCCAAAACCTCCCTCACAGCATCAGTCCTTGAGCAATCTCTTGATCTTGATGAATGCCACTGAGAACCTCACAGTATCATGTATCCCCAAATGCAGAACAAACAGAGGATTCCCTCTCTCCTCTATTCCCATCAGGATCCTTTTCAGCTGCATATTCACAACTTGTATCCTTCCTCCTGGCAGACAGCACACTCTTCTGTTCTCTCCCACAAAAGCTCATGCAATAAATAAATCTGTTAGTCTTTGAGTGCCACAAGACTCCTTGATTTTTTTTTTTTTTTTTTTTTTTTTGCCTTACTAGACTAACATGACTGCCCCTTTGGAACTCTTCTGTTCTCTGTATCTCATCTGACAGGCTTATAGGTTGATCTTCACTGGAGTCCCCAGTCACAAAGACCTGTCTCTTCCTATTGTTGTTCTGAATCCATCTGAAATTCCTTTGTAACAGTTCCCTGTATGTCAGCCCCATCCTTCTGGCAAGGCGGCAAAGAGGCAAAAGTCGTGGGTGAGGGGGCCTCCAGGGAGGAGGCCAAATGGGACCTGGAATGAAACATGGGTGGAACATAGGCAGGGCACTGTGAGGAAGGGTGGGGACAGGGCTTGAGCACCATTGCCTCCTCACCCAGCCTACTCAAAGGCAGGAGTCACATGGCATCCTGCATTATACCTTCAAATCCCCATCTGAATTCCATCATTGTCTCCATCTGCATCTATAATCCTTGGATCTTCTCTGCTTTGAGCTTTGTCAGATGAATTTCATGTATAAGCAGCTTCTACCAGATACCCACCCAATGATGATGTGGAATCCATGGCTTCCACATCCAATCATTGTTTGTGCCCTCTCCGCTATATCTGACTTAGGACTCTCTTTCTTGTCACTACTCAAAAAGGAAAAACAAAAAACAAGAAAAAAAAATCCCAAACATCTGCCTGGGAACTTTGTTAGCTGATTATTGCTTCAGTGTTCACCACTGACTGGTTTTTAAACCTAGCCATGCTAAGTCAGCATGACCCCCTTGGTAAGGAATATCAGCAAGTACTGGGATTATAGCAGCACAGCTGAGACACATTGCTGAAAAAAAAGAAAAGCAAGACTGGTGCGCCCAGAACACAAGATCACCCCACTCAACTCAGGCCAAGCTCTCACAAAAACTCTGCTATTAGCTGTTCACTGCCAAAGCCCCTCAGGATTTCCATTTTCCTTATCTACTTATGTATGCTTAGCAAATATTCAATATGACATCACAGGGAAATCTTCCTCTTTCATATGGCTTACGTAGGTAGCAGCAATTACAAATGTATATCTAGATTCAGTAGCTAGAATATTGCTGAAGCACTGAGCCTGAGATTGTCCTCCAGGCCCCTGAGGAAAGAATGAAGGGGGCACTCAGACACAATGTGCTCCATCATTTGTGAACAATGGCCATAGTTGCATACTGTTGTTTGCCTCATCTTCCATTTAAAGAGGGTTTGTCCACATCTCCCATGAGATGTCCTGATGAGACACAATTGCACCACTTTTTCCAGCATAAATCAAAACCTATGGGCTCCTTGGCAGAGTCAATGATGAGCTGTTAGCAGTTGAAATGCTCCATGTGGCTCTCCATTGAGAAAACTTCAGCATCTAAGTTGAGTTAAGGGTCTTGATGTGGATCCATAGATAGTTGCAGGGCTTTAATTTTGTCTTTGGTGGGCTCTGCAGGTCTTTGTGCAGCAGGATCCTCATATTTGCATTGACACTGTTAAGAAAGCAAGACATCTGGGCAGTTTCTTCTAATTTGTGGAGACTGGATGGGCAATGAGAGCTAGTCAACTGAGGTCAATTTAAACATCCCTGATGCTATCCACATGGTATTACAGAGTTGAATATCAACCAGTTGAGTTTGACCACCGTGACACCACACTTGCACAGTATTTAGCTGAAGGGCATACCAAGGCAATCTGTGCAGTTCGTAGGGTCTGTGAACTGGAACCTCATGATGTTCCAGGCAGTGTCCTAATAAGTGTGACATGAGACCTGACAAGTGTTCTCAAGATGTTGTGGGAAGATCAAACTCCGGTCTATTGTAACACTGAGATACTTTGGGCTAGTTTCATCCTCACATTCTCACTGCAGAACTGCACATCAAGTTTGCTATTAGCCATTTTATTATTCAGATGGAAAGCAGTCATTCTAGGTTTTCTAGGTAGACGTTAAGTTTCCAGTGTTGGAAATAATCAGACTTTATGTTAAGTTCTCAGATGAGGGTGCAGCTGATGTAAGGAAGGTTTATGTGGTGAGCAGTTCAGCCAATATCATCTGCGTACATGAATCTCCATGACTCCCTTCTTGGTATATCCATAGTAGATTAATTAAAAAGCATTGGGGCCAGGACAGAGGCCTGAAGGATGCTAGAGATAATAGTTTTTGGTCTGCTGATCTGTCCATTAAGATGTTCCTTAAAGCAGTGGTCCCTGGTTATCACCACCAAGAGTTGGATCATTTGCTGGCAGTTATTGATGCAGGAGATCCTGAGGAGACAGTCCTGTGTCCAGTGACAGCAAATTGATGGAACTGTATTGGGAAGCCAAGTTCAGTTACATTAGTCCCCTGGAATTGTGGGAATGGCCATTGAAAAGAAGGGGTAAGCTGCTTGGCTTCAAAGCAATACATTCCTATAGAAAGACACCAGATGCCCAGTAGCTCTCAGCTCACATACATTATTTATACTGTCCTTCCTGACTCCCAATCTGTTCTTTGCAATGCCATCATGACCTGTTCAGTGGCTATTCTGCTACTGATTTTTGCTAACCACAAGTGCTCTTATATTAGCTTTTGTAGTGTAGGGGAACACAGAGCATGTGAGGGACATAAATGCTGCTGCAAGTTTCTGTTTGCACTTTCAAGGGGCTGCACAGAGTGGTTAATTTGGTTATAGATTGTAGAAAGGCAGGCTCTGTCAGAAGATGGATTCCCATTGTCACTCGCTGCTCTGAGTTTTCTCTCCACCTTCTGGCCAGCGAGTCCCCCTGTACTGCTCCCTTAGGGAATATTGGCTGTGGAAATTCTGAGAAGGACTGAACAGAAATGTGTAGTGCAATGTTGTAATAAGCACACTTCACATTCACCCATCTGTTTTTCTCCACATTGTATAACAGAGAGAACAATAATGTCCACAGTAACACAGGCATCTCTCAACTAACTATTCAGTTTTAATTGGAGGGAAATAATTGTCTACACAGAACCAAGGCTTCCAGTACAAATCTGTCAGTATTTTGGACTTAAAACACCTCTATTAGGCAATCAGCTCATGCTGGTCCCTGAGTGGTTACTAAAATCAGTTTTTCCTAAGTATAAAAAACAGTTGTGGATAAAAAAATGCCAAGTTAAAAAGTAAGCTGTCACACTAAGGTGTTACATCTACCAAAAGGGCCAAATTACAAAAGATTTAGCCATTTAAATAGCCAAGTCAAACAACACACAACTGGGTCTAACTTTTCTCCGTCAGGCATTCATAAACATATACACAGCAGGTCAGGAGGGGCCAACATATCCCCATGTATGTATTGTTTTCCTTGGCTATTGTAATGGCCTGTCTTTTTGAAAGTTGGTGGGTTTTATGGATATCAAATTTTATACAACTGCCCTTACCCACCCAACTTCACACATTTGCGTATGACAAATGGTTTTGATCAGATATTCTTTCTCTGTTCACAAAAAAAGATAAAATGTTAAACTGGACAGTGGGCACATCAGGTGGTGAATCTTTTCTCCACTACTTGTCTGTAAGAAAGGAAAGTGGAAAAAGTATAGAGTGAACTTAGTAAACACTGTAATTTAAGAAAAGCAGAATCATATCAACAAAAAGAGAGGAGAGAAATAGCTATGTAGTATATAAATATGTAACTATATGGATCTCTTTCTGTGTATAGATTAGAAGAATACAGTCAATATCATGCATAATATCACCTATGGGAAGAATCAGATTTTGGCTGTTGATTTGAATTGGATTTAGTAAATGTCAGGTATTGTTAGTCTGCTGCTAAACCTCATTGTGTGAGTAAGAGCACACTTCTTCGTAGCATAGGCTGATTGATCTTCAGAAATGAAGAAGTCAAATTCATTGGCTCACATACGACTGTCAAGTGTTAACTGAAATGATTTTTCAATTAGATTGGGCAGTTCCCTGTTTCAGAAATGGAGGCTTTGGCAACTACCATCATGGCATCCTTTTTGTTATAAAACAAAATCAAAGCACTGATTCTCACACTCCAACTCCAATTGGTTTTCAATTGCTCTGGCCTCTGGCAACACAAAGAAGGCAAATCTCCCCTACCAAGCAGGATGCCTTCAGCTGATTTAGACCCAGCACAGCAGAGTCTAACACCATCCCTCTCCCAGTACAGGAATAGGAAATCACAAATGTAAATGTGTCCACAGCACGCTGTGCTACAGTAATCTCCAGCTGGCGGAGAAACCCTTGGGGACTATTGCCAGCTCTTGAAGTTAAGACTGCTCTAACTCTTCTGAGCGGAGGGAGAGCTAACTGAAGAATCAGGAAACCATAACGGGCTCCCTGTCTCCTTCCCATCTCTGCTGCCTTGAGTGGATTTCTGGCACAGTAGAAAATAGTTGCCCTGATAGGACATCTGTTTAGTCCCAGGAGCCATCTGATGGTTTAAATAATAATACTGCATGTCCAAGCTGAGAACAAAAGAATCTAGTTATTCAAGTCTCTATAAACACACATTGTCTCCAGCTGAGCCTTTAGCCTGTGAGACTTTAACCACAACAATGCTACTTTACAAGCTAATTGGATTAAAAAAAAAAAAAGTTAAGAGGAGAGGGTCTTTCTCCTCCTTGGTCAACAGATAAGGAAGGCCACGGGTCTGTTCCACTTAGTCTAGTGTTCTGCCTTTACTAAAGATCGAGACATGATGGATCAAAGGAAAGTGACCCTCCACTTAGTGCTAACAAACATACACACTTCTAGAACACTGTGCTGCGAGATACATCAGGGACAGTCCTGGAAGAGGCCTTGGAGTCCAGAAAGCATGAGAATTGTCTCAATAGACTTTCAGTAATAAAAGTGAAGGAAAGGATTTCTCCAATACACAATACCAGAGTAGGACCTGGGCATGAAACTACTTGTTCTTTTCTGCACTATGATAAAGGTTAAGGGACAGAGCCTCCGATGGCATAAGTTTTTATAGCTTCCTTGAGTTCAATAAAGCTACAGCAATTTACACTGGCTGAGGAGCCAGCCCTGACAAAGTGGGATTTTCTCCCATGAATGCTCATGCGAAAAATAAATCTGTTAGTCTTTAAGTGCCACACGACTCCTTGGTTTTTTTTGCTGGACTAGACTAACACGGCTATCCCTTTGGAACCTGAAAAATGTGGCATTCAAAGTGTTTTCCAATTCAGACAAAGTCATTTCTTTGTGGAAAGTTTTGAGACGGGTTTTTTTTGCTTGTTTCAGGGTTTTCTGCTTTTGTTTAAGTGATATGCTACAAAATCTACTTTCCATGGAGATTAATTTTGATTGAAGGCTAAGTCTGATGTCTCTTACATTTGGCTTCAGGCCTTCTAAAGATTGTCTAGCCTAGTGGCATTATTCTTTTACTGTACCAAATGATTCACTGGCATTGCATTTCATGTGACTTTTTGCTGAGTTTGGGTTAGACTATATCAAATACACCAAGTTCTGGAGATGTTGTCCCTATCTAATGATTCAACTCCATCTGCTAGAGTAATGGTAATGGTACGATATTATTATTGTGCTATCATACAGAGGCAGGATAATGTAGCTAAACTTTTTGTTTGAGAGTTCCTATTACAAACTGAGAATTAAAAAAAAAAAAGTAAAATTAAGGTGCTGGGACTGCTGTGCAAGTCATCTCATTGTTGATTAGCAACCCTATTGGAGTCAGTACATAGTGACAGCAATGCCTGAGAGCAGATACAGATTGATGGATCTCTGCCTTCTGTTTCTCCATAGATTATATGATTCTTATTTGCTGGTCTGAGCTACGCATTTTTCTAACTGGATAAAGACCCATCAACAAGTGTAACTTTGTCATTAGGGTTATTCCTTTCTCTCCTCCATTCTTATGTGAAATCAGTAAAATGAAACATGCATAAGAAGGCATTAACTGTAGCATCATTCAGTTCCTTGGAAAGCGTGCTTATCTCATTCTGTACTCTGTGAGAAACCCTGTCTCTTAGATTGGTTCTTGGTCTCCCAGTCATGATCCTTTTGAAATAAAAGATTTAAGTGCATATAGAATTTGTCCAAGATGATTTTTTAATTAACATTGAATGATAAAAATAATTCATGTCAGTGGGGGAAAATCATGTTATTCTTGGTGGCTCCAATTAGGGGGAGGATTTTCAAAAGTACCAAAGGGACTTAGAAACTCGAGGTCAATTGACAACTAATCCCTTCTTAGAATGTATTCAATGGGCAACAAGAATGTATTGTCAGTATCATACTGCAAACTACTGAGGAAAATGAAATGTGGAATGGAAGGAAACGATGTTAAGAGGATTTAGAACTACAGCTTTTTCAATCTGACACTCTTGTCAACACTTCCAGCTTGCTGTACTTCTAGAGATGGGCTAAGAGAGATCACATGAAAAAATGCTGAGGTGAGGCTCTCTCAGGATCCACTCAGTCCCATGTTAGTTTGTTACTTTTTCAGTGTGCTCCTTTACAGAATAAGCAGGAAGGGCTTTCTAAGTATATTAGTGGGGAGTCCCTCGCTGAATTTTTTATTTAATAACCATGTTGGGATCTGACCTCATCTCCTAGTATCTCTCCAGTGTAAATAAGTAAAATTGGATTTTTATCATCATCTCTGTCAGAGTACTGAGAACCAGTTTTGTTCCAGACCTCTGGCATGATAATTTATGCATAGTTTGTCCTGAGTTACAGCACTACAACCTTAAAAGCCCATTATTTCAACAGAGCTGCTGAGGTGCCATTTAGGGTAGAATCTGGCTCTTTCATAGGTTGCTTAAATGACAGGAAATCCAGCCATAGCCCAAAGGGTTTAATCCACAAGGTGAAGCAAATAAAGCAGCACGATTTTTAGGTTCACTCTAACAGGCTAGCTATATACAATGGGTAGGGAGGGAGGTGAGAGAGAAAGAAAGCACGCTTTCTTCTTTTAACTACCCAGCCAAATACAGAGAGAGAGAGAGAGAGAGAGAGAGAGAGAGAATAAAAAATTATTCTTTTGAAATAGCAGGACAGAGAAATGAACAAGGCAAAGGAGGACACAGAGGGTAGGAGATGAACAAAGGGCCAATAATGGTCATTCTAGTGATGAACTTTGACACCAAAGTCACTGCAGTCTTGTTAATTGTTTCTCAAATCCATTTAAAAAAAATCCAAGCAGTATTGGGATTATACCAAGCTATTATTTAAAGGTGACCCAGCACTTACTATGATGAACCTTCATACTAAATAAAAGCTTCCATTCCTTGCACTAATTCCACAGGATTTCAATGCAGGAGTTAATGTTTCTCCATTCAGAGTAGCCTGAATACAACCAACCAAAAGAAAGAAGTAGTGAGTGGTTGCCAGCTATGAAGTAGTGTGTAACTTCACTAACTCAGATTTATTCTGTGAAATGCAGATTGGTTAGTTGCAAGTGCAGCTGTCAGTCATTTTAAAAATGTGCTACAAGTAATGGCTAACTTTTCAGAAGTGACTAGTACCTCTGTGTACCCTATTTAACTTTTAGGGGGAGGTAGCTAGCACTTTCTGAAAATCAGTCCCCTACTCATGGGCAAGCAAAATCATTACTGAATTTTTAAAATGTAAGCCAATGTAAGTAAATAGGGATCCAATGCAGATTTTAATCCTACGGCAAACAGATGATTTTGTCTCTGAGTTAGAGTAATTCTACCTTGAACAGAGATTGTATTCTTACTAATCTGCCCATTTGGAAAGCTGAAGTTGGACTCCACCTCCTGACCTGCTAGCACAATGTTTCTCAACCTTTTCAGTGTGGTAACCTCTTATTCAGAGGCAAAAACATTCACAGCTCCAACACAGTAATAATAAAAAGAACATTTTAAGAAGGTATATTACAACTACTACATCTGACCTCTCAGACTGTGAGGATTTGGCCACCCAGCAGCAGCTCTGGGAGTTTCATTTTCTTTTCCTTAGAACTGTAATAAAATTTTCAATGCCTCACAACTCCATTGATTGCCTTTTGTGACCCCCTGGGTGAAACAATTCGCCAGCTGAGAAACACTATCCTAGGCCAGGCAGAAGAGGCACTCATCACAGCAGTGTAATTTAATAAAAAGGTATACATCAATTGTTACGGTCTCAGAATGAATCATAGACAGATCTAAGCTAGGGTAGGAAGCATAATGGGTACATCCTGGGAGGCCTGAAGACAAAGTTAAGGACAGAGAAGCTTGGGAAAGCTCTCTTGATTACATCCTCACTTACAGAAAAAGCATTTGCAAATGTCATTAGGCTCCTAGGCAACACAATGTGGAATCATGCCCCAGGAACATGGAATCTTTGAGAAATCAGGAATCTCTATTTTTTTCTATATAACTTTACCATAATTTTTTCTAGATACCATATGAACTCACGGGAGTTCTTCCTCTTTCTTTATTCACTGATCTCTCTGATTTCAAATGAAACTAGGAGCACCTTTATGAACATTTTCACTGGACTCTTGTCAAAACTATAGCACATTACAAAGGATTAGGAAGGCTCATGGAGTAAGGAATAAGTCAGAGATTTACAGAGGAGCACAAGGACACATACAAACTACAAAATGCTACAGTGCTACACTTCTGATGCTGCTCTTGCTGCAGCAACTAAAAGAGATTTTACTGTCACTGTCATAAATCCATGCCCATCCCAGTGACAGCAAGGTTGATGGAAGAATTTCTCCCTTAACCTAGCTGTGTCTACAGTGGAATTATGACCACCTAACTACATCACACAAGGTGTGATATTTTTCAGAGCCCTCAGCAATGTAGGTAGATCAACATAAGTTTCAGGAGCATACCAGGCTTAATCAAGTTGGTGCATAGGACCCCACTGAAATTCAATGGGAGGTCCCTTACGATGGCTCAGACTAAACCAAAACTTATAGATAACAAGAAAGATGCACACAACCACAGTAAAGGTCATGTGATCAGTCTTTGCCTCTTTTAGCTATGCCAGTCAAGCTCTGACCTCTTCAGTTCAGCCTGATGCCACATCTCTGACTTCCTTTCCAGTATTTCTTCTGCATCTCTTGCTACCATCTTAAATTCCACGTGACAAAATGTAACTTCTTCAGCCAAATGTTGACCTCCTTTTAGTAGATTGTTTTATTCCTAAATTAAAGTCATGTGGATCTGACTTCATCTCTTCCAGAGCGAATAAGCAAAACATTATCATTTCTGTCAGAATTAAAAGCCTTTGTTTTGCTCTGTAGGTCTTGTGTTTATACATACAAGTGTGTCCTCAGTTACGTTCAGTGGCTAAAGTATAATTTGATGGGCCCCAGAACGCTTCGAATCCCCAGGCTCCCTTTCCGTATTGTGCGGGCTGCCTTCATGTATGTGCGGGCCCCAGACCAGGTAGGATGAGGGCACGGGATATGGAGGGAGAGATGAAGAGGAATGGAGCAGGGGCAGGAGATGGCAGTGTTGAAGGGTTGTCAGGAAGAAGGGGCAGATGATGGGGGTAGTGAAGGGGAGGGAAGGACGTAGGAGGTGTCAGGGTGGTAAAGGTGGCCATGGGGAGCAGATGGGGCAGAGAAGGGGTAGGTGGTGGCAGGAGGTCGGGGGTTGGGGATGGGGCAGGAGGTGGGAGTGGTGAAGGGGTGCAGGGGCAGGAGATGCGGGCTGAGAAGGTTGGGGTGGGTGTGGGTGGGGGCAGGAGGTGGGGCGAGGGGAAAGGGAGTTGGGGCTATTTACAAAAGGGACACAGGGTCCCTTGCCCAGCCAGTGACCCTCTGTGGCTGCGGGGAGCTCTGGGACCCCAATTGGGGCCAGCCCATCAGGAGTGAGTCTCTTTCGCCGCTCCCTGCACCAGTGCCAGCCCTGGCCCCAGCCCCAGCCCCAGCCCACCTTGCTACCCCACTGCCTGTAGAGCCAGAGCCACCCCAGTGCTGCACTTCCAGCTCCAGCCCTGGCTATGGGTGGCTCCTGTAGGCCCACCTCCTGCTACTCCTCCAGGTCCAGCCCAGGCCTGCCCCTGGGCCTCCTTACGTGGCCACCAGAGCACAGCAGCCATGCCACAAGCTGGGCTTCCCCCATGAGCATACTCTGAGCATGCTCAGGGTGCGAGTTTTAAAAACTCCCAGCCTTGCCACGTGGAGCCACTGTGGCCCCTACCCAGACAGAAGACACAGTCTTCCAGGTAGCAGGAAGCTTTCCCTAGGCTGGGAGCTTTTAAAATGGCTGCATGGATAGCAAGGCTGAATGCACCAGAACACTGCATTCTGTCCCATTATTTTATTATTAGGGGCCTCGGACCGCTGGCCCCTAAAAATGGTAGGCCCCAGAATGGCATTGCAGTGCGCTCCCACTTACTTTAACCCCTGGTTACAGTTGTATGACACCAGTCTTCAGTAGGGTCATCCTAAAGAATTTGATACTTTATCTATCCTTCCAGACTCTTGCCTCTTCTGCTTTTTTCAAGCTCCATAAACAGTTCTTTCCATCACCCAGGCTTGTGGTCTTGTTGTCATCTTAGTATACTTCATCAAAAAGTTTGAACATGAGGTCTTCATTGAAAAAATGGCTTTTTTTCAAAAACGGTTTTCATTTTTTGTGAAAATTGTATATTTTAATTATCCAACGGCTATCAAAATGTAAGATACATATTTTGGAGAGAATAGCCAAAAAATTCACAACTAGTTTTAATGGTGAAAATGGATCTGCTTCAGACTCTAAAAATAATTTGAGGAGGGGGGGTTATTGCAAAACTATGATTTTGTTTTTTCACAATTTCTATCTGTTAAATATCTTTATTCTCCTCTTCCTTCCACATCCATGTGAAATCCTGCCACCACCTTCCCCTTGTCTCCAGTCTCTCCTCACAACTCTTCCTATGACCCATGGTGAAGTCCTGGTCTCTGGCTTTGCAATCTGTTGCCTTAATTAGCATATCCTTCATCATACCACTTCCCCACCTGCCACCACCATACCTCCCTCATCTCTTCCTGCTTCCCTGCTTTCTATTAAAAATGGCACTATATCATTAGCTTGCCATACCATGTCAATCTCCTTTAAACTTTATTCTCCATGTTTCCCCCAACTTCAACATTGAATATCAGCATCTCATACTCACTTTAATGCCCGCCACCCTCACTTCCTGCTCCTGCTTCACTTCCTGTTCATCTTTTCTCCTCTAGGCTCTCTTTGAAATTTTGCCTTCTCAGTCTTGCCTCATTCTCATGCCTTCTTTCATGCTGTTCCTCATGCTTAGCATTATCTTCCTCTTCTGAGGAATTAGCCTCTCCTCTTTCAAGTATCTTCATAAAACTTTTCTCTCAGAAAGCTTTTCCGTAATGACCAATACAAGCGTTCAGTACCCACTTTTATGAATATAAACAGTTTTTTGTAAGTCTGAAAGGGTATGTCTACATTTGCAAGTTAGTTTGAATTAAGGAATCTTAACTCAAACAAACTTAGTCCCTGTCTACACTAGGCTTTCAATAGTTCGAATGAAGAAATTCCTTACTTCAAACTAATGAAAGCTTAGTTTGATCTAGTAAGACCTGCTGGTTAGTTCGAACTAAGCCCTTAGTTTGATCATTAGTTCAAATTAATGATGATTTAGACAAGGATTAACTCTTAGTTCAAACTTAATAAGTTTGAACTAAGGGCAGTTAATTCAAATTAAAAAGTGGACTAATTCAAACTAACATTAGTTTGAATTTGTCCATGTTGTTAATTCAAACTAGTAATTTGAGCTTAGTTAGCACTGAACTCGAACTTATTAGTTAGAATTAACAAATTTGAACTAACTTTTCCTAGTGTAGACATAGCCAAATATTCTATTATATTCTAAATAAACTGTAAGCCCAAGAACCACATCATCTTATAGGTCAGTCACTCTTAAGGAGCTTTCTGCCAGACAGCATGAGCACTCCCCAGTGGCTTAATATGGAAAACATGCACAATAGCTAGCGGAGTGACAGCACAAAATAAAACAGACCCAAATATTTTACATTCTTTTTATACATCTGTGTGCTTTCAATACTGATATATACACAAACCACAAATGAGTATAAAAATATGAGGCTAAATATATATACACTGCTGGTATAAATGTAAAAAGATCTGTTTATAGCAACTGTAAAATACATTGGTCAAATTTCACTATCGTCAGATATATTCCATTGCAGTTCTTAGTGTATATTGAGGAAACCCTGCCACCCAAAATAAATTGTAATACTATATTTTGGGTTTTGTATTCCCCTTTGCCCCACCCCTATTCAAGACTATATATACACATTTTCTGAGTTTCCCAGCAAGCTGATAACTGTATATCAGCTGTGGCTATATCATATATTTCAGTAAAGTCTGAATGACTTACTGTTGTTTTTCATGTCAGGCCTTATCCAAAGTCCACTGAATTCAGTGAGACTCTTTCCATTGGCTTCAAAATAGGCTCTTGTTTATTTCTGATCTATAAAAAGTACCCAGAACAAAGGATATTGTCCTGGTTTCATTTTATACTGCTGAAAATCAGGAG
This sequence comes from Podocnemis expansa, assembly GCA_007922195.1. Classification (NCBI taxonomy): domain Eukaryota; kingdom Metazoa; phylum Chordata; order Testudines; family Podocnemididae; genus Podocnemis; species Podocnemis expansa. The sequence goes on from ML682069.1 coordinate 7,865,382, forward strand.
TCATGCCAATGAAGCTCTAAAACTAGAGTGAGATCAGAATGTGGCCTGGGCAAGTAGTGTATACAGCACAATGTTTAACCACACCACACATTTCTTACTGATTATTGTCAACATTGAGATAATCCTATGCTACAGAATAATCAAAACGGCACCTCAGTGGCCACTCCCCAAAACAAAATCATGAGAAAAGAGGTCCACACATTATATAAGATCAAAACTTGCAACTGACTATTGCTACTTTACAGGCTGCTACATAATAAAGATACTGGAATGACCTGTTTTAGTAACCTTTTCAGGTACATTTCTTACATAGGCATATATAATAATTTTATGTCTTCAGTGGGCATTTAAGTGGGATTAATGTACTTCCAAAGTAGCTGTTTCTGTGCCTCATACAACAATACCCTCCACAATCTTGCCTTTGAGTTTCACTATTATTTAATTTAAAGGGAACTCCTCCTGAAAGCTATTTCTCTGAAATTAAGAACATTTTAAAAACTGAAGTAAAAGACTAAGAGGTCTTTGAAGACAGCAATAAAGTTGGCCAAGGAATCAAGTTCCATTGTGGAAAGGTCATTGTAGAAAGCTATGATTCCTATGGTTAAAGAAAGATAATCTTAACACCACAGTAGAATCATGACACTTCAGCACTCAGACAGAGAATTAGCTGATGTCATTATGGCACTTGTATGACAACATGCAATTTAAAAAAATATGTATCGTAATACAAAACACACCAAATCCCACTGAAATTTTAGAAAGGGAGTTTTTGCCTAAAGTGCTTAAATTATACTGCTGCATTAACCTTCCATATGAAAAAAATACAATGAATGTTTCAAAAAATGCATAGGCCACAAAATGTACCTTTGTCTGGGACCAGAAATCTGACTGATGCTTGAACCTATCTGGCTCCCAAACTTAACAGTATAGCTTAGTACAGCAGCAAATACCATTGTGTCACAGAGAAGGCTGGAAAAGACCAAGCAGTTTTATATACCAAATCTCAAACTTTTTTCTTCTTCCAATTCAGTGGAATTAAGATTTTGTCCTTTTCTACCTAGACACAATGGGATAGAAATCTCTGTTTGCTGTACTTTGGTTTGTTTAGTGAAACTGCACTGATTTACCCCAGTAAAGAACTCGGCCCAAATTTGATTCTAAACATTCCAATGTGTTGATTCAAAACATTCTAATGTATTATACTGTTTGTGCATCATTTCTTTTTTACTTAAAAAGTATGAGGGAAATTACATCAATAATTCCATATTGTGGGCATAGGAAGAAGAAGAATGCAAAAAATACCTTTAAAACTTTTTAAAGAATTTCAAGATTTTTTGATTAATTTTCTGCAAACTTAAGTTGAAACACCAGTAATTGACATCTGATAACTAGAAAGTCTCATGTGAAAACATGTGAGGAACTGGTGTTCTTGATTTTAAATTCACAAGAAACTGGATGGCTATTTGTAATGCAATGGATTTTCTAATAGCTTCACATACAGTTGATCACTAATGCCAAGGCTTACATTTACTGATTACAGTGACAACGGGAAGAAGAAATTCAGAGGATCAAGAGCTATTCATTTTCTGCAGGTTAACTGTTTTACTGACTGTGTTTAGTTTTCACATAAGATCAATATTTGAGTTTACAGAAATTTCCTTTATAATATTCTTTGAAATCTACAAATGAATAATGCAATGTGAGAAATAAATATTAATATTATTTATCCATAGAACAAGCAGGAGCATAAACAACTTTTTCACTGAGAGCATAATAAAATAATAGCTCTTGAATATTATGTTAATGATGGTTTTATTCCTGGATTAAATGTGTCCACTTTCAGTAAATGACATTGTGCTTCCTTTATTTATAAATGCAATCCCTATCTTTTTTCTCTTCTTTTGCGGGGAGGAGGGAGTGTTACACCAATGACAGGTATAGCATAGGTAGATGCAGTGCAATTTTCCTTATAAATCATGCTCTGCTGACCTGGAAAGACAAACTTTGCAGCAAGATGGTAGATAGTTCTTGAGCTCAGTGGAGACCTCCAGCTGGATTTTAACTGGCTACCAGCAGTGCAGGTGAGCCTCCACATTCTATTACCCATTATTCTATGCCCTATCTGCATTAAAAAAATTGTATTATAAATGTTGTTGTATTTTATAATCAACACAGTCATTTAAAGGTTTGGAATCTAGCTATATTCAATAGGTGTCATTTTGGTCTTCCTCTAATGGTTCCTGCCAAAACACTTAAATATACAAGAAATGGAAAATGCACAAAATATGCTAACTACCACACATATTTTTCCACACACTGTTAATCTGTGTATACTACACTAAGTGTACTTTGGCAGAACCTACAATACGCACAGTTAGGGGAGATTATATGATATGATATTGCCACATTAAATGGGTTTACATGGAACAAATTTGGCAGTGGTTGTTCCCCATATAAATATAATACAGAATATCATACAAACCAAACTGATCCTATTAAAGTCAACAATAAAGTATCTTTAACATCTCATGTACACTCCCTCACCCCCTCATATCTTCTATGAAATAATATACCACTATAGTAATATTGTACTTAAAGTCCTCATTGACTTCAGGGGCACTTACACAAGTTTTTACCCACTAAATCTAACTTGTGTTAGTGGCAATTGTTCCATGGATCAAAAACAGTACCTGGACAAAGTATCTTCACGAGTGGCATAGGAAATTATTTTTTCACAGGAAATTACAAAAAAAAGGGGTTTGTTTCTCTCTACCCCACTCCCAAATTTCCATATAACTATTTGGAGGAGGTTCTGAGAAAAGAGAACAAACAAAAACACTGAAAAACTATGTTTTTGAAAATCATTAAGTTAAAAAAATCTGTTCTTGGTAAACAGTTTTGATTTTCAAAAACTGAAAGATTTTGCAGAATTTTACACATTTTTGTCTATTTTTGGTCAAATAAAACTTTTGACAAATGAAAACTTTAAATGAGCATTTCCATTTTGGTTGGAAAGTCATTTTTCATTTACAAAAATTCAATCTGTACTATAGAAAAGTTAAGATGCATCCACCAAACACTTCTAGAGGAAAATAACCTCTGGGGGAAAATTAAATACACAATGAATATAAACCACTTATAAGGCAGCCCAGCTCTCCAATTGGAAATCTCATAGCTTTTTCAAATGTAGTTCTGTGCTTCAGTTGAATTATGGCACTGTGTTATAGCTGTAGTGAAGGTTGAGCCACAGTTTCTGCTTAATAGCAATTTTTCAAAGCTGTTAACATGAGGTCTCTTTATATGAACTACAACATAAGGACCATCTAGATTAGACTTAAATTATATATGTACCTACATAGAAATATAAAGCCGGAATGACACAGCAGCTAATTATGTCCAAAATATTATTGGATATGTTTTAACTTTTCTCGTAAGAATTTCATTGATCATTTAAAGGGATAGTATAAAATCATAATTTTTGTACAACACAAGAGATTAATTATTTGTACTAACTTCTAAAGCTATATAAGATATTGCAAACATAACTCAATTTATAACAGAATATCAGAGCACTTCATTTTTTCCCCCAAACTAAAGAAGATTTTTGTTCAGATGCCACTATTTCTGGAGAAAATATTTTGCAGCAGAGTAATGCTTTCCATTAACATCAGAACTCTCAACTATAGTAGAAAACATACTGATGACATACAGTTTAGAAACACTATGCTATAGATTTGCTTATAGTAGTCTGTTATGCATTCAGAAGGAAAGAAAGGAAGAAAGAAAGAAAGAAAATTTAATGAATTACTTTAAAGAGTTGTTTAGTTATTCTATGTACCTATTCTGGAAAGTTAAATAAATGCATGTTAATCTGCAGATTATATGGCTCTGAGTTGCCTTGCTATAAGCCTAATCCAAAACCCATTAACTTCAAAGCACTTTGAATTAAACCTAAATATTATATTAATAGCCCTTTCTTTTTGCCTTTCCTTTCATTCTGTGGTTTGTATTTAAAGCAGTTGAATAGCAATGCTATAAAATCTCAGTAATACCAAAACTAAGATTCCGTCTACCAGAGTCAGATTCATTGCGTTTGTGACCCTTGTCAATAAAAAGTTGTGCCTGGGAAACATGCGCTGGTGACCAAAGATGATCTGCCACAGAGGGATAACTTGAAAGCATTCAAGCATGTGTTGTCGCAAGTTGTTTCTTTTGGTTCCTGTGGAATTGCTAGTTCTCTGGTTTTTGCCACTGTGGAGTGTCTCACTACTTTTTCAATTACCTCACAGGCATCACAGCTAGCCTCCCTGCCTTATTTGTGGTGAGAAATGAGAAATATAGGTTGTTTCTCCAGCAACCAGCAACTTGCTATTCATTTATTCTTTGTATTGTTTGCCTCAGTCACAGGCCCATGAACTCAAAAAAAAGTAAACATCAGAAAAAGTAAACTGGTTTTCACTAGCTGAGTCCTTTTCAGAAATTATTTTTTTTAAAGTTCATAATTCTTAAACAGCTTCATTTTTATTTCTGTCCCCCCCACTTTTAAAAAAAAAACGTGATACACAATGACTTCACACTGATGGCCATTATTTAGTGTAAGGCTCAAGCATGCCTTGAGAGGCAGAGATGTGCAATGGGTGTGGCACAGCACCAAATGATTTTAACCTTTTTCTCAAGGACATACAAAAATGGGCTTGAGGTGGTGTCAGTTAGAATATGGTCTGCATGAGATGAAGCAAAATCCTTAGTGGAGCTCCTCAGTGCACAGCAAAAGCTAACCCTCTCATTGTGAACTCAGCTAGCTCCCCATAGGCTGATGCAAAGGGGCACCTGCCTTGGACTTTGCCTCTCCATTATCCTTCCTATCCCCTTTGTGGCTTCCAATCACAGAGACATCAGCAAGGAAGAATCTTAACGCTTACAACTCTCTTTTCTCCCCTTGTCCCCCCCTCACCCCACAACCCCCCACACATAATGTCTGCAACCCCATAGAGTAGGTGGGCACAGTCCAGCCCTAATCTGTAAAACAAGCACTTATAGGGAACCTGTCACTGCTGTGTCTGGATGCACTTTACGTTAATATTTTATTTAAGATCAATGGTTTTTGTGCTGTACTAAACAAAAAATGGAAGCAGTGCCAACCTGAAGAGTTTACAGTCTTAAAAAACAGACCCTGGAAAGCCAAAATGGACTAGGCAATCCGGTGAGAGAATAACTCATACAGGTTTTACTAGTTTGCTTCCTGTGGACCATTTAAAATGCCAGCAGTTAACATTAACTATTTATTACAAGCAAATGCACCATCAGCCCAGCCCTACGTAATAACAGGAGAGAAAGACTGAAAAGCCTAAAGAAGATGGATTCCAGGACCTTCATTTAGTGGAAAGCCTGGACAAAGATGCTTCTGGCCAAATTCCAGCTCGGACTTTTTTCCTGAGAGAGCAAATTCCAGCCATCATATTTCTACTCACTTACTATCAGACACCTTCGGGTGGAAAAAAACAGATGTTCAAGTAGTCTATGCTCTGTTAGGGACCTCTCCTTCCTGATGGTACAATATATTCAGTTAGGTCATTGTTTTATTTCATAAACCCATAGCCATTTCTATCACAGGGGAAATGGAATGCATAGGAACAGGCACTAATATCTTTAGATCCCATAGGATATGTCCACACGAGTCTTTTATTTTGAAACAACACTGGTTATTTTGAAATAAAACCTGAATGTCCACACGACGTTTTCTTATTTCGAAATGACAGGCTCTGTCATTTCAAAATAAGAACTGTCATTTTGAAACAGCTTAAACCCTATTCATTTCGAAATGGCTATTATTTTGAAATGGTTATTTTGAAATAATGCCATTTGGACATGTTGTTTCGAAACAAAACCATTGTTTTGAAACAACATGTCCAAACGGCCTTATTTTGAAATAACCATTTTGAAATAACAGCTGTTTCGAAAGCAGGCTTTCCCTTAATTCGAATTAACTTATTTTGAAATAAGGACTTTATTTCAAAATAACTCATTTTGAAATAATGATGTATGTATGGACATAGCCATAGTGTATTTGATGACTGGTTCTACAGCAGCAACCACCACACTATCACACTTTTTTAATTCAAAGAAGACCAGCTTTTTTATGTAGGGTGCACTCAAACTTTGCCCCTGTATAATGTGTAGTTTTCAAACACTGGAAACCCCATTCAAGGGTGGTGATAATGCAATAAGATGAGCATATACAATAGCTTAGAAACCTTTCACTCTAACAAGTACGACAGTAGAAAATTGAAGACAGCCATCTGTAACATGAACCAAGAAGAGACAACAGGGTCATTCATGAGGATCCCACATGTACTGATTTATACCTTTTATATTTGAGTAATTGTAATGATTTTTTTTTTTTTTAAATTTTAGCATACAACTGTAACAGAGTGCCACAGATCCTCCCCCGGTGGCTCTCTATTGGGCTCCAACCCATATCCACTGAAATTGATGGATGTTGTGACATCAACATGCTTAGGCCCATTTTGCCCACTAAGTACACCTCCACAGAATGTAGCCTGGCCCTAACAAAAATGGAAAGTCACATCACATTACTACAGACTTGCTCTGTCTTGAAATGGAATAAGCATTTCATGGGCCGTGATTCAAGCATTGCTGTATTGACTGTCTATTGAAGTCAAAACACTTCTGTCAAGAATGGTCTGGCTTTCTGCTGGACAATGCACAAAGATAAATGTGTGTTTTTACATGAGAGACCTAAGCTCAGGGAAGCATTTGGTCCATTCCAAGAATGAGCTGTGAGTCTATAACTGTGACACTACTTCAGTTGTTCATTAATGGTTCATCAGCCTGAAAGTGATGTGTCTGTCTTATCGAGAAAGATCTGGAGGTGTTTTGAGATGAGCTGAACCCAAATCCCAGCTCTTAACATCCCGTAAATTGGAGAAAGGCTTCAAAATCAGGAACTTGATTTGAATTTTGAAAGCCAGAACAACCTTTACTTTTAATTTTCTAAAGGTGGCTTTTCTTGTACTATATAACAAAAATGGTTGGTTTAAGATTTTAAGTTCACAGGGGGCATGGATCAGGCCTTGCTATGCATACATAAAAACCCAAGTATACTGACAATATTCAAGTTCCAAAGAGGCAGCCTTGTTAGTCTACTAAAGCAAAAAAAGCAAGGAGTCTTGTGGCACTTAAAGACTAACAAGACTAACAGATGTTAGTCTGTAAGTGCCACAAGACTCCTTGCTTTTTTTGACAGTATTCAGAAAACAGTGACAATATTTTCACCTTCTATAATCACCTTACAGCTGGTTAAGTTACCAAAATCCTCATTAAAAAATGTCCCACTACTAAACATTTGTGTACACAGCAAAATCAGTTAAAATAATAATTGTGGATGATATTTGAACAAACTAGGGATCTTATTATACATATGTTTGTTTTTGAAAAAACAGAATGATCTCATTACATTCCCAAATATGTGAAGAAAAAAAAACAACCCTGCTCTTCTCTTTATCCTATTTCAGGTGATTAGCTGTCATCAGTTCATAAATCCCAAATAATTTAACTGGCATCAAGTATATTCAGTGCCATATTTCAAAGCTCATCTGCTTAGCATTTCAGCAACTGCCTCTGTAAGAAAAGAAATGTTCCTGTAAATGCCTCCTGTGACAAATTAAGATCCAGCTCTGATTCCCATTTTCTTTCTGCTACTTGAGGAACATTTGTGCTTTCTCATCTACAGGAAAGTTATATCTTCCAAAGTGCATTTGTTTGCCATGTTGACATTAGGGAAGATGACAAAAAGAAGGGAGATTGGGCCTTCAGAATACAGAGGCCTTAGATATTTAAGTCATTCTCCTCTGAGTTGTTCATCTATGTTTTGATACATCTTCCCTCAAATATATTAGGTTCCCAGAAAGTAGGTACCCCTGATGCAAACCATATGCTCTAACTCCTCGCTACTTGTATGATATCCATCAGCTCCCATGTTCAGTGGTACATTATGCAATCCTCCCTTCATTTTCAATCTTGTCTTGCTTTATAGCAGAAATAATTTGAACTGCATTTTTCCATAACACATACAAATATAAATACAGATTTCTCACATTCTGTACCTATAATTGTCTTTCAGTTCAAAATGTGTTTCCAGAGCTGCCGCCAAGACAGTTATATAATATACAACCCATTAAATGTAGATAATAAAACTTCATGAACGTCCTGAGCACATTGTGCTGTAATTTTTGTTCATAATTTTAATTTATAATTGCATCTAATTGTATTTGTTACTCAGCCACTTAGAATTCATACAGTCGAACTGGCAGACTTTAGTTTTATGTGGCAACTGGTGATGCTCTCCAAGCCACAGAGCAGGTTAGTGGGGACACAGAATCAATGCTCTCTGTAAGCTGTACGTGGACATTGCCCACCTGTGCAAGCATCAGAGCTGCCTGCGCACTGCTGGCAGCTGTGGACCCTGCCCAGCCTGGAAAACACATTTCTCTAGCCCCAGGGAGCTGTACCAGGCTAAGGTAGTTTTCAGATTTCCCACCCTCAGCATGCTCAGAGGCATGCTCAAGGTGGGAGCAGCAGTCAGAGGTGGCCTTTGGCTATCGGGGGCCTTAGGTGAAGGCCCATTGTGGGGGACCCCTATAGGCCCACAGCCACCCCCCCCAGACTTAGCTCCTCCACCACCGGCTCCAGCCCTGGCCCTGATCCCCCACTGCCACTCCAGCTCCCCACTGCCAGCCCCAGCTCTCAGCTGCCGGCCCCAGGGCCAGGGACCAGCTCCTCCTGCTGCTGACTGAGGCAGACACAGCTTTTGGGATAGGCAAAACAGGCAACAGGGTCCCTTTCTGCTTGGGGCCCTAGGCATGTGCCTGCTTTGCCTTGCCTACCCCAAAAACTGCCTCTGGAGCAGCCTGTGGCTAGGTAGCAGCACCAGCTGGCCAGGTAAGGGGGAACGGGCCCTGAGGGGGTCAGGGATGAGGAGCTAGCAGGGCAAGAGCACTGGAGGAGTGTGGCAGGGAAGGCACAGGGGATCGGGGAGCCAGTGGGTGAGTTAGGGAATGGGTCAGGAAGGTGGCAGTTGGGCAGATTAGGAAGGAGTCGGAGCTTTGGGGAGCCAGCATGGCAGCTGGGCAGATGGGTTATGGAAGGGGTCAGGAGACCAGGGGAAGCTGGCACAACAGCCAGATGGGCGGGTTACAGAAGGGGTTGGGGGACCAGGGGCAGATGGCACAGTGGCCAGGTGGGCAGGTTAGGGAAGGGGGTGGGGTTGAAATCCACTCCTGTGCATGACCATGCAATGCTTAAGGACAATTTATGCCCTATTCTGACGGTTTAAGTGGGACTTAAAAGGTGTATAGTACTTGTGTTGTCCCTTTGTACAGGACTGAATGTCAAATGCAATTATCTACAGTCATAGTTACAAATAAATGGGGGGTTTGTTTGTGGAAATAAAATCATGCAATTATTAACCCATTTTTGCACTTCCATATATAGTAATATTCTTTTAAACTCCTTTTTTTTTTTTCAACTGGTAAAACAAATTCCACATATAAGTATAGCAAATTTGACTCCACTTGGTTCTCCTCTGCATCACCCACTTAAACGTTATAGTTTTCACACAAGTTCCATCCCTATCACCCATACATGCTGAACGTAGTACAGTAATTCCAAAAATAGCATCAAAATATAGGACAGTTTGAATAATCAACATTACAAGTAGCACCAGCATCCCTGAACAGTGTTTCTAGGGCTTTTGAGGGATTTGCTGAGGTCCTCTGTCGGTTCTCAGTGCTGTGGGAGAGATGCAGCAATTGAACTAAATACTAAGGGTGTGTTCACACAGCAGTCTTGTTTCAAAACAACAGAGGTTGTTTCAAAATAAGAAAGGCCATGTTCACACGACGCACTGTTGTTTCGAAACAACGGGTTCCATTGTTTTGAAACAACAGCATTGTTTCAAAACAACTTAAACCCATGTGGGGATGAAACAACGTTGTTCCGAAACAATTGTTTCGAAACAATGCCATCTGAACATGTTGTTTCGAAACAACGGTGACTCGTTTCAAAATAACTGTTGTCTGAACTTGCTATTTCGCTTTGAGCTTTTTCCTTAATTCGAATTAACAAACTGTTAATTCGAATTAACTTATTTCTAAATAAGGTGTTATTTCAATACAACTTGTATCAAAACAACTTGTATCAAAACAACCCCCTGTGTGTGAACATAGCCTAAGACTGTATCTACAGTACAAGCTGGAGATACAACAGTGCAGTGATTCATCCTGGCAGTGCTGAACCTGGGATTGAGGTACCCCTGGCATGACTAAGTCACATCACTGCAGCCTGATGTACAGTGCTACACTACTGTTCATATTCACAAGAGCTCTCAGTGAACGAGCATAAGTAAGGGTATGTGATCTGGGAGCACTAAAATTGTATTGTGTACATAACCACAGTTAGCTATTTGGGTTGGGTGGCATTCTTGTTCCCTCATCACTACTAAAAGTGATGAGACTGGATAGTCTTATTGTAAGTGTACTTGCTAACGGATGAGATTTCGATTGGTTCCTACACAAGTACACCAGGGTGGGAAGGAACAATGATTTCCCCCATCCCCAACTGTGTGTTCAGTGTAACCAGAGGGTAAGGCCCCTCTTCTTTCTAGCACTCCTCTGAATACTAAATGTCTGAAAAGGAGCAGGATGAAGGTGCGGCCATGTGTCCCCTCTCACCACCAGCCTAAAGAACTCATGTAGCAGGCTGCTTGTCAAGTGGGGAGCACACTGAGAATTCCTCCTAGATACAGTGCACCATTCCCGCTTGCTAAGGATACCAGCATCCACCTCCAAGGATGCCCCCCATTGAATGGATTGTTTGATCTGTGGGATCAAGCAATGTTCTCTCTAAGCTGATGATGCAGCTGAGCAAGTTACAGATGCCTTCGGGAAGCCAGCAGACATCAGGAAAGAGACCCAGTGGGGGTCAGGGAACTGGTGAGGAACTTGCTCAGCTGCATCATCAGCTTAGAGGGAACATTATACAGAGTCAGGAGAAAAACAGAATATTGAATTCAAATTTAATAAATATTTGGCATGTACAGCTTTTTAAACTATGCTCCTTTTATGAGCAAGCTACTTTCAGCATTCATTCTATTGTGATTATTAATGAATTCTGCTTGGCAACTCCCTTCCTATTTGCCAAGTGACATGAATATTTCCAGATTTCCATGTTGTTCACCAAGGGTGAAATTTGTGCCAACATAGAGGGCAAGCATGAAGTCCACTCAAGGCCCCCAACTTAACAACTACCTAGCCTTGCAAAACAGAGATTGAGTAGAATTTTAGTAGTATATTGGCCTTGAGCGGGGCCTCTGCATAGAGCAAATTTCACCCTTAAATCTTTATTGGTCTGGTCTAAATGATGAATCACACTGAAATTAAGCTTTTTAATACAAAGAACAGATAGCACCACAGCAATAAAAGGTGCTTTCTCAGCATCCTTGAATTGAAAGTAAAATGATTCCCAAGCTGAAATAAAATGAACAGCGGGTTTAAGCGCGTTCTTATATGGTCCCTTAAAATCCTCCCCAGTCCAGCATAAAAATCTATTTGAGCAATCCCAGGTAATTAAAGTGGACAGCTTCCTTGTTAATAAATTCACTAGCATCATTGTACTCAATGTTTCAGGGAGTGATTGTGTTGCCAAGGGATCCTTTCCTTTTTATATGGCTAAAAAAGTACTTGCCTACAGGGACAACAAAGCTGCCTAAGAACGTTTTTTTTTTTTTTCTAGCATTTCTTCCTTATAGGTTGATCTTGTACCACTGAAGCCAACAGGAATCTTTCTATTGATTTCAGTGGTGCAGGCCAGGGTCAAACCCTACAGGAGTCTCTACAAAAATGGTGTCACCTGCTTAGATAAACTAGCATCTGCAATGTAATGTACTGATTTTCCTGAGCTAATGTAACTCCTTGAAAGAATTTGTAAGCTTGATACTCAGCATCATCTCCCTTCGATTTGTTTTCTTAATGGTGCTAAAGCATGAAAGCAATTGATTGTTTCTTAAGGGAATGAGGGAGGAAATCTGCCACTAAATTAATGTTTTGCTAACTACTTTTCATAGAATTAAATTGTGTACTCACACTATACATCTGGCTCCTACTGAAGTCTCTATACATCCAAAATATAATATTGTAATTATTACTTGTTTTACAATTACCCCAAGAAGCCTCAACCGAGACCTGGGCACCACTGTAACAGGTGTCACATGCACACATAATAAGAAACAGCTCCTGGCATGAAAGTTTATAGTCTCCTTTTGTCTATCTTGACTATTTAGGTTTCACTCCTGCCATTCATGGCACATGGGCACACTGCTGTGCTCCTCTGAAACCCCATTACTTAAGTGTGCCCCTGCACACAGTGAATTACAGGATTAGAACCCAAGATTGTGAGGCACAATCAGGCTACAATTTGTTGGGTGCTTTAGATTTTACAAGGTAGAAATAATAAGAATTGCAAAATTTACTTGGAAAAGACAGTTTCATATGAGGACTCTCAACATTTGCCTGATTATTCTCATTTACATCAAAAGATTTTCCCTGATCAAAAATCTGTTCGACAGAAATGCTCAAAACTTGCAGCCCTTTGAATCCCAGTCCTGGGAGATGCTGAGCGCTGTTGCAAGGTGATAAGCACCTTAATCTCTTCAAAGTCAACAGCTGCTCAGCAGTTTACAGCATCAGACCTCAGCAGATTTGTGCACTTTGAAAAACTGCAGAAATCAGTCAGATTGGACTCTTGGTGAGGAAAGTATTCCTCTGTTAGTTATTATTAAATTAGCAGTATGTGGTGAGGACTTGAAAGTAAGATGTTATGTTTGGAATTTTTAAACAACCAGTAACTACGTTTCCAGATCCTGCTGACTCTTTTTGAGGAACCCTCACTTTGAGAGAGTGAATCTAATCCATGATGTAGTCCCAGAAAGCAAATTGCAAGAACATGGAGAATTTAGACCTTTCTGATAAATACTTCTAAAAAATTCAAAAGAAGTTTTCAAAAAGCATTCTGTAATAAATTAAAACATTGCCCTGTCTAATCTCTCTTGTTGATATCTTCTCCATATGTGTCTGAACTGCAAATCGGCCAAATAGTTTTTTAAAACTCTAGCAGCTCTGACAGAATATCAAAATGCACTTCTGAACTGGAATGAGTGCACAGTGAAAATTCTTGGCCAGGAAATACATCACTTAAAAAGAAATCAAGTCCAGGAAAAAAAAGTCATGGAAAACACTGAGGGCAGTCATATGGCAATGCTACACATCAGCAAATGTAGCAGTGTTACCAAACAACATGACAGCATCACAAAGCATAACAAACACATTTTCATATCAGGGCTTTCCCCTCCCTTGAATGAAAATATTTTATACTAAATAAACTCACTGTCCCAAACTCTTGAAATATATGCCTAATCCAGATCCCCATCTGGGTTGCATGTTCAGCAGCCGGAGAACAACACTGCTTTGTGCATTGTACAAAGGAAAGCAGTTTTCTTTTTTTTTTCCTAGGCTGCTATTGTCCTGCTATCATTGATAAGAATTTAAAACTACTTACATGTGTCTACAAAACACAGTTAAAAGACAAAAAGCCTCAGGAAATCCATTCCTGCATGACTCCTGCATCCACAATAAACTACATTCCTACGCTTAAAAAGTACAACCCCAAAATAGACCAGCAGGAGAAACCAGAAAAGGGCGTATTTCCCAAATAGCCTTCTCTTTCTTTGTCAGACCTTTTCTCCCTTTGTTTCCAGGTTGTTCTGGTTTTACACTATATAGAGTGTATTCTGTATACCATTTTAATGTCATTTCTTTACTAAGGATCATAATGATAAGTTCAAAGCAGTGGACATTCTGCATCAGTGGTCTAAAAAGAGTTGGGGGGAAAGGAGGGGAAAACAACAGGGCATTATTATTCATCAGAATACAGCAGAAACTCTCCAGAGAAGCAGAATGAGGATCTCTGTGTTTAAGGGAAAAATATGTCTAATTAGACTGTCCAGAGCTAGGACAGTCATTCTGTGCAGCAGGAGAAACTCAACTAAAATCAGTGCAAGCCCCTTCTATTCACTCTACTTGGGGCTGAATAAGGTCCCAAGTTCTCAAAAAAGTTCAACATTGACTCATGCTCCATGCCTTTCAAATCTCTTCGAGATTAATAGTGTGCAAACTTCCCTGGGGATCCCATCGAGGGAAAGTGAAAAGAGTGGTGTAGAGGAGATGGCCCATGGCAGATATCTGCATAGGTAAGGTTAGACAGCCATATACATGTCCCACTACAGAATCACAAGCCCGTCTCTATAAAGGGGCTCATGCTTTTGAATCTTATTATGTAGATTTTACATGCAACTCTTGAAGGTTTTTCACCATTGCAGATTAAAAGAGCTCATGAGAGTATTATATTGACTTGTACTCTGCCTTGAGCCCCTCAGTAGATGTGGGGAGAGGGGGCTGGGTCTCGTGAAGTAGGATCATAAATATCTTAATTGCATATTTCAGCCTCTAGCCCAAAACATGATACGTGCTTGATTTCTGGGATCAGGCAGTGTCAACACCCTCAACCGCTTAGGGAAAAGACGGAAGAGCAACAGCAGCACATGTTGAGTGAGCGGCAACCAAGGCAGGTCAGAGGAGAATGTGGGCTTCTGGGAGAATATATGTTTGTACTTTTTGGATAAAAAAAAACTTAACTTGTAGCAAAATGCCAGTTTAGATAAGATTAAATAGCTATGTCCCCATTTATTTTACAATCCTTCCCCTGCCCCCCAATGCTTTCTTCCAAGTGATAAATAAAAATTTGTTGTCTTAAGAAGGCTGTTGGTCACTGTATTGCTGGCACCAGGGAAGAAATACAGATGCTTAAAACCCAGTCAGACCTACAGGATGATAAGCATTTGGCACACCGAGGACAGAATAACCAGGCCCAGGTCTACACGAGGGAATCATAGGATCCACCCAAAGAGACCTGTGTCCTATGCCCTGACAGGACTCACTCAGAAAGCCCAGAAAGAGGACAGCTAAAGATGCAGCTAAAGAGCTGTGTGAACATGAACAGATTTTGCCCACAGCATGTCATGATTCTGGGTCCTAGGCAGTCAGGCTTGCTGATTAGAGGTGATCAAACTAGCAGCTCTGGCAGTAAGAGTGAAATACCTGTGCAAAGGGATCCCCACCAAGGAAGTGATATGCTACTATGGCGTGCCAACAATGTTCCCACTAAGCTGGGCACACGTGTGCGCAGCAACCCTGACTCCCATTTGCACTGCTCACTGCTGGTGGTGCAGGGCCTCAGCTGCAGCTCCTTCCCACCAGAACACACATTCTTCCGGCCGGCAGGGAGCTGTTCTGCTGAGTTTAAAATCTCCCCTGAACATGCTCAGGGTGGGAGATTTTAAACTTCCCGGCACAGCTTCCTGCTGCCTGGAAGAACGGTGGCAGTAAAAGGCACGCTCCGTGTGGGAGCAGCTCTGGCAGCTGGGCAGTGGCCTGAGGGAGTCAGGGACCCAGGGGAAGGGGTGCCTGGGGGACTTGGGGAAGTCAGCTGGAGGGTGCACGGAGAAGGCACCCAGCTGTGGGGCTCAGGGAATCCCCCCATTCCTCCTGCAGCCTGTGAGGGATAGTGCTGCTGGGGAGCAAGCAGCTTCCCCAGGATTAGGGTTGCCAGACATCTGGCAAAAGGAGGACATGTCCTCCTTTTTACCTTCATGTCCTCCGTCCTCCAGGCATTCTAAAAATAGGTGATCCCCCCCATGTTACTTTTTATGAGTAGAATGTTGAAAACAAAACCAAAAACCGCCTAACACAGGACTCAAACCCATTAGCCTGAGGCAAAGTCTCCTGTACACAGGAAACAAAGGGGAGTAGAACATACAGTCCCCCTGATTCTCAGGGGATTACAAGAACAGTGGCCTCCATGGTTTAACTGGTACAGCAGGAGACTCTTGAGCCTGAAGATAATGGGTTTGAGCCCTGTCTGGGATATTTTGATTTTTGGGGGGTTGTTGCTCCCTACAAAAGGGCTACATTGCGAAAAAAGAAAAAAAAAAGGAAACCCTAATAAAATGGAGGAAAATAAAGTATACTCTGGATAAAAGTACTAGCAGGGACCAATTAAGTAAAACAAATAAGGGGCACATTTGAATTGGTTAGAAACAATATAGGACAATTTTTTTTTAAATTGTAAAACAGGCTGCTGTGGCAAATGAAAAAAGCAGCAAGTCAATTTTTTTTTTTAACTTTTTAGGTGTTTTGCAAGTTGATATTTGCAAATTTAGTTGTTTTTAACTTTTTTTAGTCTCATGAACGTTAATGAAAGGGTCATGAAAACTTTTCATTTACTGAAAAAATCAGTTTTCAGTAAAATAAGACATTTTGGTAATTTTTTTATTTTAAAATAATTTAAAAAACATATGACTCTGCACTGTTTTAATGCTGCATTCATAATCATTACCATTTTCCGTGACACAATATGGTAATGACAGCAGTGTTCCCTCTAAGCTGATGATGAAGCTGAGCAAGTGATGCATATACTTTGGGGGCCAGCAGGCAGCGGGGAAGGGCCCGATATCGGTCAAGGAACTTGCTCAGCTGCATCCATAACTTGCTCACCTGCAACCATAAATTGCTCAGCTGCATCATCACCTTAGAGGGAACACTGGGGGGCAGCGTCACTACAGACTCTCTTTAAGAGTGAGTCATTGTAACTGAGTCCTGGGGCAGTGGCGGGTTTGCCTCACACAATGGTTCACATTCTCTCAGCTTTGTTTTAGGTTTTGAGCTCAAACATATCCCAAAACTCATAAAGTGCAGGTCAGCCAAGATCATCAAATCTATCTAGTTTGGGTCAACCCTGAATGACCATGTTTCTACATCTCTAGAACTTAAACCTCAAAATTCAGCCCTGGATCATTTACAGAGTACCCTGAATTCACCAAAACGTTCATCGGCTTCTGCAAATCACTTGCTGAACCAAAACACAGAAACTGGGTCAGTTTTACCTTGTTCCGGGTTTAATAGATGGGGAAGAGGGCAGATAGTTCCATTTTTAAATTGCTTGAGATATTTTTATTTCGCTGCAAACATGAAAAGATGGGGAAAGGGTGAGGGAAATAAAGGAGACAGACCTTTATATACAGAACAGCTTTACAAAACAAATTGCTATTTAGAAAACACACGTAAAGAATAGTACACAAACATACTAATCATATAACTCCAGAAGCAAGGACTGAATACCTTCAACAATCATTTTATCATCTCTCGGGCAACATGAGATTTTCTTCCCCACTTGCTAATCCACTCTGACTATTATGCTATTCGCAGCAATATTTAAACCAGATGCAGACTACCATTTTTTGTTAGGCAACCATGCTCTGCTACAAGAACTGTTTTCAAAAAGAATTGTGGGTGCAATACATTTAAGGATCAAATGACACCCAATTGCTGTAACACACAAATTTCTCAGGTTGCTCAGGATATCAACATACACTATGAAATTAAATTGGGAGTGTTTTTCAGGATAAAGGCAATTACAAATTATATACTCAAAAACATAATACTGAATAAAGTTGCTAGAGGGACAGTACTGAAGGGCTTAGCACATTTTCAGAGTCAATTCCTGCATCTTTGTTCAAAGAAGTGATACAGATTAAATGGTTCTGCTGAAACCCATGCCTCACATCAGCAACCAGCTTGAGTAGGTGTTGCAGGCACTGGGCAGATGTGTGGATGGACAAAGGAAGGAACTGTGCTTTCTGAGGGCAGAGTGACTGGGGAGCTATTCCACAAAGTTGCCCCATGGACCCTCACTTCAGGATGGATGATTGGAGGGCTCGTACAAGGATGGATCTCCTATGTCACCTCCAGCCTACCTCAAACCTCACTCCTGTGCACTGACATCTACACAATGTCCTATGAAGCTCTGCTCTTTACCACCCTGGAAGTGGCAGCCTGCTGTATTACATCTTGTCAATTTTAAAAGGGATAGCCGTGTTAGTCTAGTCCAGTGAAAAAACAACAAGGAGTTGTGTGGCACTTGAAGACTAACAGATTTATTTTTTGCATGAGCTTTCGTGGGAGAAGATCCCACTTCCTCAGATGCTTCGAAGATGGGTGAACTTACAGAAAGGAATGAAACTAAATGCAAGGGGGTGTAAAACATAGGATCAGGTCATAAAGTAACAGCAAATCAGATCAGTTTACAGGCTCAAAACATGGGAAGCCTGAAGTCAAATTACCCTTTGTAATGGGAAAAGAACCCATAGTCTCGATTCAGTCCTGCTTTCACAGAATTTAGCTTGCATATTAATTCGAGTTCAGCTGTCTCTCTTTGAAGTCTTGATGTCCCAGGTACAGCTCTAATGACAGTCGTTAACAAATCCATCATCGAGTGATTAGGAAGATGGAAGTGCTCAGCAACTGGTTTCTTTGTTCTTTGGTTTCTGGTATCAGAGCTGTGCTCATTCAGTCACCAGCAACTACAGATCTAACAACAGGAACATTGAAGCAGGCACACACCCCTGCAAAAAACCACGCTGCCAAGTCTGCCCACATATCTACACAACAGACACCATCATAGGTCCTAATCAAGCCTGCTACTCCATCAAAGGCTCATTTACCTGCTCATCTACTAATGTGGTCTATGCCATCACGTGCAAGAAATGCCCCTACACCTTATATATTGGACAAACCGTAAGAGACTGAATGAGCACAGAGCTGATATCAGAAACCAAAGAACAGAGAAACCAGTTGCTGTGCACTTCCATCTTCCTAATCACTCGATGATGGATTTGTTAACGACTGTCATTAGAGCTGTACCTGGGACATCAAGACTTCAAAGAGAGACAGCTGAACTCGAATTAATATGCAAGCTAAATTCTGTGAAAGCAGGACTCAATCGAGACTATGGGTTCTTTTCCCATTACAAAGGGTAATTTGACTTCAGCCTTCCCATGTTTTGAGCCTGTAAACTGATCTGATTTGCTGTTACTTTATGACCTGATCCTATGTTTTACACCCCCTTGCATTTAGTTTCATTCCTTTCTGTAAGTCCACCCATCTTCAAAGCATCTGAGAAAGTGGGATCTTCTCCCACGAAAGCTCATGTAAAAAATAATTCTGTTAGTCTTAAAGTGCCACACAACTCCTTGCTATATTACAGCCTGTCCAAATCATACCTATACTTGCACAGCAGAATTGCAACAGTTTCATTATCAGGGGATCCCCTACTGCTGCAGAGTAGAGACAAGAGTTGTCCCTAGAAGCCTATCAAGAGTCCAGCCCTTGCACACTTCTTGAATCTGTAAGTAGAAAGCCCTACTTACAGAAGCTGCTATGAAAGTTTATGCTGAAAATCTCAAAAAAAGGATGCATTTTGACTTTCAGCAGCATGATTCTGACCATCTAAACCAGGAGTGTCAAAGTAAGGTGAGCCAAATTTGACTTAAACATACTTCAAATGGGCTGTACATACCATAAATTGAAATATTACAGCACTCTCGTGGCACTGTGGAGTGCTGTATATGTGAAACTGTGCTCCGCAATACTACTCTCTCTCTCTTAGCGCAGTATTATAGAGCGCAGTCTCATAAATCCAGCACTCCATGATGTTGTGAGACCACGCTCTCTCTCTCTCTCTCTCTCTCACACTCTCTCCCTAACAGAGAGAGAGAGAGGTCCTGCAGAGCACAGTCATGGGACAGACGCAAGAGGCTCATGGGCTGCATTCAGCTGGTGGGCCACATGTTTGACATCCGGTTCTAAACAAACAGGGCACTGAGCTATTAGCAACTCATTGACTGAAGCTGCAACATTTGACATGGTACATCCTGTATTTTTAAAAACAGTACAGTTCCAAAACCACACTTAAACATTTATACAACTGCATTATTTCCATGTGCATAGGAAACATTTATGCAACTGCATTATTTCCATGTGCATAGGAACTTAACTGCATTCGTCATGTTAACTGCAGCATAGAAACTCTTCCTTTGTGGCCTTTCAAAAAGGAATCAAAACTTTTCTTCTAGCAAAAAATATTTTGTTTTGTACATTTCCTGTAAACAAGGAGAAAGCAGGACAGATTGAGCAAGAAGCAAGACGCAAGCCATCCATGAAACTTTACGAAGATTTGGAAGGTGCAGGAAAGGAACTGAAAGGAACATTTCTGCGCAGCATCCTCTTACAAAAAAAAGCAATGTGAACTCAGGTCTATGTCTATGTCGACTGTTCTACCTATAATTTTTTATCCACTAGACCCAGGGTCAATGATCCTAGTAGATAGTGGGATTTTAGTATAGTAGTCATCAGAGACACTATCTGCTATAGTAGGAACTGAACACGCACATGTTTAGAGTCAGCCTTTTCTCCATGCATCTTAAAGTCTAACTAGACTGACAAAGGGTGGGTGGGGAAGTGGAGCCACAGAAAGGTGGAGATCACATGGAAGGTTGGTGGCCAATCTCTTGACCCTCAAGCCATCACCATCTTTGCCAGACCACTCCACATCACACGCTCTAAAGAGAGAATCACAGAAGTATAAGACCAGAAGCCAACTTCTAACTGACTTGCTGCTATTTAAGCCCAAAGCTTCTTGTCCTGTTCTCAGAGGTTAACAATAATTTTTCACTCTCCTCAATGTCTCCTTTCATGTACTTCAAGACTGTTATCACATCCACTCCCACCCCCTAGTCTTCTCTTCTCCAAACTAAACAAATACAATATTTTCAATCTTACTTCATAGGTCATATTTTCTAGACCTTTAATCATCAACTCACTTCTCTGAGAAAAAAAAAAATTCTTTCCACTCTTGTGAGTTACTCAAAGACATTGAAATAGAGATTTTAAACACATAATAGAATGAGATTTGTTAATATGACTATATTGAATGTTCAGATACAAACACACACAAACTCAACATTCAAAAAAAACCTGTTTTTTGGATACCACACACATTAGCCTTTTCACTTCTCTACTGTCCAATAGCTCAGCTGGACTGAGATTCCAGCTGATGGCTGGAAGTCAGGTCTAAAGGCAGAGCATTTCTCTTTAAAAGGTTTATCTATAATCACAGACTGGTGTAATGTGTCACTGGTGATGAAACCATGTATCACAAAAACACTACTCTGCATCTGAAGCAAACTACATGCTTTTATGAAATAGCCAGGCATGCCAAGAGCTTCTTTTCAATTCATCATGGATTGCTCTGATATGCAGATAGCTTGCTTCCTGCTCATGTTTATCCATGATATGTATTAACTGCTCCAACAATTGCTGCTTCTGGACCTGTCAATAGTATGTGGCTGAAAATGAGACATTGTCTCCAAGAGAATGAAAATCCTGTTTTATGAAGGCAAAAACCCCAACTGTTTTGTATTGCTGTGCTTGCATCATTAACAAATGCTTACATTACAGCCATCAGAGACAAATACCTTCCTGGTATAATTCCACTGAGTTTAATACCAGCATAAATTTGGCTGCCAGCCTCTCATGTAGGCCATTTATAAATTAGAATGTGAATTGCAGAAGTATCTCTTGATGTGACATCAAGATTTAATATAAATATTGAGGTTGTGCCTAAAGATCACTGGACTTTTAGGCCTCTTTGTGCTTGGAGCTGTACAAATATTAATCGACGGCGGTCCCTACCCTTGAATGGGAATTTACAAAATATAAAATAATATTGATTTCCCGTTCAGAGTAGAGGAAACAGTTTTTTGCGCTGCAGACAAAGTTCACCTCTGTGTGAAGGGGATCAGCATAAGGAAAGCACAGTTCTTGTCACAAGCCCTTTAGGTGCTTAGCATGCCACCTCTGGTGTATCAGGCTTGGTTAGTGGGTATGGGTGAGCCTCAGTATTCCCCAGAATGGGAATGGAAAAAATAATCCCAGCACCCCAGGCAGACTCAGGAGCCTGTTACACAAATATGTGAGGAGGGGAATCCTTGCACCCTCTTTGCTTCCATCATGCATTTCACTGAGTTGCCAGGTACAATGCGGACCAGCAATATATGTCACAATACGAAGAAATGTAAAGTCTGATGAGCTTCATATCTGCACGTTTCCAGGGTTTAAGTAAACTAAACTCATCCTTCACATATGGCACTTGTTTTAGGTTTTATTTTTCACCAAAAAGCAGGGGCGGGGGGGTTAGTATAAATTCTTCACTGAGTTAAGTCAATGGGGCACTAGGAAGGAACTGGAAAAATACTAGGTGCCATCAAAATAGATGGGCGATTAAAATGAGTCATCCTTAACATTATTTTAAAAATGATTCATGTGTGTATAGTTGGTCAGGCCATATATACCATGGATGAAATTCACTCCTGTGCAAAGGGTCAGAACAAAGTTCATATATCAGTTAAATGCCATTTAAACAACTATTCTAGAGGATTACGTGGGAATTAACTGGTGCTCACTTAGACCTTGTGATGGCATGCTGCACGGGGCTAAATTTCATACTAGTAGAAGTCTACACAGTTCTATGGAACTGCGTCATCTAATGCTAGCACTGAATTTGGACCTCTGTCTTCACTAGCGTACTCTGATTTTCAAACAATAAAAAAAGAGAAAGAAACAAAAAACCCCATACAAGCTATTGTATCAATGTAATGTGATTACTATGGGAGTAGTACTGCAAGCTTTGGAGAGCAGGGCTTGAACTTGTGTTTGCTGTACTCTATTGAAAAGTTAGTCCAGTTATGATTCAGAAAATGATTATGGATTTTTTTGCACACTTTAGAAATGCAGAAGAATGCTAAACATGGATGTCTGCAATCATAGCTTTCTTTCACAGAACATTAAACACCCATGATTCGGTATTCTTATCCCCAGAGCTAGTAAAAGGTAAATTTAAATTAGTTTCACAATTCTGCTTCTGTCGAGATTGTTACTCCTGTGAATGCCAATCCAAAAGAAAACATTATGACTGGGAGGAATTTTAAGGCTGCATGAAGTTTTTTAAAAAAGAAATGAATGTGAGAATTTTTACATCTACTAAACAAGATGTTCTGCTTATTCTTCATGCAGCTACAACATTCTACTGGGAGGCTATGTTCACATGTAAGCTGTTATTTTGAAATGAGTTATTTCGAAATAGTCCTTATTTCGAAATAAGTTCATTCGAATTAAGAAAATGTTAATTCGAATGAAGGAAAAGCCTGCTATCAAAACAGCTGTTATTTCCAAATGGTTATTTCAAAATAAGGCCATTTGGATGTGTTGTTTCAAAACAGTTTCGAAACAATGGCTATTTCGATTTCAAGCGAGGTTTTACTGTTTTGAAATAACGGCCGTTATTTCAAAATGGGTCCCGTTGTTTCAAAATAACAGAATGTCATGTGGACATAAGAAATTTTATTTCAAAACAGCGGCTGTTGTTTCGAAATAAAACTCTCATCTGAACACAGCCGGAGAGTTTAAAACAAAAAAAGAGCACTTTATCCTTGCAGCTTAAATCAGCATAGCTCTACTGAAGTCAATGGAGTTATGTTGTTTTATTCTAGTTGAAGATCTTGTCCATAGAAGATGAGTCCAAACTAAACTTCTCTTTTTGTATAATAATACCCTTTGACAATTTTGCTTGCATATACTATACTGAAATACCAATCTGAGGTGAACAAATGAAACTCACGTTATCTTTCCTTCCTACATATTGTGAGTTGGTGGTCTGGACTGCTCAGATTTTTAAGCAATTAAGATGTGATTTCCTTTGACATCAACATTTTTCTTAGCTGGTTTCAAATAACTATTTACTTTACATGATTAGAATATTCTATTAGACAAAACAGGGTGTCATTAAGTGATTTTGCTATTTATTTTATTTTAGCCTAGGCTTTATATTTAAG
Source organism: Podocnemis expansa (assembly GCA_007922195.1). Lineage (NCBI taxonomy): Eukaryota > Metazoa > Chordata > Testudines > Podocnemididae > Podocnemis > Podocnemis expansa. Next base: position 7,889,299 of record ML682069.1, read on the forward strand.
CTAGAAAGGACAGTATTAGTCTATTCTGATTTCCTGCAGATGACAACTGCACAAGTCAGAAGACAAAAGTCAGCAAACACCACAAAAAAGTGGGGTTAGGAAGAAAGGGGGAGACATCTTTTCAGACTATACACCCAGAAAGGATTCCTGTTACACAGAGGTAGGAAATTAGCAAATATTTTCTATGGAAATTTTCTAGAAAACAATGAGAAAAGAAAAATCTCATTAAGAAATTATCTCATTTTCAAAAACTAAAAATGATTTTGTTCTCTGTTTCTGGTCAAAAACCAGGAAAACTTAAAAAAAAAATAATTTTCCATGAAAATTTTCATTTCCAAACCAAGGCCATTTCAGCTGAAAAATGGCAGCCCATTCTAAAACTTCCTTTTCTACATGTGGGAGGAAAAGCACTATCTTCTAGGTCTCTGGATTGACAAAATCCACTTGTCTCACAGCTGTGTCTAGTGCTCACCTCTATCCAGGCTCTTCTCCAGGAATTTTCTGTGTTAGCCTCTGGACTGCCTTTGCCAAAGTAAGGTCCTTCTACAGAGCCAAGATAGGTCCATCCACTGCACCTCTTCTCCATAGATGATCTTTGACAGGCCTGGCTGCCAGCCAGTTTCCAGAAGACCCCTGACTAAGGGCAGGCACTGTTGGGTGCCCAACAACTGCAGCCCTCCAGTTCCCAGTTCTGCTGGCTTTCCTCAGCAAATCTGCCCTCTGGGGTCCCTGCTCAGCCTTTTAGGTGCCCTTGACTGTGCCTATACTAGGAGCTTAAATCGACTTAAGGAGGCTTAAGTCGACTTGAACAAAGCCCTGGCCACATTTGGCATTTATTAAGTTAACTTAAGGGCTTCCTTAAGTCAACTTAATAACTCTCACTCTTTAAGTTGACTTAACCAAATGTGACCACCTAAGTCAATTTAAGGAACCCTATGTAATAACATGTGCCTGCTTAAGTCATAAGTTAATAAAGTCAACTAAAGCAACACAAGTTTTTATTAGGACACTTTCTTAAGTCGACTTAACTAACTTTGTTAAGTCGACTTAAGAGAAATGTGGACTCACTAAGTCGACTTAATAAAGTTGTCTTAAAGTAGACTTTATTAAGTCGACTTAACAGAGACCTCTAGTGTAGACATAGCCCTTGAGAGCTCCTGTCCTGCCTCCTTTGGTAGTTTCCCCAACACAATTCGGGTAAGCTTCGTAAGTCCAGTTCCAAAAGAGTAGCTGTGTTAGTCTAGTTCAGCAAAACAAACAAAGAATCCTGTGGCATTTTTAAACACTAACAAATTTATTTATTGCATGAGCTTTCATAGGGAGAAAATTCCGCAACAGCTCATGCAATAAATAAATTTGTTAGTCTTTTAAAGTGCCACAGAACTCCATGTTTGTTCTTCAAAAGTCCACATGCTCATCTACCACTCAGCCACTTAAGGCAGACAGCTACACCCTAGGCCAGTCCTTTGTAGGTAGTCACAAGCTAATTGAGCCCAAATTCCCCACAAAGTGCAGCTGCCCCATGATGAGTAGCTTCAGACCTGAGCAAACTAAAAGATTTATTTCTGTATTTCACAATCTAGTTGATCCACTAGAACAGGTCAAGAGGAATTTTTATCTGAAAATTCTTCTAGGCAAGAAAAACTAAATCAGAGCATTCTAACAATATTATAATAGCCTCCCCTCCATGATGAAAAGCCCCAGGTGGTTCTGAGGGTTCTGCCTCAATTTACAGAGATATAAATTGCTGTAATTAATCACTTTGATGCCTATCAATCTGCTGACATGATAATAAAAGTTAATTCTGCTCTGCAAGATTACTTATTATTTGTTATTATAGACTCCACCACGGAACCATTTGCACAATAAAAACATAATTTTTCTGCCACACTGGTTATAGAAAATAAAGTAGCCTTCTGGCACAAGAAAGCAAAATTGTGTTCAGATAAGAGCAAAGAATCCATGCATTCATACACAGATAACCTACTTGTATTTTATTTGTGTATTTCTTTAATCTAGTATGCATGCTTTACATATAAGATCATTTTTCCTAATCCCAACTATATATACCTACTGTACACTCTTTTCTGCACAAAGGCAACCTATATCTTGCCAACCACACTTTCCTAAAGTGTTTCTTCAAGGAAAAGTTCTGTTTACTTTCTGTATGTCTGCAAGCATACACGGAAAACCCAAACTGGAAAAACCATGAAGAAAGCACACTAGTGTACAGGTAAAATTCAAAAATCGCCTTTCTGCACAGGGCATAATGCAGAGATTCAAAACTGTATTGGTAATGATCTCATTAGTAAAGCTATGGTGGAAAGGTTGGGACTGCATAGCTCTGAAGATTGAGAACACAAATATGACCTTTTTAACTCCCTCAGTCATTGCCTTGAATCTAGGACTGGTCACCACCCACCAGAAGTCATCTCTGGCTATTTGTAACTTATATTTAGCAAATTACTGGCCATAGGCCAAGGACTGACTAGGCATTTCTATCAGTGGTCTCTCAAATACAAGGTGATTGCACATTGATGAGATAATTCGAGAAGGTTGTATCACTTCTGCACAGGCAATACCCATTTTCTCAACGAATAGATTTCTTACTCAAGAACACAAGCCTGAATCCTTTCACAAATATGCATTTTGGAAAAAAATACAGAAGTGATTTTTAATAGTTGGATTTTCACAATTAATGAAGCCTTAACAGATATGAATTAGTTACCTAACACAAGGGTAAGGATGAGTTCAAAATGAATTCATTGATCTGTGTTTAATAGAGATGATTCAGACATAAAAGCTGACTGTATCTCAGAATAAACAGATGTAAGGTAGGCTTAGAAGCTGTGCCTAACAGCTTCTGGGGGGGGCACCTAATTTTCATGGGTCCTCTATTAGCATGAACACAAAGAGCACAATTAGGTATTATCATACTGGGTAATGGTATTTGGGATTAATCTGATCACAGATCTGTCAATATCTGTAATTCTATTGAGGACAAATATAAAATACTGTCTTTTTGTGAATTGCTACTCTGTTTGTTTTGAATCTGTCTAGGTGATTTAAAGTGTAAAAACTACCCTTAGTTAAAAAGAGGCTTGTAGGAAAGGCAACTGCATGCTGCAGCTTGAAAAATCGGGGTGCGAGTGTGGAGGCTATTTCTGCTTCTCCTTCTATTGTTTCTCCTGTCTAATGATAGCTATGGCTAGGCTTCTTCTGAAGCCTTTGTCATTTAGAGAGGTAGCTGTTTGCAGCTACTTAAAGTTAAGAGCTAGAATCACTAGGGAGAGAAGCAAACTCTCTCTAAGCTAAAATCACTAGAGAGAAAATCCTCTCTCTGAGCTGAGATCACTGAAGGGGAGCCAGTGGATGGTGACAGAGGCCAGTGGTGAGCTGGGTGGTGTGAGTGACTGGTGGGTGGAGCTGGCTGACAGCAGGCGGAGCCAGCAGACAGTGAGAGCAGCCAGTGGCAAGCTGGGTGGTGTGAGCAAGTGGTGGGCGGGAGCTGGTAGATGGTGAGAGTGGCCAGCGGCAAGCCGGGTGGTGTGAGTGACTGGTGGGTGGAGCCACCAGACAGTGAAAGCAGCCAGTGGTGAGCTGGGTGGCGTGAGTGATCGGTGGGCAAAGCTGGCAGACAACAGACAGAGCCAGGGGATGGTGCTAGTGGATGGAGTGAGTGGCTAGTAGATGGTGCTGGAGGACAGCTGGCAGGAAAGACACTCCCTACCTACCCTAGGGTTGGTTGGGAGCCTGGTTAGCACTGATTCTCCAAATCAGTGCTGGTTTTGCCATTAAGTTTGTGTGTTTTGTTATGTGGTGTGGGTTGTTGGGAACTTTGCTCTGTACTGATTTGCTACATCAGCACTGATTTCTGTTATTTGGCCTTTTATACTCTGTTTTACTACTATTAAAAGTTCTGTTTACTACACTCAGACTCGTGCTTGTGAGAGGAGAAGCCTTACCCCTTTGGGGTGCCCAGGGAACAGTGCAGGATTCCCAGAAATCTGGGTGGGGGTTCGAGCCAATTGGTGGTATTACATTATTAGAAAACCCCTAGGTATAGAACCTGGCCCTTGTTCTGCCAGCCTGCCCTGGCAGAAGGGTTACGCAGATAATCACACAACTGCTAATATATTTAAGATAAATGAATATACATACTTAATTAAGACCCGTAGCTCCCAACCTTCTTGCCTTGAAGGCCACTGATACCATTTTTACAACCCTGAAGGGCCATCAATTTTCACCATCAGGCTTTCCTCTGCAGGCAGATGGAAGTTGTTCAACAAGGAGGCTACTTCATCACTGAGCTCCCATCATTCTGGCTGCAGCAGGGAAACCACATATCCTGTTCCAAAGGGGTAGCGGTATTAGTCTAGTTCAACAAAACAAACAAGAAGTCTTGTGGCACTTTTAGGCTATGTCTACCCTGGCAAAGTAGTCTAGACTAAGGAGGCTTATTCTGGACTAATTTAGCCCATGGCCACACTAGGCTTTCCCTAGTTCGAACTAAGAAATTGCTTAGTTTGAATTAAGAAAGCTTAGTTCAGACTAGTTATTACCAGCACTTAGTCCAGACTAACCACCTTATTTTGAACATTAGTTCGAACTAAGTCAAGCCAAGAGCCAGATTAATGCTTAGTTCGCACTTAAGAAATTTGAACTAAGCCGTTTAGTTTGAACTACCCACGCATTCTAGGTCTAACTACGTATTTGTTTGAACTAGAATGAGCAGTAAGTTTGAACTTAGAAGCATGAGGTTAGTTCGAACTAACCTCGGATTAGTTTGAACTAAGCTCAAACTTCTTAGTTCAGACTAACAAGTCTGAACTAAGTTTGCAGATGTAGACATAGCCTTAAAGGCTAACAAATTTATTTATTTCATGAGCTTTCATGGGAGAAGTCTGAGTGCCCTCCACCTGTGTCCCTCGGTAGTGGCTCCCTTCTGCAGTAAGGGGGACAGAAGATCAGTGCTCCCCTCCCTCAGGCTCAAGGAGGGATCCCAGCTCCCCAGGACCCAGACAGAAAACTTCACTCTATGCTAGAGCTGGGGAAGGGGATCACTGATCTCCCCTCCTTCTGGCTCCAGCAAGGACCCCAGGACATATGGACCAAGGTGGAAAGCTTTGCTGTGCTTCCTGCTACAGCAGGGACAGGGGAGCACTGAGTTCACATCCACTAGGCTGCAGCAAGGAGCTTGCACTGATCTTTCAGTCTCATAGAAACACACTACATCTGGGTCCTTAGGCAATGGCTCCTTTCTGCAGCCAGCAGAAAGAGCCACAGGCCACTTTTGGCCATTGGACCACAGATTGGGAACCAGGGGAATCGCTGGCACCGGGTTTACAGGGCTTGATCCTTGAATCCCAGTGTCTGAGCCCCAGGTCTGCTGCCAAGCCACCAGCAGAGGTGGCTGCAGAGGCGGCACGTGAGCCCTGAATCTCAGCGCGCTGAGCCCCAGGTCTTTTTTTGGGCCAGCAGCACTCCTGTTGGGAACCACTGAGTAACCGATATAATCTGTCTGTGGTATTCATATGGCCTCCATTACCAAATGATCTTAGGTCTGGGCCCACAAAGGGATTTAGAAGAAGGAAGCAGCATCTTAAATAATCATTGGACCAAACTAAAAGAATGAGTATGAGTCTATAGCCTGGTGGTTAGTCCACAGAGATTGGAGACCTGAATTCAAATCCTGCTGTTCAAATGACTGTCTAATTACTTATCCGAAGTAGAACATCTTCAGCAGGTGAGTTTGAGTGAGCCCCCAAATAAGACTATCTCATAGCCTCATCATTAGGGCATTCACATGAGAGACAGAGGAGCCCTTGTTTAACTACTTTTTCACCTTCATAGGAGGAGCAAATTTAACTTGTATTTTCTACGTCCTGGGTGAATTCTTTAACCAGTAGGTTAATAATAATGAGAAAGCCACCTTATCCTCCAGCTATCTTCTGTGAAGTTAAGCACCCATCTAATGCCTTCTCACAAGAAACAGCTTAGGTGCCAAAATTGTCTGACTCCAGAAGAGGGGTTTCCAGCTGTCAGCCACAACAAAAACAACAGCATCTCACACTAGCTAGATTACACAGCTTCCCCCCAGCACACTGCCTTTTGTGGATCCCATTCATAGGGTTTGTCTAAACTGATGGCAGCAAATTCACTACTGTGAGATTGAACTGCCCAGTTTGATTGAGTGTGTTTGTGAAGACCCACTCAGTTGATCAGGGGGTTAATGCATTAACTCTAGTCCCTGAAATGGAGTAGGGTGAGTAGAAGGGACAGTTTCTCTTGGGGCTTAGTCATCTCTCTCTCTCCTTTCATTGTATAGGGAGCCTAGGCATTAAAAATATCTAATCCCTTTGTGGATCTAGGCCAAAGTGCCTTTCCCAAGGTCATATAGGAAGCCTGGACCAGACAGGTGATTGAGTCCAGGTCTCACAAAAACTTATCTACTGTCCTAAACAGTAGACCACACTTCCTCTGCCTCCTTTAAAGTTGAGAGGTGATGCAGAAATCTACTAAACTATTGTTCAACTCAAAAGTGACCATTTCCAAACCACGCAGCATAGGCTTTCACTTCAGAAAATCTTTTCAACATGGCTAAAGTGAGCATCATTTACAGTCACAAACTCTGTGGTCTCTTGTAGCTGGAGGCATATTTGAATACTTGTCCCTTATACTGCATTTTGTTTTACATAAGTATTCTCAATAACACCTCAGGAAATTGAGAGCACCAGTTATTAATGACGCAACATCACTGAAAGTGTTGGGGGGTGGACAGATACTCCATTAGGGTACTTTATCTTTTTCTTTGCTTCCAAAAATCAAGCATAGGCAGCAAGATATCCCTAACAGCTTCAGTATATCACCTATATCTACCTCATGCATATATCAATATATATAAAAAAAGACTTTCCAGTACTGATCCACATAGAAGACATTTTTCAAAAAATGATTTCACCTACTTCCCAGAGGTATTCTTTCTGTTAGGCATAAAACTACTGTTAGATATACTCTTTCTCCTTCATATTTTGTGAAATCTACAATTTCTAAAAAAATTATTTCCATGTGACAAAAATATTAGCTTAATTTTATTATTTGTAGGGACTTTTTCTGTTTGATTGTTTTAAATTGCATTGTGGGAACTCATTCTGCAAATATTGATGCACATGAGCAAAACTATGAAGTGGGACAAAGGTATATAAATGTTTGTAGGATTAGGGCCAAGATTTTCACTAGTTTGCTCTTGTCAGGCTAAAACTAGATATGGAACATGTCAAGGAATTTTTGAGGAATAGGCTACAAAATGTCTTTGGTGCCACTGAAAATGTCTCCCTTTATCATTTTATACAGAAATCATACAAGGAGTCTTGTGGTACTTTTAAGACTAGCAAATTTATTTATCATATGAGCTTTCATGAGTGAAATCCCACCCATGAAATTTCTCCCGTGAAAGTTCATGTGATAAATAAATTTGTTAGTCTTTAAAAGTGCCACAGGACTCCTTGTTTGTTTTCCTGAACTAGACTAACACGGCTACCCCTCGAACTATAGAAACCATATCAACTTTGCACATAAAATAAAATAATATCTTCAAAAAACTGAAAGTGTGAGCAATGATGTTGCAAAGAGTAAGTTTTTTTTAAAAAAATACCTCTTTAAATCTTGACACTAGACTAAATATGATGAGCTAATATAATTCATTGTTTTTGCCTAAATAGCTTAATCTGGAGATGACTTCCAAAAGTGAATTGCATTCCAGGACAGGCAATGCAGTGAATGTATAAAAGCAGCCAAAGTTGTAAGGTTTCATTGTAAACAACAATAATAATAAAAAGTTAATTTTCCAGAAACTTACACACACACACACACACACACACACACACACACACACACACACACACACACACAGGAGCAAAAGTAGTGTCTTTTCTACAGTGAAATAAGTTTCACAGCTCAGTAAAAAGGAGCTATTTGTAGTTCTCTACTACCATCTACCGTACTTTCAACTAGAGCTTTCTGGATGTATATAAGTCAAACAATAATATTAAACCTAGCCTTGCTGATAATGGAAGTGTCTGGACAGTTACCAAATATTTTAAACAAAATTTGAATATATTAAAAAGCGAAAATATCCTCCTTTCCATTCTGTTTTCTTCTCATTTTTAACTCTGCTCTACTCTCTCTGCTGATTGAGTTGAAATCTTGAACCCTATACCATAGTATTCTGGAATTTTAGGGTTTTTAACAAAGAGGTAGTTTAGAAAAATCTGTAATATGTATTTGGCTCTTAGAGTGCTGTTTTTCTGTATATTACCATAGTTACAGCAGTAAAACTCAAGTTTAGCATTATATATCCCCTAAAATTTAGAGCTAGAGAGAAATGAACAAGCTCTTCTGTTCTCTCTTGTACACAGTAGTTGCCTGGAATTCCAGATGCAGTAGAATCTCAGAGTTATGAACATGAATGCTTCTGGAATGGAGATTATTCGTAACTCTGAACAAACCATTATGGTTGTTCTTTCAGATGTCTACAACTGAACATTGACTTACTACAGCTTATATAACATTACTATGGAGAAGAAAATCACTGCTTTTAACCATCTTCATTTAAATGAAACAGGCACAGAAAAAAGTTACCTTATCTTGTCACATCTTTATTTAAACTTTCCTTTATTTTGCTACTTGATTTTTAACACAGTACTGTACAGTGTTTGCTTTCTTTTCCCCCTCCTTTTTTCTCTGTTACTGTGCTGCCTGGTTGCATATTTCTGGTTCCCAAGGAGGTTCATCATTGGCCAGTTAAGTCATAACTGTTATATTCATAACTCTGAGGTTCTACTGCATATAGTTTAAATATCCAATATTTTATCACAAAGGAGGTGCTGATTTCCTATTAGTTTAAAGAAAAAGTTCTAATGTGTGCACTTAGGTTCACAAACTTTAGGTTTAATGGCATCGTAAAAGAACCTACAGAGGAAGCACAGCAGTTTTATATAAACATTGTAGTATGGTATAACTTTAATGGATTTGTTTCTGTAATCAAATCTGCTAAAATCATATTGTACAATAATGTTTATATAAAACTGTTATGCTTCCTCTGTAGACTGCTCTTTCATGGTGTCATTGAACCTATCATCCCCAAACTTTCTAGTGCAGATGAACGTATTAGAGTTAGCATCATGTTTTCAAAACAAAGTCTGGCATCTCTTGGCTTGAACTCTAAAGTACTATAATTATTTTCTTCCCAGTCAATGCTGCATTAAGAGAAAATAGAAATGGAGGAAAAGGTGAAATGAGAAGACTACAGGTGTATTAAAAGTGATTAAGGATATACTGGCATACTCCTGGAGACATGGAGTCTCATCCTCAGCTAGAGTAAATGGCATCAATGGGGCTTCAGCCACTTTCCCAAGATGAGAGCCACACCCATTCTTCTAACCTGGAATCACAGAATCATAGAAACTGGATGAGACCATGAGAGGTCATTGAGTCCAGTTCCCTACACACATGGAAGGACCAAGTACCCTCTTAAACCATCCCTGACAGGTGCTTGTCTAACCTGCTCTTAAACACTTTCAGTGATGGAGATTCCACAACCTCCCTAGGCAATTTATTCCAGTGATTAACTCCAGTTAGGAATTTTTTCCTAATGTCCATCCTAAACCTCCCTCACTGGAATTCATATCTTTCTTGAAAGGAAGAAATAAAATGAGGTATCTGATACTTCTGAACATTGTCTTGTGCTAAATAGTTAATCCACAGGGTGAATGGTTCAGCAGAATTCTCATGATTTTATGGTGCAGATTAGTCAGCGGTACAGCTCTAAGTCAGATTTTGCTGAGTGCTTAATGGATGGCCTGACAGTTTTGTGCCTCCAGTCTGCCTGTTGCTGGCATACAGTTTGTCAAACATGAGGCATTCAGGAATTTCCCACTTACAGCAGTGAGCATTATGAAATGTATCTTTGCACCCTAGGTACTGTTTCATCCAAATTAGTCCCTCATGTAAATACTGACATACTCTACAATCCACACCCAAAGTCACTATTATAAAACACAATGCTGGGGACAATTAATGTAATATGCTACACGATTTTTTTTTATTTTGTATCTTTTTTTTTTTAAGGAAGGGGGCCTTTGAAAGCATCCATTCCTTTTCATTCATATGCTCAAAGCAGTAGCTTAGTAGACTATCAGTACTGCATTACTTGCCCCCTCCATAGTTACTGCACACTAGGTATTAATGATAATGCCAACATCATAGTAAAATTGCACTGTTAGAGCAACTTCCACCCAAAGCTGTCATAGTATGACTCAATATTTATGTGTGTGCACGAGCTGGCCAGCATGCGTGTGCAGGAGCTACATCACCCACTACTGAGACGCAGCAGTCTTTAAATTGAACAATGCAGCAACACAACACAACAGCAATATAGGGGAAAAGTGAACAATAACTTGTCTGGTGGACAATGCTCTCAATGCCTAGGGAAACAGCATGTAACAATATAACCACAACACATATCACAGCCACTGATACCTGACACTAGCCCGTTAGGTAGCCAAAATCAAAGATCAAGGGCACATTATTTTTAAGCACCATTTTAAAAAAATTAAAAATAAAATAAAAAAAGCAAATTTGACATTGTTTATAACAACAGCTTTTCATTTGCATTATTTGGCAATGCTGCAAACAGAAAGGGCATTTATCACAATGTGAAGAAAAAGTTCAGGACAAATTATAGCTGTAAGAGAAGGACTTCTAGTACTATAGATGTTAAAGTTAAAATCAAAATCATACTGAACTCATCAGTGCATAGGATTGTGGTAGGATTTTCATGTAGCCAGACTGACATCTTGTGGTCTGTGCAGAATGTTTAAATATTTAGTTGTGGGAAATTAATGTGTTAGTAATTAAGGCACAGTAAGATAGAGCTCGCTTTTCTTTTGGGCAATGTACAGCAATTCCAATCTGCAAATTTACATGTAAAATTGCCCTCATTTCTGGTTTTGGTTTTCTATGGGCTGGTTACATGCTCCGCAATTTTTTAGCTCTTTGTTATAGGGGGGACAGTATTGCCAACCCAAAGCATGCAAAAATTCATGAGTCAGCCCCCCCAAAAATCATGAGGTTATCCTAAAAATCATGAGGTTTTTATTTTTAAAAGTAATGAATTTGAGGTTCTTTTTATTTGCCTTCTGGTTTTAGAGTCTTTAGGGTTAAAATTTTCCACCTTTACTCCACAGCCAAAGGGGTAGTAACTTACATTTTTCAAATACAAGTTTAAATTTTTACATAACCTGATGACTCTGGGAACTAAGGCTTTAAGGAAAACACCAAATTTCATAAGACTCATGATAAAATCTCAAGACTTAGGAATACAGAACTTCCCCAGCCTGAGCAGGAGGTTATACTCCAGTGACAGTTTTGGTACAGCCTCACAGACTAACTTCTCTTCTTTTTTATTTTGAGCCAGTGAAGTGAAACCACATGGAGTAGGGGCTGGGGTGAGACCAGGTTAGGAAAGAACTGACTGTGAGGGAAAGCTGTCAAGAGAGTGGATGCAAGAGTCTAAGTTACTTTAATGATATATAGTCAAAAATGAAAACTTAAAGTTGAGTGCTTCAGGTATGAAGAGGAAGGACCAAAGACTGTTAAACAGAATATGCAGTGCATTAAAATAAAAAAGAGCAAAAGTTAAAAAAAAAAGAAAGAGTTGTACTTCATTACCCATCTTCCTTTCCCTCACCGTTATGGTGAAATTAAGATCTTAAGTGAAGCACAGGCCTTTGGTTTGCCATCCACTCAGTGGTGGATTTCCCTAAGAGGATACAAAAATGCAGAAAATAGGTCCTCCCTGATCTCAACAGCTTGATCCTTCAAACACTTACACATGTACATATAGCACGTGCAGAATCTGCATGTATGTAGTCAATACACTACTTAGTTTTCCTGCTTGACCCAGTGTATCTCCCCTGAAAGCATAAATTGGAATGTAACTGTGGGGTAGGCCTTGTGTTTACCCTCTACTCTGTAAACAAAAGAAATAAAAGACTGAAATTGCATCAATTTTCTTTCTATTTAATTCACATTTAAAATGCAAGTCATCTTAGTGAGGGAGTAAGTGCACTGCCTAGCAATAAATATTTCTGAGGGCAGAACGTGGCCACGATGCCAATCTAACTGCACAGACTTCAGCTCATACTGCAAGATCAAATTTTGTTCCACCACAGGTAATTATGGAAGAACCTACCCCACACAACTTTGTTAATGTGCTTTTTTTCCCTGCTAGTCCAGCTGTGCTGTTCTTCATCAGTGACTGATACTCATGCCAAATTGTGTAGTGTGACACTTATTCCCAATAGCATAAGCCCTCGAAATCTGAGAAGGAATTATATGACAACAGTTTCAGTGGCACAGGAAAGAATTTGTAGTTAATGTTCCAGAACTTTTATCCAGTAAAGATGTTCTTTAAAAATATTGTTTTCAGTTATTGGGAGTAAAAAAGCTGATTAAATTACACAGAATAAGAAGTCTCTCTAAGGAATGGAATTACATATTTTTCTTCACTCTGACTGCCTTTAAAGCTTGCAGTTATGCACAGTTACATGGTTCGGGATTCCAACATTACAGCAAAAATTAACAAAGGCTCCAGATTCCACATCATTTCTGCTAAGCGTTTGCTTCCATAAAAGGTTCTATTGATCTTAGTGGTTAGGCCTGGACCAAACTTAAAAGTTAGGTTAACTATAATACTCAAGGGTATGAAAAAACTGACACTAACTTTTAAATGTAGACCAAGCTAATGTAGAGACAGTAGAGAGAAGAACGCTTTTGTTGACGCACCTCACATCACTCAGGGGGATGAAATTCCCATGACAGAAAAAGCCTTTTCTGCCACTGTGGAAGTATCTATGTTATTGCATTCAAGTGGCATAACTACAGCATCATAACTGTGCCACTCTAGGACCTATAGGGTACACATGGAGAATCTGCTTAGGTAAAGGAGCCCCCACCAGCTGAACCCAGTGCAAGACTGAAGTCTAAGAAAAGTAAATTTGTCTAGCAAAAGTAGTGTGTGGACATAGCCTCAGGACTGTAGACACATGTGCCCACTCTACAAAGTCCAATTCTTTTTCAGGATCAAGAGAAATAACCCACATCTTCCTGGCAAAATGAATCAACATGATTGATTGCATGAGATGGGGCAATGACAAGAAAACAGAGATAGCTTTTTCATCTGGCATGAAGCCACCCTGGTCCTCCCAGACCAGGGAAAGAAAGTATTAATTTTACTAACTCATTAGCTAGGAGTGTAGGTAAAGTCTCTGATAACCATGACAGGGAAGGTGGGAAGGGAGGCTACTTTCTGTTACATAATCAAGCATTTATAAAGAAGCAAATTTCTCATAAGCTGTTTGTGTGCTTAGTGTTTTCCTGTCCTATCACTGGCAGAGCTGGTATGTTTGGCTTCAGAAATCTTGACCATCGCAAACTACATCATAGTAAGCCATATGTTCTGATTTCTCAGATTGTTGCAGATGCCAGAGAAAGCATCCTTCTGTTCTTACAAGGTGACCTGAAGACTCTGTTGGATCTCAACAGATTGCCACAATCAAATCTTTGCTGTACTAAATACAGCTACTTCAAAAACGTGCAAGTCAAGCAAGCAATGGGCATGAAGTCAAAAGTTATTATGTGCACTCTACTCTATCCAGGACTCCTATGGTGCAGAGGTAATTTTACATCCCTTAACTCATCAGAATTTCTAGTTGATCTTTAAGGAAAGCTATTTTTTTACATTTCTACCTCTGGTAAATCCATGGAGTTATATTTCTATCTACTCTCAATCCAGCATTCTTGAATTGTTTCAGTCTAACCTTAATGCTTCCAGGAATGTTTAGATAAAATTCCAACTGCATAAGCGACAACTGATTTTAGGAGCAACAGCAGCAGTCATTTTCTCTAAAACAGAACCTACCCCATGAAATAGACTTTTTCAAGGTTGCAGAAATCTTGGCTACTATTGTGCAAAAGAAGAAGACAGGCCCTTGGTGATGGAAGGTCAGGTTAGGGACTGCTTAAAGAAGCTGCAAGTGCACAAGTCCACGGGGCCGGATGAACTGCATCCAAGGGTGCTAAGGGAATTGGCTGACGAAATAGCCGCAACGCTGGCTGTTATCTTTCAAAACTCATGGAGAACGGGGGAGGTGCCAGAGGACTGGAAAAAAGCAAATGTAGTGCCTATTTTCAAGAAAGGGAAAAAGGAGGATCCAGGGAATTACAGACCAGTCAGCCTCACCTCAATCCCTGGAAAAATTATGGAGCAGATTCTCAAAGAATCCATCCTCACACACTTAGAGGAAAATAAAGTGATCAGGAACAGTCAGCATGGATTTACCAAGGGTAAATCATGCCTGACCAATCTCATTTCCTTCTATGAGCAGATGACTGGTTTTCTGGATGCGGGAAGCACCGTTGATGTCATATACCTTGATTTTAGCAAGGCTTTTGATACAGTTTCCCACAGCATTCTCATTGGCAAATTAAGGAAGTATGGGTTGGATAGGTGGACTATAAGGTGGATAGAGAACTGGCTAGATCAACGGTTTCAGCGTGTAGGACTCAATGGTTCCATGTCTAGCTGGCAACTGGTCACGAGTGGTGTGCCCCAGGGGTCGGTCCTGGGGCCGGTTCTGTTCAACATTTTCATCAATGATCTTGATGATGGAATAGACTGCATTCTCAGTAAGTTTGCGGACGACACCAAGCTGGGGGGACCAGTAGACACGTTGGAGGGCAAGGACAGGATTCAGGGAGACCTAGATAAATTGGAACAGTGGGCCAATAGAAATCTTATGAAATTCAATAAGGATAAGGGTAAAATCCTGCATTTGGGACAAAAAAACCCTATGCACTGCTACAGACTGGGAAACATTCAGCTAAGTAGCAGCAGTGTAGAAAAGGACCTGGGGGTCATGGTGGATGGGAAGCTAGATATGAGTCAGCAGTGTGCTCTTGCTGCCAAAAAGGCCAATGGCATACTGAGCTGCATCAAAAGAAGTATTACCAGCAGATCAAGGGATGTGATCCTTCCCCTCTATTCTGCACTGGTGAGGCCACATCTAGAATACTGTGTTCAGTTTTGGGCTCCCCACTACAAAAAGGACAGGGACATGCTAGAGAGAGTTCAGAGGAGGGCAACCAAAATGATTAAAGGGCTGGAGCACAAGCCCTATGAGGAAAGACTGGAAGCATTAGGCTTATTTAGTCTGCAAAAGAGAAGATTGAGGGGGGATTTGATAGCAACCTTCAACTACTTGAAGGGATGCTCTAAGGAAGATGGAGCTCGACTGTTCTCGGTAGTAACGGAGGACAGAACGAGGAGCAATGGTCTCAAGTTGCAGTTAGGGAGGTCAAGGCTGGATATTAGAAAAAACTTTTTTACCAGGAGAGTGGTGAAGTCTTGGAATGAGCTGCCAAGGGAGGTGGTGGAGTCTCCATCTTTGGAGGTGTTTAAGGCCCGGCTGGACAAAACCCTGACTGGGATGGTTTAAGTGGGAGTGGTCCTGCCTCTGGTAGGGGGTTGGACTAGATGACCTATGAGGTCCCTTCCGATTCTATGATTCTATGAAATTACCTCACACTTATCCATGTTTAAAGGGAGTTCTACACGTCTCTGAATTGCCACAGGGAAAAGAGTGTATGGGGAGAAAAGTATTCCCTTTGTATTGGCCTAATCCCTCCCTAGCTCCACAAGAATATTCCTGAATTTGGGCTCCATAAGGAGAGAACTCTCTGTGATTTAAGTGAGAGACTAGGATGGTGAAGCAAAAGATGGTGTATTCTCTGGGGCAGGACTCCCAGCTCTACATCAAGAATTTCACCTAGTAACCTTGGCAGGAAATAATTCATCTGGGAATTTCATTGGTTCTCTTTCGTTTCCCTCAGCTTCTGCAATTGAGTGCCATTGAAGGATGGGAGAGCGGCAGATCCCATTCTTATTTCCTATTCAGAAATCCAAATATCACCTTGAAAACATGCCCCCAAATATAAACATCATCTGAAAACCAGAAAATTAGCCTACTTTAGTTGTTAAGCAATCTAGGCAATTTTGCAATACATACCATTGCCTGTGAGAATCTGGAGGATTCAATCTCCAAGGCATGTGAGTTTAACACATGTCATAGTCACCAACATCCACAGAAAATTCATAAACAAACAATACTAAACGTCATGCCCATATGGCTCCAAAAACCACAGCTAGTACACAAGTTCACAGTTATGCAATCCCTCTTTGCACACAACTCATGCACAGCATCAATTGATTCTGAACCACACCAGTTTATCATTAATCATTGTCACTCAAAAATTCTAAAGCATTAATCAACTACTGTTTCCTGAAGTCTCCAGCCTGTATGCATGACAACAGACCAAACATTCAAGTTACAATTATTAGAAACACTGTTTTTTGGAGAAAGTATCAGGTTAAATTTAAATATGTAATCAATTACATTAATGACAAGAAATTGCAAGTCTTGGCTCCATCAATTTCAAAGTCTGCTCCAGTGAATATTATTTTCATCACCTGAGCAAAAATAATACCCCTTTATTATTATTTGTAATACATTTTATGCTCTAACTAGTCTGTTGGACAGCAGTCCCTGAAAATCAGTGAAGGCCAATATAAGCATTATTCTCTCTCAAAATAGGTGTGTGGGCTACTTGCTGACTAACGGCTCCCTGACCAAGTTTCAGATTCCTATTACACTTTTCTAAACGTCACTGGTTATAGGAGCTCAGATTCCACATCTTTGTCCACACTCCAGACTAGTCATTTGGTTGAAGACCCAATATCAGAGGGTCTACCACAGAAGTAAGCATATGAAAATAATCAAGTTCCAAAGGGGTAGCTGTGTTAGTTTAGTTCAGTAAAACAACAAGGAGTCGTGTGGCACTTAAAAACCAACAAATTTATGTATTGCATGAGCTTTCATGGGAGAAAATCCCACTTCATCAGAAGCATCTGACAAAGTGGGATTTTCTCCCACCAACGCTCATGCAATACATAAATTTGTTGGTCTTTCAGTGCCACAGGACTCCTTGTATGTTTTACTGAAAATAATCAAGAGACAATCCCATTTGAGATAGAAGTGGAAGTATTGCAGCTAGCAAATACTGATTTATTTCCATTCACGTTATTTCTTTATCCTTGCCTGATATGTCAGGCACATTGCCACATCTTTACTTTTTGCAGTGAATTACGATGCTCTATCTTTTTACGCAATAGGGCATGATATGTGTATTGTAATACAGTAGACTGCTAAATATTCACAACTGAACTTGTAGAACCATACCATTTTAGATGATGAGGACACCTACCAGAAGCTGTTAGAAGATCCTTTATATTAGATTTTTTTGGAGGTTCTGTGGTCTACTTAATTTTGAAAGGGGAATAAGACCTCTCAAAGGAATAAAAACTTAATGATTTACTTAGTTACTGCTTTCCCAGTGTCCTGCATAAGGATTTCTGAAACTAGAAAATTTACATGTGTAATTCTTTTTTTCTTTAGTGTTTAGGTAAACATTGTACCTTCATATGGCTGAGCTGCATTTTAGAATTTCTAGGTTTTCTGAATTATTGTATATTTAGAACAGCTATTTTTATAAACAAACCCATATATACAAGTTATTTGTGAAAATACAATACTCATGGGACCTGAACCCACAAGTCATTTGTTACTCATCTAGTTGGCTAAACAATCCAAGCGATTGAAAATATACATCTTGACAAGTTTCCGTTCAGCCAGTAATGAGGCCCTCAGTCTTGTAAACACACTATGATAGAGTAATCATTTCACATACTTTAAGGAGTGAATTAATTGCCAGTGGGTTCAGAATTTCCCCTACCCATCAATGTATAGCATCACACAAGTATCTAAGTGAGTTACTTGGATTTTTGCAATTTTCTTTTAAGTATTGGGCATTGCACTGGCCATTCTCAAAGGCAGCATGTAGGACTAGGTCAACTAATCACTTAATCAGGTGTGACAGATCCTTTGTGCCTTAATAGACACATATGGATATAGTGCTAGTGCTGTCTTTCTGCCCTGAAGAATTGGTGCCTCAAACCTTGGCAATTACGGAGGAGCCAGAAGAGGCCAGAAACATCCACATGGGAAGAAGTCCCTTCATAGAGGACAAATTTACACGGGAAGCTGCAGGGAAAGGATCTGTCCCTAAGAAACTTAGTTATTCTGTCTCCCTGTAGAATACAATAATATTTACCAAAGTAGATTTTCAGCAGAATACACATGGAGTTAATTATCCACCTCCCATTAACAATAATGGGAGCAGAGTGCCTAATCCCCTCCTACCCTTCCCAATTTCTATCTCCCTCTCAACACACACACACTATGTTGAAAGTGTTAACCTATGAAATTGGAACTTCACAGTTATTGTACTTAACTTTACATTGTTTTCCTCATGCTGCACAGAATGTATTTTCATTCTGCATCCAGAGGCATTTCAGTTCCGCCAGTAGCAAACAATAAATGAATTTTAGGAGGCTTTGGTGTAGTTAAGAGTCTCTGGCAAATCTATCAAAAGAGGCAAATTATATTTGAACTTGGCACTGTTTGCAGCAAGCCTTGTAAAAGTCAATTTTTGTATATGTGAGCATCTGATAGCACTCAGCAGCACATGTTGAGGGCCAAGAATTTGGCTGATTCTGGCTGATTTGCAAGCCTAAAAATATTCTCTTTATCAATATGCATTTTTGTGCTTATTTGCATGCTAACAAAATTCTAAACAGGGAACGGTTTCATGTAGATCTAGTACATGATGACCTGCTGTAAACTACATGATAACAGCTAGCGTAATTTCATAAGAAATGGACCTTATATAGGCATTCTTTGATTTTCATGGTTAGTCTGTTCTAATTCCACAGGAATCAGAGTCATTTTAATCTATGAGTTTTATTGTTTTGTATGTGTACATGAAGTGCTGCAGAAGGCCTCTGCCAAATACAACGAGAGCTAAGTAAATAAAAAGTATTTCTACTACTAATGTCTTTCCTATAATGGGCCCAATTCTGTTCCACCAATGTCAACAGCAAATCCCCTAATGGCTTCAGCTGGAGCTAGATCAAGCCAAAAATATCTGCTCAGACACTATGTTTTATACTCATAACCTGCCAGTACTGTGGTCCCAACATTTAGATTTTAGCACTTCTTAAAGTACATGGAAACAGTGAAATTCTAATAGGATTTCTAATAAGAAACTGCTGTACTTGCATTACCTCTGGAGAAACAAGTTGCAGCCCTGATTTGCCATTTAAAATATGACAACCTTGTATATTCAAAAGAACAATTTGAAAAATCAGTAGAAATATGTGCCTCTTACGTTATTTCTGACCTCTTCACATTTATGGGACAGTTTAGAAATTTAAAAATGTGGTTTATAAGTCAGTACCCTAACACCATCATCATTTTATAGCTTGGAACACTCCTCCCCTGCCCCCTGCAATTCATCAGTCCTTTTGGCTAGCTGGATCTCAAGGACTGAATGCCTTGAAGCTGCTCGATAGCAGTGCTTCTCAAACAGTGTTCCTCAGACATAGTAATGGTGTTCCATGACCCATTCTGATCCCTCCCATCAAAAGGGGCTGAGTGGAAAAGGAGAAGGAGCAATTTAA
>ML682069.1:7909394-7945958 GCA_007922195.1 Podocnemis expansa
CCCATGCCAATCCCTCTCCCCAACTCTCACTGGTGCTGGGGGTGGGAGGCAGCAGGTACTGGGGGAAGAGCCAACCGGGGAGAGGAAGCACAGCATACGTGTGGCTCTTGTGACTTCAGGCCCCGCTTGGGGGGGAGGGGAGCAGGGCCAGCAGGGGGAGCATCTGCAATGCATGAGTGGCTCTTGAGGCCTCAGGCCCCACTACAGGGTGGGGACCAGAAGGGGGGGAGCACCCATGGTATGCTTGCAGTCATGTTAAACGGTACCACAGGGGCAAGAGCCATCTGTGCTGCTCAATGTGCACAGGTGCCATCTTTGGCACATGTGCCAGGGATTGGCGACCCCTGCAGTAGGCAGTGTGTCCTCTAGGATGTTTATCATAGCATCTGCTAACGATGTTGATTAATACAGCTTGGTCACTCTGGAAAACCTTTTTTTTCAAAAGCCAGCGTGCCCAGGAATTGAATCATTTTCCTCTCACTCTTGGAATTTTATTGGGTGAATGAAAACAAAACAAAAAGATATCTACTGAACAAAGGGCCTTCAAGTAGTCCATATTTTAACACTAACATATTCTAATGCCATCTATTCCAAATACTTTTATGGCCCCCCTTTACCATAATATTTGTCTTCACAATGCTGCTGTGAAGCAGAAGGCACTATTATCTCACTCATTGTTCAGATGAGGGACTGGGGCCCAGAGAGATAAAGAGGCTTGCTGCAAGTTAAACTATGGCAGAGCAAGGCATTAAACCCAGGTCTCCAAGTTGCAAGTAAGCCCGTTAACCACGTGACCATCCCACCTTCCTTCAGTTCTTGGTATCTCAACTGTACAAATATTGGTGTTTGCCAGGGATTAAAGCAGGGGTCTCAAACACGGGGCCCTTGGGCCACATGCGGCCCCTAAAGCTATTTCCTGCAGCCCACAATGACATGATCATTACCAATATTTGCAATATCATTGTATGGAAAGGTTTCAGTGGTGTGGCCCTCGGGCTACTGTGCTAATCCTCATGTGGCCCTCTACTAGTCCTCATGCAGCCCTCATGGTGATTTGAATTTGAGACCCCTGGGTTAAAGTATAATTTGGTGGACCCTGGGACCCTCCTAAATTTCTGGGCCCCCTTCACACAGGTCTGGGCCCCCTTCATGCAGTTCTGGGCCCCCTTCATGCACCCCAGCTACTACCCCCCCAAAATGCCTGCCCCCACACCCCAGGTACTGCCCCACAAATGCCTACCCCCCGCCCCAGGTACTGCCTATCTGTTAGTCTTTAAGTACCACAAGACTCCTTGCTTTTGTTTGCTTTACTAAACTAACACAGCTGCCCCTTTTGTACTCCTTCACCATGTTCTCCTCAGCCCCAATCCCCATTCCCTAAGCTCCCTACCCCCATGTCCCCACTCCAGCCCTCATAACCCCCATCCCCCCACCTCCCCCATCTTCATGTCTCCCCCTTCAGTCCCCCAACCTTGCCCACACCTCCCCAGTGCACCATCACAACCCCTTCTTCCCACTGCACTGACCCCACACTTTCCCAGGCGGCTGCCTGCCTGTCCCCAACCTGGCCCCCGACCCCCTTACCTGCATCACCAAAATGGCCAAGGAGCTGGGCTGGGGAGAGAGAGGCAGGCTGTGGTGCCAGCCAGCTGGCAAAAGGGGACACAAGCCTGACACTGGGTGTGGCCCACACACGCTGCCCAGGCCCAGAAGGAAGGGGTGGGGCCAGCACATGCACCGGGAAAGGGGGGAGAGGGGTTGCCAGGCTTGCTGCAGCCCACAGCCCCTTCCACCAGCCAGCCATGGGGGGAACGCACAGGAATGCTGCATTCCAGCACATTCCTCTATTTTTAGGGGGCCTGGGACCCCTGGTGTTTGCAGGGGCAAAGGTAATATTTGCACGTTAGAATTATTCAGGAGCACATGTAAAGTGAGCGTGCATCTCTATACACATGTAAGTGTATAACTTCCACATCATTGAAAGGTTTTAAGTACATGTTAGACAAATACCTGTAAGGGATGGTTTAAGATGGTACTTGGTCCTGTCTTGAGTGCAGGTGACTGGACTTGCTGACCTTTCATGGTCCCTTCCAGTTCTATGATTCTAAGTGGAGACTGAGGAAAAATATGTAGCCACAACTATTTAAATACTGTTTCCACTCTGAAACATGATTATATAGAACCTGAACCTTTTTTGCTCATCAGTTCTGAGATTGCTTATGTCCATACATATCTTATTTGTTTTAAAAATGTAAGGTTTTCTCTGCCTTTCATTCTTTCTCATCAGTGCAGAACCACTTCTATTATGAAAAAGTGAACTAGATTTGTAATCATCTTGAGGGTTCATTAAAGATGATACTACAGAATGAGTAAGGAATAAAACTTTAATCATACAGACAGGTATCCAGGTGTGTGCCTGGGAGCAGCCATGTTAAATCTTCTCTGGGGCACATCTCCCAATTTACACAACAAAGGCTCATGCTAGGGAGTCTCTAAATTCACAACCTTCTACAAGCATATCACTACAAGATTCAGACTGGGATGGGTGTAAAGACAGTGTGCATTGACTACTGCCCTACATCTCTCTCTGTCTCACACAAACTCAAACACACAATAGCTATCCACAATTCCTCCTCTGAACTGAGTCACTTGCTGGCTTTTACAATTATTTAATCGGTCCAAGATGGAAGGAAGCTGTTCAGTCATGAGCGTGGCGGGTCACAGAATCAGCTGGACCCCACTCTTTTATTGCAATCTACCATGCCATCTTTATACATTCCCACATGACCTGACCTTATTGTTGCCTCACTGTGTACTTTGTTTTGCATTTAATTTCTTTTCTTTTCTTTTTAAGAAGCACAAAAGGAGAAAAGACAAAAAGAAGCTGCTTGAGCACATTAGTGTTTAAACCATCCTATCTAGGCTGGAGTGTACATTCACCTGGCTATTTTGTAGCTGGAAACTTCTTTTCTGAAAGGCTAAGTTAACAGAACAGCAGTTCATCTAAAAATAAATAAATAAAGCTGATGAGGGTGACAACAGCAGACTTAATGGAGACCTGGTTAGCAAAAGTAGATTTAATGGAGACATAAGAATCTTTTGGATTATTGTGGTTAGTGTGTGGGGAAGGTGGAGGAAAAGATGGATAGAGAGAGAGAGAGAGAAAGAGAGAGAGCGTAATGAGTCATTTATACATTTACTCCTTCATATTGCCTGAGGGTGCATCTACATTATGGAGGCTATACTGTCAGAGGTATGCTAACACAGCACCATAGCGTAGACTCAGTGTACACAGACAAAGGGAATTTTACACTGCCTTACAGAATAACATTAGTACCCTCTGGGTTATTTTCAGAGGGGTAGCTGTGTTAATCTGTGTACAGCAAAAACAGCCAGAGTCCCATGGCACCTTACAGACTAATGTATTTCTTCAGGCATAAGCTTTCGTGGGCTCCAACATCTTACGAAAGCTTATGCCCAAAGAAATCTGTTAGTCTATAAGGTGCCACAGGACTCTTGTTTTTTCCTCTCGGTTATGCTGGTATAGAGATAAGTCAAGGCTGTGTTTTTTTCAGAACCTCTGACCAATGTGGCTATGCTGATATAACTTTCACAGGTAAGCCAAACCTAAGCAGCAGTCCCAGGGAAGGAAAGGCCAAGCAGGAAAACAGCACTAGTTTACAGCAAAAGGAGTGGCAAAAGTCTTTGAAGACACTAATGGGAATATTTAAAACTGATTATACATTTACTCTTAAGTTTCCCTACAACTCCAAATCTATCAATGAGCCTTCTCCTGTTTTATAGGCAGCTCACCACTGTAAATGGACCTAGAACGTAATTGAAGGTGTGACTGTAGCACAAGAAAGCATTCTCATGCTAGCTTTAATCTATCTACTACTAAATCAGTCCACTACATACTAAAAATAGTAGTGAAGCCACAGTGCATGGGCTTCAACATGGACTAGCAATGCAAATATATACGCAGGGTCCCTAGGCAGGCCTATGCAGCCCGAACTGAAGTCTGTGCTGCTAGGTCTTCAGTGATATTTTTAGTGTGTTATCTAAACATGGGTACCTAGCATGGGTGTTCCTACCTGAGTGGCAAATCACACCTTCAGTTGCAGTGGAGACAGACCCTGTGTACTTCAGTGTCACATTAGCATACCACTACTGAGGTCAGTGAACTTCAGAAGACTGAAATGACAGTGGTGAATCAGCTTAAAAGCTAGAGGATTCTTGTGATAGTGTTTTAAAATGCTTTGGTGATTACAATTGAATAGCATGAATAGAGAAGAGGGGGATAAAAGCATTAAACACAAATATTTGTTTACATTACAATGCAAAGCCACCTCACTGGTATTTTGTAACCCTTTTTGTTCAAACCATTTGAATAAGCACCATTTTGATTGCAGTACTTATTGGTTTTGGTTCTTTTCCTGAAAGAAAGACTATCACAAATCCTTGTTTAATTATTTGCATTAGAATTTATGATGGCAACCTTCACACAACCTTTCTGAAAAGGTGTTAGGGAAGTGATCCAGTCAGTAAACAGAAATGCCACCATGTGATTTTGCTCTATATCACACAGTTAAGGACCTCTAGATGCTACACAATATAAATTATTATAAACAACCATAATAATTTAGATGAACAGTCACAAGACGCAGCTAGTGAGCTATTGATAGGTTCCAAAGGGACAGCTCAGTTAGTCTAGTTCAGTAAAACAAACAAGGAGTCCTGTGGCGCTTGAAGACTAATGAATTTATTTATTGCTTGAGCTTTTGTGAGAGAAAATCCCGCTTTGTCATAAAGTTCTTCAAAGCGTCTGATGAAATAGGATTTTCTCCCATGAACGCTTCTGCCATAAATAAATTTGTTAGTCTCTAAGTGCCACAGAACTCCTTGTTTGTTTTATTAATAGGGAATATTCACAGAAATAGTTGCATTGAATAATTTGCAAGCAATCATAAGGCCCTAAATTCTTGGCATAATGTTGATGAAAAAATTAATAAATTTGTAAAAATTGAACCTCATCTGTCCTCCCACACTCACCAATAACTTAAGATAAAATACAATAAGTGCTAGAAGGTTGGAAAGTCATTTGTCTACCTGTGTTTGAACAACAGGCATTACAAAAAGGCCAGAATAAGAACTGGGGATGTTGTTGGTATTTTAATACCAAAACAACAATATTACTCTGTAACCATGTAGTAATAACTTTCATTAAACAATAATTCCATACACAGAAAACATCATCATCACCTATCATGTCATATGATAAAGAATTGGCATTCTAGTTCAAAATATCAATTGGCCAGTTCTACAATGACACCCAAATATATCATACTGGGATATTCTCTAGAAAGATATTAGAGCATTGATCCTGAACGCCTTGTGATGGGACTCCCCTCAGATAAACTGTTTGGCAATTCTTACCTTAACTATTGCTGCACCTCCCATGATAACTTTTAATTTAAAGGACTCTGAACTCATTTTTAGCCACATTTACTCAAAATGTCCTGGGTTTGAGAGGAAGGAAAAGCAATCACTGAAGGCAACCAGAAACAAAAAACTCACTGGTTTTTTTTCTTTTTGTACTTTAATCAAAGCCCACTTAGTCAGAAGATAAATTTAAACAGACTTCAGCAATAAAATGTATGTTTCAGTCTTGCTTTGGGAAACCAAAAAGCAAAAGCATATTTTTTAAATAACTTCAATAAAAACATTTTTGTATGAGTTAAGGAACATTTGCAAAATTAGCTGCCAGATCACGCTATCTCCAAGGGGAAAATATTTTAATTGGCTTTTAAAATATTCTTGATGCAAATTTGTTCTCTTTTCTATTCATATATCTAAGTTTGTCTTTTAGCTGAAACAGGTTCCATTTGGTATCACTCTTCATCTGTCATTATTATTCTTACCATAATACCTTGACTATTGTGGTAGTCCTATAAAATGCTTTATTGATGTCATATACAATCTTGTCAACAAATCAGTTTAAGGCTGCTCTTTGCTGGTGTGTGATAAAGATAGCCAATGGATTATAGTCATGACTTCATTTAATATTCTTGGTAAACTATTATGTCTGTCTCTAAATGCTGGTCTCCTCTCTTGCCTCCACTCTTTAGTTTGCGCAATTTACTGATTAATGGTTAAAAGTACAAAAACTTTAGCCAATTTGAACAAATTGTTCTAGTGTCTTGATATTGCTGGGCATAATCCCAATTCAAGTAGACGCCAGCAAACTAATGAAGAATGTTACTGAACTGTTTTAGCCATACCAAATCAAGTTCTGATCTTGTACAAACTCAGCAGGTCAGACTTACACAGGAGGCCTAATATCAAAAGAATAACCCCTGATGTGACATATGGTGTGTTGTTGATAAATCAACTGGTCTGAGTCAATCCCTCAGCTTGCTGCTAATGGGCCCTATACTGTTTGGATGAGATGCAAAACCAAGTTCCTGCCCATTTCAGATCACTAAGGACTTAATGGCATTTTTTGCAAGAGAATGTTTACAAAGGCCTAGCACCCCAGCCAAATTCCAGCTTTCTGTAATTACATGCTGCTTTCCTAAACTTCCTCCATAGTTTTAGGTGCATATGGTTTTCTTCTTCACTTTTAGCTCTAAAGCTGAAACCTGCAGCAGTGGTGATAAGGGTTGTGACACCATACCTGAGCCATTGACTGAGCTGCTGAAGATGATGCTTTGATGCTCAGTGTGTTATAAAATGAAATCAGCTGAGGGAATGGGCTCTGACAGATGGTTGGCCTGCAGGCTGAAACATGGAGTTCAGCCCTTATTGCGATGTACTAGGCAGATGCCTACAAGACACATTGCTTCATGGCAACAGTCAAGTGCATGTCTGTTCTCAAGGTTATTTTAAGTCTTACTTTCTCTTATATGAAAGGATACTCTTACAGGTTTATCCAACCTGTAGCCTATGGGCTAGAATCCAGCCCGCCAAGGGCTCTCATCTGGCCTGCGGAGCCACCACATGCACTTGTGTGGGCTGTGTAGGGCTAGGAATGTTTAAAGAAAAAAAAATTGTTCATTAGCCCCTGAGAGAGAAAAAAAATTGCAATGTGGCCCCCTCATCCAAAACACCCTGGCAAGGTGCTACTTATCCTTGCAGACAGTAGGTATAACTAACATCTCAGAAATGCACGCTATATACATTTGTGTGCAATGGATTGCAGTTATAGGTTAGGTGTCTATAGCAGGATTGGGCAGGAGCTTTTTGTGGCCTACATTATGCAGGAGGTGAGACTAGATAATAGTATTGGTTCCTTCTGACACTAAAATCTATGCTTTAGCTCTAGCCTCTCCTCACACCTCTGTTTTGCTCACTTTACCCTTGTGGACTTGTCTGAATTTCAGTTATTGCAGGTTAACTTCAGTTGTTTCACCATATAGTGACTTGCTTCCATACTTTTTTGTTGTTCTCGCTACTAGTGTTTTAATCCAGGTTATCAAACCCACTTTGGAAGTAGAATTACTGAGATACAACATGTGTTTACTCCCAACGAAGTAGGTGAAGGTGCAACCCCATATTGAAACAACTGTTGTAGATCTAGCATCCCTCCCACTGGCTAACCAAGTCGGTCTCCTTGTTTACCTTTTTGCCCTCTGCTGCTCCAGGGTCATGCTGATAGATTGTCACCTCTCCTTTTAAATACTGGTACACAGTCACCTACAGACCTTTGCAACTTCAGCTCACAGGGAATTCACAAATGTCAGTTTACAACATAATCATTCAGCAGTAATGTCTCAAGCTTACACCTGATCCTGTGCTGAAGATTTCTTTACCATCTGAAGAGAAGAATGCATCCAGGCCTATCTGAGAAACAGTCACCATACTTGTAGGTCTATCAGTCTAATGCACGTTTCAGAATTAGAGCTGATCAGAAATTTTCCAGTGAAACTAAGGGCTTATCTACCTACACAACACTACAGTCCAAACTATAAGGAAGTGAATTGTAGAGCTCTCTAATACATTTTACTCTAACTACCCCATATGGCCTGTAACAGGATGCTGGGTTAGAACAGCCTGAGGCAGCCTTCTGCCCCTGGAACCCTAATTAAGGAAGAAAGGGATCCAGCCGAGGGAGCCTGTAGCGACTGGGCTAATGGGGAGCAGCTGTGGAGCTTGTTAGCTGAGCATTATAAAGTATACCAGGAAGGGCTGAAGAAGGGTGTGTTAGACAGGGAAGATGCTATAGAAAGGAAGTGAGTGCCCTTTGGGGCTGAGACTGTGATTCCTTAGTGGCTGTAAAGATGGATTTAATGTAAATAGTTGGTGGTGTGTGGCATGCTGAAAACAAAGAGCACTGGTATGACCTTAAAGCAGAGATCTCTAAGCAATGTTTGAGAACAGAGGTTTGATGCACCAGGGCAGACCTATATAAAGCTGCTACATGTGGGGGCTTTTCTGGGATCTGCTGAGCTAGTGCAAGTGTTGGTGGCCTGATGATGGAGGAGACCTTGCAGTGGCTGGTGAAGCAGCAAGAGAAAATACAAAAAGAGGCACAAAGCTTCTAGCAGTGCATTCCACACCTGATGGAGACTCTGGCTTGCTGGTGTGGCAAACCATAAAAGAGCCAGCAAGGCTTCATTTGGAAACATGCAAGCATACAGCAGCAAATAAATCTCGGGGGGGCAAGGCAAGGCTGTTGATCCCCAGAACTGGAACTTCATAATCTGGGCCCAGCAGATGACCCAGACATAGGGTTACCAGATGTCAGGCAAAAGGAGGCATGTTCTCTTTTTTATCTTCATGTCCTCCATCTGGCAAGCATTTTAAAAATAAATGATTTTCTCTAGCCTTTTACTTACAGGGGTTAAAGTATGCTGGAATGCACAGGAACACCCTATTTTTAGGGGGAAGTGTTCCAGGGCCCCCTAAAAACAGAAGAATATTACATTAATACAACATTTTCTGCATGTGTCCTCCTTTTTGTACTTCCCTGTCCTCTTTTCCATGGTTTGGTAGCTGGTAACCCTACCCAGACACCTTCCTGAGTACATTTGAGTGGGTAGCCCTGGGTATTCAGTGGAACCAAGCTACCTAGGCCCTAGAGCTAGTGCCTTACCTGGTCAGTGAAGGCTAAGCAGCCTACATGGCTGGGAGTGAGGAACAGGCTGGAGACTGAAGCTGTATGGGTGGCCATCCTCATCAGAAAAAAACCAAGGAGTCGTGTGGCACTTTAAGACTAACAGATTTATTTTTTGCATGAGCTTTCATGGGAGAAAATCCCACTTTGTCAGATGCTTCGAAGATGGGTGAACTTACAGAATGGAATGAAAATAAATGCAAGGGGGTGTAAAACATAGGATCAGGTCATACAGTAACAGCAAATCAGAGCAGTTGTTAGGTTCAAATCATGGGAAGCCTGAAGTCAAATTACCTTTTGTAATGGGAAAAGAACCCATAGTCTCGATTCAATCCTGCTGTCACAGAATTTAGTTTACATATTAATTCGAGTTCAGCTGTTTCTCTCTGAAGTCTTGATGTCCCAGTCACATCTCTGACAATGGTCGTTAACAAATCATCAGGTCGTTTTATCCATGGAAAAATGTTGCTAGATGTTTTGGGCAGTCCAGTGGACAGGAAGTGCGTGGCCCCAAGTGTTTGCTCAAAGATTAATGGATGGGGGCACCCACAAGCTGAGACTGGATACCCACACTGTAGGGGAAATGGACACGCTAGTCCTTGAATGGTTTTTGCACAGCCTTCCTGAAAGTGTGCTGATATAGATCGGCCAAGTATGGTGAATGGAGTGGTGAAGTTAACAGAAGGATAGATTGATGCAGACTTCCCCTGGAGAGATCAACTCTCTGAAATACAGGGGTGGGGGGGAATCCTGGGAACCAACCACCAGAGCCCAGTGAACTCAATTAGATGTTACCAGGGCTGCATTAATGGGCCTCAAGCTGCCTCTCACTTCAGGTCCTCCCCCAACCTGGGGCCCCACTGCAAAGCTCCTGTCTCTCCCCAGAATGGTACCCTGTGGGAGGGCTATCACTGAGGAGAGACCCTTGGGCCAAAGCGTCCTCCCACCCTGCCTGGCCCTTGCTCTGGCTGGTCTGCCCCAAGGGTGGGGCCAGCTGGTGTGTCCGCCCACCTCCAGTAACCCCCAGGACCACAGGCCCTGAAAGGCTGCATAAAAGCCACACTGCACACCACCCACGTCTGCCCCCTAACTGGAACGAACAGGCACTGGCCCACCCACGGGGCAGGAACACAGGGTGATGGAGGGTTGGATCAGGTAGGAGCCACAGAAGCTGGAGCCCCTGCATTAATCCAGCCCTTGATGTTACCTCTGCAACCTAGGCACAGTTCTTCAAATGTTCATATTTTATATTTCATTGCAGATAAATGCATTTGAGACAAGTGATAATATTATCAAGATGTGCCCAATATGCTGGGGAAAACATGTCTTTCTGCATTCTAATTGGGATTACAATGCAAACTGAGATTGTATAAATGTTTGTTTTTCCATTCTGTTATCAGGATCTCCTTACAAAATTGTCAACAGAAATTACTTCTCCCTTTAAAAGATGATGTAGGCAGACATAAATGTTTGTCTTAATTCAGTAAAAATATTAAGCATGTGCTTAGCACTGGACTCAAAGCTAAGCCCCTGTTAAAGTGCTTGGCAAAACTGGAGCCTTACATGAATGCTGGGAAAGTAATATCAGTGTGGAAAGTTTAGTACATGGTTTTTGAGTTATCTTGTCTATGGGAGACACAAGAAATGAGGGAAGGTGGATCTCCCTGCATGTTAATTTCATATATAAAAAATAAACCTATGTTAAATAAATGTTTAAATTGTAACAACAAACACTTGAAAGTTCAGAATTTAAGCCAGATTTGAAGTTTCATTGTGTGTCTATACTGTGCACTGAATGAGGAAGGGTTCCTGTGGAGAAACCAATATATGTTATCAAAGACTGTATCATAATGCATTTTCACAGGAGAAAATTAATTGTGACATTCCATAACTTTTGAGCACTTTAATTTGCAACGTAATGGTTTTAATAGCTTTGTACATCCTTGTTTTCCAAAAGAAAAGTGAAAACAAATGGTCTCTATAACTATAACTCCAACACGCATCTTCCACATGGTTTAAACTCCAGTATTGCAACATACTATACTGGCCTACACCTATATGGTTTCCTTTGCATGGTGCCACTGCTAGAAACTCCAGTCCCCCTTGAAAATTACAGTCTCTAACATCTATAAGTTGTATTTTCTATTACTATTATATTTTTTAAAGTTTTTAAAAGTCTAATTAACTAAAATGATGAGATCTCTAGGGGATGAAGATTGTTTCTTCATTGTGTTTCCCTGCAGGGCCCTCATCCCTGAGTGAGGACTGTGACACCAAGAACTCTCAATAATAACTGCAAAGGTTCAATGTTCTGCAACACCAACTACTAACTGGCCTGACAAACACTGTCCAGCAACCACCCTGCTTTCAGGCAGTTATCCATAAAGAATGTCGTGTGCTGTCTTCAAATGAAAGCTAAGGTCACACTGATCATTAAAATTATTATGAAAAATATGTACAAACAATGTGTGAGAGGGGTATGTAATGTTTACTGAAAATATGTTCCTAAGAGTTTAAGTCAAGGCAGAGTTGACCATTTACTGCTGTTTCTTGGTTCATATGTAAATTAAGCAATGTAAGCCAGCACCAATGGTTGGTTTGCATCAAAAGTCAATGTGAAGTCAACATGGAGTCATCACAGCAGAGATTAAACAATTGGGAGATCATCTTGACTCTAGGGACTTCAGGGAATTTAAGGAGAAGGCAAAAAGGCACGCCTTTATGCTGCATCTGAGGAAGTAGTCAGGCAGTGGAATTGGATTAATGAAAACCAGATCCTAACCAGTGCTGATTGGAACCCCCCGTAAATGACATTACATGAGATAGTCTTATATCGAATGAAGGATAACCTATTAAATTAAATCTCTTGTAAGTGTGTGATGAGTTTCTTTTACAAAAATCTTTTCCATTACCCTTGCTCACCATCTCTTGACCTAAATTTTAACCTTTGATGATAGACTTTTGATTGTATTCATTATAAGTATACCTTAGTGCTGTGATGTTATATAGCAGGGGTGGCCAAACTTACAGAACTCAAGAGCCGCACAAGTTGATTATTAAACCTTTGAGAGCTGCACTGAGGCATATAGCCACATATTTTTACCTACTCCAAAATTACTAAGCTTAAAATTCATTGCACACTTTAATTTTATCATAAAAATGGGGCAAATATTGATCCAGTGATCTCAGATTCTAATAATTATTTAAGATTACCATGAAACTAGGCCTATACAGTAAAAATTTAGCTGTTGCTAGATGCAGAACACTACAGGCTTGTGGCAAGTTTTTTTTGTTTTTGTTTTTTAAATCTGAGCAGTAACTTGTCAATGCAGCAGGTAAAAGCTCTCTGAGATGCTGATCTCTAAGTATCACACAATGTTTTTAATTCCATTGTGGAATATGATGCTTCACAGCAGTAAGTTGTGCCAAAAATTGAAAGTAATCTATGTTCAGTTTTATACTTTTCTCATTTGTATTTTCATTTCTTGGTATTCCACATCATGTTTAGGACTTGTAAAACATGATTTTATTTTAACAACGAGTATGCTGCATTAGGGCCTATGAGAAAATCTAAACACGCTATGGCTTCTCTGACCATGTCACGCTTCTCTCCTCCGCCCCGTTGCCACTTCCCTGTCGTCTCTTGCCACGCTGCTGCTTCACTGCTCTCCCTGACCATGCCATACTTCTGCCTCCCACCGCATCCCAGCACCAACCGTGCCCCCACTTCCCTGCCAATATTTCTGCCAGTAAACTTGTTCACTAAAATACTCATCAACAGTGAAGACAAAAGGTCTGTGGACACAGACACAATTAATTTTAAAAGGAGAGTAATAGTAAGGGAAAATACTGCTCTCATCTTAATCCTGTGAAGAGATGCACACAGGGACACCTTTTCAACTGTTCAGAATCACAACAGATCAATGAGAGTTTATGGCGACAGAAAGTGCGAGATCAGAGCCTGTTTCAGGAAGTGCTTTGGAGTCCATGCACAGAAGATACTATGGAAAAAATCTCATTGAGTTTATTCAGTTTGGGGCCAGGCCCTGTATAAATTCTAAATATCAATATTTGGTTTTTATAATACAAAGTAAAATCTTTATTGGTGAGAGTTTTTTTCAGAAAGTTTACAACACAATTTTCCGTCCTCAGCCCTTCACAATTACTCTCGTCTAATGGGCTCAGATACCCATAGAGTCATTCATGAAGACTGCACTGAAATATCAATAGATTTTGACTATACAACAAAAAAAGAATTAATACATGTTGAATGCTATTTAATCAGTAGAAGTATAGTGCTGCTATTGAACTTTGCAGTGGACATAAATTATTTTGGTAATTGACTTAGTTATGTTAATTAAAATTTTCTTATAAAATAAATGTGCTAGCAGTTCCTTCTGCAAACAGATGACATACTGATGTCTCAGGCACACTTGTTCAATGGACTTAAGGAATTTTTCTTCTAAAGCCAGTTTTCAGTAGTGGTGGTCTATCTTAAGTCTAAATGATTTTGCATGCTGAAAATGAACCATGATCCATAATAAGCACTTGTAACATTCTTTAAATAGAGGGGTTTTTTTTAATAACCTTTTGACAGTAGTCAGTGGTTTTGGATGCAACACGTGTCAATTTTCAGTCATTTCTGATTATTCTTATTTAATTCTCAAAATAGAAATACAAGAGAAATAATTTTGCATTATATTACAATATCTGGAAATGCCAGGTGATTTTAAAAAAGAAAATTAATTTACAATTGCTTTTCAGGTTTAAATTGCTAATTATCATCACTTATCTGTAGTTCATTGTAGACTTGTTCTTGATCAAATTATGTTGCCAGTTTTAAAAATATTTACCCAGAAAACAATATCAAAAAAGAAAAGTATTTTAAAAATCATGCACTGATGCAATTAAAGACTGTATCATTATGTACACAGACAAGAAGGGTAGAATTAATATTGTGTGGGTAAACTGTAGAATCTGGCAGTTACTTGCTCTGAGTGCTTGCCTTTCCCTGCGGGCTCTCTCAATGCGGCCCCCTCCCCTCCCTTCCCCGCTCTGAGCAGGCTGCTTTTTCCCTGCCCACTCTCACAAGGCAGCCCCTCCCCCAGCTCTGACCACAGTGCTTTTTCCTGCAGCTCTGAGAACACGGCTCCTTGGCTGCCAGCTCTTACCCTGCCACCGCCTCTCTGCTGTCCCCGACCACTGCAAATTTCTCGCCCCTGGCTCCCGCCGTGCCACCCTTCCCTCCTGCACTCTCCTGGGAGCTGCAATTTTTCTTTAAAGAGGCGCATGCAGCTCGCGAGCCGCAGTTTGGCCATGCCTGTTATATAGGAACTGATCCTCAGCTGACTCAAACAAGTTGGTGTGCCCACTATCTGGTACTTCTGTGAGTAGCCAGTGACAGGGGCTAGGTATCACTGGGAAATACTACAAAGGAGCTTAGGTATTAAGATGTAGCTAAATGTTACCCTGCAAAGCAAACTAAGCACTGGCACAGACCCAAGGAGACTGTCTGAGTGATTAACAGACTGGTGTTGTCAAGAAGCGGACAGCCATTTAAGCACCAGCAAGTCTCTTTCCCACACTAGAAATGGCAGGGGAAGAAAGGCGAGGTAAGCAGGTGGCTCTTAGTCCTGGGTACCCCAAAAAAGTATAAGAGTCTCTAGGAATTACTATAAATCAAAAGACTGGCTATTGCTTCTTCTGCATTTTGTGAAACTTTATATCTCTGTTCTTCTGTATGTTTCTATTTGTGGAATGTATGGATTTTCCCCCTAGTATAATACTGACCATGACTCTTTTCATATGAAGATTTTAAAAGACAACAGTGTCAAATCTACATATAAATTCCAATTCTCTCTTTGAAGTTTTGATTTGTAATCCATTTGTTTAAGCACAGCTATTAAATCATCAATGGAGTGAGCAGAGAGATTGGAATGTTCCTCTACTGGTTTTTGAGCGTTGTTATTTCTGATGTCAGATTTCTGTCCATTTATTCTTTTGCGCAGAGACTGTCCTGTTTATCAGTGTATAAGGTTGAGGGGCGTTTCTTGCACATGATGACATAAATCATGATTTGAGGACTTTAATAGCTCAGTTATGGGTTTGAGGTTCATTGTAGGAGTGGGTTGGTGAGGTTTTGTGGCCTGCACTGTGTGGGAGGTCAGACTAAATGATCATATTAGTCCGTTCTGACCTTAGAGTCTATGAGTCTATGAGCAAGAGAATGAACCTTTGGTGGAGTAGCTGGTTTGATTAGGTCCTCTGATGTCTTTTGTGCAGATAGGTGGGCAAAGTTGGCAACATGGTTTGTTGCAGGGATATATGCCTGCTTTAGTGGTTCTGTTGTTTGGTCTGTGGTTGCTGGTAAGTATATGCTTAAGGTTGGAGGGGCTGTGTCTAAGGAGAGGTCTCCCAAGGCTTGAGAGAATGAGGGATCGTCTTGTAAAATAGGTTATAGATCCTTGATGATGTGGTGTACAGGTTTGACTTGGGGTTTCAGGTGATGACCAGTGGCATTCTGGTATTTTCCTTCTTGGGCTTCTCCTGTAGTGGTTGACTTCTGGGTACCCATCTAACTCCATCAAGCTGTTTCTCCATTTCCCCAAGTAGGCACTGTAGTTTTAAGAATGCTTGATAGGTGTTTCCCTCTGTCTGAGGGGTCAGAGTAAATGTGGTTATGTCTTAAGGCTTGGCTGTAGACAATGGATCGTGTGATATGCCTTGAATGAAAGCTCAAGGGATGTAGGTAACTATAGCAATAAGTAGATTTTCAGTATAGGGTAGTGTTTATGTGTCCATCACTAATTTGCAGAGTAGTGTCCAGAAAGTGGATCTTCTGTGTGGTATATTCCAGGCTAAGGTTGATTGTGGGGTGGAAATTGTTGAAATCTCTGTAGAAATTCTCAAGGGCATTCTTACTGTGGATCCAGGTGATGAAGATGTCATCAATGTAGTGTAAACAGACAACTGGTATATGGGGAAGAAACCAGAGGAAGCATTGTTCTAAGTCAGCCATAAAAATGTTGGCATATTTTGGGGCCATGCAGGTACCCACAGCTGTGCCATAGACTTGAAAATCATTTATATCATTAAATCTGAAATGGTTGTGGGTATGGATAAAGTCATGAAGTTCAGCCACGAGGTATGCTGTTGGCTTCATCTGGGATGGTGCTTCTAAAGTCTTGTAATCCATCTTTGCGTGGGATGTTGGTGTAAACAGCTTCTACATCCTTAGTGGCCAGGATGGTGTTATCTGGAATTCCACCAATAGATTGGATTTTTCTCAAGAAGTCCATGGTTTCTCGAGATAGCTAGATGTATTGATAGCATAGGGTCTGAGATTCTACATAGCCAGATAAGCTTGCTACAGCAATGTCAATGCCTGAGACGATGGGTCATCTACGGTTTCCATTTTTATGGATTTTCAATAGGAGACAGAATGTCCCTGGTTGGGATTCTGAGGGTAGGTCTGTCAGTCTTCATTTATTTCTGTGCTGCTTCAGGGCATTGACAGAAGACACCATCTCTATACCAATAAGAGAACACTGGAGGAGAATGGAACAAGTACTTATCAGCTGAAAAAGAAATAGATATTCCCAGTTACAGTGGGTACAGCTGCTTGGCTTTATTAAATTTAAAGGGTCAGCACCAGAAAGGCATATGGAGGAGTGGGTGTTAGTGGAAGAAGGTCCTCTAGAGTCTACATGGACAAGGCTTCCGCTATGCCAAAGAGGCACTAAGCAGGAAGAAGTTACTGACATTGTGTTTTGCTAGCTTATTGCCACTCTGTCATAGTAAAATATAATGAATATTTTAAGGAAGTTTCAAAAAATTTAGCCCTTAATTTGACACATTTTGTAAATTATGGAGAAGAGGATTCATACAAATTAAGAGATGAAGTATTTTTGAGCAATGAGCTCTGTCAGGTAGAGGACACATTTACTCAGCATTTTTTTTTTTGAGGGACTGTTAAATGCAACAAAAATGGAATTTACTCACTAGATTTCAGGCTGGGATCTTACTGCTTTATTTAACTGCATGACAAGAATGCGGGGGGAGAGTTTTCACTGACTAAAACAGAATGAAAATAAAAGAGCAGTTGAATCATATAAGATTTGGTTTGCAAGGGACCTTAGGAGGCCACTTAGTCCAAACCCCTGCTCAATGCAGGCCCACAGTAGAGCATGGCTTCATCCCATAATACTCTGGACTACCTCATTAATCTTACCATAATCACTTCATTACAGCAGTTGTGTCTGGGCGAAGGTGTAATACATCTACTCTGGTGAGAAATGCCCCTAAAAAATGTGGCTAGTGTTCTACCCTAGCATTGGAGATGGGCCCAAGCCCACCCTGGAATTTGTAACAATATTTAGATATCCCTTCAGTCATTGGTGCAAGGGCCAGTACCTTCGCCTTCTCATCTGTTGGTGCATTTGTACTGAAATGGCCACAATCTGGCTTTTAATCTCTGAGAGGGAATGGGAGAAGTATTCTTTTAACAAAAACACAAATCATTTTATTTAGATTTCTTTGAATTAATCAGAGCACATGCTGTATAAACAAAAGCATTCTTCCTGCTGATTTCTGAGATAGGAATAATATAGTGACGTATTTTGGTAAGAATCCAAATACTGAGTTATTTCTGGAATTCTACAGCTCTGCCAATTAATTCCACAATTCAAAAAATATTAAATTACATCTGCTAATTAAAGACTATGCTTTGCCCTCTTCCTATCCAGATAGCTAACGAGCTAACTGGAAACTTCTAAATTGAATGTATCTTTTTAAAGCTTATTTTCAAAGATAGAGTATTAACTATTATGAATTCTGAACAATAATTGTTTAATATAATTAGAAATGAAGAAAGCCAATTTAAAAAATGTTAACTGTTTGAATACAGATGGGTTAGTGCATATTTTAATGATCATTAATTAATTACAATAATTAATGTAAATTAATATTTAAATGTAAATGTAATATGTAAATTAAATTAATATTGCTCTTCAAAGTGATTTACAAATATTAAATCATGAAGCCCCATGGAGTAGATACAGGAACAAAGTATTATCTTCATTTTACTGATAGGGATTTTGAGGCATGGAGAAGCCCTATGGTTTGCTTACAATCAGAATAGAAGTAAGTGTCAAAGCCAAGATGAGCATGCTGGGGTTCCTGGCACCTAGCTGTTGCTTAGCTCACCCAACCATGGTTCTCTTTGAGATCAGTCATGCTGATGGATGTTAGATTGAGAACTCTGAAGAATGAGACCCTCCATTTAACTACAGAACTGATACAGCATAGGTACCTGAAGTGCAAACTACCCCACAACACCCGAATCCCAACCTGAAGAAGGCACCACTTTCGGTAGTGACATAGTATTTCACTCTGGTCTATTCAGAAAGAGCCAACAAGTATAGTTATCATGATGGCCAGTTTCTGGAACAAATGCTTATCTGATAGAAATTGGGGTGAGAAAACCAATTCCTTTCACATAAGTATTAAACCACCAACTAGATAGTAATAACTCTTGAACAGTACCATTCTGGCTAAGTGTACTTTTACCTATGAGCTAGAAACAGTAGGCTTAGTTCCCCAATATCAAACCTTCCAATCCCTCAATAAATTAGGTAATTTATTTCCGTAAGTGGGTGCTGTGGCATTCCTCAGAGCCAGAACTGGAGGAAGGGCCTGAACACCACCCCTGGGCAGACTGGGGAACAGCAGATACCAGGGCCCAGAAGAAGAATGGTGGGGCCAAGGCAGCAAGGGCTGAGCTGCTGAAGGAGGAGGACATGCCTGCAGGGAGGCAGCCGGAAGAAAGGAGCCCAGCCTTGGCCAAGCGGAGAACCCAGCCTCCTCCAGCAAGCAGGCCATATGGTCCACCTAGCCTCCCAGGACCAGGTGTTTGGGAGGGGAACCCCGAGGCTGCCAACTGAGGAGGGCACCCCAGGGCCTGCCAGGGCCCTGACCAGCTGCCCTGTGATGGGGCCAACCCCTAACGAATTGAGGAGATGGACATCAATCTCTACATCCCCTGTGACCTGGAGGAGCTCCCACTGGCTGAGGAGGAACCGCCATCGACATACAGGCTGTGCACCCTGGAGGAGTTGCCCCTTGTGGACGGGCCAGAGGAACTGCTGGACCTGCCACCCATGGACACGGAGGGGTTCGCCGGGATCCCGCAAGCATTCTACAAGGGAGACCCCAAGGATGGCTATCCCCTCTGGAAATAGGTACCCAGGGCTGGGGTGGAGGAAGTAGCCCAGGGAGGGTGGAATACCAGGCAATGCCACAGGGCAGTGTGTTTCAGTTGGAGCCCCGCTGACCTGGAGATGGAGCCCTTCCGTCACTGCCTAGGACCCTGGGCAGGGATGCAGTGGAGCGGGTGGGCCTGCTTCTCCCTCCTCAATCCCCTTTTCTTGGCTAAAAGCAACCTGAGTAATCCCTGACTGCCTGGGGGCTGGGGCCATAGACTTAGTGATTGCCCACCCTGCCTGGAGGCTGGGGCCCTAAAGGCAACACCTGGCCACCAGAAGGGACACTCTCTCCAGCTAATTCCCTGGGATCACCAGTCAGGGGCACCCTCCCAACAGGCCGGAGGGGCCGGTGGCCTACAATTTAATGTAATCTCAAAATCTGGTGAATGCCACTAATGTCTCATCTGTCATAGCTTCTGCAAACTACAATGCAGCATTGCAAAGTGTTGGTGGTCTGTTAGTACTCTGCTAGGCAGTGCCACTTCCTAAAAGATCAAAATGTCACATAGCCTCTGATTCACAGCAAATGTAACCAGGGAAGAGATTATGGAGATGTCTGTACACTGTTGCAGACGGTGCTTTCAACATAGCCCCAAAAAGCAGTGAGAGGAATTCTGGGTGTCCAGGTCTTTTTTTTTTTTTTTTTTTTTGGTGTGTGGGCGGGTCCACATCCATTGACTTCAGCTGAACTGTGACAACTTATGTAAAATGAGCATCTGGTCCAAAGAATCAGAAACAATTAAAAACAACTCATGGAAGCATAGATGATACTCAGCAACATTCTACTTGGGTTTTCTCTTTGGCTAAGAAAGGAAGGAAAAATCTTGGGTGCTTAACTGCTCAGGTCAATCTTTAAATGGCTGCTGATTTTTTAAAAATAATGTTCTAGAAAAAGTTTGTACTGCAGTTTTCTCAACTGTACCTCATAACCTGAAGAGTTATAGAAAATGCAGTTCTACTAACACTCAGTGAGGAGAGAGACAGTTGTACTGAGTAAGATGTGGGGAGGCTATGCCAGAGGTTTTACAGGAGTGTTCAGCGGTGGACAGGTTATGCAACTATGTTATATAATGAGATCCATACAGTGAAAGATCTTATGCTGGAGCTTAAGGGTTTCAGCAGTTTTGGTTCTCAGGCACATTATTATGTATTGTTACACTTTTAAACATATTACAGATCTAGTGCCTGTGATAAATGCAGTAAAAGTTTAAATAAACAGATTCAGAACATCATTTACAAAAATCCATCTTTTGAAGTTGTCCATCTGGGACCCTTAGTCACCTTTTTTTAAAAAATAATCTACAGAAAAAAACAGCTGATTTACTTAAAATCTGTAAATAATTATTTCAAATATTTATTTTAATTTCCTGATGTTTTCCCCCTTGGAGTTTATTGAGCAAGACAGTGGTTTTTATAGAGTGACTACACTGGTGTTTAACATGTGTTGAATATATAACTCACAGGCTGGGTAGCACTCCAGAAAAGTCCATATTTACACAGAAAATTTATACAGGTTTCCATCTGTGTTGCTGGGGATGAATCTTGGATTGGAATGGGGAGGCAAATAAATGAAATTAAAACTATATGAATTTCTTTAAGCATATGGGGTGGGGGCTGTTGTTTAATTCAGTACGGTTGATGCCCTGATTCACCATAACTAGTGGAGGGAACAGGGAGGAATTCCCAAGTTCAGGTTTCAGGCTTGCTAAACTAACCTTCAGTCAGCTTGGGATGTTTGTGGCACAGAAGCTGTGTGTCTGGTTGCTAGGATTCCCAGACGGGGAGAAGAAAATATGAAAGAACACAGCGCACTTGAGCAACTTCTTATGGGTAACTCAGGAAACAGAAGTAATGGCCTCTCCAGGAAGGTCTGCCCAGAACTTCCCCACCAGATGGAGTGTAACTGCAGCGTGAGACTCTTATGGGGAAAAAATTATTAAAAAGTTAGGGAAGCAGGTGAAGATCCAGGAGGATTCTAAAGACTGCCCCTGCTTCCCTGAGAATAACATAAACTGAAACATAAGCCCTCACATTAAAATAAAATAATTCTACTAGAGCAGCACAAAGCAACTGGAGTGGGGTACAGAGCTGGCCTATAAATTTATTATTTGTATTTCAGTAGTACCTAAGAGCCTCCTGTCACGGATTAGGTATCCATTCTCCTAAATGCTGTGTCCATGGTCAGAAGTTAAATCCTGGTTGTAAACAGTTTATAGTATGAAGAAACTGAGCACAATATATATGTAGATTTAAGCTGGGAACATGGTACAGAAATAAATCTCCCTTTGGCTGCAGGTGTTCAAACTCAAAACAACATCCCACATCCAACACTTTTGTCTGGAAATCTGGCATGAGCTGTGAATTTAACAGTTTTACAACATAGTTGATTGCTTCATTTTTCAATCATTTACTGTTCATAAATGTGCTGCTTTGTAAAGTGGTAATTAGACAAAAAGCACACACAATCATGTGCTCAATCCATAACCAATTTCAGTGAAAATATGAACTTTTTCCCACTTTGTTCACCCTAAATGGAGATTTTGAAAGGCGAGATGAAGAAGGCAAAAATAGAATTTCTGGCAGTTGGTACAGTGTTTTAGTGCACCTGTCTACAATCACTTCCAGACATTAAAGCCTGCTTAGTTTTAAGCTAAAAATAAGCATAATGGTACTCTCCAACTCCTCACAGGTCTTTTTTACAAAAACACTATCCAACTGAACCTGACTGGCTGTTGGTATGCAGAAAAGGTTTAGGACAAGGTCAAAATGGATGTTGCAGATTAGAATTAAAGTAGGTTGACACAGTCACATGGGGAAGCTTGCGTAATACCTGCATACACCATACCTGGCTCTTGTCTGGCCCTGGCCAATACTATCAGTCACTTTTAAGAGTACAAAATTCATATCAAATATTCTGATCAATATATACCATCTAGTAAGTGTTCCTGAACTGCTACCTGGAAGTGCCCCCATACTCTTTTGCTAGAACTGTATATGGTTTTAACTGCAGCACACAGATTGAATGTCCACATGCCCAGATGAAGGAAATCACTTTCAACTTCCGAAGGAAGGAGAATGATGCAGAATGCACCAGCAAAACTCTGTTAGATGCAACACAGCATACAAATCTTAGAGGCATGTTGTGCTTTGATCTATGTACCCAGGAGTCTGGTGGGATTGTACTCAAGAGGATATCCCAGGTGGATACCCCAGCTACTCTAGCTGTAGTACTGTTCTTAATCAAAGTACCTAGATCAAAGTTAGCTGAGGCTGCCTGACTGCAGTGTAGAATCACCTCAAGGATATGTCTAGATAGCAATGGTGGGTGTGACTGTCACACAGGGAGGCATATCCACGCTAGCTTTAACCTAGGTATCATGGATAACAGCAGCAGTGTAGATGAGATGGCATGGGACATCAGTATGGGCTATCAACCAGAGTATAGACCCAAACCCCCTGGCGGGCACCTACCCTGGTTGCTCACCCCTGCCAAAGCCTATGCCATCCCCCCTGCAATGCACTGGTTATCCGTGTTTGCTAAATTAAAGCAAACACAGGTAGGCCTACTTGTGTGACAATCCTACCCTCACAACAAAGACATAACCTAAGTGACAAAAGCCTGATTTTTCTAGACAACTCTGTTTATTCACAGCCTGTCACATCAGTGTGGTTCTGAAGGATGTTGAAGTTCAAGAGACAGTGCCTCACAAAACTTAGGCTAAGAAGGAAGGGAGGGAAAAGGTACAAGAGACCAAGGAAGGGAAACTTAATCTGGAAAATCTGGGACCCATTCATCTGAGCATAAACTTGGCTATTATACATGAACGTTTATGTTTTAAATTATCCACTTATTTGCCAAACATCCATCTAAGAACAAAGACCACATTGGTATTCTCTGTTCATGATGATCTACCCAATGATGGATGTTTTTTGTGGGGAGTGAGAGGGAGGGTGGAATGTGAGATCCATTTAAGGAGTGAAGCATGTGAAGAGGGCCCAGGGGACAGTGCAAACAAAGACTCTCCTGTGAGCTAAACTCCAGGGATACAGTGATTCATACTGGTAATGTGCCAAAAGTTTGAGAGGCCAAAAAATCTTTATATTAATGGTCACAATTTGCATAAATAGTTATTAAAATAGACATTAAACTTAATGCAAGCACTATAAAATGTAAGTGTAATGACTAACTTTACTGAATTGTTTTATTAGGAACATGAATGTCTCTCTGGTACATTTTTCATATTATTCATATGATTTCAGCTGTTCTAGCAGTCCTGAAATAGAAGGCATTTGGGGTGGGATGGTGCTTCACTCATGCAGGCCACACTGCCATATTAAGATATTAAAGGATGACTTCTTTATAAAAGGAAGAGTGGTATGTTAAGTTCAAATAGGAAACCATAGGTCAGAAATGGAATTTTGTGTCTTGTGATCTAGCAGAACTCAACCCATCTAAGAAACAGCTGACTAAAGACTTAAGCACCACATTTGTATTACTAATTTTTAATGTAACGGTAACCTGCTTTGGAAGTTTGAAATGGCGTTCCCATAAACATCTAGGCCATCATTCATAAGCCCAAATGCAGCAGGCTGTTACCAGAGATGATATTTTAGAACATAAAAAGGGCACACTCACATGGTCTTTTCTACCAAAACCACAAAGTACCACTAGAGCAGAAAGAGAATAGAATATATGTCACATCAATTGGATGAATGAGACCATTAGCAAATAAAGCAACAGAGAACAGTCTTAAAGGTTAGGCTTCACAGGTAGATGATTAATGTGCACCAGCACTAAAATGGCAAAATATATCATATCCTATTTCATTTACTTTTGAACAACAAATGTAGAATTCAACCTTTTAATTTAGATGTCCAAGTCTGAAAAACATCAGCCCTTTATGTTTAAAATAAAGTATCGGTATAAACATGGTACTTAACACATAGCCTAAAATCAAGCTCTCAGAATATTCTATTTCATTAATTCAGAGAGGGATTCATGCAGTGTTTTGGTCTTGGCAGCCAGGAATCCATTTTTGTCCCTACAAGGAGTAAAAGTGTTCACATCATTAATGTAACTATCTCTAGGTCATTGGTATGAATAGACGGCTTCAGAACACCTGGGTGGGACTGGAACACC
The DNA here is from genome assembly GCA_007922195.1 of Podocnemis expansa. Lineage (NCBI taxonomy): Eukaryota > Metazoa > Chordata > Testudines > Podocnemididae > Podocnemis > Podocnemis expansa. The sequence goes on from ML682069.1 coordinate 7,933,912, forward strand.
ACTTTGTACTGAATAATTGCTCCAGAAATTTTTCCTTTAAGGAAAGAAGAGGATCATCCTTACTTCTTACATTATGTACTCCAACATGGAACTTTTGCAAACACCTCTTCCCGTAATAATAGATGCACTTCAGATGACAGAAGATTCCTTTCAAGTAAAATGGGAAGAGCCACATTGTCAGTTTTCATCTAAATTATATATTTTTAAAAAGTCTTCTGTAGTGCTTTGCACAAGTTTGATCAGAAAGGAAGATTTCACAACACTTTGAATACCTGTTTTTTGTACTCTGTGTACTATTCAGATATGGGTAATTGAAAATTAAGAAGTAGTTCCCTCTAAGTCCACACCACTAAGAAATCTCTTAATGGTTGTTTTGCTACACTTGGAAACAATTCATGTTATTGGAGCCACTGCAGTAGCAATCTGTGTAACCAGCAGTCCAGCTGTTAATGATTCCTGAAAAATATGATTGAAGGAACCCTATGTACCATTTGCTAAATGACAGTGTCCTGATTAGTTCATAGTTTCTTATGAACTTAAAGATGCCTGAATCCATCTTGTAGCTGAAAAGAAAAGAAAACAATTGATTTAGGCTTCCTTCTCCTTTTTTTCTAGTAAATCACCAGAAATTCTTTATAAAAAGTTAATGATGTTGTGTCAGTCCCTAGTAGGGAGCATTGTAACACAATTAGCTCATAACCATCTGTTTCAGACACACAAAATTTTCCAAAACACCCACTTTATGGACTGAATTTCCACATGCTTGATCTGTGCCCAGAGATGATTACTTTTTTACACTGAGAAAAATCTCTTCAGTTGACTTGAAACTGTAAGCAGACCAATAAAATACCTTTTCCCAACAATTAAGGAACATGGTGACAGTAAGTCAACCAAAACCAGCAAAGCCTTTATATTTGAAATTTGATTTGAGCATTGGAAAAATATAAACAAAAACAAGCAGCACTTACTTTGGTAAGAGTACATATACTAAGAAGAATTAAGAGGATGGAGGGCAGGGCAGAAGTTCAGCAGTCTAGAAGGAAGAATGGTTCAGAGTCTACTGTGCTATTGTGTAATCCATGACACCTGGGGTCAGCTCCCCTGGTTAATCACAGATGGCCTTTGGTAAGTTACTTATGCATATATCCTCTAAAGGTATTTAAACACCAATATTTTATTTCCCTGTAGCCAAAGGTTCAAGTTTACTTGTTGATAGTTCACCTGTTCTTCCTTCAGGTAGGTCTAGTGGTATGAACTAGATTATTGAATCAGGACTTGCAAGTGTAGCATAGGAACAATGAGTTGTAGAGTCATGTTGATTAAATGGAACCCAGCTAGAATAGGGCTACTGGGTATGTTTTTCTGCCCATTCAGAAAGAATGCTCATTCTTTAAAGCTCCATCTCAAATAAAATAATAACAATTTAAAAATAAAGGATTTCATTCAGTGTCACAAACAAGGAGTCCTGCACTTAAAGACAAACAAATATATTTATCGAATGAGCTTTTCTGGGAGAAATCCCACTTCGTCAGATGCTTTGCAAGAACTTACAGAATGGGAGGAAATACATGCAGGGAAGTGTAAGTCATGGGAACAGGTCACACTAACAGCACATCAAACCAGTTGTAAAGATTCAAACACTGGGGAATAACATACAGAGGGAGATGAGGTCAAATCACCTGTTCTAATGAGAAAAAAAATCCAATGTCCCTATTAAGTCCAGATACTGTTATAACAAAAGTTTAAATGTAAATGGGTTTTTTTGGGAAAATGTATAGAAAAGAGAAACAGAGAAGAGTGATTTAATATAAATTCATATAAAATATGCAGGGTTAAATGATGAGAGCCAGAACCTCAGCTGGTGTCAATTTCTAGGTGACCAATGTGAAATGACTTATTTGGAGCCTGCATGCTCACCACTTCCTAAAACGTTTCCACATTTAAAGTGTCTCAGCTTTGTGTATGCAAGAACTGAGGCATTCAAAGTCACTAGTCATTTTTGAAAATCTAGACCCATATGTTGTATGGTTCCACAATGTCATTAGTAGCCCTTCATATGTCCATTATGTTTGCAGCCCTATTTTTTTTTAAATAGGTTATTTAAAATCATCAAATTGTCTTTCTTAATGGTTACAGGAACAAGCAAATAAAATACTACACACACACACACACACACACACACACACACACACACACACACACACACACACAGTCTTCTTGATCATAGCTGCTACAGACTATTCTGCGGCACTGAAGAGAGTATTCCCAAGAAAATAATTGATTATGGTATATATTACATATTGATGACATTCAAGTGGGAAAGACTATTGCTTTGTAAGTTTAATTTCTTAGATCAAACAAATTTTTTTTTCTAAATGAATTTCCAACACTTGATCTTTAAACTTCATGCAAAAATAATAGAACTACTGGTTCTTCAAATTAAATCACTCTTTCTTCTCTTCTGCTAACAGGATGAGACTCATAGCCTATGTCTACATTGGGGGGGCGGGGCCCTGGAAGTCGACTTAACAAGGTCGACCTGAAGTCGCCCTTGTTAAGTCGGCTTCAAGGTATGTCCGCACTGGACACAGTGCAGACGTATCTGGGACCGCTCCGCCCCCTGCCCCTCCTCATTCCCGATCGGGCTCCCAGGGTCGACAACACCCAGCTGGGAGCTGGCTTCAACTCCCAGGCCTCTGTCACAGAGGCTTGGAGTTGGCTCCCCCCCATCGGGCTCCTAGCCCCTCTCTGCCAGCCCCTGCCACCCTTGGAGAGGGGCTGGGAGCCCCCAGCCCCTCTCCACAGGCTGCAGGAACTGGCTAATGGGCCCTGCTGCCTGCAGCCAGTTCCTACAGCCTGCGGAGAGGGGCTGGGAGCCCAATCTGGCCCCCAGCCCCCTGCCACAGGCTGCAGGGGCTAGGAATCAGCTCAGAGACCCATCTGGCCCCAAGCCGCTTGCTGCCACAGGCAGGCAGCTTGGAGCCTAGTCAACTTCACAGGCTATGAGCCTGTGAAATGGACCAGGTGGCTCTGAACCTGGTTCATTTCACAGACTCATAGCCTGTGAAATTGACTAGGCTCTAAGCTGTCTGCCCATGGTGGCAAACAACTCGTGGCCTGATTGGGCACATGCTCCTTGCCGCCAGGGACAGGAGTCGGCTTCAAGCTCCCACAACCTGCAGCAAGGGGCTGGGAGCCAGATCAGGCTCCCAGCTCCTCAGCTTGGGCAGCAGGAGCCAGCTCTAAGCCCCTGCTGCCTGTGCCTTTGATCCAAGCCCCACCCCCGCCGTGAGGGGCTGGGAGCCAGATCCAGCTCCCAGCCCCTGTCTGCCAGCAGCAGGAGCCAATTCCTGGCTCCACTGCCTGATGTAAGAGGCTGAGAGTCAGATCTGGCTCCTAGCTGCTTGCCAGTGGTGGCTGGGGGTGGGGATCGGTTCCCCAGAGACTGATTGGGCTCCATGAGCCCGACTGAGACCAGGGGCGGGGCCCAGAACTTCCTGTCCTGTAAAGTCGACTTAAAAGCTTAAGTCAACTTATAGGGCAGGAATTATTAAGTTGACTTAAGCAAGTACTTAAGCAAGTGCTTAAGTCAACTTAATAGATTTTAAATATAGCCCAGGCTTTGCTTAAGTCAACTTAAGCCTGCTTAAGCCCCTAGTGTAGACATAGCCTTAGAGACATGAAGATGACAAATTAGCTTTGCATTCAGTAAAAGAGATAAGAAAACCAAATAAAGTGCTGTACATAATTTGAGATTAAATATATGGGATATAATTTACCCAAAAGCAGTTTGGAGTAAGTAAGTGAAATTTCCTGACCAGATTCTGTAATGATGTATACAATGGCTGTGAACTCCTAGTACAATGTAATTCAGTGGCCACCAGTTCTGAGGGGTCAGGAATTCAGTACATGAGGGAAGACTGAAAAAATGAGGTTTGTTTGGTCTGTAAAAGAGGAGATTGAGTGGGGACATGATCAATGTTCCCTCTAATTACTCATAGACTGTATGTGCAAACAATTTCTTTGTGTGCACAAAAACATTTCTTTGTGAGCACCAATATTAGCACTATTGAATTTTTTTGTGTGCACTTTATTTTGTTGTATGTGCAGGTTTCATGACCTGTGTGCGTGCGTACACACACACAGCTTAGAGGGAACTGTGGACATGATAACAGTTTTCAAATACCTAAAAGATTGCTATGAGGAAGAGAGAGAAAAATTATTCTTTAACTGCCGATGATAGGACAAGAAGCAACAGACTTAAATTACAACAAGAGAGGTTTAGGTTGGACATTAGGAAAAAAATTAACTCTCAGGGTGATTAACCACTGGAATAAGTTGCCTAGCGAGGTTGTGGAATCTCCATCACTGGTAGCTGACTGTTAGTCAAGCACCTGTCAGGGATGATTTTAGAGGGTATTTGGTCCTGCCATGAGTGCAGGGGTCTGAACTCGATGTCTCATGGTCCCTTCCAGTTTCCATAATTTTATGATTCTATGACATATGAACTGGTGTAAGGCAGATGTGAAGAACAGCATTAGGGACTAGAAAACCTATTTAATGGTCTCACTACGTCTTCTACTAGGCACAGATTAGGCAAACCGAAGAATCTAGCCCCAAATTGTTAATGTGTTCAGTACAGCTAAAATACTGATATTTGTGCCTAATGTTCACACTTACAAAGTTGTAAAGCTACTTAATATTTGATAAAGATGGGAGGGTCAGTATACAAAGACTGAAATGTTATGGGACTTTAACTACGGCTCATTATTAGTTATTTGGATTACCATCGTACCTAATATCTCCAAACGTGACATGGGCCCCCTTAGGTTAGGCACCACCCACACACTGGATGAGATTATCCCTGCCTGCAGTATCTCAGGCTATGTCTACATCTAAAACCTTAGTTCAGACTTAGTTAGTCCACACTAAGTAATTCAAACTTAGTTCGAACTAAGCATGATTTTTTTAGTTTGAACTAACTTAAAAAAATTAAAAATTAGTTTGAACAAAAAAACATGCTTAGTTTGAACTAACCACTAGTTTGAACTAGCATGACTACACTGTGCTAGTTCGAACTAAATTTCAAAATAAATTCCAAGTAAGCAGTTAATTTGAACTAACCATTTGAACTACTAGTTTAAGCTAAGCTTTGCTTAATTTTTTTAGTTTGAACTAGGCAAAGTCTAGTGGAAAGAGGGTTCAAATTAGTCTGGACTAAGCTTGCTTAGTCTGCACTAATTTTGTAGTGCAGACATAGCCTTATAGTCTACATGGGGAAGACAGACAAAGGGAAGGAACAGAAAGAGGAACAGCCATAATGTGAACAAGTTCCAAAAGAGGTAGCCATGATAGTCTAGTTCAGCAAAACAAACAGGGAGTCCTGTGGCACTTTTAAAGGCTAACACATTTATTTATCACATGAGCTTTCATGGGAGAAAATCCCACTTTGTCAGATGCTTTGAAGATGGGGGGAACCTCAAAGTGTCTGACTAAGTGGGATTTTCTCCCACAAAAACTCATGCACTAAATAAATGTGTTAGCCTTTAAAAGTGCCCCAGGACTCCTTGTTTGTTTAATCATAATGTGGTATTTCTTTTATCCTAAAGGTAATGCCTCCCATTTATATTTCTCAGTTATATCTGCAATGAAGGAACAAGACTTACTAATTAAGGACCTCATCCAGTTCCTATTAGTCAGTAAGAGTTTTGTCATTTATTTCAACAACAGCAGGACCAGATCCTCAATGATGGGCTTCTGTGAATACCAAGATTTATTACAAAAAACAAACAAAAAAAAAGACTTTTGAGGTTAAATTCTCAACAAACAAAACTGTCCTGGATTATTTAAACAAAATCTACTAAAGAGACAGGAAGTTCCATAAGCAGATAAAAATGTGTTACGAGGTATAGATTATGAGCTGCCAAAATTTAGATGTGATGTCAAGACCATTTTGTAATTATAATGTTTAACACCAAGAGATATCAAGATAAAAATATTCAAATTCTGAAGGAGAAGGTTCATTCAATAATTAAATAATTTCTTTAAGTGGCAAGTGTAATATTAAATATATCAAGTTCCCATGTTTTACATGTTCTATCTTCTTTCCTTCAGCCCCCCCACACTGAAAAAACCCACACAACTATTTGTCAATCCTCAAAATATTAGGAAACATCTGAGGGATGTCTGAACTATACATACACCAGGGAATGGCTGAAGAATGTTTAAAAATACATGGTAATATTCCTTGAATGAAATTAAAGCTGGTGTTGTCTGATAATTAGACTGTGATTATTTTTTGTTCTTGTTATTTTGAAATACAATATATTAGGCTACATGAGAGAAAGAAAAGTTTTCTTTGTTCCAGTTGGCACGTTCAAATCCCTACAGCTTTCAGCTGTTACAAGAACACCTCCTACTGGCTGGATAATAAAGGAGTCTACTGGCACTTTTAGGCTATGTCTACACTAGCAAAAAGTTAGGTCAAATTTATTAATTTGAACTAATAAGTTTGACTTTAATTTCAACTAAACTTGACCTTATTCAGTTGAATTAACAAATTAGACTAAGTCAACCTAAAGTTGTCAATTTAATCTACTTTGTTAAGTTGACCTAACTGCCCTTAATTCAACCTTAATAAAGTCAAATTAAGGGTTAACCCAGGTCTACACTGTCCTTAGTTCAAACTAAGGAGTCGAAGTAAGCCTTAGTTTGAACTAATGGGAAGTTCTTATTCATTTGAATTAAGCTTTCATTAACTCAAATTAAGGAATTTCTTAATTCAGCTTCATGAAAGTCTAGTGTAGACGGGGACTAATTTAGTTTGAATTAAGCCTCCTTAATTCGACCTAAACTGCCAGTGTAGACACAGCCTTAAAGACTAACAGGTTTATTCATCACATGGGCCTTTATGGTCGTAATCCTGTCTGTGACTCGCTGTATTGATGTTATGGCCGCCCCTCCTGGGCCATCATTTAGGTATGTAAGGAATGTTAAGGGGAGCAGATGGCCCCCTTGAACTTAACTAGATGGCCCCCTTGAAATTAACGGGATGGCCGTTACCACCCTGACTGCCCATTGTTCTGACAGGGCTTGGTGTAGGTGGGCTCTGCCTGTCTGCAAGGTCCTGCAAGGTATGACTCATACCACCATTGTTCTCTGCATTCCCTGTAATCAGGGAAAGGCGGGAAAAACAGCTTAAAAGCTCTGGTCCTGGGGGGCGCAGCCAGGAAGGTCCCCAAGACACCCTGCCTGGCATGATCAACCAGAAGCTGAACTCCTCCACTCAACAAGTTCTTCCCCGAGCGTACCCTACGTTTTGAACTGTCAGCCCGAGTACAAGTACGAGTCTCTCCTGCCTGTAATGCTGCTGCTGCTGCTGCTAGGGATGGTAAGAGCCTGCCCTGCAGTTTTTTTTAAAGATTAAAATTACTTTCTTTTCTGGCTGCTACTTTGAAACTGTTTTTCCCAGCTTTACAGGCTCGTGTGTGTCTTATGACTTCTCCTTTCCTTTTCTTTACTTGCTGCTTCATTTTGTGTTAAAGGAGCTCCCATGTCTGTAATTACCTGCCGCTACTCTGTATTACTTAGTGTATCTCTTCCTTCTGAACTGTTTGAACTGGTGTTAAAAGTATCATTGTGTGTTGCAACATTGTATAAAGTTAATTGGTAGCCTTAGTAGTATTAAGTTAGATTGTAAGATTGTTTCCTTTAGTTTGTAGCCTTTAGAGTCGTTTGTTAAGTTGCTTTTGCCCTCCCCTTTGTAAATTCCCCAACTTGAATAAAACTTCTTCTCCTTAAACCTTTCCTTGTTCCCTCTTTATTTTCCAACTGCCCCTGTGTGCCCCTCTTTTCTCTCCAGCCCCTTCTTCTGCTTTCCACAGCCCCTTTCCCTGTGGCTTCCCCCAGCCATCTCTGCTCCCTTCTCTAACCCCTGCCCATTGTGGCTTTTCCTCCGGTTTTTCCCCTTTTGCCACTGCTTTTCTGCAGCTACTCCCACCTCACCACTGCTGCCGGCTTCTCTGCGGCTCCCCCACTGCCGCCGGTTCCCACGGCCCCCCTGCACGTCCCGCCACTTCCACAGCCCCTTTCCTTGCCCCAGGATTCCCCCCGCTGCTCGCGCCCCTCATTGTAGCTGCTTGCTGCCGCTGCCAGCTTTCCGCTCCCGCGGCACCCCCCCTTTTTTTTGCAGCTGTGTCCCACGGCTCCTGCCCCTTTTCTTTCTTTTCTCTCTCCTTTCTCTCTGCCATCGCTCCCATGCCCCTCTTCCCTGCTGTGCACCCCCCCTCCGCCTCCCCCTCAACTGTCCAGCCCCCCCCGCTTCCCCTGTTGCCCCGAGCCCCAACGTGCCTTCCCATCTGGATGCCTCTAACCCCCTCCCACTTGCCTTCCTTCTTCTTAAGTCCCTACTTCTCTGTTGCTTTCCTCTCCTCTATGTCACTGCTGCCTGCTAAGTTTGTATTGCACCCCCCACCTCCTTTTTTCCTATATGGTATTAAAACATCTTTTAGGTTACTGTGAGTAAGTTTATAGCTGTAAGTTAAGATTAGTTGAGAAGTCTCATTGTCCCCTAACCTGCCCCCACTCCACAATGCGCCCCAACACTTCACAAAAAAAACACTGTGACAAGCGCTACATACACACCCCACCGCTCACCCCACTCCCATACCTGTTTTAATAAAGATTACCCCATAGCCCCCCAGTGCAGTGATTGCCCCCAAGGTCCTCAAATTTCTGAACCTGCTGGCAGGGTCAATCCCACTTCATTAGATAGAAGACATGGAAACAGCAGGATGTCTGGAACTTGGCTGGATAATTAAATTGTGTTGTTAGTAACAATTAACAGGAAGCTCCTAGATCCTGGCAATATCAGAATATATCCACACTGCAGTTAAACAGCCTCAGCTATCCTGTGTCAAGTGACTTGCACTTGCACCGCTTGGGCTATGGGGCTGTAAAATTGCAATGAAGATGTTCAATCACAGGCTGGAGCTCGAGCTCTGGGACCCTGCAAGGCGGAGGGTCTCGTAGCCTTGGCTTCAAGACAAGCCAAAACGTTTACACTGCAGGAATATAACCTCACAACCTGAGCCCAGTAGAATCCAAATCAGTTAATATGGGCCAGCCATAGGTGTTTAACTACAGTGTAGGCACAACCCCTGAGACCTCTTCAAGTAAGCCCTCTCTAGAATCTTCCATCTAGGGGGATCTTTTGTCTATGTAGTGTGAGAAATGAACTGCAGGTAGAAATCTGAGATTTAGCTTTTCAGAAATACTGTAAGCTTTGAAACTAAACATCATCATTCAGTGAGAAGAATAAGCACTTTTAAAATGCCTTTATCTGTCCATCAGTAGCTTTCATGCCTATATTGTCTAATCCACCTACCTGCATAGAATCTGTCATTAGACTCTGTAGCTTATGTTGAATGTTTGTACACAATTTCACTTTAGGAAATGTGGTTACTTTCGTGTTCTACTTCCAGATACTCCGGGGGTGGGGGGGGTGGAATCACATAGCTCAAACCACCTATTAATAATAGAGCAGTAATTCTAAATGACCATGCTTTTAGAAGATTGCAAACATTAATTTATAACTTCCAGGGTCAGTTGTGCTCCCCAGAATCATGCACTGAAGGAACTCTAAAGTGCCTGTAATAAAGATACACTATAACTAACTCAATAATATGTTTAGTCATTACATTTTTTCTGCTAGGTAAACAGAAGCACCGTTCTTTTTCCCTGGTACAATTACTACCTGTACCATAATACTTTTCCAGTTGCAATAGTAATACATGAAAGCAGGATAAAGTTCTACCCTATTGCTAAATGTTGCCAAATATGTATTTGGAATTCTGTATCAAATGTCTTTTTGCAAAAAGGATCCATTTATGAACTGTCCATTACTGTTTACATAGGAATAAAGAATAGCTGGAGACCAGTGCAATTCAACACTAGAAAGAAAGTCTGACCTTAACAAACCTCACCAACAGTTAAATGGATGACTCAGGGTAAAATACAAAACAGACTAGACCAGAGCAATTATCCATTCATTTATTACAATCCTGCCAAATCTCGTGTTTTCAAGAAGATTCATGCAAGAGAGTATCATGCCACCTACAGCCATCTCTTATAAACTAGCAGTTTTTCTTAAAAATCAGGAGGGTGTCTCCCTAATAGCTGTTGCATCCATTTGTGCCAGTTGCTAACTCACTCTTACCCCTTCCACATTGAACACAGAAATTCGATCAGGTAAGAGGGAGGCTGAGCAACCACTTTGCTCCAGGCTCCACATTACCAGCTCACACTCCCTTCTATACATCTATTTTCCTTAAACCTCCCTCTTTACAGTTTACCTCCTGTTCTCCACATTCCTTTTCAAGTGTGCATGTGTATCCACACACACACACAAATGCGCGCACATCAGTTTTCCTCAATTTTCTTGCAATCCTCCTGTCCTCCTTGTCCCATTATGTTCACCTACTCCTCAACATATCCCTGAGGGCATCCTGACATGACAGCTAACATCATCCCAGAAAGCAGGTTAGACTATTTTTAAAAACATCCAGCCAAGCCATTCTAGTATTCTAAAAATCTGTTTATGGAGTAATTATGTTTTATTGTAGCTATTTACCATTATCACGTTATACAATTAAATACATTATTTGATTATTTCCTTTTGCATAATGAAGAATTCCAGATGGTGATCATCAGCCATTTCATAGCAGTGCTGTGTAGCAGTTCAACAATTAAGAGCATCTAGGGATTTTTTTTTTTAAGTGCTAGCTAGTTTAATGGTGTGGTTCATTTTAAGGAAATAAATAAACTACAATAATTCTTCACATTTTTTAATGCACAAAAGTTTTATAAAATTCCGGTTATATCCAGGCTCTTACAAAATAATTTAAAATGTTGGCAAAGCAAAACTGTTATCAAAACAAATTACTGTTTTATGTGATTCATAATATAAAATGTGGTTATACTAATATAGTTTATAGGATTTAAAAAATATACTCTATAAAAAGTTAAATCTGTATAAAAGTCAATTTACTTCAGTATGCTTTTGCCTAAATTACTTAGGTTCCATTGGACAGATTTATAATACAATCAAGGAAACAGAAACTAGTATTACAGTTCTACCTTACTTCAGTGGTATGTACCTTAAAATGGTTCCAAGTCTAACCTAATGTCAAAACTAATTCAAAAACACAAAAACAGAATTAGCTCAACTGCAAAGATTTGATATAATCCAGGCAGTGTCAGGAACGAGAATATCTAAACTGCAGTTTGAATTTTGGTTAGGGAAAAATATTCCTCAAAAATGAGCTGCTAAGAATCCTCCAGAATTTTCTTTAGTGAAAAATTGTTTCATTAGCTTCTCTTTTCATGCCCATAAACTCCATAGCACAATGGATAAATTGGAAATATGTACATAAGGCCAGATTCTTCCACCCACATTGAGTAGTGCCTAAGGTCCTGACCCTCCAAATATTTATGCTTATGAGTAACTTTATGCAAGCAGCCAAGTTCCAAAGGGGCAGCTGTGTTAGTCTAGTAAAGCACAAAAAAAAAAAAAAAAAAGCAAGGAGTCTTGTGGCACTTAAAGGCTAACAGATTTATTTATTGCATGAGCTTTCGTGGGAAAAATCACACTTCATCAGATGCTTTGAAGAGGGGGAACTTACAGAATTGGACAAGAATAAATGCAGGGGAGTGTAAGACATGGGGTCAGGTCATATTGTAACAGCAAATTAGAGCATTTGTAAGGATTCAAACTCTAGGAAACAGCACACAGAGGGAGGGTGAAGTCAAATTACCTGTTATCATGTGAAAAGTATCCATAGTCACAATTCAGCCCTGCTTTCACACAGTCTAATCTGCATATTATTTGAATTTTGGCTGTTTCTCTTTGAAGTCTTGATGTCGTATTGATTTTCTTCAGGGCCATTGTTAACAAATCATCAGTGGAGTGATTAGGAAGATGGAAGTGCTCAACAACTGTTTTGTGTGTGTGTGTGTGTGTGTGTGTGTGTGTGTGTGTGTGTGTGTGT
>ML682069.1:7945968-8121896 GCA_007922195.1 Podocnemis expansa
GTGTGTGTGTGTGTGTGTGTGTGTGTGTGTGTGTGTGTGTGTGTGTGATTTCTGATGTCAGTTTACTGTGCATTTATTCTTCTGTGTAGGGACTCTCCTGTTGGTCCAACATATAAGGCGTGGGGACATTTCCGGCACGTGATGGCATAAATCACATTAGTGGATGAGCAGGTGAGACTTCTACATTGATTGCTTCCACCACTGTGCAAAGGCTGAAATCATGGACAAACAGCATCCCTTACACCATAATCTCAGCCATGCAGAACACAATGCCATCCACAGCCTCGGAAACAACTCTGATATTATTATTAAGGAGGCTGACAAAGGAGGTGCAGTTGTCATCATGGATAAACTGGATTATGACCAGGAGGCTTTATAAGCAACTCTCCAACACAACATTCTACAAACCTCTTTTCTCTGACCCCACTGAAGAATACCATAAGGAATTACAACACCTACTCAAGAAACTACCTAAGGCAGCACAGGAACAAATAAAGGCAGAACACACCACCAGAACCCCAACCAGGAATATTCTATCTACTACCTAAAATCCATAAAAAAGAAAACCCTGGACACCCCATCATCTCAGGCATTGGCACTCTTACAGCAGGTTTATCTGGTTATGTGGACTCCCTCCTCAGACCCTGTGTTATGAACATCCCTAGCTGTCTTCGAGATACCATGGATTACCTGAGGAAAATCCAATTCATCAGTGAGCTTCCTGAAAACACCATCCTGGCCACTATGGATGTAGAAGCTCTTTATACCAACATCCCACACAAGGATGAATTACAAGCTTTTAGAAGAACCATCCCAGATGACGCTACAGCACAGCTTGTGACTGAACTTTGTGACTTTGTGCTCACCCACAACCATTTCAGATTTGAAGACAATTTATACCTCCAAGTCAGTGGCACTGCTGTGGGTACCCGCATGGCCCCCCAATATGCCAACATTTTTATGGACGACTTAGAACAATGTTTCCTCAAGTCTCATCCCAAAGCACCTCTCCTCTACTTACGCTACACTGATGACATCTTCATCATCTGGCCAATGGCAGGGATGCTCTTGAAGATTTCCACAGAGATTTCAACAATTTCCACTCCACAATTAAATTGAGCCTGGAACACTCCACACAGGAGATCCACTTTCTGGACACTACAGTACAAATTAGGGATGGACACATCAACACCACTCTATACTAAAAACATACTGATCTGTATAGTAATCTACATCCCTCGAGCTTCCATCCTAAAAACACTACACGATCCATTGTCTACAGCCAAGCCCTAAGATATAACCGCATTTGTTCTGATCCCTTAGACAGAGACAGACATCTTCAGGATCTCTATCAAGCTTTCTTAAAACTATGGTACCCACCTGCAGAAGTAAAAAAACAGATTGATAGAGCTAGATGGGTACCCCGTAGTCAACTACTACAGGAAAGGCCCTAAAAAGAAAACAATAGAACGGCACTGGTCACCATATACAACCCTCAGGTCAAACCTCTACAACAGATCATTAAGGACCTCCATCCTATTTTAAAAGATGACCCCTCACACTCTCTAGTCTTGGGAGACAGACCTTTCCTCACCTACAGACAGACCCTGAACCTCAAACAGATACCCACCAGCAACTACAGACTTAACAACAGAAACATTAAAGCAGGCACATATCCCTGCAACAAACCACGCTGCCAATTTGGTCCACACATCTGCACTAAAGACACCATCATAGGACCTAATCAAGCCAGCTACTCCATCAGAGGATCCTTCACCTGCTCATGCACTAATGTGATTTATGCCATCATGTTCCAGAAATGCCCCCATGCCTTATATGTTGGACAAACAGGACAGTCCCTATGCAGAAGAATAAATGCACACAAAACTGACATCAGAAATCACAACACACACATAAAAAAAAAAAACCCAGTTGCTGAGCACTTCCATCTTCCTAATCACTCCATTGATGATTTGTTAATGATGGTCCTGAAGAAAATCAATGCGACATCAAGACTTCAAAGAGAAACAGCCAAAATTCAAATAATATGCAGATTAGACTGTGTGAAAGCAGGGCTGAATTGTGACTATGGATTCTTTTCACATGATAACAGGTAATTTGACTTCACCCTCCCTCAGTGTGCTGTTCCCTCTAGAGTTTGAATCCTTACAAATGCTCTGATTTGCTGTTGCAGTATGACCTGATCCCATGTCTTACACTCCCCTGCATTTATTCTCATCCAATTCTGTAAGTTCCCCCTCTTCAAAGAGTCTGACAAAGCGTGATTTTTCCTATGAAAGCTCATGCGATAAATAAATCTGTTAGTCTTTAAGTGCCACTAGATTCCTTGCTTTTTTTTTCATGCATGCAGATAGTCACATAGATTTAATCAGTGTACTTTTGAACAAAGTCAAACGTGAGGCAATTTACAGAATAAGGATCCTCTAAATGAAAGAACTGGAGAATCTTCTCCATTGATGGTGTTCTCTTACTTATATCAGAGTAAATCAGTATTAACTTTACTGAAATCAGTGGACTTACTCCACTGAAAAACATATGAGAGATCAGAATGAGACCATACCATGAGGTGTTGGTCCAGAAATAAGGTGGTGGTATAAGAAGACATACATTTCTATTTTTCTTTACTTGTCTGTTGGTGGTCTTTCAGTGTGAAATTTCAATGTTAGTTTTTATGCCTTTTGAATTTTCTGTATAGGCTTTGTTTGTTTTTAGTGTAATAATTTTTGAACAGGAAGTGTTTGAAATTGGTTCTAGCTGAAATTTATCAGGGTACCATTTTGTGTTTAAGTTTACAGAAAAATTACTTGAAGGGTGAATCTTAAGGTGATCTGCAATCATGGTAGTTTTTTAAAAGAAATATTTAGAATTAAGGTAATAAAATCTCCTATAAATACATAAAATTTTACTCTTTTTCAACATGGCCGCCATGTCTCATTGTTTCCAGTGGAACTGAAGCCACATATTATCCTCAGTTAAGATGGCTGTCACCTCCCTATAGCCTGTCCGTGCAAAAGTTTAGGTGAGCACATGATCAGTGTCTCCCATTACCCTCAAATGAGTGAGCCTAACCTAGTTTCCCCCCTACAAGCAGCTTAGCAACATGTATTAATGTGCATTCCGTTCCATCTATTTCTTACCCGAGCCAGTTTGTATACTATATGTTGACAACTGTAGCACGTTTATAGTTCAAACTTTATTGTAAATTAGGAATTTAAATTTAAATCCGTTCAAGCTTTCTAATATAAGAAGAATGAGGGTAAAGCTAGGGAAACAATCAGGTTTTCAAAAATTTCCTTCATAAAGAATGAAACCTTTTATCAACAGTAAATGTGATGCAAATAAAAGAGCAAAAGTGCTAATTGTTTCTGTTTAACAATCACATTGCATTTCATTTGTCTACTTCTTGTGCTTATGTTGTCAATAGTGTGTGACCGCAATAAACTAGAAAGACTGCTCACATTTACATTAAATAGATAAGCACTAAATAATATAATGGTCTTTTGGGTGGAAAATACTTTGTATCAGTTTATCTCCTAATTGGTTATGTTAGCTATAGGAATTAAAAAATTACTTCTCAGTATAAAATGTTCAATAAAACACTGTTTTAAAATACATTCCTTCAGTCCTGAATGTGTAATGAAGACTGTAATTCAGAGAAGAAACTTGCCTGCATGTTAAATTTTAAAAAGTGCCTAAAGGTTTTAGAAGGTGGTTGACTTCTAATGGATTTATGAAGTTTTGGGCCTCAGAACTTCCCTGAAAGTCTTGTGCTGTGGTCCTAATCCTTAACATGACCTTTCAGACTCCAGACCCACTTCCAGCAAGCTTTTAAAATGGACTTGTGAAGCAGTCCTCAGAAGGCAGACCTACAACTGCCTGTGAAAATGTCTGTGATAGAGAAATCCTTTCCTACCCAGACGTAGTGCTATTAGGGCCTGATTATACCACTCTAGCCCTATTCCCTAACATACCAGGGCCAGAGCAGAGGTAAGGATGCTTTGACTCCTGCATTTCCTTCTGTATTTGTTTTCCATTCTTCTCTCACCCCTTTACTGACCGCTGTGGCGGTCCTTCCTCCTTGACCCTCAGCTTGGTGCCAGTGGTCCCCTTTGCTGAAAAAAATTTGGCAGCTGCCTGAAGATTCAGCAGTGGTCACAGCTGAAGTAGGGGCGCTTCTCAGGCATGCCACAGAAAGAAGTAGCCCAGAGTGGCTCATCTTGGCAGTGTGCCCAAGGACAGGGTCCCCAGGCATGTCACAAAAAGAAGCAGCTCCTTTCAGGGGTTCCTAGGCACACTGTAGAAAGAAGCTGCCTGAAGTAGCTCCTTTAGGGAGCATCACACTACAGAGAGGAGCCACTCTGAGCAGCTTTTTTTCTGTGTCACATGGAGGCATAGGCATGTGGGGACCCCCTGTGTCCCAGCTACACCCAAAGGAAGGGGCCAGAGTGGCTTTCAGTGGTAGGAGTGGCAATTTCTGTGGTATCACAGAGGGTGCCGCGTGCTGCTCTGAATGGGCTCAGGTGCCACTGTCGGCACATGTGCTTACCCCTCTTATATAACATAGGCAATTAGACTGTGAGCTGTTAAAAGGGACAGATCTGGAATTTATCTGTAGTTATGTAAACAACAGACTTTGGAAGGCTGTAAAATATAAAAATTAACAGTGCAAAACTACAAGTGAACCAAAATTCTTTTTCGTTGCATAGTTTTCTACACAGATCATCTTGATTCTATAGCCCTTTATAGTATTTAACAAATTAAAAATATGAGGGGTATAAAATGTCATTTCTTTTTAAAAACTCCTTCAGAGGGTTCTATGTTATATGTTACGTTAAAAGTATGTTAAGGTTGTGAAGTCAAACTCCCAGAAGTTATGAAATGCCAATATTAAGGATGTCTATGAAATCTTAATTTGCCCCCTTGTGCATTTACATTATGAAGCAGTCTAACTGTATGATCAGTGATCACATACTTTTCCACAGAACTTCTCATTTAGTGAACATTCAGTGTATCTTATCTTCCTCATTCAGTGTGTTATGTGATGATACCAATCAAACCCAACTCTGCACTCAATATAAAATGATATATAAAATAATGAGTAATTAATAAAGGATTTTTTCAGGTGTGTAACTCCTAATGATTTCAGTTGATTCCCATTGATTTAAATGGGATTATGAAAATCTCAGTAGGGACCTCTCTGTATTTTTAGGCACCTAAGAAGCTTTGAAAATCTGTCTCTTAGTTAACATACCCTATTTCTCCTGCCACATAAAACAGAAATAAATTTGAGATAAGGCTAACCTGCTGTACATATGGGTATCTTTTTAATTAACCAGTTCTCCATTTCTGCAAGTCTTTCAAGACAACAGGCATTAACCAATGACTGAATTGTACCAGATGTTCACCTGAAGCATTGGGTTTTGTAACAGAACTGAAAAGAAAATGTAAGTGACCCCAAGCCACACAGGGCGTGGGTTGACATGAATTCTTTTTCCAGTTCTGTTATGCATGGGTTGAGTTTAACTTAGTTCAGTTATTAGTATTTATTATTTGTATGTCAGCAGTGTCAAGAAGCCCCAGCTCTGGATGAGGGTCTTGTGACACTAGGGGGATGTGATGTTTTGGAGATCATACCACCCACAGAAAGACCCTTGCTTTTGAAACTGTCCATAATTCTGGATAACTTTAACCCTACTTCTGCCCTTCAAACAGGGTTTGCAGGATTCTGCCCTGCTTCCCCACCTGTTTTCTCTCAAACAGCTGCGGTTCATGGTGGGGAAAATTCCCTTTCAAGTTGGTAGTCAGCACATCTCTGTTTGCCCTTTAACTGCAATGGTCCATAATTTGTCTTTCCCTCTGCTGTTCCATGGATCATGATTTGTATCTGGTTATATGTAAACACCTGGCATGGGAGGAGACCTCTCCTGCTGTGAGGTATATTTGAAATAGTACAGATCACGAGCACAGTATTCTATATGCATAACTATACACTATGTACATCATATTCTATATACATAAATATATAAATTCATAACCACAGTCTGCACACATATCTCATAATGACAAACAAGTTCAGAACACTACAGTCTTTCATAAAAGATCTTACTCAATATATTTTTAAACACAATACCATTGCATAAAATCAAGTGATTCAAATGCTTATTCTTTTTGGTTCAGATTCACTGTTCTCCCCTTGAGGTGTCTGGACCCTGATTATCACAGCAGAATACTAAAGACCACCTCTCACAGTTCAGAGCAACTGCCCCCATATTTCCCCTCTGTGGTCAGTGGGGGTCCCGCCCCCCACCCCAGGCTCCTGACTAATCAGACATCATCTCGCTTGGAGGAGACCCATGACTCTGTGGTTTCTGAGAAGGGTTTTTCCAGGGTGCACAGTTCCTTGTCAAAGCTAAGCAGACCAGCATCTGGATATTGCTTATTTTTTGAAGGCTATGAACAACATTATTGCCAGCAGCCATGTTACCACACAGCTGCTGGTAACCTGAAAATACTAAAAAGAATAAAAGAACTTACTAAAAAGCTTACCAGAGCTCACTCCTTAACTCCAACCTTGGGCTCTGGCAAGTTTCAGTCCTTCCCACCCTCTTCAGGAAGAATTGGGCCTTTTTGAATAGAAAGTACTGTCCATTTGCTAGACCAAAAAGAAGGCTCTGAATCAATTTAAACTCAGGCTATTACCCAAATGGCCCTTTCTTTGCCTGTGAGTCTACCTTGAGCAAGAATAGGCCAGCCTTTCCAGGTGGTGGTACCTCTCCGGAGGTGTTGCAACCTAACTGAATTTGTCTAATCACACCTGATTGTTCATAGTTCCTGGAGGCCTGTGGTCACCCTTCCTCATGGAATTACATACATTCTCTGGCTCTAAATGATGCATAAGTTTAATATAGTAATGCCTCCCAAAGACATTACAGGCAAATGCTGTATTTGGCACATGATCCTGTGGCCCTTAAATGCTTCACTTATTGAAACTGACATGAGATCAGGAATATAACAGGATGCTCAGATTATGTTATGGAATGACACAAACAGTAACCTACTCTTACCTTTGGGTTTCCTGGTTATATATTGGTAGTTTCCTTTAAAAATAGCATGGCATGTTAGAGGAGTTGCACTTGCACTAAAGCAGGACCCTTGGCTTACTCTTGGATTTATTCTCAATTTATCAACGTTAATAAAATCCACTTAGAGCTAGATGAAAGCCAAGCTTCCAATAGTCACCTAGTGAAATATATACTACAAAGCTAAAATGTTTCATTAAAATATTGAAATTTTGCCTCGCAAAAAAAATCCCTGAAACTGGGATAGCTTGCAAAAGCTTTCAACCAATTTGTTACAAATGAGTAGTTCAGAGAAAAAGCATTTAACTGGAAAACTATATGTAAAATGATAAGTAACACATGAAGACAGATGACTCCCCTCCTGCTTCCCAGTAATAATCAGTGTTTCCACCATAATAACAGTCCTTACAACGTAGCTGCATTTTTGCTGCTTTGGATTCTCTGAAGAGTAACAACCCCTTCACTCGCCTAGACCGCTGATATTGTGAGCCAGAAATTACACCAAAAAATGTTGGAACAAGTCCAGGAAAAAAGAAAAACAAGGCATTTCATGGCTGTTTTATTTTTAACCCTGATTTCTCGTTCCCCTAGCCAGCTGGCTTAGAGACTGCTGGGGAGACACTGAACTCAACCACTTGTGGGAAGAGGTGCTTCACCTAGTTCACTGGTAAGCTTTTGAGATGATTCAGTAACTGCACTCACCATTTCCAGTACCCCGCATCCAGTCTTCTTGGCCACAAAGCTGGTAGCAACAAAGCAAGGCCTAATTAGAGAAGGATAGAACACTGACGGATATAGGAAGGTCATAAGAAATGAAGAAGCTTCCCCTTAAAACAGAGAATTCCAGATGAAATGATCCCTCAGTCTCCTTAATGAACTTCTTTATGAAGATATCAGTAAGGACTAAGTGTTAAGTATGGAAGTATTAACATTCACATTGTGGTTTCTTTTCATTGACGTCCGTTTCTAATTGCATGTAGGCCCTTCATACAAACAATATGGATTTCACAAGACTATAAAAGTGTGAAAAATGTTTAATAAACTGTGATCAAACCATGCAATTTTAGGCTAGAAGTAGTAGTTCATGATGCTTTTGACAAACTAAATTCTGTTTTGGCAGCTTTCATGCCTCTAATTTCTGTAGTCTCAGTTCTGCTTTGGCAGGTTACTCTGGATTTTCAGTGGAATAGCTGAGGGCAGAGTTGGACCCAACATTTCTATTATTAGATGTAGACATGAAGCTCCCATTGAGTTAAGTTAATTCAGTTACGTTGTCTTACCCAGATATTGTGCTTTTGAATATTGAGCCTGTACAAATGCAGGGTTAGATATTCACCACTAGATGGCAAATTTTTATATTACTCATTCATTGCATCACAAACAAGGAGTCTAATGGCACTTTTAAAGACTAACAGTTTTTTTATTCCATGTCAGTTTTTAAAAGTGCCACTAGACTCCTTGTTTATTTTGCTGAAGTAGACTGACACAGCTACCCCTTTGGAACTTATCATTCTTTGCATGGTTGTCTGTTATTCTGATAACAATTACTCCAGCAAACTGAGTATAAGTTACTGCCTAAACTGCCTATGAAACTGTGTGTTTTGATTTGTGTCTTGCACTGAATAGAATGACATACTTACAGGGTATGTCTACATGGTAATTGTTATTTCAAAATAACCCATTTTGAAATAACTCATTTCGAAATAAAATCCTTATTTTGAAATGTTAATTCAAATTAACAGTTCGTTAATTCGAATTAAGGGAAAGCCTGCTATCAAAACAGCTGTTATTTCGAAATGGTTATTTCAAAATAAGGCCATTCGGACATGTTGTTTCAAAACAATTGTTTCAAAACGACGGTGTTGTTTCGAAACAATGTGTCCGAACGCTGTTGTTTCGAAACAACAGCTATTTCGATTTCCTGCTAGGTTTAACGGTTTCAAAACAACGGCCATTATTTTGAAACAACAGGTCCCATTGTTTGGAAACAACGGTACGTTGTGTAGACATGAGAAATTTTATTTCGAAACAACAGCTGTTGTTTCAAAATAAAACTCATGTCTGATCACAGCCATATAGTGAAAAACACAATAGGGAAAGAAATTGGTCTTTAAGGAAATCTAAGACTAGACTATGAACACAGTTTGAATCTCATGCAGTTTTTCATTAAAAAGTGTATACTGTTCTAAATGCATTTGAGTCTTATTCACTTAGCGTGTCACTTATGAGGAGACAGCTTACCTGGCAAAAAAAAAAAAAAAGAAAAAAATCCTCTTTGTCCTGGGAATTATGTGCTGGAAATGGCTTTGTCACATGAAAACTCTGCCCCGCAGTTGCACAAGATACTAGAAGCCAAAGGGGAAAAATATGGTATGATGAGGGTGGAAGCATGGTTCCACCTATTTTCCCAACAGAATACAACTATACAAGTCTTATCCAGGTCCTCTTCATTCTGTGATGGGTGTACTGTTTCTTTAAAACTTTAAAAAGATGCTAGCCAGGAGGAGAGTTTGATAAGATTCAAGGCAGAAGCAAAGCAGTGAGAAAAGATTTAGGAACAGTATCATTCTCCTTCTTCTAATGACATTTCTTGTTCCGTGTTATAGGAAGGAGATTCTTTAGATGACTTTTTTTACCGGTCATAGGACATGGTCCTAAACCGATTTATTTTGAACCTGCATAAGCCAGAAAAAGACAAAAATGTAAAAATTCAGCCCTGCCCACCACTTTCAGTCAGAAAAGACTACAGAATGGCCTATTTGGATGGTGTGAAGCATTAAGCTCAGAATCAATTAGCTTTAGTACCTGTTCTGCCTCTGACTAGTTAGGAAACATGAACAAATCACATCCTTTCTCTGCATGAATTTCTTCATCTATAAAATTGAGATTATGATTATGCTTCCTATTTCCCAGGCAAATTGGGTGCATTCATTCGTGGGAACCATTCAGAATTCACCTACAGTACATTTACAGCAACATAATTCCACTGTTCTGATTTACACTAGTACAAGTGAGAGGAGAATCCAGCCCAACAGCTTTATAGTGTGTTGATGAACTACATACCTATCAAGTCTTATTTCTGGCATTTAATTACACATGTAATAAGTGCATTAGAAATATCCAAACTAGACAGTGAGAGACAGAGGCAATTTTATATGTAAGGCAGGTTGGGAGCTGTGCCTAACAGCTACTGAAAGGGGGGAGCAACTAATCTGTATGGGTCCTGTATTAGCATGGATACAAAGAGCACAATTAGCTAATTAGCATACTGGGGCAAAGCATAGTGAGCTCTAGTATTTGGGGTTATTTTTTCTCACAATTCTATCAATATCTGTAATTCTACTACAGGGAAATATAAAATACTGTCCCTGTGTAAACTGCTACTCTCTGTTTCAAATCTGTCTGGATTAGTTAGAAGGTAAAAACTACCCTTAGTTAAAAAGAGGCTTGAAAGAAAGGCGACTGCATATTTTCTGTAAGTTCACCCATCTTTGAAGCATCTGAGGAAGTGGGATCTTCTCCCACGAAAGCTCATGCAAAAAATAAATCTGTTAGTCTTAAAGTGCCACACAACTGCTTGTTGCATATTTCAGCATGAAAAAGACAAGAAAAGGGGGAGGTTTCACATTAGCTTCCTTTAGAGAAAAATGCTGGAGGTGTTCTTATCTCACTTCAGCCTCCCTGTCAAATGATAGCTGTAGTTAGGGCTCATTTGAGATCCTTTATTATGTTAAAGGCAGTAGGTATTTGCATGCTGCTGGATGTTTAAGAGCTACTGTGAAGAAGAAAGGTAGACTCTCTGAGCTGAGAAGAAACTCCCTTGTCTAAGCTGAAATTTCTGAAGAGGAGCAGCAGATGGAGAGAGCAGGTGGAACTAGTGGGCAGAGCTGGCCGATGGTGAGAGGGGCCAGCGGTGAGCTGGGTGGAGTGAGTGACTGGAAAGCAGAGCCAGTGGGCGGAGATGGTGGATGGCAAGAGGGGCCAGTAGCGAGTGGGGCAGAGCAAGGACCGGAGCGCAGTGCTGGTGGACAGTGGGCGGAGCCAGAGGACAGTAAGAGTGGCCAGCGGCGAGCTGGGTGACACAAGGAACCGGAGGGCAGCGCTGGCAGACAGCGGGTGAGGCTGAGAAACCTGTTCTAGAGTATGGAGTGAGTGACCGGTAGATGGTGTCAGTGGACAGCTGGCATGAAAGACACTCCCTACATACCTTAGGGCGGTTGGGAGCCTAATTAGCATTGATTCTCCAGATCAGTGTCAGTTTTGCCATTAAGTCTGTATGTTCTGTTATGCGGTGTGGGTTATTGGGAACTTCGCTCTATACTAAGTTTCCTAGATTAGTGCTGATCTGTTATTTGGCCTTTTGCATTTTTGTTTCACTGCTATTAAAAGCTCCATTTACTTCACTCAGATTCATGCTTGCGAGTGGGGAACCCTTATCCTTTTGGGGTGCCCAGGAAACGGTGCAGGAGTCCCAGAGATCTGGGTGGGGGCACGAGCCAGTTGGTGGTGCTGCATCATTGGGAAACCCCTAGATATAGAACCCAACCCTTGTTCTGCCAGCCTGCCCTGGCAGAAGGGTTACATACATACTACAAAACAAACAAGGAGTCGTGTGGCACTTAAAGACTAACAAATATATTTACTGCATGAGGTTTTGTTAGTCTTTAAGTGCCACACGACTCCTTGTTTGTTTTACTGAACTAGATTAACGCGTGCTGATGCTTTGGAACTTTATATACTATAATGCTCTTCAGAAAGTGAACTGATATTCTCACATGAAAAGTGACACAATAAACCAGCAATTCTCAACCACTGTGTTGGGGCACGTTACTATGTCGCCACACAGTGGTAACAGTGTCATGAAGGGCCAGGGGGCGGGGGGCTTGATTCAGCCAGGGTGGGGGGAGAGGCAGGCTGGTGTGTCCCATAGGGTTGCACACACTGCCAAGTGTGTCACAACCCACAAAAGGTTGAGAACCACTGCAATATATGAATACAAAGTATTACAGGATCACTATTATTACAAAAATATATATGTTTACTGTGATTTGTTTTTAATTTCTTTAAATTTGCACACTCTGCCTTTTTAAATAGACATTCACTATGTGAATTGTTACATTTACACACTTTGCAATTCCTTTGGTGTTTTTTTTTTTTAATGAAGTATACAAGCAATAACAACAATCATGAAGTAGGAAATTTCCTGAGGATTAATGACAGGCTGGGAGGAACTGAAGGACCAAGCACTAGCCAAGGAGCATTAACCCTACTTGATTGTTAATCCAAAGAAATTGCCTGACACCAAGATTGTTACTGCGATTATAGACTGCAGATGGAAAAACACTGCCAAGTGGGTTTTTATTGGAGGTGCAGTTATAATTGTTACATAGAGCACATTTCAGAATTAATTATATTCAAGAGAATCACATTAATCAGTCAGATTGCCAGAATCATCCAGAATGTTCCACTCATTTTTGGTATATTTACTAGAATTATCACAAGCAAAAAGGATTTACTGAAGTACTTTCTACGTGCTATCACCACTTACTAAATAATGGCATTGTCCATGTAGAATGCTTTTATACATTTTGATTCTTCTCCTAAATGTTTGATTTCTAAAGTTTGTTTCTCTCACACGCAAAACACCATGTTTGACTGGAATTCTGTTTTAAGTTTGTAACATGTTTAAAATGGATGCTTCAAAATATTAGTGAGACAAGGTGGACAAGCGAATGTCTTTTACTAGACCAACTTCTGTTGATGAAAGAGACAAGCTTTAGATCTTACACCAAGCTCTTCTTCAGATCAAAATCTGGCTGTTCACAAAGGTTTGCCTAGCGGAAGAGGTTATACTTAACTAAATAGCCCTTATAATAGCAGGCAGGGGTTAAAGTAAGGGGGAATGCCACTCCAGGCCCCCTATTTTTAGGGAGCCAGCATTATAGGGGAATGCCCCAGAACACTGCTTTCCAGGGCCCCCCAAAATAGAGGAACATGCAGAAGTGCTGTGTTCGGGGGGCCTCTAAAAATAGAAGAGTGTGCTGAAACCCAGTGTTCTGGCACACCCCCCAGGCTGGCAGAAGGGAGAGGCTGAGGGCAGGGCCCAGCCCAGCCACCCCTCCCTCCATTCCCTGGAGCCTGTGGTGGCTCCACCCCTTCTGGCCGGGGCATGGCTGTGCATGTGGCGAGACCCCAGCCTCTAGCCTGGGCTCCTGCTTGCCAGCCTCCTGGCCAGCCAGTGCCACAGCCTCCTGCTCCCTGTCCAGCTCTTCAGCCATGTAGGAGAGCTGGGGGGGAGGCAGTTGGGCAGCCAGCGGGGAAAGCGTGTGGGCAGGGACGCTGCATGGGAAGGAGAGAGAAGGGGTCAGGATGGTGGGTCTGGGAGGGTTTGAGGGACTGAAGGGGGTGGCATGAAGATGGGGATGTGGGGGGTGAGGGGTTAGGAGGGCTAGAATGGGGACAAGGAGATTAGGGAGTGGGGATTGGGGCTAAGAACGACATGGGGAAAGGGTTCTGATGGTGGTAGGTGTTTGGGGTCAGTAACTGGGGTGGGGGGGCAGGAGCAGGGGTGGAGGCTGGCATTTGGGGGGCGAAGCTGGAGTGCAGGATAGGTGGGTGGGGGCTGGTGTCTGGGGTCAGGAGCTGGGGTGTGGGAGGGGGGCCTGCATGTGTGGGAAGGGGGCCCACCCAATTAGGAGGGTTCCAAGGCCTGCCAAATTATACTTTAACCCCTGATAGCAGGCCCTGTAAGAATTGCAGGAACTCCTTTAGGGGTAGGTATACCGATGACTGTAGCCCCAGATCTTCAGAGATGTTCAGGCACTTAATTCCTACTGAAGTCAATGCGAGCTAAGTGCCTAAAAAGCTTTGAGGAGCTGTGTGCTTAGTGGTCTTTTAGGCTAACACATATATATCCATTAGCTAGTATGCTGGTGGGTTTTTTAAATTAATATAGAGCACTAATTGTTTCAAATTGGAGTTGATTATATTTAAATATATAGTTTTACTTACATTTGAAACTCAGTCAAGACTTGATCCAAAGCCCAGTTAAATTCCTGTGCAGACCCCTTTCCAGACTTCATAGGGTTTTCAGTCAGGTGCTTGATCAGATCTATCTCAGTTCTTTTCATGTGTTAAGGAGAAGGAAGAGAAAACAAAATCTAAGTTTGACACTGTCTTGAAAGAAATTTATTTTTCTCAAATGAGTCTGTTACTATAGGGCAAGGATCTCATCCATGAGCACTTGTATGTGGATGTGATGGGGTATACCTAGCTCTCACTGGGTCAGCACGTGCTAACACTGTGGTCTGAGTAGAGGAAGCCATGACTCTTCACCATTGCCAGTCATGCTCTGACTGAATCCACAGTATTAAAAAAAGCAGCTCAGTTCAGTCTGGGCTGACCACCAATGAGTGCAGATGTGTGCTGCAGACTTTTGCCGGTAGAGTGCTGGAGCTTCTGGATGCTAACACCAGTCAGATTGGTGCCTCTACTCAAATCCACCTTGACCTCCAAAGTCTACTGAGGCAAGGCTTGATTGTTGAGGGACTCCCAGACACACACTGAAACAAGGGATAGTAAATGACAAGAGATAGGAAACGACAAGGGATGGTGACTCACACTGAGCAGCAAAGGATCAGCTCTGTAGGGCCTTAAAGTTGGGACTCGGTGAGGAAAGGGGGTCCTGGACCCCCTACCCCATCTGACCCACAGCAGACACCACTGATGGGTGGGGAAATGAACAGGGACAGTCCTACTGATTATAGCCATTGAGCCATATGGCCCTGGGAAGAGTGGTGGTCACCTAGATATTGGCCACTTAGCCTTACTGTCCAGGAGCCAGGACCTGCCGTAGTAACCCAGGCTGTGAGGATATGCTGTCCTGAGAGGCTAATGGGATTTACCTAACATGCAATGGTGGCATTCTAAATACAATATTTGCTTTGTTGGTCTATCTATATAGGAATATGGCAAAGTCTACTGTGCTTTAAGTTCAGCTGAAGTTCCTGATTATGATAAGCAACGCACTAAGAACAGCTAAGTGCTGTGCTAGATTGGGGGCACAATATGTGAATGCAAAGTATTAAAGCATTATTACTATGAAAGTATTGATTACTATGATTTGCATTTTTAATTTTTATTTGTCTTATTTTCAGTTGCAACCATAACATACTTGTACTGTCATAGTAAGCCCTCCTTAAAAAGTTCTAATTGTTGTAGGCTTACAAATCCAATTCTATTTTTAATCCATACTGCAGTAATAGAAAAACCACAGTAATTCCTATATGACCTCTGAGTCAGTTCTTTCAATATAGCCATTTATAATACAGCTGCTCTCAGTGTACTACATCATATCCTGAAAGATACCCAAGAGTGCTTACAGATTCTTGTGTTCTAGTGAAAAGTTGTCATCAAGCAAATTGAAATTAAGACCATGAGCTATTCCTATTAACTGATAATAATTTAATAAACATAACAAAAGCTGGCTATGTGGACTATTGCTGCAAAGAAACGTGCCCTCTAAATCCTTTTGGGAATGAGACTGTGATAAGTAATCAGACAATTTTAGAGAACAGATTTGTGGGTGGATTGGAAAACATACTGAGAATAAACTCCTAAATCTTTACAGAGCAGCTTGGCAGGAAAATGGAATAGCATTAATTTAAAAAGCATGGGGTCTTCAATTATCGGCTTTCCCATCCGTACTTAATTTTAAAAAACAGTCCTTACTGCCTTGTGTTTCAGAATGGATAAAACAGTATGTTTCCAGGAAATATTCTACTGAGATATTTTAATATTGCTAGATTGGTTTTAATTATTTTGTTGACTTTTTTTGCTAGGCTTTATCCTTTAGCTCCTTAAGGACACATATCAGATCTCAATCCATTAAAAAGAAAAAGGTGGGTTAATTATACATGTGAACATTGTACACATTTGTACACTTTTTTCAAAAGCTTTAGGTTTGGGTTTATTTTTTTTTTCTCTTTCAGGAAGCACTTAAAACATAATTACTCTGTTAATAACAACAACCACTTAGCACAACAATTTTGGTTCTGTACTATAAAGTTCTTGGCCCAGATTTTCAAAAATAGAAGGCTGAAAGTAAATTCCTAAATCTTATTGCTTGAATAGGTGATCTGATTTTCAAAAGTGCCCCAGGTGGCACATTCCAAAATATGGAATAGGGCTTAAAAATTAAGAGTCTTTCATGCCTCTAGGTAGGAATTGCAGACACTAAGGGTGTATCTATACTGGAGCCTTAGCCCAACTTAACCTTCCTTAAGTTGACCTAAGGAACACTCTGGCCACATTTGGAATTTATTAAGTTGACTTAAGGGCTTCCTTAAGTTGACTTAATAACACCACCTGTTAAGGTTGACTTAACAGTTAAGTCGACCTTATTAAGTTGACTTAAGCCAATGTTGATACTTAAGTTGACTTTAGTGACTTAAGCCAGTGTATATCTGTGTGGACATGGGCAGTCGAGACTCTGTATGTCAACTTAAGAGGAATGTGGACACTCTAAATCGACTTAACAAGGTTGACTTTAAGTCGACTTAAAGTTGACCTTGTTAAGTCAACTTAACAGAGTCTCCAATGTAGACATACCCTAAGACACTTAGGAACACAAGCCCCAAAATCACTCTGTAAAAGATATCTAGTCTAGTGGATAATCAGTTTGTACCCTTAATACCTTATCTATGTTACTTTAAGCTCTTCTTCTAATACACCCCCATTCCCCATTTAACCATCATGTTTCAGAAGCATCCTTATAGGTCACCCTCAGTAAGAGTCTTCTCCCCCCATACCCATTCAGAACACAGCTGCAAAGATAAATTTTCATACTCCTTTGCTTTGGCTGTGTCATTTCTCACTTTGCATCCTCTGCTGTTTCCTCCCATTTCTGTCACATCAAATGTAAGCTACCTGTCTTCACTTTCTAGACCCTTTGTGGTCAATCTCCTAGTGAGAGGTCAGCTACCACCTCCAACTGTCCTATGATGTAATCACCACTGTCCACTTGTTAAATTTTCAAAGAAACCTCTTTGTGTTTTGTTCTGTGATGTCCCTTATGCCTGAAGGGTGCCTCTTGCAAACTCTGCAAAGCTACCTCAATGTCATCCTTTAAATCCCTCCTCAACTCACCTTTGTTGTAATGCTCACAGAATATCTGACAAAAAGTTGGGGGCTAATGGATGAAGACACCTTGCTATCACTTTGACCAACCTTGTCTTCTTGCTTCCTCATAT
This sequence comes from Podocnemis expansa, assembly GCA_007922195.1. Taxonomy (NCBI): domain Eukaryota; kingdom Metazoa; phylum Chordata; order Testudines; family Podocnemididae; genus Podocnemis; species Podocnemis expansa. Next base: position 7,963,319 of record ML682069.1, read on the forward strand.
TCTTTGGTCTGACCATATCCATTGCTTTTCTACTGCCTTATCCTTAGATTGGAAGCTCTTTGGGAGCATGGATAGTTTTTTTGTTCTGTTTGTACAGTGCCTAGCATAATGTGGTCCTAATCCATGACTAGGTCTCTTGGGTGTGATGGTGATACAAATAATAAATAATATTATAAGATTTGGTGCTGTAAGCTTAATAATCACTCTTTTTGAGTCCTCTGGATGTTTAGGTAACTGGGTTTTCTAGTTGCCAAGGTCTGCTTTGTGGCTTTTTGTGATACCAGTTTGCTATCCTAGGGTGATATCAGTTTGCTATCCAGTCTTTATGCTTAGGTGAAACCAACCCCACGCTCTGAGAGCACTTCCCTAGGTTTCTATACAACCCACATTCTGCCCCCAACAATACAATATGGAGATTCTTGGCCTCTTCTAGATGCCTTTGCTCCTCATACCTCACTGGCATCTTTCTGGCTACTGGAAATCCCTACTGAATCTTTACTTTCCAATGCTGGGAAAATTTCAAGGAACATGCAAGTATGAACATAGAATCACAGAATTGTAGGACTGGAAGGGACTTCAAGAGGTCATGTAGTCCAGTCCTCTGCACTTATGGAAGAACCAAGTATTATTTAGACCATCCCTGACAGGTACTTCTGTAACCTGTTCTTAAAAATCTCCAATGACAGAGATTCCGTAACCTCCCTAGGCAATTTATTACAGTGCTTAACTGCTTAGACAGTTAGGAATTTTTCCTAATGTCAAACTTAAATAACCCTTGCTGCAATTTTGGCCCACTGCTTCTTGTCCTATCCTCACAGTTTAAGGAGAACAATTTGTGTCATTTCTCCTTGTGACAACCTGTTATGTACCTGAAAACTGTTATCATGTCCCTCCTCAGTCTTCTCTTCTCCAGACTAAATAAATCCATTTTATTTTTAATTTTCTCTCATAGGTCATGTTTTCTAGACCTTAATCATTTTTGTTGCATTCTCTGGACTTTCTCTAATTTGTCCATCTCTTTCCTGAAATGTGACACTCAGAACTGGACACAGTATTCCAAATGAGCCTAATTAGTACAGGGTAGAGTGGATGAATAACTTCTCATATCTTGATTACAAATGCACCTGCTAATACATCGCCAGAATGATGTTTGCTTTTTTAGCAACAGTGTTACACTGTTGACTTATATTTAGTTTGGGATGATCATGATCATGATGATTCCCAGACCTTTTCTGCAGTACTTCTTCCTAGGGAGTCATTTCCCATTTTTGTATGTATGCAACTGATTGTTCCTTCCTAAGTGGAGTACTTAGCATTTGCTCTCAGTGAATTTCATCCAATTTACTTCAGATCATTTCTCTCATTTGTTCAGATCATTTTGAATTTTAATCCTATCCTCCACAGCACTTGAAACACCTCCTAGCTTGCCATTGTCATTCAAACTTTATAATTGTACTCTCTCTGTCAGTATCTAAATCACTGATGAAGACATAGAACAGAACTGGACCCAGAATTCATCCCTGCAAGACCCCACTCCATGTGCTGTCCATCCTAGCTTGACTCTGAACCACAAATAATTACTCTCTGGGAATGGTTTTCTAACCAATTGCATGCCAACCTTATAGTAGCTCCATCTAGGTCAGGGATTGGCAACACCCAGAACGTATGCCAAATTTGGCATGCAGACCAATCCTGGGCAACACGCAGCACTGCTCAGGCTTCCCCACTGGCCCCACTGCCAAGTGTGGCCTGGTGGTAGGGGCCACAAGAGCCGGGGCGGCGCAGCGCTGTTTGAGGGCTGGCATGGCACAGTTCAGCTTGGGGGATAGCTCAGCATGGGGAGCCGGAGTGGCTTGGCAAGGTTCAGTGAAGGTGGGCTGGAGCTGCTTGGTGTGGCTCAGCTCAGTGTGGGGTGTGCAGAATGGTGTGGAGCAGCTTGGCTCAGGGGGCCGAAACAGTGTGGGTTGGGGAGCCAGAGTGGCTCGGCATGGCTTGGGAGCTGGTGCAGCACAGTTTGGCGTGGGGTGGCCGGAGCAGGTTGGGGGCCAGCACAGTGCAGGGAGCCAGCGTGGTGCAGCTCAGGGGACCGGAGCAGTGCAGGGCCCCAGATCAGTCCCAACAGTGGAGGGGAGCAGAGCAGCTCAGCCACGTCACCCGCCCACACACCTTGGGGCCACCTGCCCCCAGTGACCCTAGCCTCTCCGTTCCCAACCCAGGGTCCCCGGCTCCACCCCCATTTGGCCCCACCCCAGCACCTGCTGCAGGTGCAGTGGGTGGGGCTGGCACAGGGGCTGGCAGAGGTTGCTGACCGCTGATCTAGGTAGTTCCTTAATTTGTTTATGAAACGGCCATGCAAGACAGCATCAAAAACCTTGGTGGTTCTTCTCTCAGGGGGAAGGGTAACCTGACTATCCCCTGTTATTTACACTGACTGGTCACAAAATAAGCCCCACTTCTGTACTATTTGCTGGAGGGCAGGGCGGGAGCTCTCTGCCCTTTATGGGCCTTCAGTCTCTCCAGCTGGGGGATCAAAATGAAGATCACAAGCCCCCAGCAAAGTGTGGATGTGGAATGGAAAATCAGCAGTGCTGCCAACATCCCATGGTTTATGGAAATAACTCTGATTGGGTCTCTGAGGCAGGTTTAGCCTGCCTATCTTACCCTGGAAGTCCACTGTACCCTCCCCAGGATTGGGGTGAAGCTGACTTGCCTAGAAGCTTCTGCCAGTTTTAGGAGTCATCCTGCGGTCTGCTGCTTCAGGAAATCTTGTTCCTTCTCACCATTAACCACCATCTCCTACTTATCATACATAATTGGCAGGAATAGAGGGATGGGGCTAGCCTTACCACCAGGACCTCTCCGATCCCTTTCACATCCATGTAAGGCCTATACAAACTATCACAATAACCTTAACATTATAGTGTGGCATTATGCTGCTGGAGGGGCTGCCTTTTCAGATGAAATTTAAAATCAAGGTCTTGATTACTTGTGACTTAGAAATGCTATACCAATTGTTTAAATTAATAGTAGGGTTGTTCTCAGGGTCTTTGCTTAAATTCAATTCAAGCAATATATCCTACCCACCTAAACATTTCCCTTTGTGTTCATTTGGTTATGGTATTATTCATTTTCTCTTCTGAAGTGTTACATAGTGCTTTTCTATACTATTTAAATTCCTTGCCTTTTCTTGTGAGGTGGCAGCATTTCAATGATGCATGACATGATATCTTGCATACAGTAATTTGCAATTGATGTCTTAAATTTAGCATGTAGTTCAGGATCTTTTGGAGGTAAGGGACAAAGTAAGGATTAGTCATTTTTATTCCTAAATCCATCATCTCTGAAATGATGCCACCAGCTTCTGAGAATTCTACTTCTGAAACATTAATCAGATATGTATAATTTTCAAAAGTACCACTTTCAGGGAATGAAAAAAGTTGGCCATCAAATATTTCTCAATAGTAAGTACTTAAAAACATTTTCAAATCTTCTTACAGTCAGGACCCTAAGTCCATATTTATAATACTATATGAATCCATATACATACTTCTGTATAAAGATGGCCTAGTTTTCAAATATTTTATGTATTTGCATGCATCTTCTACCAAATGTATGTCAGTGATGAGGGAAGTGATCCCTTAATAAATAGTTTATCTTCTCTCAGCTCATCAGGTTTGTATCTCTGTGACTACGTGCTCCTGTGCTATAAAGGACAGAAGAAATGTCACAATATGATAGCAAACATTCTCATCAGCTTGTGAGGAATAGTAAAGGAAACTATAAATCTAACAGCCTTGCATGGTGAAACTGGGGGGGGGGGGGATTCACCTCTTTCTCCTCCTCTACTGGCTTGTGAGTTGGAAATTGTTCCACTATTACATATTGAAACAATCCTGTTTGACCCTCTCCACAGAGAGGAAAATCTCTGCTATTTCAACACAGGTGGTCTATTTGCTCAAACCTCCAGTGAATTGATTTGCCAAATGGAGTGCCAATCAAATGTGCAAAATTTCTGAGAGTGTCATGAAGACCTGTAAAGGACCACAGGCAACTAAAAAGTCTGAACTGCACTGAGCTCAAAGGGCGATGGGCCATAGACCTTATTTAGTGGAAAGTGACCAGTTATAATTGCTGTCTAAAACAATTTTTAGTTTCAATAACATGGCAAAGATACCATTAGAATGGAATATTATAAACTTTCCAATAATTTCTAGAAATTGAAATAGAATCTGTTTTGGCAAAAACACTACAGCCTTCTACCAATAAAAACAATTTATACAGTTATGTAAGCAATGAAAATAAATGTTTTATAAAATGTACCCAGAAGGACTTATAAAATATTTTAAAAAAAAACCCCAATAATAATTAACCAGAGTTTTTGACATGTGCAACAGCCAAAAATAACACCTAGTACAGCTGAAGATGGTGAAGTCATTTCTTGTATTGCACTCCAAACACTGACCACCTGCAGAGATATAAAAATATTTAACAGTATTCATTTCCCAAATATAGAAAGACTAAAAAATTCTCAGTCTCTTACATGATATTATTTTGCCAAAGTAATGGAATTCAATAAACACTTAACATGCTTTACAAATAGATGTTCCTATGGTGCAGAAGTAAATCCTTGAAGCAGCAGCTGGAAATGAAGGAATGTCTACTAGATTTCTTCATGCCTTTATAAAGCTGACATAAAGTGTCCTGATACCAGCCTTTGGTATTCTTTTCCAGCTAATCCAAACAGTTACATTGATACCACCACTCTTATGTGAAGTTTTGCTCTTCCAAAATGAGATAAAAGTGTCTCTGCTCTATCACAAACAATTACACAAACATAAAATGAATGTCAGTTTTTGATCATAATATAGTTGTGCATTTGATAAGGATGTAGCAAATCTCTAATTTTAGCATTTGACTGAATATCAGACAATGTAATGTTTATTAAAAACTGAAACAAAGGCCAATAATGGATATTGCAATAAATATCATAGTCATATGTTTTAAATAAGTCACAACCCAAAACTCATTATTTCATAAATTGACCAAAGAACCTAATTTATTCTTCTTTAAACATGGAAGGCTTCCTCTATATTATAGGGGAATGGGTTGTTTATTTATTGGACACAACTACATGAAATTATTGGTTGGTTCTAAGACGACAAGGATACAATAAAGATACACTGTAAAACTGTATCTTCCATTTGAGGATCTCAGTGTGTTCTTCTAATTATAAACATCAATAAGCCTTAAAACATATAATGAGGTAAGTATTAGTATACCCATTTTAAAGATAAATTAAGTGACTTCTCCAAGGGTCCACAGTACTATGAGTCAGAACCAGAAATACAACCTATGAGTGGAGACCTACAAGACCCTCCTTTAATCTTTCTAGCTATTGAAGTCAACAGAGGTACACTAGTGATGAATCTGACCCAATGAAAACTGTCATTTATTGTTTGATGCTCACAATTTTTCTTTGAAAACAATCTGAAATAAGATTTATGCAGCAAAAGAAGCTAAGTATTGTTGTATGATGTATGGCTTCTCACTTAGATGTGGCTTGAGTCTACCTCTGGCCAATGGGATGCTTATCATCATGTTAATGTTTTTAAACACTACAAGAAATAAAAATAAAACTGAGATTATCTCTCTTTTTACATTTAGTCCTATTCATTAGCTTTTCAGCTGATGCTTACCACCTTTTTCCTGTCACTGATCTAGGCCAGATGTGTCAAACATACAGCCCATGCATCTGCATACTGTAGCCCTCATTGGTAGTACTTGCCCAGGATTTTCCCCACATAAATCTGTCAAGAATGAGTTATATTCAAGCATATCAAATGAAAGATACATAGGCTATGTCTCCATCAGAAAAAGTCAGTTTGAACTTTTTAGTTCAAACGAAGAAGTTAGAGATTAGTTCGAACTAACTGTGAACTTCTTAGTGCAAACTAACAACATGGACTAGTTCGAACTAGTCCATGTTAATTTGAACTTAGTAAGTTTGAACTAAGGGTTAGTTCAAGTCTTTGTTGTACTTAGCTTGAACTAATGTTTTGAAACAAGCCTGCCCCTTGTGAACATAGCCAGCGTTCCTTAGCTCAAACTAAGGAATTTCTTAGTTTGAACTAAGGAAAGGCTAATATGGCCATGGGCTAATTTAGTTTGAATTAAGCCTCCTTAATTCAAACTAAATCACTAGTGTAGACATAGCCATAAAGATTCACCCAACTTCATTACAGGAACTTTTTTTCCTTTTTTTTTTTTTTTTCCATACCACTGGTCAAAAGACTACAGACCATGGGTATGTCCACACAAGGTTTTTATTTCGAAACAACACTGGTTGTTTTGAAATAAAAACCTGCATGTCCACACGACGTTCCCTTGTTTCGAAACAACGGGTTCCGTCGTTTCGAAATGGCTTAAACCACTTCCATTTCGAAACGAGGGTTATTTCAAAACCCACCCCGGGGATTCCCAGGCACCCCAGCTTCTGTCCCAGGCTCCTTACAAGCCCTGGCCTCCCCCCTCCCCACAGGTGGCAACATGGTCCACAAGGGGCCATGTTGCCACACCTCCCCGGGCGCCCTTCCCCTCTAGCGAAATAGCAAGTTCACTGTTTGGACATGCTATTTTGCTTGGGGCTTTTCCCTTATTTCGAATGGACTTTTAGTTATTTCGAATTAAGTCATTTCAAAATAAGGGCTTTATTTCAAAATGACTTGTTTCGAAATAACTTATTTTGAAACAAGACCTTACGTGTGGACATAGCCCATGTGCACAAGAAGTTGCTGTGAGGTTTATTTTTTCTTATATCATTTTGTGGCCCACCAGGCTGAGCTGCTGACAGAAATGGCTCCCAAGGCTAAATGACTTTGACATCCCTGATCTAGGCTTTTATATCAGATTATCTTCAATGCATATGAACATTTTACAAAATAAAATACTAACATTTCAGAGGAATTGGAATTATTTTGCCTTCTCCTTACTATTACTCATCAGATGTCTTTGTTCATTTTTGTTTTATTACAGAGGATAATTTAGTGGTTTGTGGAGATCTACCATACTAATTTGCTATGTGTGTGCATGCATGCATGTGTGTGTGTGTAAATGTGAAGTGTATCATGTGACAGGCCATTGTAATATCAGAGGTGACTCAATCAATTGCTCCCAAGGAGGGAGCAAGGAGCAATTAGTGAGTCGCCTCTGACATCACAATGCCCTGTCACATGGTACACCCCCACCCCTGCTCTGCCCCCATCTCCTTCATCACCGCACCTCCTGCCTGAGCCCCCCACCTCCTGCCCACACCCACCCCTTCTCTGCCCTCATCTGCTGCCCATAGCCCCCTTCTCCAGACCTCCCCTTCACTGCTCCCATCTCCTGCCCCTAGTCCCAGCCACCCCTGTAACACCCCCACCTCCTGCCCTTGCTCCATTGTTCCTCATCCCTACCTCCCCATCCTGTGCCCTCATCCTTCCCCCCATGCCTCCATCCCCCACATTTACTTCTGCCATGCCCCCTACCCCATCCTTCCTTATCCCTCCAATGCACAAGTGGTTGTACCCCACCCGCCCCTTCTCTGCTCTCATCTGCTGCCCCTGCCCCCCTTCACAGCTTTCAGCTGTGTCTAATATTTCACATTGACTTTTCAGACAGATGTATGTGGTGCTCACTCAGGGAAGAAACCATGATTTTCCCCAGTCGTTTTTGATGGGTTACAGCTAATAATATAAATAAAACTCACAGGTGTGTTAACAAACAGAAAGCATCTGAAGTTGTTTGTGTGAGATCTCAAAACAGCTGTTACAACTCCAAGATCAATAATATTTACTTGAAATGTTATTAAAACTAAATCTGACCTATCACCACGCCCATTCAGACAAAGATTTTCTTGTCTAGTCCAGTGGTTCCCAACCGGTGTGTCGTGGAAAGTCCTTCAGTGTGGCATGGGAAAAATCCCCAAGCTGCAGCCAAGGGCAGCTGCCCCAGCTGCGGGGGTTCCCCAGAGCCAGAGCCACGGCAGCAGCCCCACATGGCCCCAGCCAGGGGGGTTGCCAGGACCCAGAGCTGCAGCAGAGGCCCCATGTGGTCCTGGCAGGGAGAGGGGTTCCCCAGAGCTGGATCCGCCATGGTGGCCCCACGTGGCCCCAGCTGTGGTGAGGGGGGGCAGGCAGGGCCATCCCTAGAGAAGGCCAACAGGGCGGCCACCCAGTCCCTGTGCTTTGAGGGGCCCTGCGCAGCTGCACCGCTGACCCTCCATGCTGGGGAGCAGGCAAGCGGCCAGAAGGGCAGCCCGGTGCAGCGCTGCCGGTCCAGACCCCCCTCCGCCACGTGTGCTGCTCTGGGCTCCATTCCAGAGCAGCAGAGAGAGTGGGAGGCAGCATGGAGCCGGTATTGCTGCCCCCCACCTTGGCCACGCTGCCTCCCACCCCCTCCGTGCTGCTCTGTAACTTGAAGAGTGTGCATGGCTGGGGAGCAGGGGGCAGACTGGCAGCGCTGCAATGGGCTGCCCTTTTGGCTGCTCACCCTGTCCACGGCATGTGGGGGGCAGTGCAGAGGTCTGCTCCTCCCCAAGGCTGGCTGGCCCCGCCCCCCCAATACTGGGGGAGGGAGTGGGGGCCACAGGGCAATTTGCCTGGGCCTCGTACCCCCCTATGGACAGCCCTGCCCACCCTAGGGACGGCCCTGGTCCCGGAGTCAGATCCCCGGCACAGGCCCCATGTGTAAGACTACCAGATACCAAAGCTTGAAAAGGAGGACAGGGAAGTACGAAAAGGAGGATACTGGAGGACACATGGAGAAAATGTAGTATTAATGTAATATTCTTCTGTTTTTACAGAGCCCTAGAATGCTTTCCCCTAAAAATAAGATATTCCAGGGCATTCCATCATACTTTAACCCCTATAAGTAAAAAGCCAGACAAAATCATGTATTTTAAAATGCCTGCCAGATGGAGGATGTGAAGGTAAAAAGGAAGACGTCTTCCTTTTGCCTGACATCTGGTAACCCTACCCATGTGGTCCTGGCTGGGGGGGGGGGGGGGGGCGGGTGGTTTACTGGAGCTCCAGTGCTACCCCATGTGGTCCCAGCTGGGGAGTTCACTGAAGCCAGAGTGGCTGCTGTGGGTGGGGGCCTCATGCAGCCCCAGCCAGGGATTCTCCCCCCAGCCAGAGTCTCAGCCATGGGCAGCAGCGTGTGGTGGGTTACCCAGAGCTGCAGATGGCAGCCCCATATGGCCCCAGCTGGGGACAGGGGGAGGGCCCTAAGCTGAAGCCATAGGCAGCAGCCCCAGCTGGGGGTTCCCTGAGCTAGAGACCCAGGCTGCAGCCCCAAAACAAGGTGCCATGGCTCATGAATATTCATTTTAATTTGAATATTCATAAGTTTGGCATGGCAGTGTGCTGTGGCATAATTGAAGGCCTTAAGGTGTGCCGGAGTAGAGAAACGATTGGGAACCACTGGTCTAGTCTGTCACGCTTTTGATAATTGTACTATTGTTTACTCTTCAAGGTTCTAAATGCCGTCACAGCTTTTCTTCCTATTGTTACTTGTTGGTAGTTCTGTGTTCTTGGAGAAACAGAGCATAGTAACCAGTCACTGAGACTCACCTGCCTCCCATCACCGTCAGCCTCTGCTTGAACCAGAAACCAGAAACAATGCAAGCCAGTAGAAGGCACGCCTAAAACCCCTTTGAACAAGAGTGCTGGAATTAGGCCAACTCCTCTAGCCTCATCTACATGGAAGCTGTGAACTATTAGCATACTGAATGGACAGCAGAAACTTCATTTGCATCAAGGATGGAACCAGAAATAGCATAATGAATGGAGAACCAAGCTCAAAGGCAGGAGTCGCACTGAACTCTGGGACTAGCAAAGCAGAGAAGCCCTGCATGATGGGGGATCCCTGCTCCTGAGACAAATGAACTCATGCCTGCACATACCCAGCCCAGCAGTTATCAGACCAATTCTAGTCAATAGATCTTCAACTGATATCCAACATACTGAATCTGCCTGATTTCATTGTAAGCTCCCTAAAAGGAATGCCACCTATCACCAGGAATGATCAGCTCCTATTGTCCATCTAAACAAAACAACTCTCGTATACTCCCTTAAGTCAGTTTCACCTTAAACCATTGTTTCTTCCCTACAAAAATCCCTACCAAGGTTAGTTAGTTAGGGGGAGTCTGTTCTGAATCTCTTCTGATGCCTGATCTGTTGCCTGGGCCTACAAGCTGCCTCAGGTCCACGGGGACTTCTGTCTTTCCTTGCTGATCGTGGTGGAGGTTCTGCCTGTCTCCAGCACTCCAGACCCTGAGCCAAACAGCCTGGTTCCTGGGTACCTTTGAGCTGCACTGAATGGTGAGACATTCTCCCCCTTGCTTCTCTCTTTGTTTTTCCCTAATCCAACTATAACTCTCTAAACCTGATCTTCTGTAATCCAGTTGGGCTAGTTTTCCCAATACTATAATTGAAACTAAGTAATATTGTAACTGTTTGATCATTTTCCTCTTTTGTATGGTTATCAATATTGTAACTGTTTTGGGCATTTTTCTTTCCTTATATAATTATTCATAAGTTTTATGCACCTGGCAATAAAGTAACTTTCCTAATCAAGCTGGTTGCCAGACCTCCTCAGTATTGCTCTGCAGCAACACTCCTTTTACCTAACCGAAGATCCCTGTGATGCCCAATTCCTTGTAAGGTTTGCTCATTAAGGGGTTACCAGCGTGCTGAACTTGTGGCATATAAGGGTGACACCTGAAAGTGCTGCTTTGACCTAGCCAGTGGAGTCCAGGGGCATATAAGGGTGACAGCTGAAAGTGCTGTTTTAACCTAGCCTGCTCAGATGCATGCTCCAGTCTAGTCCGGTGCGGTACAGGGGCACATAAGGGTAGCAGCAGACCAGTGCTGTGTAACCCGGCCTGCTGAGTTCGGGGACACATAAGGGGTCAGCTGAGAGTGCTGATAGACCCAGTCCGCTCAGTCGCACTTAGGAACCTAGTCTTGGGAAATTTAGGTCCTGCAAGGGTGGTTCCATTAGGAGGGATTTACAGAAAGGAGAAATAAGCTCCACACAGAGACACAAGTAGTACACTAATAGAATTGCAAACCCCACCCCTCCCGAGGAAGTAACCCTAATAAATGAACAGACCCTAAATTGATGGGCAAAGTTGGTAACACTATGCATAAATGAACTGGTCATTAAAAAAGGTGGTTGGGAGGGAGGTTTACAAAACAATCATCTGGATTTAATCTAATAGTGTAGTGGCTGGCACCTCTGCTTAATAGGCAGAAGGTCCTGGGGTCAAGCCCCAGGGGGTTGGACTCAATGATCTCATGAGGTCCCTTCCAACCCTGTGAGTCTATTCTATCCTATCCTAACTCAGGATGGTGATGTCTTTGGGGCATATGCTACCCCAGTGGTTCCCAACCTTTTCTCTGCTGCAGCACACCTTGAGGCCTTCAATCATGTTGCAGCACACCGCCATAATAAATCCACAAATATTCAAATTAACTTATGAATATTCATGAGTTAGGGCATCCTGTTTTGGGGCTGCCACCAGGGGCTCCAGCACAGGGGAACCTCCCCAACTAGTGCTGCACAGGGCCACCGCCTGTGGGTCTGGGAAACCATCTGGCCGGGGCCGCAGGGGGCTGCCACCTGTGACTCCGGGGAACCACCTGGCCAGGGTCACACAGTGCTGCCACTGGCAACTCCAAGGAACCTCCCAGCTGGGCCTGTATGGGGTTGCCATGGGTGACCCCAGCTCAGGGAACCTCCTGGCCGGGGCCACATGGGGCTGCCATCCATGGCTCCAGGAACCCACCAGCCAGGGCTGCATGGGGCTGCTGCCTGTGGCTAGGTCTCCAGCTCAGGGCATCCCCGGCAGTGGCCACATAGGGCTGCCACCCGCGCCAGCGGCTTCAGCTCCAGGGAACCCCCCCCCAGCCATGGCTGCTGACAGCAGCTCCAGCTAAGGGAACCTCCTGGCCGGGGCTGCATGAGGCCTGCGCCCATGGCTCTGGGGAACCCACTGGTTGGGGCTGCATGGGACCAGCTTGGACTTTTTCCTAATTCAAACTAAAAAATTTTAGTGGCAACCCCAAAAATTTTTAGTTTGAACTAGTTAGTTTGCCTGGTTAGTCCTAACTAATTGTTTAGTTCAAACTTATTTCAAAATTTAGTTTGAACTAGCACCATGTAGTCATGCTAGTTCAAACTAAATAAGTTCGAACTAGTGGTTAGTTCGGACTAAGCAGCCAAACTAACTAGTTTGAACTAACCCTGTTTTTTAGTTTGATCTAAAAAAAAAAAAAAAAAAAAAAAAAGGCGGTTAGTTCGAACTAACTTCAGACTGCTTAGTTCAGACTAAGCAAGTCTGAACTAAGCTTTTAGATGTAGACATGGCCATGGTGTGTCAGCACGTGTTTGGTACCCAAAAATCTATGATGGAGGCTTTTTATTGGGACCTCCTAAGGTCATAGAATCCTAGGGTTGGAAGGGACCTCATAGGTCATCTAGTCCAACCCCCTGCCAGAGGCAGGACCACTCCCACTAAACCATCCCAGTCAGGGTTTTGTCCAGCCGGGCCTTAAACACCTCCAAAGATGGAGACTCCACCACTGCCCTTGGCAGCTCATTCCAAAGCTTCACCACTCACCTAGTAAAAAAGTTTTTTCTAATATCCAGCCTTGACCTCCCTAACTGCAACTTGAGACCATTGCTCCTTGTTCTGTCCTCTGTTACCACCGAGAACAGTCAAGCTCCATCTTCCTTAGAGCATCCCTTCAAGTAGTTGAAGGCTGCTATCAAATCCCCTCTCAGTCTTCTCTTCTGCAGACTAAATAAGCCTAATGCTTTCAGTCTTTCCTCATAGGGCTTGTGCTCCAACCCTTTAATCATTTTGGTTGCCCTCCTCTGAACTATCCTGTCATTACTTCTAGTCTCTACTGCTCTTTATTTCCCTTTCAAATTCTTGTATCTACAGTGTTCTGGATAAATTCATGATAGGGAATTTTATACTACCTTTCTCAGTTTTTAACAGATTCCTGCTCCTCTGATCTCCTTGTCTCTGACACTGATTCTTGTCTCCATAAAGTTGTAACTCATGCTGCTTTGAAACTGTCCCTCCATTCAGTCACAGATTCAAAGGACTTTAGTTTTCCCTTGATATTTTTGGCAGCTGGACCACACCATACCCTCATGGGTGTAAGTGAGACAGATAATTCAATCACTGTGTGAGTAAACCAAAATAAATTGCTGTTTGTCCCATTTTTTTCCTCACATAAATTCCACAATTTCTATACAACCGGTGCCTGGATTTGAACATCAGTATACTATGTGTGAATCAGTGAGATTTATATTAGCAGGTGTAATGTATACAGAAACCATTGAGTTACATAAATACATTAAAACAAGAGTACACTACTATGTGTAATAATACTATTTTAAACAAATCCAAATGCTGCCAAGCTGCAGACCAGTTTCAGTGCTATATCTTGATTTTAGGTGGCCAGGAAATCTTAAATTTCCAGCTGTGGATCCTGGTAGCTGATTTCAGCACTTTCACAGAGGAATGGTGGAAGGCTATAGCCCAAAATGAGCTTTGCTGAAGGATAATGGATATTTTTTCATGCTTTTGGATGTAGCCTGTGCTGAGAGACTGGGTAATAAAATGATCTGATGGACAGCGCGTATATTTGCATTTTCTCCAATGTCTGTTTATGGAAAATAGCAGCTCTGCTTCCATAAGGTGATTGGAGCTGATCTGAAGAAGAGTGATGTTGCTCCAGTATCTATACTGATAAATATTTCAAAACATCAAAATATGAAGTTAGGATTTCTCATCACTCTCAGCTACCCCTCGATATGAGGATGAAGTCTGCCAGGGGAAAGTCATTCATGAGATAAGATGGCTGCAGAGTACAAATTTGTGCTCTACATATTTTTCCCCATAGGTGACAAGTGGTTGCTTGGTGTGAGCACAGCTGCTGGCCAGGATGCTATACACTTTTCCTCCTCCTTTGCCATTTTTGAGCCTCTTTAGCAAGGTGGTTCTCTTCAAAAAGGATTGAGGCTTGAAGAATAATATGATGCCATTTTAGTCTACTGCCAACCAGCTCACAGCAATCCATGGGGCAATGCTTTCCTTCTTACGGTATATTTTCAGTGTGCCCTTGTAGCATTTCCTCTCTCTTCTGCAGGTTCTCTTACCATAATGAAATTGAGAAAACAGAACTTGCTTCAGAAGACAAGTATCAGCCATCTGTGCCCTATGATCAGCCCAGTGATATTGATGTTTCATAACCTATACCTCAACACTGGGTGATACTAATGGCAGAAAGACTGCTGGCATTGGTTTGATAGTCTGATATGGAGAATCTTCCTAAGGCAATTCTGTTTGTATCACTCCAAATGTTATGATGACTTTGATATATTACCCATGCCCAAGGCCGTCCTTTGGGGCGGGGGGAGGGCAGAGGAGCAATTGCCCCTGGCCCTGCATTTCTGTGGGCCCTGTGCTGTCCTGTTGCCCCCCCCCCCCACTGTCCCCCACCCCGCTGAATGGAACCCAGCCTCTGCTCTGCCCCAGAGCGGGGAACAGCCAGCCCAGAGGCCGGGCTCTGCTCTCCTGCCCCTCCCTGGGGCCCCTCCACAAGCAGATCGACCCCAGGCCCCACACCCCTTGGGGACGGCCCTGCCCATTTCTTGAACCCATAAAGAAGAGTGGGGATAACTACTGCACTGTAGACCAGGATCTTAGTTTCCATCCACAAATCTCTGTCAATAAAGACAAGGCGGAGCAATTTTCCAAAGGATACTCTGAACAGATCCTATGTTCAATCTTCATATCAAGATTGGCTGAGTGGGACAGAAAGCTAGCAAAGTAAGAGAAATGCTCACTGTTTTCCAGAGGTTCTTCACTGATAATTTGTGGGGGAAGGGGAGCAACTTGTCTTGTGGCAAACAGTTGAAGCACCTTAGTATCAATGTTGAGGGAGAGTCGTAGGTTATGATAGGTGCCTGAGATGAGATCTAGGATGAATTGCAAGTCGTCCTTGGTGTTTACGAGGATAGCACAGTCACCAGCATACTGAAGTTTGGCAATAACAGTCCATGTGTTTTGGGTTTTTTTTAATAGATATGTTGCAATAAGCAAAGCTAGCCATACATGTGATACTTCCCCTCAATTCCACAGGAAAGGCCATCATGAATAAGAAGCAAAATTACAGGATAGACGGAAAAAAGGGTTGGCAAATAACACTGCCCTGCTTAACACCAGTACAACTGGTGAATGGGTCCATCTCTAACCCATTACAAAGGATGGCAAAGATCATTCCATCACAAAGTAGTCTGAGAACCAGAAAAAGGGGTCAGGCCTGGATGTCTGGCTGGAGTCCAGATCAAGCTCCTGCTGCTGCTCCCCTCCAGCAACCCGGCCCATGTAGCCATAATTTTCCATAGTCCTCAGCTCCTTGTCAAAGGAAACAGAACTCTCACTACTCTGAGAACTTACTTCTGCTGGAATCTGTTAAAGCTTGTCTACACTTAAAATTTTACAGTGAAACAGTTGCAGTTGCATCCCTGTGGACAATACCTACGTTTACAGGCAGGGTTCTCCTGTCAGTGTTTGCAATCTGCTTCCCTGATATGTGATAGCTGGATTGATAGAAGAATTCTTCTGTCTGGTGCTGGCTTTATGGGGACTTATGCTGCTGAGGGTTTTTTCACACCCCAGAATAACATAGTGAGGTCAACCTAATTTTCTAGTATAGACTTAGCCTTTCCACCCTGCAGTTCCAGGGTTTTTTAACTACTCTCTCAGTTAACCTATAATTAGTTGCTCAGCTCATCCCATTCTCATTATGTAATTAAGAATTTCATATTCTCCATGGCAGAAGGAACCCATGAACACTTAAGTAATCAGAGTTCTGGGCCAGCTATTGGCTCTCAGCACATTGTCACAGATCTCTTGACTAGATCTGACATCAGAAAAATATATAACTTCTTTCACAGCAAAATAAAACACAGAAATGAAGACCTAGCAGAGTGGCTCATTACGTTTCTATCAGTACAGGATTGCTCTGCAGATGCCACTTTTGTGATCAACCCTTGGGGATGAATGGGGAAACAGGTGGACAGATTACATACCAATAATGCCTTATAGAGTCACTGAATTTAGATTTGTTTGAAATCTATCCAAAAGTACATAAAAATGGGAAGTAAAGCCAAGGGAAGAGGGGAAAAAGGACATTTTCAGAGAAGATTAGAGAATGAGTCAGGGAAAGACTGGGATTCTTCATCCAAAGACATTCTGCTATGAAGCTCAGTGAACAGGACCACCCGAGTTTAACAGATTCCAAAAGGGTACCCATGTTAGTCTATCTAGTTCAGCAAAACAAACAAGGAGTCCTGTGGGATTTCTGAAGACTAATACATTTATTTTTCGCATGAGCTTTTGTGGATGAAAAACTCATGCAAAAAAATAAATGTGGTAGTCTTTAAACATGCCACAGGACTCTTTGTTTGTTTGCTGATTGTTAACCATTTCTGTTCCAGATCTCAGCTGGTAGCTGGAATGCTTTTAATCTTAATGCAAATTACTGCCATGGGATGCCTCAATCTCAGAGCATAAACAAGCATCAAAACATTGGGTTTAATGGGCCCTTGCGGTGGTCATGCACTGCACTCTACCACCGAGCAGGAAGGAAGCATTCTGTAGCCTCCAGGTGAAGAGTGCAGCTAGTACAGGGCATGTGGATCTCATCACCAGCCAAATGCATTAGCCAAAGCAAAGAATCCTAAACAGGAAGAGGGGCTTCGCAGGAGGCTCAAGCGTTAAAGTGCAAGCCGATGCTCTGCCAGTGACTTCCTATTACCCAGAGGAAGTCCTTTAGCTTCTTTAAGCATCTGATCCCCACCCAAATGAACAGGACTCATAGCACCGCTTGCCTCCCAAAAGTGGTGGCAGGAGTGTCAATCAGAGGCGGTTTTCAGGTGGGAGAAGCAGGTAGCAGCATAGGGTGCCTGAGCAGTAAGTGGCCCCATCCTCAATTTGGTGGACAGAAATTAAAACACAGAAATTGTTCCTATCTAGCAGGGCCAGTAGAGCTGGAAATCTTAGCACTTTTCAGTCTTGGCTCTTCAAGGCAAACTACCGTTGGAATCTCTGCTTCATCTGAATTTCAGATTTCACCATTATCTGCCCATCACCTTCACACTGACATGCTAAAAAAGCAGGAGCAAGTACAATTGCAGGAACTTTTCCAATGGTCTCATCTTTTAGTTCCTCAGTACAGCCATTTATTCTGCTATTTTTTAATCCCAGTTCTGAAATTTTGACTTTTCCGTTTCTTTTCTATCTGTACTCCTTTTGCCTTTGCCTTTTTGACAATTCTTCCTGAGGCTTTGGTTAGCTCAGGTAACCAAGTAGGTCCATATGCTACATGTACATACTATGCTGCCCTAAAGCAATCATTACAGTTCTGTGTAATATCTGTACTGTGTCTTTCTTTTGGTAAGCAATTTTTTAGCTTCTTTTGTACTTAGTATTTAATATTTTTGAGAGGGTCAGTCTTATAAACCTTAGTCCTTTAGAGAATTTCACTGAAATTTGGTTTTTCATTTATAGCAACAGACTGGAAACCTTCTTTTCACTCATTTTTATTTACTGTAATTATTTGTATTAAACTTCTAGTGCACATAAAAGCAACCCTATATAAAAAATTTGTAAGATTTGACTGCCAAAATTTTAAATGTTGTATTTTACTTATTTTTGAACCATTCATTTTATTTTGCTAATTAATACAAACTTTTTAGCTCAGCAGTAGTTCATCTATCTCAGGGGTCTCAAACACACGGCCCCCTAAAGCTATTTCCTGCGGCCTGCAATGACATGATCATTAGCAATATTATTGTATGGAAAGGTTTCAGTGGTGCAGCCCTCGGGCTACTGTACTAACCCTCATGCGTGATTTGAGTTTGAGACCCCTGACCTATCTTAAGTGAAAGATAATCAACTTACAAGCTTCATAATGGACAGCTCTTTAAAAATATCATACCCAAGAATAATGTATTGGTTCCAGAGGGATAGTCATGTTAGTTCAATTCAGCAAAACAAACAAGGCGGCCAGGGGAGAGGCTCGGAGGAATTAAAGGCTGCAGACGGATTGCCAGCATGGAAAGTGTAGCAGCAGGGGTCTATAGGAGGCCCTTTAGGGCACCCCACAATCAGGGCTAGCGCTGGGGATTGTGTCGCCCGCCGCAGCAGAGCGATACTGGTGCAGACGAGTGACATCATCAGGGGAGTGCCACAGCACTGTCCCCTTTTGGTGCCCCCTCAAATGCCAGCACCCCCTTGCAACACAGGGGCTGCTTACTGCCTAGTGCCGGCCCTGCCCACAATGGGCCTTTCCCTAAGGCCCCCCAATCACCTAAAGCTGCCTCTGGTGTCAGTGGACACATACACGACTGCAACGCACTCAGATGCAATGTGGATTGAGACCAGTCAGGCGCCTCTCTGTAAACTCTTTCATAGCTGACCAGGCAGGGCCATCCCCCTGTGTGGATGCCAGCCTTAGGCAATGCCAATTTTAGAAGGGACAGCCGTGTTAATCTAGTCCAGTGAAAAAACAACAAGGAGTTGTGTGGCACTTGAAGACTAACAGATTTATTTTTTGCATGAGCTTTCGTGGGAGAAGATCCCACTTCCTCAGATGCTTCGAAGATGGGGGGAACTTACAGAAAGGAATGAAACTAAATGCAAGGGGGTGTAAAACATAGCATCAGGTCATACAGCAACAGCAAATCAGAGCAGTTTACAGGCTCAAACCATGGGAAGCCTGAAGTCAAATTACCCTTTGTAATGGGAAAAGAGCCCCAAATCAAATCAAATCATAGGGCTGGAAGGGACCTCATGAGATCGAGTCCAACCCCCCCGGAATTAAACCTAGGACCTTCTGCATGTTAAGCAGCAGTTTTAGCCACTACATTATTTCGATTCAGTCCTGTTTTCACAGAATTTAGCTTGCATATTAATCCACCTGGGGAAGGGGAGGATGCAGTATTCTCCCCAGGCCTTGAAACGGAGGAGGCGTAGGAGCGTGTTGGGTTCACTGTTCCCTCTAAGGCGCGCGGCAGCGCGGCCACGCGCTTAAAAAAATCCTGACGCGCAGGATTTTCCTGCCCCCGCGCATGGGGCAGTTCAGGGTGGCAGCGTGGCCGAGGGGAGACGAGCCAGAGGGCTGTGTCCGAGCACGAGCCTCAGTCCAGCCCCTCAGCCAGAGGAAGGGAAGGTCTGCAGGCTTGGGTCAGCCCTGCCACTCCTCCCTCCCCTTCCCTCCCTTCCCCGGAGACTGTGGAGGCTCCGCCTCTTCCAGCCAGGGTCTGGCCGTTCACATGGCCAGCCCCAGCCTCCAGCCCGTGCTCCTCCGTGCCGGCCAGCACCGTGGCCTCCTGCCCCCCGCCCAGCTCTTTGGCCAGTGAAGAGGGCTGGGGGGGAATTTGGGTTTGTAAGGCAGCTGGCAGGGAGAGTGTGTGGGGAGGGGGGAGAAGGGGTCAGGATGGTGGGCTGGGGAGGGCTTGGGGGGGCTGAAAGAGGTGGCATGAAGATGGGGAGCTGGGGGTGGGGTTTAGGAGGGCTGGAATGGGGGCAGGGAGCTTAGGGAGTCGGAATTGGGGCAATTCTTCAGCTTTTTAAACAAGAGGCATGGCAAAGAATGGTGCCATTCATATCCTGAAGTTTGAAACTTCTCAAGTGGGAAAAAGGGAGTGCATGGTGCCAAAATGTCCCTTCTGTAACTAGATAAAGCTGTGGAGGTGAAAAATCTAAAAATCAGTTGTATATTTCCTGAAAGCTAGTGTGGATGTTATTTAAGTGGAGTGACTGAACAGTGAGAGTAGTTGAGCATGTTAACCCCCTGCTTTCAAAGAACTTGGAAGATGTTTTCTCCAAAATCCTGTAACTCACAACAATTCATTACAAAACAAACAAGGATTCTTGTGGTACTTAAAGACTAACAAATATATTGATTGCATGAGCTTTCATGGGAGAAAACCCCATTTCATCAGATGCTTTGAAGAACAATTCACAGAAATCTTAGAGATGTAACAGAGATATCAGATAAGTACTTGTTTTAAATATAGTAATAGCCAAAAGACTGGGAATCAAAGGAGCCATGAGATTATTCTCTTCACTATGCACCTTAGTCTGTCCATCAGAAGAAACCATAATGCATTAAAGGGATGTGGTATTTTGGTAGAGATTTTCTCCTAAGTTGAAATGTAGCCCCAAAATGATGGGGCAGGTAAAGATACAAGGGACTGAAAATAGGCTTTTAAGAAATACTGTAGCCTTATCTTAAAGCAGCTAGAAGCCCATTGTTTTGATTTCAGCTGTGTTTAGCATCTTTCTTGTAGCAGCATTTTCCTGAAAAGTGATGCCTGGAATCTTTTTTTGATTTTTAAAATTTCAATAGAATTTACCCCTCTGGGACCATCAAGACATGTTAAATGCTGCCAATTTCCAAAGCGGTAGCCATGTTAGTCCATTCCAGGAAAACAAAACAAAACAAGGAGTCTCCCACGAAAGCTCAGGTGAAAAATAAATCTTAGTCTTTAAGTGCCACACAACTCCTTGTGTATCTTAAATGCTGTCAGTGATAACTAGCTGGCTTCCCTGTGAACTGTAACTCTGCATGTAGAACACAGGAGATGAGGGTATTAGGCAGAATTGTGACACCTAGGATCCGGATTGAATATAACTTTGGTCTTGGGTTGTTTGAAAGCCATGGATTAGTTTCTTTTGATTGTATAGCAATTTGGGTAAATTTTAAATAAATTGGGTGATTTTAGTAATAAAAAACGACTTTAAATAGTTTATATTAATTTTTCATTGGTCTAGATTTTTCAATAATTTTTGTTGCACGAGTTTGCACACAAATTTTATTCAGAAAAAATTTTGCACACGGGTTGAAAATTTTGCACACAAGCCGCCAAACCTTAGAGGGAACATTGGTTGGGTTGCTCACTAAATTAACATAACCCTCACTAGCTGAAAACTCGGGGGATGTGAGGCAAATCACTGGACGGGACAGGGATCTGTGTCTGCGACACCAGAGCGCGCCACGCTACTGGGTCAGCGCCGCCTTGCACCGGGCGCGAGCCTCCAGCTGCCGCCCTCCGCACGTGCTGACCCAAACGGCGCGCCCGCGCGCGCCACGCTCCCCGCCCCTAGCGCGCTGCGATTGTGACGCCGTCAGCCGGAAGCGCGACCGTTCCAAGAGAATAAATACCGGTGGGATCCATTGCTCTGGGCTCGCCTGGAAGGAACCTCAGCCAACCGCCGATTGGTGGGATTCGGCTCCGCGCGACGGCAGCCAGGGCGGCGCTCGGCCGTTGTGCGCGCGCGCCTCCCCCCTCCCCCCATTGGCGATCGCGTGAACAGGAAGTTGGAGGAGTCACCGCGCACGCGCACGCCCTCGCGGAAGGCGGGGGCCGGTGGCCATGGGCCGGGATGATCCCCACCCCGCGGCACGAGCACGTGGGCGCGCGCGGGCCCTTTAGCGAGGTGTACGAGCCGGCCGAGGACACCTTCCTGCTGCTGGACGCGCTGGAGGGGGACGCGGCTCAGATCAGAGAGACGAGGTGCGAGCGGGGGGGAGGGGCATGAAGAAGCGGCGAGGAGCCGGCCAGCAGCCAATGGGAGCAGCCGCTTGGGGGTGGGCGGGGCCGGCGTGCCGCTGTGGGAGGAGCCTGGCTGTGAGCCGTTCAGGGGCGGGGCTTGTGGTTAGGGGCGGGGCTTGGTTGGGCTGTTCCTGTCAGTCATTGAGGTTTGCAGCTGGTTTTCCACACAGGGAGGCAGAAGTGAGGATGACCGCTGGGTCGCTAATAAGCCAAACTGGGGTTGGTTGGAAGCCCAGTGGCTTAAAATTTGCTGATTTCCAAAGGGGCAGCCATATTAGGCTAGTCCAGCAAAAAAACCAAAAAAACAAAAAAAAAAACCTGAGTCGTGTGGCACTTGAAGACTAACAGATTTATTTTTCGGATGAGCTTTCGTGGGAGAAAATCCCACTTTGGCAGATGCTTTCTGTAAGTTCCCTCATCTTCGAAGCATCTGCCGAAGTGGGATTTTCTCCCATGAAAGCTCATGTGAAAAATAAATCTGTTAGTCTTTAAGTGCCACAGGACTCATCGGTTTTTTTGTGGTGAACATGTCATCATGCTGGGCAACCAATGAGCATGTGTTATGTGGTATAAGCCCCCTGCCCCTCCTACAAATGGACCTGGCTTGTTTTCGGTGGGTTGTGCTTATTTTCAAGGTGGATTGCCTTATTTGTGCTTGTGTCAACTGCTGTCAGTGTTGAACCCCGGGTTCGTGATGTGACTGGGATGGACCAGCGACACCCACCAATGAGATGGACACCAGTTCAAGTAAACAAAAAGGCTACTTTTATAGTGACACCTTTAAATACCTTTAACCACTTAACAGTGTAAAACCAGGCGATCTATGCAAAAACACTTGTAATCAACTAACAATATGAAGCAAAAATCTATATAGGACACTTATAACCAACTAACAGCATAAAGCAAGATCTAAATGAACACTTATAACTAAATGACAAGATAAAGCTAAAAACCTATGCAAAGCACTTATAACCAAGTAACAGTGTAGAGCAAGAAAGTCTATATAAAGCACCTGTAAAACACCTCCAGCCAAACAACAGGATAAAGCATGTAAGTCTATGCAAAACACTTACAACCTACAAAAGTACTTATGGTTAAATAACAGTATGGAGTAATGACCTACAAGAGGATGGCCATAATAAGTCAAGGACTTTTCTGGCCTTTTACTCCCTCAGCATTGGTATAGGCACTGACCAGCCCACCCGACGCGTATTTACCAATGGCTGGAAGCCATTCCTCCTTGCTAGCCAGGAAGGGTGGGCGGCAGAATGAAAAAAGTCAGATGAGAGAAAAATAAACCCTCACACTCCCCCCACGTACACTGGGGAAGTTTGGGGCCAGCAGTTTAGAGCAGAAGCAGAGTAATGAACAATTATACAGTAAGAAGGATGCAAAACACAAATGACTAACAAAACACCTGTCAAATTAACAACACAAAACTATGCTAGACCATAAACAACTATATCATGAAAAGATTATGCAGGGTACAGAGAAAGTAATAATAACTATACAAACTATACAAACCTCAGGTGAAGAAACTACAACCACAGACTATATATAAATGGTACCAAGTAGAATGATTAAGAGAAGGTAGGAGGCCTATATCGATTTATAATACCTGTCCCAGGACCGCGGTGGAAACCAAAGCGAGGAGGCAGACCAGCTGCAGCATCTCAGCACTTAATTGTTCGGCCGGCAATCTGTGTACACCCCAAAAAAAGGTCTCGTGGGTGGGTACTCCCTGTCTCAGTCGGGGGATCAGTCCGACCGGGTCGCGACGTGCCCTTTAGCATCCGAGGGTGGGAGAACAACAAGCTAGCTGAGACAGGGGGTTTTAATAGAATTTTGCCCAGCCAGAGTAAAAATAGCCAATTAGGAGTGGGATCCTGGTCAGGACCAATGATAAAACTGGGACCCCAGACAATGACCCCTCCTTCGTGGTGACGGGGGTGCTGAGAAACTGTTCGGGGGGGATGGGAATTCACCCCCCTTCTTGTTGACACAAAGCTAGGGAGGAAGAAACTCACACCGGAGATCGAGGGCCAGCAGGGGAGATTGATACTTAGTATTTTTCCCCCTTGATGGCCTGGAGATGGAGGCCCCTCAGGGAGATCGATACTTAACATTCCTCCTTGAGAGCAGCATAATCCAGGGGGCTACGTGTGGGGCGGGATGGCCATCATGGCTGCCACCTCCGCTGACAGTCAGGAGCTGGAGGCCTGTTGATTTTCAGTGGTTTCTTGTTGGTGTGACCCAGGGCTTGGCAAAGACTACTGGTAGAGCTCCCGCTGGTTTCAGTGGAGCCAAAATATTACCAACTGGCTACTGCAGTCCCAGAGCGAAAGGCCACCCCTTTGCTCCTTAACACTGTGAGACACTGGGCTACAAAGAGCAGATCCTAGCACTAGAATCTGCTTGTGCTTCACTCCCATGTCCCTTAGTGACTGCGTTCATGTGCCAGAAATGCAATATCCCATATGCTGGGCAGTGTGCAGTGTTGCATGCATGATGTGGTGCTGTGTGAGCACCTGGAGTATGGAATGAAGTCAAAACTTCCCCAGTGTCCATGGAGCCACAAAGGGTGCTGACCTGCAGTGCCCCTGCGGTTCAGTAAATGCTGGACAGCTGTCATGAAGACTGATTTAGCCATGGCTAGGACTGCAGTGAAAAAAAAAAAAAGAAGAGGATTGAATTGTCATAGCTCCAAATAGTTTCAGTAAATAATGTAAACCTTTGCCAGGCTTCAAATCACTGTGGTAACTTAGTTCTTGACATAATGTTCAACTTTTTTTCCAGGAATGATGTACTCCAGACATAATTAACCAGGTTTACTCTGCGAGGAATGGAATGTTTTTAGCTTATTGGAACATAGAATGGGATAGAACTTGGTTTTGTATTGCTCCATTTCATACTCAAAATATTTCAAAATGCATTGCCAGTACAATTTAATTTGAATGACGTTCCTACAATGAAATAATCTTAACTGTTGCATATCTTCAAATTTCTGTTATTTGTACATGTCCAGGGTCAATTCAAACAAATGTGGAGCCTTTTGAATAGTCCCTGTGTATGTCTATGCTGTAGCTTGCAGCGAGCATCCCAGCACAGGTAGCTGGATGAACTCAAGCCAGTGGATCTTGAGATAGTATAGCTCAGGCAACAGCTTGCACTCTCAAGTCAGCCTGACACCCTGGGTTTGGGCTTGGGTAGCTAGCCTGAGTATCCACTGGATCCACAGCATCTGTCCTGCTGTTTTTAAAGTGCCAATTCAAGTCCTGCTTTTGTCTATCAGAGCTGATAGGTTTGTTCCCAGTTGTACAGTGTAGACATACTTGTGGGTTCCCACTTTCTGTGTGGCCCGTTCCAAAGTCTTAGGCTGTGGCTGCTTGGTGGAGAAAGTGGAAATTTGTTTAGAACTGTAGTTTTTTTTGTATGGTTACTGGATGTTTCTCATTAAAAGTTGAAATGAAACCTGCAATGTGCCCTAGTAAGGGCTGTGATAAGTAGGAAACATCTTGATTCTATAGGGGACACCAGTTATCACACCAGAGCGCTCTTGGTCAGTGCACCACTCATCTGGATCATGAGGGCAGTCTGGCTATTAAACATCATTGGTGGGGTCGCCTGGGGCTGGGAATTTGGCCACATTGCCTGATCCAAATCTGCACATGTCCATCCTAGAAACATTTATGAAGCAAGTATTCTAATCACATTGTAATATCTTTTCTCATTTACATTCAGCATTGAGATCTCTCTTGAAGTAGGATCTGGATCAGGTGTGGTTTCAACATTTGTGGCTTCCATTATTGGACCCAAAGCATTATACATGTGAGTATTATAACATTTTTTTAGATTATTGCAGCTAATAATGCAAGAATGCTTAACTCTTACAACATATAGCGCTTTTCATTTTCAACATACATTAGAGACACCAACCGCAGAGAAGTATGTCCATTTTACAGATGAATTTTTAAAAATATTTAGATTACTGTCTCCCATCAATTTTTGTGAGAGATTAGACATCTTAATAGCTTTGGAAATATTGTCATAAATTACTTGCTCAAGACCACATAATGATTTGGTAGTAGAGCTGGGAGCAGAATTTTGAAATTCCCTCTTCCCCACTAGAGCTCAGTCTTTAGTTATATTGCTTCTGTCATGTCTCATTAGGATTTGGATCCTTCAGACTCTTGTCTAACTTTATATTCACATGAGTTGTTTTGTTGAACTCAGTGGGAATACTCAGATGTGTAACATTAAACAAACGTGGAGGTGTTTTCAGGTCAAGGTCTCACTAAGTACCTCTTGTGCTCTGCTTCAGTTGACGAGGCACTTTTATAAGCACTGGTTTTCACATGCTTTGAACTGTCAAGCAAAGTCATTTCAGTCTGAATTTCAAACATTGCTTCTCAACCCAGATTTTGTTCAAAAGTCTAGTAAAAGTCGCTTGGCCTTTTTTGAGTTATATAAGCACACCAATGTGGAAAACTTTTATATTCTAGTATGTTGTATTGCTTGAAAAAATAGTATGTGATGATTTAATTCAATACCATTGTAATGCATCTGCAGATGAAGACAAAGTTAAATTTGACATTTTTAAGACTTTTAAGTATTTAGACAATCTTAATATTTTCTTAGCGTAGTGTTATTGTATGATGTGTAGTCGCAGTACAAGTAACGAGTTGTATGTTTGTTTCAAAGCAGAGGTAAATGCTTATGCAATAAAGCTATTTCTGCACCAGCAGTTCTCACCCCCTTTAGTGTCGCAACACAGTTGGCAGGGCTCCCAACTGTGCATGACATAGTGACCCCCTTTCTTAGTAGCCACCTTCAACCAAGATTCCCCTGGCTGGCAACTCTTTCAGCAGCAGCTGAAATTCAGGAGTGGTCCCTGCCACTGAAGCCATCAGAGGCCATCCAAGGCAAATTCAGTGACAGGAGGCTTGAAAAACAGCCCCGCTGCCACAGAGAGTGGCAGCTCCAGCCTCTTTCAGCAGTTCTTGAACGGCCAGTGCTGGCTGTAGCTTTTCAGCAGCAGGCCCCACTTTCAGCAGCAGGCTGATTTCAGCAAAAAAAAAACCCAAAAAAACAAAACCAAGGAGTTGTTTGGCACTTAAAGACTAACAGATTTATTTTTCGCATGAGCTTTCATGGGAGAAAATCCCACTTTGTCAGATGCTTCGAAGATGGGTGAACTTACAGAGTGGAATGAAAATAAATGCAAGGGGGTGTAAGACATAGGATCAGGTCATACAGTAACAGCAAATTGGAGCAGTTGTTAGGTTCAAACCCTGGGACGAAGTTGGATTTTTCTCCCATGAAAGCTCATGCAAAAAATAAACCTGTTAGTCATTAAGTGACACATGACTTTTTCTTTGCTGGACTAGACTAACAGAGCTATTCTTCTGGAAATAGGCTGATTTCAGCCAACACACTTAGCTGCTGTTCTGCGACATAGATTTGTGTTGCAACTCAGCAGTTAAGAACCGCTGGTCTACACTACAAGATGACATAAAACCAGTGGATATATTCTCAGCATTGCTGTCATACCTCTGCTGCTGCTATTGTCATATTGCTATTTTTACTTGCTGTGGATGGATGAAAGTTAGCGCAAGTATGTGTACATGGGCAAGGGATCACAGTCACTCACACCTGGGGTTTAAGTAACATCAGTTAATAGCATTCACATTCTTAATGTTGATTTTTTAATTATCTTGTAATGTTGACATGACATCATTTTGCTTTCAGATGTACAGATATCAATCCCATGGCAGCTTTTTGTACCTTGGAGACAGCTGCACTTAACAAAGTTCATATTCAGCCAGTAATTACTGACTTGGTAAGACACAAGTTCCTGTGTGTGGACCCTTAGGTAGTTGGCAGTTCTTACACTGTACATGAGACTGATGAGAGGCTTGCCTGTGAGCATTCAGGTACTATCCCCCCCATGCTGAAAAGAAGACAAGGGGGATAGTACCTGCATGTGGTTTAACTGGGCCACAGTTTTATTCACTTAACATATCTGGGGCGACCCAGCAATAAATTGTACAGCACAGATAATCATTATTTCCTTAATTGTTTCCATCTACTTTGGGATGCTGATGCCAGCCCTCCCTCTTTCCCAGCCTTGTCCAAGCAAGCTAGTTGCTGGGACCTCACCATCCTTCCTCTTGTGAGGAATAAAGGGGGCTGGAAAACAGAGCGGATTGGCTCCCCACTGTACCAGACCCCCAGTCTCCCTTCTGCAGCTCCTTTAAGGAATGTTTTCTTCTGACTCCACTTCCAAACTGTATCATCTCTGTAACAAGTACCTGTACTGCACACATTTAACTAAATGGTAACATTTTGAGTTATCCTGCTCACCTGCCCCACTGGATCCCTGACCTACTGTGGAGAAAGTGAAAAGAATCTGCCCTACTTTGTCCACTCTGCAGGTGAGGATCATACTCATTCAAGCCCCCAAAACATAACGTAGACTAGAATAATGCCCATAGCAGATCATGGAGGAATGGGTTCCTATGCCAGTCTTGAGAGAAGGACGTGAGTTGCCCATCTTATCACAAAGAGTTTCCAAAGAACTGCTCAGGGTATAGTTGCTCACAGGCACATGAAAAAACAGTGTCTTCCCCTTACCTTTACCCCACCTCTCAACCATGTGAACATTTTCTTTCTTGTCTCCTCTGGCACCCAGTTGCATAGGGAGCCCAAATATGGCAACAAACTTTTCCAGCCAGAGAGAAGTGCAGTATGTTAATAAAGTACAACAATCTTGTATGTCATAATATAGAGATATTTGTTTTATTAAGTTTCTAAAGCACTCTTGTGGATGGTAGTAGCTTGGACAATATTGGAAACTTACAGAAAATGAATTAAAAACTGATCACAGTGCTCAGTTTCCTCAAAAAACTGGTCCAAAAAAGACCAAATAGTAAAGCTGATAAAAGAGAAGGACAAAACAGCTGATAAGGTACCAATCTGAACAGAAAGTATGCTTCAAATGAGACTTTAAATCAATACAAATGAAGAGCAAATACTACAAGATCTAGAAATGGATTTGAAAATGTGAACATCTGGAGCTTTCTTATTATTTTTGTACCCATCACAGTAATTATCTACAAGTGCTCAAGTCTAAATGTTTTTTGTTATAAATTACATTTGCTAACGATTTTTTAAAAACCTGCTGACAAGTTAAGTTTTGCCTTCTCTTCAATAAGCTCTTTTAATTTTTTTTAAAAATGGGAAAAAATATTCATTTAATGGTCATGAAAAGTGACAGATTGCCAATACTTAGAATTAGATGAAATATATGAACACTTCACTCAGAAACTGGACTGTATGCACAAGTCTACATGAAGTGGTCGATGAACAAGTGAAGAGATGATAAGCTTTTAATCACTTCTGAACTGAGATGATATAAACCTGTGAGCAAGGTAGAGGATGGCAACATGATCACCTTTTGATTAGTTGGCTAAATTTATGGGAAAGTGCATAGGACTTATATTTTACAAAATGTTTACCTTGTGTTTCTGTCATGCAGAAAATAACAAAAAAGTGTCTTCGGTAGCAGTCTGATTTGACAACTGTTGGTTTTTGTTTTTGTTTTTTTTTTTAAATCAGGTTTCCATAGCTAAGTACAGGACACTTTCTGTATCTCAATAGTGTGTGATTGTTTATAAACCTGTTAAGTTTCTTCCTTTCTTGATAACCTAATCTTTGTTTAAAGCTTTAATCCCAGAGACAACAATTCTGCATTGTCACAATACCTATTGCATAATGAAAAGTGGAAATGTGTGTTTTCTACTGTAAATAAAAAAAATGTAACTAATAAAAGAACTGCCTAAGTGAAACTCACTTGTTTCTTATTAATTTTATCTGTAGGTCACGGGATTGTTACCAAGATTAAATGGAAAGGTTGATCTACTGCTATTTAATCCACCGTATGTGGTAACCCCTTCTGAAGAGGTAGGAATCACTGAGATTTGAGGACTTTTTTTTTTTTAATTAAATCTGCAGCTCAGTGGCTATGATTAAATTTTGATATGGTAAATTGTTTTGTAATCTCCAGTTGTTGCACTACTGCGTCCTGAATTACTGTGCTTTGAAAAAGTAGTGAGGGATCAGTGGATCCAGTAATGATAACAGAACTGCAGTGAATGAATCACTAGGCTGCAGCACCTCACTGCACTTTCTGCAGAAGAGATAAAGGACACTGGTAACTACTGTTCCACAAAGTAGAGTACCATCTGTGCCAAGGGAATTCTGTAAAGACATATCTATACAGGGACATTTAAGAAAGTTAAGGAGAACCACCTGAAGATGTGAATTTCCAAAGGGATAGCCGTGTTAGTCTAGTCCAGCAAAAAAAAACCAAGGAGTCGTGTGGCACTTTAAGACTAACATTTATTTTTTCGCATGAGCTTTCGTGGGAGAAAATCCCACTTCGTAAGATGCTTCAAAGATGGGTGAAGTCAGTGTGCATAAATTAAAACATGGTTAATCCCCATGTTGGTGCCTTTATTCAGGAGTGCCTTTAGTTCCATAATTTAATCCTTGAATTAATGGCTTGTCTACACTTAAAACACTACAGTGGTGCAGCTGCCCTGCTGTTGTGGTTCAGTGAAAATGCTGCCTATGCCAATGGGAATGTTTTCCCTTTTAGCATAGGTACTCTACCTTCCTGAGATGGGGTGGCTGTGTTAGCTGAAGAAGCGCTCTCATAGACAATAATATGTACACGGGGTGGTAGCCCCCCTCGCTGAGTGACATAGTTATACTGACATAAATTGTTAGTATAGACAAAGGCAATGTCTACAGTACAGCTGATATTGGCATAATTTATGTACCCAAGGTGTGGGACTAAACTACCCCCAAGCAGCACTGACCTAAGCACTCATGTGCACTACACTGTGTCAGTGAGATAGCTTCCACTATTTGTGGACATGAGGTTTTTATATCAGTAGGAGAGCTAGCCCATCAGCCTTTAACTAGGGCTTTAACTAGCTGTGATGCAGCTTATGCCACACCAGCATTTTACATGTAGTTGTGGCCCAAGTTACAACGAACTTTAGTTCCTTCATTCCTGAATGAGATCCACGTGGAGGTTTAACTTAGGTGCATTGACTTCACACCATTAGTTGATTTGCTTTAATTTTCCTGAGTGTCTGCAGATAGATAAAGCTTAAGAGAGTTTCATAACAACTGGTCAGATATTTTCTGTTGGAGTTATTTTCTGGTGGAAAAGACTTTTCTTCACAAAATCAAAATTAAATTTTCAGGGTTGGTGAAGGCCAAGGCCCTCATCCATGGCAGCCTTACTGGAAAGCTTTTTTTTGCTTGCAGGGAGCAATGTAGATTGAATTGTCCAGATGAGCATTTGGAAAGCTGAAAAATTCTCTTTTCATTCTCTCATAATGGAATTTTTCAGAATTTTGAGGTTGTGAAAAAATGCTGAGGTATTTACCTTTTTGTCCAAAACTGGAGTTGAATTTTTTTCCAAAATCTCAGTATTTTCTATGGGACAGAAATTCCTTTTTCTGGTCTGTTCTGATTTTCATTTGGCTCTTGTATAATTCAGAACTCTTGAGGTGTGTCTGCAGTGCAATGTCAGGCTCATGTCAGCTGACTCTGGCTCATGAGAATGAGGTTGCAAGGCTGTAAAATTGGGGTGTGCGACACTATGAGGGGGGAGGGTCTAATACAGTGGGCTCTGGCTCAAGCCCAAACATCTGCACTGTAGTTTTATAGCCCCGTATCCTGGCATTGTGAGTCTTAAGTCAGCTGACCCCAGCCAGCTACAAGTGTTTTATTGCTGAGTCAACACATTGTTGGTAGAATTTATGCTAATATTTTCCATGTACATCTTAAAAAAAAGTGTATTCTTCAAATGTTCTAAAACATGTCTATTGCCAAACAATGTCAACAAAGACATTCTTTAAATCCTGGAAGAGCTGATCTGTTTGGAGTCTGGCTCTGAAACTTGACTTGTATGCTGCCTAAACTGAACTGCCATATAGCAATTTTATGACTTAAATTCAATAAGCTCTTTAGGATGGGGATTGTGATGATGATCTTCTGAAAGTGTCATGAACACATGTAGCACTCTGTATTCATATGGTAAATCACTAGTAAAAAAAAATTCTCTTTAATTTCTCCTAGGTAGAAAGCCATGGAATAGAGGCAGCCTGGGCTGGAGGCAAAAATGGCAGAGAAGTAATGGATAGACTTTTTCCTTTAGTACCTGACCTGCTTTCAGAAAGAGGATTATTCTATTTAGTCACTATTAAAGAGAACAATCCAGGTAATAGAACCCTTCTGTTTCCCAAACTATATATTAGTAATGTTCACATGAAAACTATGAGCACAAGACTAAAGTGCTGTAGCTAATCAAACATTGCCACTACACAGCAGGAAGGGAAAGTTTTGAATAAGTAACATCGCAGGGAAATCAGATTCTGTACATGGCAGTAGCAAGTTGCACTAGGTTGAGAACATCTATTAGTATGGAACACTTTAGGCTGGATTCACAGAAGACAGTGAGGTGCCTAGGGACTTTGGACCCCTGCCGAGTTAGGGAACAGCTGAATGGTGCTTTGAGGTTCTAAATTTTGTGCATAGACACAATGTGGCTGCCCCAGTTTTGAGTCCCACCATTTGACAAGTTTTACTGTAGAGTTTCAGATTAATGTGTGTTTAAATATATCTTTTTATCAAGGCTTTTTATAAAATCTTGTTCAAAATCTTGTATTTCTGTGTTCAAGCTGTTATTTAGTATATGCAGGAAAAATACTGTCCATTACACTACTCCAAAGTAGAATGGGGAAAGTGGGTTTCATCTGCTAACATTAAACTGACACTGAAGTTTATAATTACTCCAAGGTGCTCCCACATTTGAACATTTTCAGAGAAAGCTCAAACATCACACATACAATTGTACTCTGCTGGAATTTACAGAAGAAACCTTTTTATTAAGTACTTGAAACTTTACAATGAAACTATTTAATTGAAGTGATTAGCTAAGGTAGGAATATTGAATCATTCTACTATGATTCTAAATAATTTGCAATTTCAGTGTAACTGCACTTCACTGATTTTTGCTTTTGTGTTGATATACAGATATTAAAAGCATACAAGTACTTACAATTCGAGCACACTTTTTCATCTTTAACTCATTCATTTACCAATGAAATTAAGTATTGAGCATATTTTTCAAAGATGTATTAAAATACAACTTTTCCACTAATGGAAAGTCAAGCTTCCTTGGTTTTGTTGGGTGACTTTAAAAATTGTTCTAATCACTTGAAGGAGCATGATGGATTTTTTGTGATACTCTAAATGTTTGTTTTGTAATTTTCTATTTAACAAATCTGTTTTAAAGCAGGATGTGCTTTTTAAGTGTTTTACGGAAGTTGAACTGTAATGCTGTACATTTTTAATTACAGATGAAATTTTGGAAACAATGAAGAAATACGGTTTAAGGGGTATTAAACTACTTTCTAGACAAGCAGGAAGAGAAACTCTCACTGTTCTCAAATTCAGCAGGTTCTGACAACTGGTCTTAAGTCCGCCATGTGTTGGAGATACTGAAAGTTAAACACAAATGGTATTACAATAGTCAGACTATTCTGTAACTAAAAACCGTAACAGATGAACTTTTTGTTAAAAGAAATTATCCCGTCTCCTGACCGCTACAAGAAAATTGAGAAAAAATTTTCATTGTTGTTCCCTTACCCTGGCTGTCAACACATTGTGATTGTAATCAATGAAGGGGCTATTTATTTCTGACCTTGGTTTTCTACATAGCACAGTGGTACAGCATCTGAAATGTACAGTTTAAAGGTGGGCAGTTACTTTAAAATTGGGAAATTCACTCACATTTGAGTTGTATAACTGGAATTTTTGGTGATCATGCATTTAATCTTAAACCACCTTTGTCTGAATGTTTTAAGGTTTTATAGTGTTAATAGAATATTATTGTTTAAGTATATATAGTACTGTATATACTGTAGAGCTGAAATTTGTGTACCTGTCACTATGCACTGTAATAATTGCAACAAGTAAAAATGTTAGAAATATACAGCTGTTTGATTTAAATGATTTTCAGTCATCTCATTGTATTAATGGTTTATTCTACTTAATTTGTTTTCAAAGAACGTACTATATGTCAGTTCTTGATCGGAGAGCTGTATCCATGATATATTAAAAACCATTAGCCAAGCAAACCACATAGATTCTACTTCAAAAGTTTCTTGGATAATTCTGTGTACAGAACAGTGGCGCTAGCAAACAGTTTTTTGGTTCTCTGGGGTAACTTGACCAGTGTCAGTGGTTCAAAAGGGTGCATGGTCAGAGCTTTCAGCACTAAGGTTAGGTGCTATTTAGGAAAGATTGCTCTGACTATAGCTCTGGCCTGTTTGATTACTCTGAGAAATCTGGATACTTGAGGATTGCCAAGGAATCCAAGGATCCTGTATGTAAGATGCTATTTATGGTTGACATCTGGTGAGCTATGGAGCAGGGCTGGGCTGAGTTGCAGTTCTTTGTCTACAGGTCTTGCAGAAAGGCCAGAAAAGCTGGGATTGAAGGGATTGAAGTCCCTCAGGGTGATGGTGTGTTTTTTTTGACACCATTATCACTGGTGTGGCTGGAGGAGTAGCACTGAAGTCTGTGTGAAGGATAGGATAATCTTCCAGTCACTTTAGGGGAAGTCCAAACAGAATTCATATTTTGGTCTCAATATAGATACAGATTAGGACTTTGGTGAAGGATGTCTAGTTTCATAGGTAAATTCAGAGGAGGTTCTAATACGAAGTCTACCAGATCTGTAAACCATGTTTTCCGTGGCCAACATAGAGCTAAAACTATTGCTCACTTTACCTTCTGAATGATCTTTCTAAGAAGTGGAAGCCATGTCTCAAAGCAGGTTTTGTAGCTATCTGTGAAAGAGTATCCATCCCCAGCAATTTAATATTTGCTTCCCTGGTGAAATACTTTGCCAGCATCTGTGGTCTATGAGCACAGCCAGATGTGGCCACCAGCTGCTGAGCTGGCTGCCTTGGCTGAGAACCAATTCAGGTCCATTCAGGCATCTGCCAAAAAAGGTTGCTAAGCTTTTTTTCTTAATAGACTGGATGTCAAAATTGTCCTTTGTCTTCCACAGCCTTGAGAGCATACAGCCAGGACACAGGAGCTCTTATGAAACAGGCATAGGATACTCCAAGAAAAACCAAGAAGCCTTGAAATACCTTCTCTGGCTGACTTCTACCTTTGTCATTTGTTTCTTTGGGAGACAAATCCCTTTTGGATAGGATTATTGTGTCCTTTGCTAACGATGCTACCTTAGCACTGATCTTTGGTATATCTGTGACGGCAGTTTTTGGCTGTTACAGTTTAGATACTATAAATACTTACCTGCTTGGATGTTTACCTTTGTCAAGGGGTTCCTGATCAGATCTTCAAAGGATGTGTACAGTGGGACTGCTGTCTCAGGCAGTGATTCTGAAGTACGATTTGCCCTTAGGCTTGTTCTAGAGTTAGACCTAGATGCCTGATGCAAACTTCCTGCATGTCAAAATTATCAGGGGGTGAATAGGGGGACAAAGACAACTTTGCTACTTTTTCCCCCAAGCCCCTCTTGTCTTATCTGCTGAATCAGAGCTTTTTCCATAGGAGCAAGATGATGAATACCATGATAAGTTGCTTTTCTTTTCTCTTGTTGTGGCAGTTTTGGGTCCTCTGTGTCTGCTTTGCAGGAGCTGCTACCTAACTGGGACAGTGTCACTTGCAGCTAATTAGGGCCTTGAGCCCTCTAGATACGTTTGTCTATTCTCCTGCTTGGTCCCTATCCCACTGTCCATTGGATGAGGTCTCATTGTGAGTCCCCATTCATGTTGGGGAGAAGGGAAGCCCTGCTGTGTTAACCAAAGAATGCAAGACATACTTCTTTTCTTCTGGGTCATGTCTACCATGAGGTTTACCTCCCTGGGATGATCAGATGATGAATTCATCTTTGGATTCTCTCCCCAATGTGTTCTGTCTCCTCTGCTAGGTTTTTTTGTTGTGGAGTTGCAGCTCCTCATGTCAAGGCCGAGGACCCAACCTTACTGTCTGCTTCTGAGATCTGCCATTGCAAGGGTTGGCTGACTGAACAGGCAGAACATTATTCACCCTCTAGAGTGCCTGTAAGTGTAGCATCACTTAACAGAACACTGCTTTGTTATGGCCCACTTTTATATGGGGGAGGGAGGCCTGCAGTGGCAATACCCGGTTGCTGACACAT
Organism: Podocnemis expansa; assembly: GCA_007922195.1. NCBI lineage: Eukaryota > Metazoa > Chordata > Testudines > Podocnemididae > Podocnemis > Podocnemis expansa. The sequence continues at coordinate 7,999,281 of ML682069.1, forward strand.
CACAGTATACATGATGCAGGGGAGAGCAATGAAGGAAGAGGAGTAAAGATTGTTTCTATTGCATCTCCCTACCCCAACACCCCCCCCCCCCCCAAAAAAAAGTCTGGCAAAGAAATGGTTGGGAGCAATGTGAACCACCAATGAACCACTGCCAGGAGACCAAAGATCTGGCAGCAAGCTAGAGAAGGGGCGGTGATCAGCCATAGCTCTATCGCTGCCCCCAGAAACTGCAGGCAGAAGTGGACTTTGCTATCCCCTGTGCCTCAACTGTGACTGGTGCTGAGCTACAATAATGCACATAAAGGTTGACACTTCTACCACAGTCAAGCAAGACAAAAGATTGTTCTTGGGCCTTGAGATATTTTGATAAAGTGACCTCAAAACTGCTAATTGTTATGTAATAACTAGGAATAAGACAATGGATGTTACTCATCTTAATATTTTATGACAAGTATTTGTAGTAAAACCCAGTAGAGCAGGTACTAGGGTAAGCAACTAGTACAAATGGGGGTGAAATACTGGCCTCACTACAGTCAATGGGTTTTGCCACTGAGCTCAATAAGGCCAGGATATCACCCTTATCAAGTAGCACTGATTTGAAGATCAAGAACCTCTATTTCATAGTCATAATTATTCTGCCAATGGTTTAAGATTAGCCCTCTTTCAAAAATTATTACTGCAAGACATTAAACAACTGTGAATCATCAAAAGGCAGGCAATGGCTTAAAAAGAGTTGCCACATCTAGATATTTGAGACAAAAAGCACCACTTTCTACTACCAAAGCCTAGACTGCAGGATACCTAACAGAACCAACTTGCAAGGTCACTTAAAATTTTCAGTGGTAGATAATTCATAAGACAGAAGCTGCTTATTAAAGCAACTGTGCAGCTGCTTAATTTACACAGCAAAATTTATCTATTATTTGAAGTAACACTTTAACAAAATATGAAAAGCCTTTCTGCTGAAGTATCAAAATTATTAAAACAATGTTTCCCTTCAATATGTTTTTTCTGAGATTGATACTAAGTACCACTTTTTGCTTTCTTTAATACAAGATAATCAAAATGCAGTTCTCCACTAGCTAACTATATCTACTATGCACATAGGTCTGTTTTTTCAAATGATTTTGGGTGCCTGTCTTAACAGGCCTGGTTTTCAGTCCAGGCTGAGCAAATCACCTTCTGAAAATCAGGCCCCTTTAAAGGCTCTAACTGGACACACGAAGCACTAGTCACTTAAAATATAGTTTTGGGTTTGGGTTTGGATTTGAGTTTCAGATCCCCCCCACTTCCATAAAATCCACTGGCCAAAAGACAAACAGGACAATCCAAAAGGCTTAAGACGACTGATATAATAAAAGGCCTATTTCTCTGGTGTTTCTCTACAGATCCAAATATTTAACATGTAAAATGGCATGGCTTCAAAGGGCCATATATATGCCATGCATATGTTTCTCTAGAAAATGAACTTGGCACAAATGGAAGTTACTAATGAAAAAATGAACAGTTTTAAGTTGTGACAAAGAAATTCAGTTATACAGCTAAACCCCTATGATCACTGGAAAACACAGGGATCGTAAAACTTCATTAATCTATTAATGTTTTTAACAAATGTAGATAAAGAAAACAGCAATAATGAGAGCATAACTGGTGTCCTTCCTTTTCATTAGCATCTTTTGCTGAATTTACCCAGTCAGTTTTTGAAATCCTAGAAATAGAAAAACTGGGCTACACTATTAACGTTCATTCTATAAATACTTTAGATTACATTGTATTTCAGATCATGCTTTAACATTACAATACCACAGATGTTTTATCACATACTTTAACTTGAATGCAATAGCAATTGCACCTATTAAGTCAGATATGAGAAGTATTTATAAATGAAATTTTAATGCTTCCAGAAATTTGTATCTTCATGCCACCTACAGTAAATTACCCTGTTAATCAGAGGCACTTGCTTAAGCTCAGGACAGTATGGTGGTTTGTATCTAAAACAACTGATTAAATAACTTAGCTACAGTTGAACACTATTTCAGTGCACCCATAACTACTGAAATTATCTCTGAATTTTTATATTTTAACATTTTTAAAAATATACAAATTAAAATAAACTATTCTTACATACATTTTCTTTTATACCAAAGAAATGTTTCAGAACTTTTTACAAAAAACACAGTCCAGAGATCAAGATGGATCATCCCTTTTAAGTAATTTAAGATAATTCCAATATTATTTTCCCAAAAGTTGGGCTTCCTTCAAATGTACAGTTCTTAACAGGACCAGTACCTCATCTTCATTTACTTCTTCGTTCATTTTATTGAAGAGGGAAAAGAGCATTGAATTTCAAAAAAAGGTCTCTCGACAAAGCGGGCACGTGGATTTGTTGCTAGATGTAAACCATTTGTACTGAAAAAGAAACGGAAATGTTTAGAATGTGAACATATAACGTTAAAGGTGCTCTACGCTTGAACACTCACATTCAGTTTTATTTGACAGGGATAAGATTTTATTAGATCTAGTGACGTATTCTTGCCAGTGGAGACAGCTAGCAAATACCAAGTATTCTAGTAAAAGTTATTTGCCCAGTAAGCAGTGCCTAAGCAACTTCCCCAAGTATAAGCAAAGTCAGATGAAATACATATGTAAAAACACTTGTTTCTGAAGGATACCATCCAAAAGGATTCTCTCTCTTGTCTTGTCTTGTTTTAAGAAAGTAGGATCCACGAGTGTGAATCATGTTGGAATTATATTGTTAGAGAAGCACTATTTTCTTTGGTACGGTAATAAAGACATCAACCTTTTTCTGACACACTCATGATTACTATTTTGTTAGTTTTAATACAATTACATTCTGCAATTTGAACCAGATTTTAAATTTAGGCTAAATACAATCATGTATACAAAGCCAATTCTGCGTACTTACCAAACAGGCTGAATGGAATTTTTTCTTGCATGTTCTACAGGCTTTTTTGGGAAGAGAATAATTTGAACCATGAATCACCGAAAAACAGATCATGCAATCTTCAATGCCCTCAAACCGTTTATCCACATTATTTTTCCACAAAGCCAAGCCTTCCATAATACTTCCATTCTAACAGAGGGAAAGAGTCAAAGCATAATCAGTGATGTGTTAACATTTTAAACCATTTCTTATTTCTATTCTAGTAGCACCCAGAAGCCCCAGGCAGGGTTGGGGCCCCATTGTATTAGAAATTCATTTAAGATGACACCCAGTTTATGAAGGGTGTAGTAAAAAGATGAAACGTACATAATCAAATAAAGCCATGCATTTCAAATACACTGGGACAGTACCATATCACATATCCTTCAGATTCCAGACATGCTCCTCTCTATAGAGCTCATAGCGGACAGTGTATATTTAAGAGCCATTTGTGATTTGTTTAACCTGTGTTAGTTTCTTGTAATCGCGTGTCAAGTGACATCCATAATAACCAACCAACCAATCCCCAGTTGTAGAGGATCTCATGTTAGAGGAAGTTTAGAGAACTGAATAGTTCATCATCCACAGATAATGGATCACGGTGTTACGTTTCAGTTTACACTACCTGGCTAAGATTGTTATTTTTGTGTCATTGTTTGAATGTCTTAACTGATCAAACTAAAAGGCTCTGCCTAAAATTTCACCTGGTGAGTGAGGTACGTGCTTAACTGTAGCATCCAATTGCGCCACTGCTGAACAGCCACACCAACCCTCTTTCCACTCTCAACTGTTATTGAGCCCAGTGGGTAATTTGGTGGAAGCTGTATTATCAGTTCAATAAATATATCATCAACTGAATAGGTAGCAATCACTTCCCGAGTTGCAGACCGAGCTTTTACCTGCAGAAAAACAAGCATTCAACAGACTAAAGAGATCGCACTTGAAGTTAAACATACACTTTCAATTTTTTTTACATTACGTGAAACATCCATAATTTACTGTATATACTTGAATCAGGAAAACAATGAACTGACAAACCTTTTCTTTAAAGAAAAACTATTCTGTCACTCTAAACAAAACCGAATTGGTACCTACCAATCAGACTGAAAGATGCCTGACAATCACTGACAATTTTTTTTTTAAAATTACACCAACCAGAAGGTGCCACACTGCATAAAACAGCACTTAGAGAGGTTATCCATGTGACTGAAATACATGCACCAAGATTTTATACACTATTCCACATATAGAAATTCAGCAATTTAACAGTGAACAATTGTTATCCTGCTACATCAATAACAATGAAATTATGCTATCAATCATCTGTGATGATAGAAACAGAGTCACTTCAGGCACTGTCAGAGGATCAGATAGGGTTTGAAAAAGTAACATCTTTGTTTTGACCATTACAGCATTTTGATAAATATCTAGGGAAAAATCCTGGCCCCACTAAAGTCAATGGGAAAACTAACAACTTTGATAGCAGTGGTCCCTAAACTTTGTCGTCCCATCCATCCCTCCCCCCCCCCACACCACACACTCCTGTCCACATCCTCCTTCCAGCTAGGGCTAGGAGTGGGACCACAGCTGAGAGCCAAGGGCTGTGGCAGGATGGCAGCGCTTAGAGCTGGGAGCCCCAGAGACCACTCTGCTCTCAGATCCTGAATAGGAGGGAGTCCTGCTAAGAGCCCTGCAGCAGGGCTTCCCCTCTCTCAGTTAACAGCCAGCAGGGCTTTCCACTGGGAGTCCCGTCAGGCAGGGGCTCCACACACTCTCCCAGAGTGCACCCCACACTTTGAAGACCTCTGCTCTGCAGGGTCAGGATTTCAAGCCAATCACAAGAGCAAGAGACCATTACCCTGTGATAGTTCTATTTCACTGATATTATCCTTATGATCGTTATCTAGACAGCACTTAAGAGCATCTTATTTTATTTATATCTGGTTTAGAAACATGGAGCGTTTATAACATTTCAAATTTTACAGGACAGTTTAAAAATAAACAATTTTTCTGGAAAAAAAGGTCTTACTAACCGTCATGCCATTAAACAACTGTGTGCTAGTCTGCACAGAAGATATTTCTTGTAAAGAAAGCACATTGCTGACATATTTGCTTGTAAATTTGTCTACAATGTTGAAGACACGTTTCTCACAGCTATTCCACCAAAGCCTAACCATGGCTGGCAAGTCCTTCAATGTCATGTGATACACCGAGCAAGCCAAATGGGGAATCTGAGATGACAGTACTGCTGTATCTGGGGGGAAAAAATAAAAAAACACTGTATAGGGACAAAGCATAGTTTCTGCCACACACCTATAGGACATGTTTCTATAACAGAGTTTGATGCTGACAACGGAAAGCATGGCAACAATTTCCATCTTCTCTTGTTCATAAACACTATCCTTGTGATTATTCAGATTAGAACTAGTGGGGAAAAAAAACATTGGATCTGTATGCCATTGGAGATAATAACTTTATCTAAATTGAAAGGCTTTGTGAAGCTGGGTTCATTCTGCAGAAGTTTTACCAAAAAAGGGAAAATTGTTCCAACAATGCCAAAGTGTTCCATTTGGCTACTTCTAAAATGAAATGTTTCAATATCCTTTCTAGACAACATTTCATTTTATTGTCTTTATTACATAATATGAAAAAGATTACATCAAAATATTTTAATTTTGGAACTTTATTTCCTTGGCTGTACTACCAACTATCACTTTGGATTGTTGGAAATATTATTTGTTTTTTTGCACTTATCTGGTAAAACAATGAAATTACCTAATCTAGCTGACCTTTTTCTTTAGGCAATTTAACACACAGCTTCTCATGTACTAGCACTACACTATGCCTCAACATTTGGGTTCCAAACCAAGCACTCCAAATAAATTAATGCAAATATGAGTGAGGTATTTTCAAGACATTTCTATTAACTTCATACATATTTTTATATAGACAGACAATCTAAACGTTGGGTTTGTGCTACTTAAAAGTGTCCATTTTAAAAAATGAAGCAAGAAGTCTATATGCAAACTTAACACATTTTAGGATTAAATATTTCACCTTTCTTACATCATCTAAATCCTGGGCAGGTGCAGAAAGAGGGCATTATTATTTGCAGAGACAGACTAATATTAAGGATTTCCCATCAGAGCTTTTTCTGGAAATAATTCACTGATGAGCCTAAGGAAGGGAAAAATTCTCTAAGATTTATCATCATTTTCTTCCACTAAGAAGCACATTTTAACCTTATTAAGGCAGAAGTTACTCTGAATGAACAAAAGTCAAATACATTTTGACTAACCTTTGACACCTAAACAAAGCTCTTCAGTAAAGAAAGTTTTTGTGTCCTTATCTGGAACCTCAGTAGCTGACCCTGAAAAGGCAGGGTTCTCTGGCATAAGCCTGAAGAGGTGATAGAGCAGTTTATTCAGATTCTTAGTTCTTCGAAGGTACTGTGAGTATAAAGCCCGCAGCTGGTGGAGGAAAAAATAAAGTATATATGAGTCCTAACAAAAAGCAGCTTTTCTAAGAAGGATATGAACATGCACAACATACATGCAGAGAAGGAGGTCCAGTGATTAAGGCATTAGCCTAGGACTTGAGAGACAGCTCAATTCTTTCCTTTACCACAGATTTTGTGTAAGACCCTTGGCAAACCACTTAGCCTGTCTGTATCTCAGTTTCCTGTCTGTGAAATGGTAGTATCTCTCTATCTAGCAGGTGTTGGGAGGGTAAATACACTAATGATGGCCAGATCCTCATATACTAAAGGTGATCAGGGCTATATAAATACTTAGGATAGACTGGTATCTACACATAAATACTAAGCATAGAGGCAAATTGGTTAGGGAGATCTAATACATACATAGTTTTCAGGATAAGCAGTTTGACACCAACGTCTATTACTACCTCTTAAAGAAACTGATGGATGCCTCATTGCTCAGGCTATTGAGCTAGACTAGACCAAGAGATCAGGAACATAATCAAAAACTATCTTCTGCTTTCAGCAGAATAGCTGAGGTGAGCTAAGAGAAATGAAAAACCCTAAATTCAGAATGTTGTTTTAGCTTTGTTTTCCAAAGCTGTTCATGCAGAATTTATTTCCATTACATCTGTGCTTCCAAGTGAGAGCCCTGCAAATGTGACTAGGAATTCAAATGGTTCACTATGGGCATGTATATATTATATATTATTTCATAACATTTATATGCACCCTTTTAAGTAAAATTTTACATTATTTTGGACAACTCTTTCAATGATTTTTAGGTACTTTATAACATGATACTAAATTGAAAATTAGGAGTCACTGACGCACAAGTAAATCAATTGTAAGAATAGCACTGTACACAATACATCTTGCACCATGAAGTTTCACATTGCTTTAAAAACAGTGCTCCATGTCCCCCAGGTATTGTTACTGATTTGAATCAACAACCTTCGGTGGCCAATAAGGTTAACTACAGCTGTATATAGAATGAAATGCACCACATACTTCCTGTTTAAAACAACAGTTTGAACTCAAATTAGCAGCAAGATTATTCCCCTTAAATTGACATAAATAGACTGGTTCTGCACTCGTGTCTATCTTCCCCAACAGGAAGCATTCTAAATATCGTACTCATTTAGGAGGCGGAAAAATAGAACATTAATAAAATACAATGAGGCTGTTTTGAAAGTATATTAGAAGGTTTTTAGAACATTATATTTACTACTCAATTGCCTTGTAGCAGCTTTCTGCACTTCCATGTCAAAGTGATGGGTTCCACACTAATGCTCCTTTCTTTCTGGAATGGCTGAGCTAAGGCACGCTCAGCACTAGGGAAAGGAGAGATCGGTAGTCAGTTGCATCAGTATATTTAGCACAAGTGCTGACGAATTCTAAAACAAAATACCACTAATTCTGCAACAGCTGAAGGCATAGAGCCACTGAATACTTAAAAGGAGAATAAATATCAAATGGAAAGTTTGGGACTAAATGTAAACGGACCTTGGTCAAACAGGAATATAAAGAAAATGCACAGGGAGAAACAGTCACTAAATACATACTTGGGAAGAAGCTGCCTTGAAGAAAGTTAATATTAATTTCCATGTGAGAAGATATCCTAAAATAAAGCAGAACTCTTCACTCAGTGGCTGAACAACTGCAAACTCTCCAACTGGAATGCATTCTAGGATGTTTTCTAGAAAGAGTTCTTGAGTGGCAAGGACAGACATCAGGGCAGCAGGAGGTGATCTATGGAATGATAAGACAACATTATATTTGGCATGGTGAAGAAACACACAAATAAAGCTTTCTTAGAACACAAAGTAGTTTTATCTTTTACAGACTGCTCAGCAGCCCCCCAGTACCAAACATATAAATACATCAAATGAAGCTCTCTTCTTACAATGAAATTCTCTTCTCAGTTCTGCACAGCAGTGTTACATTTTACTCCTCTCCCCTTAAACAGACAGACCTCCCATTAACTTCCTGCAGGAAGAGCAGAACACAGAAACTGAATGCTACCATGGGGATCTGAAAGAAGGATTTTAGCCTTTATCTAAGTTGTATTATCTTATTTTTGCGCAGAACTCACAGTGTGCTAGTTTTGGGTAAACACTATAGAAACCACAATCCATTCTTACCACCAAGGTAGGTAGTAATACTGAACTAACTGTTCCCAAAGTTTGTTTTTTACAATGCTATACATTGGATTAAAAGTGCTTCTTGACCCCATGACATGCAATGCCTCACACCCTTAAAACTGCAGAAATGAAGTCAAAACAGGGTAGGGGGGGGAAAAAAAAAAACCAACATACAAGGCTGATTCTTCTTCTTCATCACCAGAGGATTTGAGATCCTCCTCATCAAATTTAGGCAACTCAGGCACTAACCTGTGAAGTTGAGAGAAAGGTGGAGAGAGCCAGTTTTTATTTTTACTTCTTAAACCATGTATCCCTTATATCAAGAAAAGCTGACAATTATTCATTAAAAATAGTGCAATGTTTATCAGACAAACATCCACATCTTCAAAACTGGTTGCTTAAACAGCAGGTGCCAGAAGACACACCATTTTGCTCCGTTTTCCCCTTTACTCATCTTTACTTTCAAAAGACTCAAAAGTCCTAAATTCTATACTCTGAGCAAGCCTACCATCAGCCTTTACAGACCTGAGGCACAGGCTGTTATGGAGCTTATGTTTCAGGTCACATGCACCTTGTAAACTGCACCCAAGTTAGTCAACTATAGATACATTTTGAATTTCTGCACACAATCACTGGCACTAAAGCTCTCCAAAGAAAGTTCACAAGAATTTTAATAAAGAAGAATTATTCCCCATTTCCCTCATTAATACAAATGTCTGGTGAAGATTTTTGGTTCAAACTCTCTAGGGAACATTTTTAGGCAGAGACTAAATCAGGAAAATTTCTGCCCAAAAAATTTAGTGTTTTGGAAAGCAATGTACATCTAAAAAGATATGGTTAGACTGAAAACACATAAGCAACCCTAGGTTGTAGTAATATTAATACTATACTTAAATTACATACACAGTTCTGTCAAACTCAAATTTTGTTTTCATATTCCTCACCAAGCTTTTCCTTTATGTTAGTACAGTAGTCTAAAATTAAAATTATTCAGTATTTACACTGAATATATGTATATTGAAGTTTGCTGCATGTACACAAATAACCACACTTAGTGTTTTTTTCCAAGATTTTGCTAGTCTCCTCACATTTCAAAATACAAAATTTCATTGAGTTTAAAAACAGAAATGGAGAGATCACTGACTGATTCCTTACTTATGTAGCATGTGGTAGATGGTAACTTGTACAGGTCTAGCTCGGAAGAGCAGTAATGGAGATAATGTGTTTAACAACGTCTGTAGTTTATCTGGGAGGTTTGTCTTCTGGCCAGCAACAAACTTGGCTGGCAGTTTGTGGTTCAACAACTGGTCCTTTGAAATGTATGTTAGAACTTCACCTAAGGACTTCAGTATAGAGTTCTGAAAGGATTTTTCAGATGTATCTTTGCTCTCCCCTGTTCATAATGGGAAAAAACAAGGTGTTAACTCAGTCTGTTATTGTTATAGTTCAGTCACAGACAACTAAGGTATACAATTTCTATTTATCTAAACTATCCAATACTAAATTGTCTTTTAAAAAAATTAAGTGTAATTACATATCCCATTAACATTTTTTCATTGATTGTTGCTCATCCACTATATGCTGGATAAATATTGTCTAACAACTACATAAATAGAGCACACAATGTAATAAGTAGACTTAGCCTGTCATGTGTTCTATTTAAAAATACTTCAACTCGGATCACTTTTCATATCAAACTACTACCCTATTTGTCATTTGCCATATACTTGCCTGTGACTTTTACCAGCAAAATTAACAGCAAGCTGTGAATGCCTTCACAAAAGAATTCCTTCCATTCACTGATCAGGTTCACAGGAAGATTTCTGATAATCTCAGGAGTTGCTGCCTGGAAGTAAGCACTAAGAGCAGAAGCCAAGTCACAGCTGACACAGGCAAAAATTTGCACAAGTGGAACATGATAAAGTGAACGGCTTTCACTCGTTGTCTGAAAAAACAAATGGCAGTAATTTCTTAGTCCTCTGTCTGCTTTAAGACAGTTGTTTTAGGCTACTTTTATAGAGCGTTATATATAGCTCTACAATTTGTAGTTTAGCAAGTGCTGATGGAAAAGCAAGTGTTGGTTATCTCTACAAAATATGTACTACTGTGTAAATCACTGCTGTGTATAAGAATAAGTTAGTAAAGCAAATCTGTGCTCACCTGACTTCAGGGATTCTGGTATTTGACCTCACAAGATTATTTAAAAACTTATGCTGAACCCCAATGAAAGTAAATATAAAAAAAGGAACTTTCCCTAGCTCTTCTCAACATTTAGCGTAATAGATTATTTCCATTCTTAAAAAACCTTTTACATAAGAGCAGGCAGAAATTGCCACCAAGATGATTCAAACAGAAATATCATCAAAGTTTCTGATGAAGTAGGATCTCCTCCCAAAAAAGCTCATGTGATAAATACATTTGTTAGTCTTTAAGTGCCACATGACTGCTTGCTTGTTTTTAAAATAGAAATATCCAGGGGTTAAGGTATAATCTGGGGGGCCCCAGAACACTCCTGCACTTGTGGCCCCCCTCCCACGCCAGTGGGCCCCCCCAAACTCCAGCCCCTGCACTCCCATGCCAGTGCCCCACCCCCTGCCGCCAATACCTCCCAGCGTAAGCCAGCCACCCCACACTCACCAGCAGTGCAGGTGATGAGGTGGGGGGGGGAGGCACTGGATCGGAGCGGTGGTACAGCAGAGTCAGAGGCACCAGGGCCCAGGGTGGAGGCGGGGAGTGGAAGGGGAGGGGTTTGGGGCAGGGCTTGCACACCCTAGCAACACCTGTAGCCCCCGCTCCCTCCCCTGCCTGCCGGAACACAGCAGAACAGCACTCCAGGGCCTTCTATTTTTAGGGGTCCCGTGTTTGGGCCCCTAAAAATAGAACACAGACCCAGAACGCAGCATTCCAGGGCCCGCTATATTTCAATGTTGGGCCCCGGAACACAGTGTTCCAATTCCACATTCTATTTTTAGGGGCCCCAGAACACTGAGTCCCTAAAAATAGTGGGCCCCGGAACAGCGTTCCGGTGCATTCTCCCTTACTTTAACCCCTGGAAATCTCTCCCTCTGCAACACTAAACCTTACACTGCCAAGTACAAACCAGATCCGTATTTTAAAAGGTTCTCCCATTCCTTCCCAAATATAAAAGCTTCATAAGCTCCATTCATTAAAGCATTTCTAAATTGTGGAAAACTTACAGGAAAGGAGACATTATTAAAACAGTGTTCATTTCCTGGGACAAAAATTAATCCTCTCCCTCAAACCGGGCTCGTACTTTTTTTTTTTTTTTTTTTGGTGGATCCTGACAGAATAAATCAATATGATTAACTCCTGAAAATCCTCTCAAATGACATGTCTGTGTAGAAAGTCTTCCCACTGAGGCTTATATTCATTCAGGACAACATTTTAAGTGGTCTTGTTGCATATGTAATTCAGCTAAGATAAATCTACAAGGCCTTGGTACCCATGACCAATGGGCTACTATTTCCCACTCATAGCAATGTTTCTTCTTCCTTTATCTATTTGTCTTCTGAATAGGAAAAGACCATGCAAACAGCAGGGAAGGAAGCAAGTCTGACTTTTTCCCTATAGGGGTAGCCCTCAGACTAGCATCTCTCCTGGTATGGGAAAATGAACTTTTAATCCAACTCTGCTGCTTCACAGAGTGAGCAAGGAGACAAAAGAGGGTTAACGATGGTAGACTGCTCATATTCTTATTTTGGTTTGATTTACAACCAAATCACCATCTATTCAGTTTGATGCATGTCTTCCAATTTCACCAGACACACAGTGCACAATATTATCTATCAGATGCTGAAGCACAACTACTGAGGATCATTCAGTTAATTTTTAATAAGTGTTGTTTTAGTACAAATCTTGATTTTGTGCAACATTATTGTTCAGAGTACAGAGATACATGGGAGACATACTTCAAAATAATTCCATGGTTTTTGCTGTCCAATATACCAATGCTGTTTCAGAAATTCTCATACCACTATAGTGCACAGACTAACTTCTTCCTAACAAGCAGAGACTCACAACCTGGCTGATACAACACAGATAAAATATTTTATTGTTTAGGTTATATGCTTCCTTCATCAGAAACATGATTTAATTATTTATTTGTTTACCAGGGCAGACAGCATGTGCCAATGCGCAGTAGGCTAAGGTGGCAAGGCTCCTGCCTCAAAGAGCATATAACCAAAATAGATGGCATACAAGTCAGGAATAGGGATACAGCACAAACAGTGATAGATCATGAAAAGTTTAGTATGTATTTTTAAAAACCAGCTAAAAACCTATGAAATTCCTAACAATGCCGATCCTTCAGGGTTAGAATTTTTCAAAGCATTATAAATTTAAACATTAATTCAAATTGCTTAATTTCATTTTATTTCTTCCTCAAACTGACAAAAATTTGCACCTGAACCTCTACCAGCATTATGATTCTTTCTGTGCTTATGAATTTTACTTGCAGTTTTAGTCAAACCTTTCTCTAAATTTAGAAAAACATAAACACAGCGGCCATGGTGTTTTGGGCTGCTGTCTTTAAATTAACATCCATCCTTCCACTTTATAATGATAGTAGTGTAAAATTATTAATGTTTCTAACCATGGTGTACAATTAAGCCCCTGTATTTATATTGTGTAAAGCACTCTCACACCTTCAGATGAAAATTGCTATATGGAAAGATAGGCACACATTAATATCTATGTTTTTAGCCTCCTTATTTTAAATACAGAAAAGAAAATTGAGTTGAGTGTCAAATTAATAAGTGTCAAATGTCCATTCTGAGTTATTTCAGACTGCAGAATCCTGTTTAGCAATGATGTTTGTCACTTTACCTCTAACCAAGCCAGCATGGAACACATTATGAAGTCCCATTCATTGTCCATCAGTGGTGATGTAGAATGTTTTAGCAACAAAGGAAGGTAACGGATCATCTCTATATTGAAACCAACCAGCTGAGGAGTTGCTTCTTTCAGATTGCTGAAACAGAAGTACAGAAGCTAAAACTATTTTCATTAATGAAGAAAAATAAAATACTTCTGTTTAGTCTCAGTGTTTCCTCTTAGGCCAAATTTATGTTCAATGCTGGAACCTACCTAAGTGCTCCAATACCCTTGCTTTCTTTGAGGTTAATTCCTGTGTAAACTAATCAGTCTATGTAACAGGAACAAGATAAATCAACATGCAGACAAACAAAAAGTTCTGAGATAGTAGGAAGTTCATCAACTGCACATTACCTCTCTGCTTATTCATATGATAACCTAATGTAAATCAATGAGTTTAGTATTTGAAACTGCAGTTTGCATTAAAATCCAGGACAAGGGTTCTCAACAATGTCCGTGTCATGACATGGTTGGGGATGTCCCCAACCATGCGCACCACAGCACCCCTGCTGCCACGTTGAGTTTCAGTAGCTGCATGAACCCCTCAACCACTGCTGCAGTTTTTCTTAAAGAAGAAATCCATTGCCAGAAGCAGCAGCAAGGAGTCCTGGGGCACTTAAAGACTAACAAATTTATTATCACACAAGCTTTCATGGGAGAAAATCCCACTTTGTCAGACCAGAAGAAAGCCCGACACCAAAAGATGACCCTTGTACGGATTGTTTCAGTGGCCAGTTAATTTCTTTTGGTGGAGGGTTGACTCCGGGCAACACACCAATTTGTCATGACACAGTAGTGAGAACCACTGCTCCAGAACACAATTCAACATAGGTTTACAAGATATAATGATTTCCTGTAATTAATAAAGCATAGGAATGAAACATACAGAGTATAGTTTCAACTGTGAGCACCCTGCTGCCCAAATCCCACAAGTTAATGCAAGAAACTGGTACACAGGCATCTATCACAAATGCTTATTTTAAATGCATAATGCAGACATAATTAAAAATTCTCTTTCCACTCTGTTCCCATTTCATGACACCATTACATACAGATCTCTTCAGTAAACCAAAAATGGATGGGAGCAAAGTTACCCACCAGCTGAAAAGGAAGCTGTCCTCATTATGGTTTCTCCATGACATGATGATTTTTAATATTCCAGGCAGCAGCTCTCGACAATCAATACTTCCACTATTTAAGCAGGAGTTTAAAATAGCAAGATATCCAAATGCTCCTACACCATACAATGTAAAAAAAACATAAAGAACACATTGAATGTTCTTGAATATAGTCATGTATTTATTAACAGGACAAAAATCACCACAGTAAAGAAAAAATGCATATTCAATTAGTAAATTTCTTTTTGTTTGTATCTGAATTTAACTTATATATATATAAAAACTTATTCTGGATAACTTTTAGATCTTTCTTATTCTTTCAGTAGTTAATTCAGTGTTATTGAAATGCAATACATCTACACAGTTTAAAGTAAAAGCAATTTAAAAATGTAAATGCAGATTCCAACAGCACTTTTCTCCTTTGCAGCATAGATTTAAAAACAAAGAGTAATAGGCTACATTTAAGAAGATAATTAGGAAAAGAAAATATTACGCATATGCAACATGCAGAGATAGCATTGCTAATGGAAACTCTACAGTTACGTTAATGGTGAAATCTTATTCATTCATTGATTGTAATTAATGCAATTTCTCAACTTTCAGCACTGGCCAGGGCAGCAGTCTTGGGTGATGGGGCCAGAAGCAGATGGTGGCTGAACTCTGAAGCAGTGAACAAATTCGTGCACAAGACTGGTGATGTGGGAAAAGCGGTCCAGGGAACTATTGTGTGTTGGTGCAGAGACTGGAGGAAAGAGGAAGGCCTCAGTGGAGGCACTTATAGTCAATTGGCCAAGGCCCAGAGAAGCAGGTGGGCCCAGGCCCCTCCCCACTCCCCCAGTGTGCCAGGAGCCACACAAGCTCATTGGCCATTGGCTGATTTACTTAGTGGCCAGAACCAAAAGCAAGCTGGACTAAACCCTGGAAGGGGTAGACTGACAGGCTTAGCCGGAGGGCTAAGGCTTGAGACCAGGACTCAGGGCAGGAGTTGTCATTAACAGAAGGCAGAGCACAGATCCTCTGGAGGGGACTACCTGAGCTCATTCCCCAATAATGCCACCAAGAAGCACCCTCCACGTGTGTTGAGTACGGTTCACCGCCTATAGGCACATATTCATTTGTCAGGATCCTTTGAAAAGATAGGATGGGTCAGAAAAGGACATAAGGACAAGAAGAGCAAACTAGAAAGCTATTCTCCAGTCATGAAGGAGTATGCCAAAGAGACACAAGGGAATATCTTATATAGTCAGGGAATAGTCTAAGGACCCACTCTTCTGTTATCTGTTTAAAATTCCCCATGTCAGGTGCTCGTGGTGCAAATGCAGTCTCAAAAGTGAAGTCAGAGAGCTCAAGACATGTTAAATGAATGTGTAATCCAAAAATAATACAGCTGAACACATACTGCTTGTGGGGAAAATAAGGTATCTGGCAGGGGCAGGAAAATTCAAGACTTTGATCAACTGTTCCCTGTTAACCATTGTTCAAAAAGTCACATTCCAAAGCATACACAACATATTTATTTGCAAGGACTCACCTGAATAGACAAAGAAGTTTTGTCCAAGTGGTCATGAATTTGCTATGATTTTCAAATACAGCAAGATACATACTTTTCACTGAGGAACAGTGAAGTATCAAGCTTTTATGTAGCTTTGTCAATAAGAGTGTGGCCAGAAAGGTATGAAAATAAGGAAGAGGAAAAAGGAAGAGGAGAAGATGCTTGGTTTTTCAAATACACCATTCTCAAATGTGAAAAGGAATTTTGCATATATTTTTCTCCACACAATTCATCTCTGGGCACAAATCCAACTTTTAAAAGTTTAGGTTCAAAAATCTTTTCGGAAAATTTTACTTTTTCAAAAGTCACAGTCAAACTGCAACACTAAACACGGCTGTGCCCAAAATATCATAAAAATCTGGGCTTGGGTCATATGCTTCCAATTCTGGATAGGCCATCTGGGTAATACTTTGTTGTATGAATGAGAATAGTCCTTAACAACTTATAAAAATGTTGGTTCAACGCTTCAATCAAGACACAATATGCTGATAACTTAAGATATGCATTTTCATTCCATTAACAATGATGAGTTTGTAGAAACAGTTGCCCTCCATTACTACGAATAAATTAATTACAAAGTCATCCCATCTTAAATTAATAAACTAAATTGGCTGAAGAGTGTATAGTTATGTTACTGACCATCAATACTGAAGAGCTCTGTTTGCATGCATGTCATAAGTTTAGCAGTGCACTGGATAACTAATTCTTCCTTTTCTTCTTCAGGCAAAAATGGAGAGAGGCACTGAACTGTATGCAAGTTGCCTTCCGTTAATGGGAAAAACCTGTTGATGTAAACAAGATGCCAAAAATGAAACTGAGAAACAAAACTCAGCACCACTATAGGAAAATGTAAATTGGATCATGCACAAAAGAAAGATTATTTCATATTCTGCTTCTTTTAGGATATTTATATTCAATAAACTGTATTTAGTTTACACTTAATATATAAATTCTAAATAATATCTGTCCTGCATATTTCATTCATCAGAACTGGTAGCAACACAAATATCATCAACATTCACTCACAACTACAATAGATTATGAACTGTAGCATTAGAATACCTTTCTGTCATCTTATAAAGTTGTTTTATTTCGCTGGATGCAATATTCTTTGTATGGATCAACCTAACCAATGCTAAGGCCCAGAGTCTTCCACCCTCTTTTGATCTACAGGAAAAAAAAGAAAATAGAACAATTTAATTTATATGGAGGAAGATTGTATACACACAACCATTTGAATGTATCTAGCAAACGAAAAGACCTTAACTTCAGAATAAAATCGCATCAGTAAAAGTGATGGCATTTAATGGTCTCTGTAGTGCAAATGTGAAAGCTGGAATAAATCAGGAGTGTTATATTTCATCGGGTGTTTCCTAATCTGTACCTACCTGCTAAACAATATTTGTAGAAGGTTGGTTGTATTAACAAGTGCACTTAAATCCTCATACGCAATACTGAATACTTGAAGCATGTTGACAAATTCAAGGAGCTGACAAGGAGGGTTATCAAGTTCTTCAATCCACTGCAATGAATACAGAAGTTCTGCAACTAATCAAACCAACAAAATAGCTGTTTTAATATACACCTGGGGTATAGGGGAAGCCTCTGCTCACATTTTCACATATCTTAGTGACTCATCATTAAAAAGCTTATATTTTCACATAACTTTAAGTGCTGAGAGGCAGGGATGTTGCTGGTGCCCAGGCTTACAGGGCTTGAGCCCTGGGTCTGCGACAGCAGCTGCACGCTTAAAGCACATGAGCCCCAAGTCTTTTTCTGGGCCAGGGGCACTCCTGCTGAGAGGAATGAGTTGGATTCGTGACACCAAAACAAATGTATTTTGGGGTTAACAACAGCTCATAATATACCAATCATTAATTTTAGCTATTCCAGATACTTAAGCACTATTAAAACAGAAAGAGCATGGCAAGGACTCTAACTAGTTATTCCTCTCCAACACCTCCATATTTTCCTCCTCCTTTTGTTTCGTCTACTCCACTTCTTGATCCAGTCTAGTTTTCCTGACAGCTTGTCCTAAATTAGGCAGTCAAGACCTAATTTCAGACAGTAATGCCAGTCTGAACTTAGAAACTCAGATCTTAAATTACTCTGTTTCTTTCTTCTTCATTCTCTTATAAAAGGACCAGACCAAGAAGTTACAATCCTCTTCAACAGCAACAGAAGAACTTGGAGTGATATCACTACTTCATAAAATGTAAAACATCTATGATCAGATCTGATTTAAGAATATAAAAATAATTAAGCCACTTCACAAGAAAATGACTGAACAAGAGGGACATATGGATGGAGTGATAAGGCAAAGAAAAATGGCTGCAATAACACCTCCAATCTCATGCCTAACCATGCAACAGGCAATGTTTTAGAACAAGCTGTATTTTGGCAAAGAAAAACTATTTTTACCTCAGTGTACGCTAGGAATTAGTTGAGAGAATATGAACATTAGCAAAAATGAAAGGCCAGAAGGATTCTAGATATACAAACACCACACTTTAGGCAGGAGCAGAACAACAACTGTAATGGACATAGGATAAAGTAATAATGTCAGTTGGCTATGTTCCAACAATTAATGTGATTTTGTTTACAACTACGATTTAAAATAAACTTCTCCTAAGCTTTGCCAGTCTTACTTATAGTCTCCATTTTCTTTCTTTCAGCATCTCGATTTTCAAACTCCACCTCATCTTTCAACATAAGTGGTGCCATTTTACTTAACAGTGCTGCAGTGCACAGATGATTTGGAAGTTTAGTTGTTTTGCACAGCTTAACATGCGTCCCAGAGTGCTCGCAGTTCACACTCAATCTTCCTTCCAAAAGAGGTTTGTGTAACCACTGTAACACACACAGAAAAGGAGTTATCCACAATTTAGTGTCATTATTACAGAAATAATATAATGGCTCAGACATTTATGTAACTTTCCAACTTCAAAATTGCTTACAATGTCACTTAAAGTTCCTACACTGAGATTCCAAGTGTTCACAACAAACAGCTGGTAAAAGTGTTGTAACTAGAGAATTATTCCCAACAAAGGTCTAATTGCTGTTGCAACTTTATTGGCAAGGGGATTCTTAATTTCAATATAAAATCCTATTCTAATTTCAATCATATTGCCAACCAAATTAAAGTGATACGTGTAACTTCAAAATTGCATTTATACCTGAAAATTATATACACACTACAGTTGCAAGTAACATGAGGAGCATTATAACCTGAAAGTAGGTAAGAGAAAATATTTTTCAGTTTTCTCCGACTATCTGACACCACTCTCAGGGCAGTCATTTTACTGTCTTCTCTCTCTCTGCAGAAAGTCAGTCAACCAAAAAGACTATAAACAGTTAGAGGGGAACAATAAAATCCTTATAAAAGTATTATTTTTAAATGTCACAACTTACTTTTAAGTGGTCACTATCAGAAAATGTATTTTTTAACCAAGTAAACTGCAAAATAAGATCAACTGATAGCATGCTTTAAAGAGTATTTTATGTAAAATCCAAAAAGAGACTTTGCATAGCATCGTTAGGGACACAAGACTTTAAATATTATCTGTGTGGCCGACTCTGTATGTGCACATACATGCGCATACCCCAACAACCCCTACAATATAAAAAAGGACTCATTCACCTCTACTGCTTTCTCACTAGGCCTTGATCCTTAAGTTTCTATGCCTTAAGGCTGTGACCTAGCTTTGCATTTAGCAGTGCTTAACTCTAAGTAGTCCCTGACTTTAATGAGACTATTACAGGGCTGGACAAACCCTGGACACCATGGAGCCCAGGGAGTGTGGGTTGAAGGCTGCCAGCTCCTTCAGCTACACATGGCGGGGGGGGGGGGGGGGGAGGAAGGGGTAGCAGATTGCTTCTTTGCCTCGCACCGCTACTGAAGGCAGTGGCAGCTGTTTATTGGTGGTGGGGGGCCTTCTTTGTCCTCCAGCAGCAGTTTAGCCTAACAAAAGAAGGTTGAGGGAAGATATAGTTGTTCTCTATAAAAACTTCAGAGTGACAAATATCAGGGAGGAGAATTATTTCAGTTCACTGCCAACATTGGCACAAGAAAAAAAGGATATAAATTGGTCAGCAGGAAGTTTAGACTTGAAATTAGATACAGGTTTCTAATCATCAGAAGAGTGAAGTTCTGGAATAGCCTCCCAAGGGGCGCTGTGGGGGCAAAAAACTTAACTGGCTTCAAAACTGAGCTTGATAAATTTATGGAGGGGATGGTACGAGTGGACAGCCTAGTCTGGTAATTGACTAATCTTTGACTATTGGTGGTAGACATGCCAAAGGCCTGAGAGATGGGACATTTGATGGGGTGGGTTCTGAGTTATTTCAGGGACTTCTTTCTTTGGTGTCTGGCTATTCAGTCACACTCAGTGCTGAACTGATCACCATCTCTGGGGCAGGGAAGGAATTTTCATCCAGGGCAGATTGGCAGGGCCATAACTATGGCAGGCTGAATGGGGCTTTGCTCCAGGCATATATTTGAAAAGGCACCAGAGTAGACCCTTCTGTAGTAACCCTTAGGGAGGAAGGGGTTAACACTCTGGTCAGTGAGTCCCAGGACAGCCAATAGGAACGAAGCACAGATTTTGAATTGGAGCAGCAGCTTTGTCTGTTCCTGTTTGGATGCAGCAGAGCTCCTGGGAGGATCAGGAAGAGGCCAGAGGGGCCTGAGGAAGGCTCCAGCGACATCCTTACCAAAGATAAGTTCAAGTTTGTTACTGACCAGGCGTGAGTAGAACACAGAATGTTTACTTAGACGCGGTCAGGGTATTTCTTTGTTTTTGGTTTGTTTTTGAATTTCTCTGTGCTGAGCACACGTACCCCTTCCCCCTACTCTGTAACTATCTAAGTTAAATCCCAGGGAAGCAACTCTCTGTGTTTCTTATCTGTTCTTTTTAATTAAAGATTTCACCTTTTAAGTAAGCCCTGGTTCTGTATCCTGAAGGTCAAGAGGTTTGTGTGCATGTGCCTCAGACTACACAGGCAGCTACTAAAGGAGATTCTGTTCCATTTCCAGCTGATGTCCCAGCTGGGGTTCAGTCACTCTCCTGAGAGAGGAATAAAAGTGATTGAGGTTACCTCACAGGAAGGAATTCCCAAATGCGCCTTCCTGGGTTTCAAGAGGTTTTTGCATTTGGGTGGTGGCAGTGATACCACTCCAAGGCCAGGAATTAGTGGCCTTGGAGAGTTTTAAGACCAGGCTTTTAAGGCCAGTGGGTTTTAAGGCCTGTTGCAGGCCCTCACCTTCTGCACTCAGAGTGCCAGAGTGGGGAAACAGCCTTGACATCTTCCTGGCCCCAAAGAGGAATGTGCCTTACAGGCACATTACTCTGGAAGCCAGGGAAGGGGATATCCACCTGGCTTTGACTGTGGCAGGAAGAAGGGACCTCCGCTGCCGGCTCTGGCTGCAGCAGGGAGAAGCTCCCCACCCAGCTCTGGCTGCCGCTGCTAGGGAAGCCCCCCACCACCACTGCTGGAAGGATGGGCCCTGGATAGGGGCCTAGGGCGCCTTTGGGGCTGTTTGCCCTGGGCACCTGAACCCCTAGTTGCGGCCCTGCAGATTAGCAAAGGCTATGTGTGTTTTTCCTCTTCCTCTGTAGCACGAAGAATGGCTCACTTAGTAGCATATTCTCTGTACTTTTAAGTCTAGAAACTATGATTTGAGAACTTTCATAACTCAGTCTTAGGTTAGGGATCAATTCTGGTTCTGTGGCCTACCTTGTGCAGAAAGTCAAACTAGATGATCATACTGGTCCCTTTGACCTTAGAGTCTATGAGAACTGTACAGACAATAGAAAGAGCAGTATACTTCATATCACTTCCAAGCACATTACTCCAAAGATTAAGAAGGAAAGATTGCAGAGAAAACAGTCCAGATCGCTGATACAACAGCTATTTCATTCTGAAGTAACTTTTGGATGACCGTTATCATCATACCTCAATGGGCAGAGATTCACGCAACTTTTCCCATTCAGAGTTGTTTGGAGTAATAAGTTCAAAATAAGCTCCCAGAAGACAACTAGACTTTTGCCCTGCTTCCAACAGTTTGGTAAGTAAATCATTAACTGCAGAGATCAAAACCTGTAGACTGAAAAAGTGAGAAAAGAAATTCTTTATGAGAAATTAAGCACAATCATGTGACAAGACATGATATTTCAAATCAGCAACAGACCACATCAATAGCTTTACACTTGTATTTTATGTAACATTGTTTTCTAACCTCACAGAATAATAAATATTTTCATTATTTAGGAATAAGTAGAGGCAGATGCTCTTGTAGCATTAGATTTGATTTTTTTCATATTTTAATATCCTAAAACAAACAAATACACAGTAAACATGGTTACCTTTTAACATCCATAGAGAAAGACTGAATTTGATTCTTGACCCACAGTGCAGATTTGTGCAAGAAGTTGCTCTGTTTCTGCATACAACCAATCTGATGCACAAGTGAATTTAGGCCAGACAACCACGTATGCTTTAGTTTATGTACAAGTAAATCTGATCATAGAGAAAAATACAGTAGTTAAAATGTTAACTGCCAAGTTACATACTCCACAAAAGTAAATTACGTTAGGTTGATCAGACAATTAATATTCCACATAATTACTATTACCAAGAGGAAGGAACCCAAACAGAAAGAAGCAGGTACAAGAATATTTATATAGGTGTATTTAAGTTGGCAGGACTTGATGGAATGCATTCTAGAGTTCTCAAGGAACTAGCTGAATTGATCTCAGAACAGCACTGGCCAATGGGCTATAGTGTAAAAGGGATGTACCACCAGTACCTGTTCCTGTATCCTTTCCTTTGTTTTTGTCTAAATGAAGTTTTGCAAGTTAAAACAAAAAAAAAAAAAAAGTCATGATTTCTTCAGTTTGGTCAAAATTATTTGGCAAATTTGACATAAATTTAAGAACAGTTTTAATCATCCAGAAACTGCAGCTATTCATATGAAAAACTTCCCACAGGTGTAGTTATAATGAATGAACTGAGAAAAAACAGATCTTGTTTTGTGTGGATATTATTTGGGTACTACATCGTGTGGCTTTTCTGAGGTGGCTTTTCTCTACTATTGCCCTGAAGGTCAACCTTTAATACAAACCAACATTAAACACTTATGTACATACAACCAGAAAAATAAATGTTACAAAGTCAAATTAAATTTGCACAGTAATTCTTCTACTGGGTTACCTGACAAGCGTGTAGCATCCTGGCTCTGAGCACATAGCTGGAAAATAGTAAATAACAAGTCTTCAGAAGATGGCATCAGTAAGCACCCTTTAACTGAGCTGAAAAAGTTAGAGGCTACGTCACAGATGAATGATACTGATGGTTCAGTATTTCCAGCTTCAGAAAGATCCTTAGCTTTCAAAAGAGCTGCTTGAAGTTTATCAATGATTCTTTCAACATAGATTTCACCAATCAACGACTCTATTGAGAAAAAAAGAAGTTTTATGATTACTCTGTAACAAGTAAGATCCTACAGAAGCCATCAGACACTATATAATCAATACCTGTCTGCTTTTCCAAATTCGCTAATATTGAAAGCAGGATCAAGGGGGAAAGTCTGCTTTAATTTTGCATGAGCTACAGCTTGATTCATTCTACTGTGGTCAAAGATACCCAAGCTCTTCAACACCTGATGGAACAAACCCAATCTGTTCTTGATAGTTTGTTATGCAAGCCACAAAATGAATAGCTTACATACAGCAATACCTCCAGTTCCATAGCTATACATTGAAATAGCTGACGCTGACTGACTCACAACAGGGCAAACATTCAACCCTGGAGCACTGCATTAGGACTCCCAAGCCAGAGACCTTGGTTAACAACTTTTCTGGAGTGGTGAGCGAGTTTACGATGTCCCCCCTGCGGACCCAAATGCAAAACACAGCAGTTTTCTGAAGATGTATCATACTGTATGTATCCATCTTACTGGTGCACCTCTGAGGAGCTTATGAACTATTTCTTGGGCACCAGGAAAGAATCCAGCCTTCAACTAAGCCAGGGAACATTACTGTAAGCATTTTGATAAATACTAGCAAGCTAAACAAAAGGACAGCATTAAAAAAGATAATGACTTTAAAACTGGGTAACAAAACAGAATATGAAACTCATCAATACAGATGAGTATGGCACACTTGCCGCACAAGAGAAGCGACAGGTAAAACAGGTCGTTACTCGGAGGCATGCCATACAGCACTCAATGTATATGTCCCACATAAGCAGTTTTATGATTTATAAATTGCTACTACCATCTGAAATCACATGGCTAAAGTGTGGGTCTGTAACCCTTCAGATTTGACATTACTTTCTAAAGAGCAAAGTTCAGATGATAGGGTCTGTTCTGCAGCACATCATTTAGAAATCCAGTCTATTCAGTAAAGAATTATATAATTAGCTTAGTAAAACTAGAAAATCTAGCAAAAGAAGATTAACACTGATCCTCTTAACAGGTCATGGAAACAGAAGCATATTAAAATCATTACTACAGGTTAGCATTGGAAAAATTAATATGATGTGGAATACTAGCTGAGGTAAATATAAACAGAGAAGCAGTTAATGTTACAAAATGTGATTAAAAAATACCTCAAGAAGTTCCTTCTTTTTTTAAAGTAGTAATTCACCTACCATTTTTAACATGCTGTGATAACACCATGCTCAGGAGGGTCCACTTTTCCGAACAGTATGAGTCTGATGAGGTTGTTGTGGTTTTTAAACCCTTATAGCACAGATCATCTACTAGTATTACAAGATTTTCCCCCAGTATGTCGCCTTTCAGCCACCCAAAGACTAAAGAATGTTTCACTGTGTCTGAGCATGCCTGGATTACAAGAAAATAACTATTTTAGCAAGGTTAACAACTTTAAGGGTACAAGATTAGGATGTGTCCCCTGTAGAGACAGTACTTCATTCCTAAACTTTAACGACACCACGCTATGTCTACTTTTCTCCGGAAACTAATGCCGAGTTACTGATGGGGGGGGGGAAGTTCTGCTAGGTGATGAGATACCTAAAATTCAACATAATAAAAAAAAGTAAGAAACAGGAAGAATGTTTAAAAAGGTGAAACATCTATTATACAGACCAGTGTTTCTCAAACTTTCTGTGCTAGCGATTCCATTTGAACTTTAAAAAAATCCTGACTCTCCTACTAGAAAAAATTGTGATCCTCTAGCCCACTGGTTTTCAAACATTTCTTTTCAGGACCTTGTTGAAAACAATCATTTATTCTTTCAACCAAACAATTATTCTAAAGGGGTTTTCTCCCACGAAAGCTCATGCGATAGTTAAATTCGTTAGTCTTTAAGCACCACAGGATTCCTTGCATGTTTTATCTTTGAGCAGTGCATTCCAGTCTTTCGGCAGCAGCAGCAGGGAACGCCATGACCCAGTACCTGAGGGTCTGTGACTCAGTACTGGGTCCGGACCCTAAGTTCGAAAACCACTGCTTTAGCCTCAGGCTTGATGTCCCCTTCAGGGCTAGGGCTCAAGGCTTCAAGCTCTATTCCTGGGCAGAGGGCTTCAGCTCCCCTTGGGGCTCCCACCAGAGTGGGGCTTCAGCTGCCTGCTACCTGAGGGGGCTCCTACTGGTGGCTTTCTTCCCTGACAACCTCATGAAACAGAGTAGCAACCCACAGTTTGAGAACCACCGTTATAGATAAAAGGAAGTATTTCAATTTCTAATGCTGTCTACCATGGGTATGTGAGAGAGGTGCTATATTTAAGTTTTATTAAAAAAGCACTGTTTAAAACTTAATTACCGGATTTTCAAACTATAAAAATCATACTAGTCTGTAATCTACTCCAATTTAAGTAACTGAAATTCTGTCAGTTAAAAATTGGAAAGTATCCAAAAATGTGCATGCAGAATAAAAGTAGAACCCCCAAAGAAGGTACCTTTTGAATAATTTGGAGGAAAATATTCCATTTCAGATCCATCTAATGAAAAAAAAACAATTAAATAAAACATGTAGTTAATAAAACACACTCCACTAGAGTTAGAAAGTGTAATGCAGTCTCTAATTTTTGTTCAATTTTAATTTCTGAAAGAGTTATATAAATCATCATGCCTTACTAAAACAGCAAAGGTTACTCCCATAATTATGATTATTTTGATTATTCAGCAGCCAATGATCAAAGAAAGAAAATATAACTGCCAATTCCATGTCAATATTAGTTTCCCCATCAACTATAAAAATGGGGAGAAGTGACTATGATTAAGAGAAAGACTACAGGCTAATAATATAAATCATACTGTATGAAGAAAACATGATAATTTAGGAACCAAGATATATTCACTATGCAGATATACTCATTAATTTCCAGTACAATAGATTTATGCCAAGTAAGAGGAATAAACATATCTCATAATACCTTTCTTAGTATTCTAATCCAAAATCTCCCAATTTAATCTTCCCACTGTCAGATTATCCAAAACAAATATGCTAATTTGAGTAAGAATACATTTTTCAGATCCAAAATAACAATTATTCCCACTGCCAGCTGTAGTCCACAAATCAGGGAAGTCACTATAAAAATTCTTCTATTTGCAAAGTAAAAAAGAAAGCCTTACCTTAGTTAAATCATCAAGAATATTTTTTCTCTCCGTATTATTCTTACAACAACTAAGGACACTATACAAAATATCAACCAGAAAATCTGTCTCTTTCCTCCAGTCTTCTTTCAACCAAGCTAATAAATTTTGATACAGAAACTGTACTGGTGGATTTTCATGCTGAAGTTTTACACATTCCTGGGCTTCAGTCTGAGCAGCACTCACACCTTTTTCCTGCTCTAACATCACTTGAAAAACTCTGCTAGAAGGGAAGGAATTGAGCAGAGCAGAGAGAAATTTTAAGTGCCTATCAGACTTCTGTTCACTGATGTACACAATACTTAGTTCAGCGAGGCTGCAGACTAAATCTTCTAAAGGTTCTTTTCGGAGAAATAAAATATGTGGTGGGCTAGTCAGTATTTCAGATTCACTGTTATTTGTCACTTCAATGGGTTTCTCAGTCTCTCTGTTTCTTTCCGATTCATTCTCATCTACAAATCTGATCTTTATGGTTCTTCTTTTGCTTGGTTTCATAGAGCTCTCAGGACTCTGAAGAATTTGCATCATAGAGGATATAGCAACCAAAGATTTCTCATCAGCATCCACTGAATCAACATGGAATACACACATTTTTGAGAGACTATCCCAGAAATTTGACAACAGTCTCTGGAAAGTTTCAGCTGCACCATCATCATTTAAGATTTCTGTCTTTGTTTCCCAGGAGCTCAGTGTTTCTGCTATTTGGTAGAACAACGGACCAGTTTGTAACCTGGTCTCTTTAAGCACGGCTTCAAGGAGAGGAATTAACTACAAAAAGAAATGTAAGAAAAAGTTTTATTAACTAAATATTTACACAACTGGACCATAGTTTTAATCTTGACAATATCACAAGACTCTGCAAAACAAAGTATTTTAACATCTATTAAACATCAATTTAACAGCAATGCCAAAAACAGAATCTGCAAAACATCAATGTCATTTATAAACCCTTCCCATTATATTTATATTTCATTATTAGAGAGGTTAAGTTTTCTTTCAATCATTCCACACTCTGTCAAAGGACTTGGTTTTTTGGGAAGGAGAATATAGATACATAGCTAATCTTATATTTTCTTAAATTCTCTGGGAATTTTTTGTATAACAGTAAATAAATTTGCATTGAAGAGTTTCACAATTTTGCAAGTTAAAACTGTGAAAATGCAAAAACAGAGAACAAGAATGTTTTTAATATTCACAGAATATATACCTGATCATATATAAGCATCTTTTGTATTTGTTTTTGTTCTTCTCCTTCACCTGAATTCTGTAGCACGGCAAATCGTAAACACTCCATAAATGAAGATATGATTGCAGAACATTCCGAATGGCTAGCTAGGACTCGCTCACTTGACAGCCTAAATAAATGTAAATCAGGAGAAGTAAAAAAGAAAAGGTCATTGTTCTTTGATTACAAATAATCTGATTACAGTGCTTTAATGTAATACCAGAGGTGCCGGTCACAGTTGAGAAGATACGATTTAAGTTTTCAAGACATGTAACACTTCGTGTATACCATTTTCAAATTTGACCAGTAGAGATGTTCTCTCATAAAACAAATATTCAAATGCACACATTAGACATTTTCTGACACTGTGAATTGATATCTACATATTTTAAAATATTTTAGAGGTACATAGCATCCTTTTAGTTTGTTTCCAAACATAAAATAATAACAATCTATAAAAGAATTTTTGTCTCATACCCTTGAATTAAAGAGGTGAAAAAAGTTCTGTAGAAGTCCAGTTTTGGTTCTGTAATACCATGGGGGATCTTGCTAATCAAGGGCAAGAGATTAGGATGTATAATGGTAGCTAGACCTCGTCCACCTTCTCGAAGAACAACCCATAGCTTTGGTAGAACTCCCTTTTTGGCATTTACGTGACTCCAACAGTCCTACAGAAGAAAATAATTACAGGAATAAATTAAACCAGACTCAGCTGCTTTGGAAGACTTCTAAGGTAGGTCATGTAGTCTATCTCCCTATACTGCAGTAAGAGCAAGCTATCATCAAATCTAAATGCACATGAATATTTTTAAAACGTACTTTCACTCTAAACATTTCTATTTAAATTAGTGAATTTTAAGAGTTTTAAAAGACTTCAGAACAAGATCTTGTTTGAACGAGCAGAGATCTCTGTAGTCAACATTCATCAAAAAGGGTTTTTTCCAGAGTTATCTTTTGCCCCATAACACTGTGTTGTAAAATAGCTTACTATAATCTATTAGTACTTTTATAACAGTCCCAGGTTTAATGCACCATCCAAAAAAACAGATGTTAGATTTCACAAAGAGCCACTAAAGTTATAAGTATTAGTATTTTGCAGTGAGTTTTAAATTGTTATGAACTCTAACACATCAGCTACAAGGATATTTTTTTGTTGGACCAACTTCTGCCAGTAAGAGAGACAAGCTTTGGAGCTTACACAGAGCTCTTCTTCACATGCAGCACTTCAGTGAAGATACTTATAACACTGACAGCATAGCTTCCGTGAAATTAACCCACTTCATAGACTCAGACTCCATGGTCAGGAGGGACCAGTATGATCATCTAGTCTGACCTCCTGTACAATGCAGACCTCAAAGCTTCACCTACCCACTCCAGCAATAAGTCTCTAACTTATGACAGAGTTATTTACTTCCACAAATCATGATTTAAGGACTTTAAGATACACAGAATTCACCCACAGGTGAGTTATGCCTCATGCTACAGAGGAAGGTGAAAAACCCCCAGAGCCCTAGCCAATTTGCCCTGGGGGAAAATTCCTTCCCAATCCCAAAAAAGGGTGATCAGTCAAACCCAGAGCATATGGGCAAGTCTCAACAGCCAGTTACCCGAGAACGAATTCTCTGTAATAACTCAGAACCCACTCCATCTACCCTCCCTTCTTAAGCCACTGGCATATCCACCACCAGTAGCCAGAGATCAAAGATCAGTCAATTTCCAAAGTAAGCTATCCCATCATACCATCCCCTCCATAAATTCATCAAGCTCAGTTTTGAAAGCAGTTATGTTTTTTGCCCCCTACACCTCCCCAGGAAGCAATAGATATGTTGATGGGAGAAGCTCTCCTATGGACACAATGCTATCTACATGGGGTGGGGGTGGGGGGTTAGGTCATATAGCTACATCACTTAAGAGTATAGATTTTTCTCAAATCATTATACAAGCATCAATCTGTCATGTGTAGACCTGGCCTCAGAGCATCACAGCTAAATACAAGATGAAACACATTGGCCAGCTTAAGTCGTTAACACACATTTCAAGGGATCATTCAAGGTGAAGTGGACCACTGACACTCTTTCAGGTATAGGAAGGAAAGGAAGAGAGGGCATGGAAAATAACTGGTGCAGGAGGGAGGAGCTGTTAGGCAATTAGAGATTGTTGTATTAAACCAGGGGTGGCCAAATGTATGGAACTCAAGAGCCACACAAGTTGATTATTAAACCTTCGAGAGCCGCACTGAGGCATATAGCCATAGACTTTTACCTGCTCCAAAATTACTAAGTTTAAAATTCATTGCACACTTTAATTCATCATAAAAAGAGGGCAACTATTGATCCTACTAATGTCAGATTCTAGAAATTACTTAAGGTTACCATGAAAACTAGGCCTATATGGTAAAAACTTAGCTGTCATTTGATGTAGAAGACTGCAGGCTAATGGTGAGTTTTTTAAAATCTGGGCAGTAACTTGTCAACACAGTATAAAGAAGTCCTCTCAGCTGCTGATCTGCAAGTATTGCACAATGTTTTGATTTCACAAATTTCACTGTGGAATACAATGCCTCACAACTGTAAGTTGTGCCAAAAATTAAAAGTAATCCCAACCATACTGTGCTTCTCCCCACCATCTCCAACCATACTGCGCCTCTCCCCACCATCTCTAACCATGCTGCACTTCTCCCCGCCATCTCCGAAACCCTCCCAAACCCGCAGGCCGACCCCCCACTACCCAGGGCCCCCTTACCTGGCCGCTCTGGCAGCTAGGCACAGGCTGGTGCTCCCCCCTGAGCATACTCAGAGCATGCTCAGGGGGTGCTTTCCTAAATTGATTTGCTGACGTTCTTCCGCGAGCTGCACTTTTTCACTTAAGAGCCACATGCGGCTCCCGAGCCGCAGTCAGGCTATGCCTGTAATACACCCTTATGCGGTGTCTATCAGGGTGGCCAAACTTAGGGAACTCAAGAGCCACACAAGTCGATTATTAAACCTTCATGAGCCACACTCAGGCATATAACCACATACTTTTACCTACTCCAAAATTACTAAGCTTAAAATTCATTGCTCACTTTAATTTTATTGTAAAAGCAGGGCAAATATTGATCCTACTAATAATGTCAGATTCTAATAACTATTTAAGGTTAACATGAAAACTAGGCCTATACAGTAAAAACAGATGTTGCTGAATGTAGAACACTGCAGGCTGATGGTGAGCTTTTAAAATCTGGGCAGTAACTTGTCAATGCAGTAAGTAAAAGCTCTCTCAGGTGCTGATCCGTAAGTGTTGCACAAAGTTTCGATTTAATAAATTTCATTGTGGAATACAATGCCCCACAGCAGTAAGTTGTGCCAAAAATTGAAAGTAATCTACATTCAGTTTCAAACTTTTCTCCTCTGTATTTTCGTTTCTTATTATTCCATGCCATGTTTAGGACTTGTAAAACATGACTTTATTTTAACAAGGAGTAAACTGCATTAGGAACTATGAGAAAATCTAAACATGCCACGGCTTCCCTGACCATGCTGTGCCCTCCGCCCCCATCCCTGACCATTCCGCCACTTCCCTGACATATCTTACCCTGCAGCTGCTTCTCTGTGGGCTCCCATCATGCCGCACTCCCCCCCCCCCCCATGCTGTTGCTTCCCTGCCAGCTCCAACCATGCCACACTCCCCTGTCTGACCATGCTGTGCTTCTCTATTGTCCCCAAACATGCTGCCACTTCCCTGCTGGCCCCGACCATGCCACACTTCCCTGCCAGCTCCAACCATGCCGCATTCCCCACCCCCCCACCCGTCTGACCATGCTGCTGCTTTTCTGCTGGCCCCGACCATGCAGCCACCTCCCTCTCCTCTCTGACCATGCCGCCGCTTCCCTGCCAGCTCCGACCATGCCATGCTTCTCTGCCAGCTCCAACCATGCCGCTCTTTCCCCACATCTCGGACCATGCTGCTGCTTCCCTGCTGGCTCCAACCGACCATGCCGCTGCTTCTCCCCCCATCTCTGCCCTTCCCTGCTGCGCTCTTCCACGCGCTGCACTTTTTCTTCGAAGAGCTGCATGCGGGTCGTGAGCTGCAGTTTGGCCATGCCTGGTCTATATTCAGTCCATGCTTTTGATGATGAACATGGGAGTTTGGAAAGTTGTTTGAAGGCCAGAAGTAAATGGCATCATGGAATAGGACACCCAAACACCCAAGAAAAACTGTTTTAATACAGAAATATCCCCCCTCCAACAGCATACAATTAACTGTCACCTGCCACCCTACACTGGAACCCACATAAGGTATCATAAAACTACAATCCATATTCAATGTGGATCACATCTGGAAAGAAATCTTTCCTGAACCCCCTTTCCTGGACTTCAGACAAGCCCCCACCTCTCCAAACTCATAATCAGAAGCTAGCTCCCCAAACACCGAGCTATACCAATTCAAAATGGCACAAAAACTCACCAGAACAGACGTAAAACCTTCAGACATATCTCCATTGTTACAATGAACATTGCCTGCAACACACCTTTCAAGATCCACGGCCCCTACATATAGCTTTTACTATACGTGGTCCAACGCACTGAATGCCCCAATAGCAATGATGAGGGTGACAGCAAACAATCACTGCACTCTCAGATGAACTCACACAGGAAAATGAGACTAAACACTTCAGAAACCGATCATTCTATACTTGACCTACTAGTCCTTATCCTCAAAGGAAACCCGCACAACACTTTCAAAAGAGAAGCCTGGGGGCTTAAATTATTAAGTTTGCTAGACATCAAAAATAATGGACAGAACAGACATTGGCTTTATATCTTATTAAGACAATCTCCCCCCACTTGTTATTCCCCTGCTTTCCTTCTCCTATTGGTGTAGTACCATCTTCACTGAAGTGTAGACTTATCCTATATATGTTCTACAGACATGAAGATCTCTGTATAAGCTCAAAAGCTTGTCTCTCTCACCAACAGAAGTTGGTCCAATGAAAGATATTACCTCACCCACCTTGTCTCTAATATCCTGGGATCAACATGGCTACAACAACACTGCATATAAATATATTTTAAATTCATGCCAAAATGCAGGCAAAAAAAAATTCTAGGGATGAAATAAAAACATTGTCAGAGTTACATCTATTATTTGTCTTGATCATTTGTGAAGTAAACAGAAGGCTAACTGATTTCCATACATGGTTATAGGTCATGCCAACAATGACAAGGTACACGAAACATAAGTTGCTAAAAAGGACCCTATGGAACCGCTAGATGAAATCCTGGCCCCACAGACCTCAACAGCAAAATTTCCATTGACTTCAATGAAACTAGTATTTTATTTGAGAGGTGGAGTAGCTATAGTATCAGTCTCTAACTACACAGGGAATAGAGAACAAGTTGCACATCAATTTTATAACTTTTAATAAATAATTCAATAGAAAAATATTTTTTAAAATATTATTTTATATACTTGTGAAGCTCTTCAATGAGGACTGAAATAATTCAGTCATAGGTTAGAGACTTATCAGTGGAGTGGATGGGTGAGGTTGACCTGATCCTATGTTTTACACCCCCTTGCATTTAGTTTCATTCCTTTCTGTAAGTTCCCCCATCTTCAAAGCATCTGAGGAAGTGGGATCTTCTCCCACGAAAGCTCATGCAAAAAATAAATCTGTTAGTCTTAAAGTGCCATACAACTCCTTGTTAATTTTGCAGAAGGTCAGACTAGGTGATCATACTGGTCCCTTGTGACCTTAGAGTCTTTGCCTATGTCTACATCTGCCCAAATTAGTTCAGACTTGCAAGTGCAAACTAAGAAGTGCGAGCTTAGTTTGAGCTAACTGCAGGGTTAGTTTGAACTAACTGCAAACTTTTTGGTTTGAACTAATCATGCATTCTAGTTCAAACTAGAAGCCACGTTTAGTTCGAACAAATGGCTTAATTCGAAATTTTTAAGTTCGAACTAAGCTTTAGTTTGGGTCTTGCTCAGCCCTAGTTTGAACTGAAGTTCAAACTAAATGCAGAAGTCCGAACTAACCTCGGGGCTAACTAGTTCAGGCTAAGCTTTCCCTAGTTCAATCTAAGAAACTTCTTAGTTTGCAGCAGGCAAAGTCTAGTGTGGCCATGGGCTAAATTAGTCCAGACTAAGCTTCCTTAGTCTGGACTAATTTGCCAGTGTAGACATAGCCAGTGAGTCTACAACTTCAATTTAATTACACCCTTAATTCTTGTCTACTTTTCACAGACAGAAGGCACACACAATTTTTATGTACTTTTAGTGGAGCTGTGAGTACTGAGTACCTCTTAAAATCATGCCTTTATAGCAGTGGTTCCCACTCTGGGGCCTGGGGATCCCTGGGGGTCTGCAGAGTTATTGCAGGGAGTCCATGAATACATCCAGCCCCAGTCACTGCCAGCCAGTCACTGCCAGACCCGATCTGGCCCCAGCCACTGCCAGCCAGTGATTCATGTTGGAGAGGGCTCTAAAATTCTAAATGAATTGTATTTGCCTGCTATGAGCAGCCTCACCTTGAATACATCCCCACCACTTGAGTGCAGGCAAGGGCCAGGTCCTCCACTGTCCTTCTGCATCACCGCTGCCTGCGGTCAGTCCCTGATAACAACTGGTACCACTTGGGGCACCACGAAATTTTTTGCTGTAAAAAAGGGGTCCTCATACTCAAAAAGGTTGGGAACCACTGCTTTATAGTTTGGGGATTTATTGTTAGCAGTAGTAAAGGGCTTCCTTTATTTATTTATTTTAAACTACTGACATCTTTTGCTTAACCTCCAACCAAGGGCATAAGTATGTTGCCAGTGATTGGGAGCAGATCCCTGACCAGTGATTTAAAGAAAGAAAAGAGAAAAGAAAAGTTCTGTGTTTCCTGCATTACCTCAATGGTAATAAGAACATGAAGCACAGCTTCCCAAAGAGCTGGACACACCAATGCATCACTGTCATCAATACTGAGAAGAACTGCAGGACAAACTCTTGGTGCTTCAGTTTTCATTGACTCAGGAAGAAGCTGACAGAATGTAGAAACTAACTCAAAAAATGCTGAGCGAACCTAAAGTGGGTCACAAAAGAAGTAAATATTTCAGTAAACCATGGACACATTCATTACTACAGAGGGAAGGTCTAACTTCCCATACCTGTCAATTACACACAGTGATCTACTTTAAAAAGAAATGGTAACTCAATAGATGCATGTCTGAAATATTATTTTCACAAACAAACAAAAAATCCAACCCACAAATTGTCAATTAGTGCACAGAGCTTTAGAAGATTTTTAAAAATAGTGAAATTTATGTGACTGAAGTTTTACAATAGACCCTTACTGGAAGAGAAGATCATTCTCTCTCTCTCTCTCTCTCTATTTTTTTTTTTTTTTAAGTACATTATCACAGAATGTACCCCCTCCTTTTATAGAGTGCATTTAATCCATGAGCATTACAAAATGCTTTGACAGACTAAACAATCATTTTATGCAACACTGAAATGCAACCAATTCTGCAGTTGTTCTGCACTGACAAACACTGCACAACAATTTTTGGCAGAGTGAAGGTCAATCCAATAATTTAGAAAATTACCTGTCTGAAAGCATCCATACATTTATGGAGCTTTCTTCTTTGACACTAATTTTTAAGGGCTGTGTTTCAGCCACAAATAAGTGGAAGTCTAGTTTGAAGAAACAAGCTGAAGCAGATCTTAGAAACTCATTTGCATAAAGCAGGCCATCTTGTGATTGGAAGACTGTGTTAAATACAACAAGGAAGGAGTCCTGTGGCACTTAAAGACTAACACATTTGTTTATCGCATGAGCTTTCGTGGGAGAAAATCCCATTTTGTCAGTCGCTTTGAAGATGAAGTGGGATTTTCTCCCACGAAAGCTCATGCGATAAACAAATGTGTTAGTCTTTAAGTGCCACAGGACTCCTTGCTTATTTTGCTGAACTAGACTAACACAGCTACCCCTTTGAAATCTGAGTTAAAAACAGCTGAGCAAGGCACCCCATTTTCTTTTTTCCACAATACTGGGGTTGGCTTAGTGCTCTAAGCTTCCAAGAATGGAGTAAAAAGGTTCCGATACCTGAGATATGCTATGCTTGCTATACTTCCAAAATTTGTTCTGAGATTGAAGGAATAGCAGCTTTTCTTCCAGTGAATGAGTCTCATTCTTTGGCAACAAGCAAAGCAACTTCTTTAAGGCTAACAAGGAACACGTCAGAATTCTAAAGTATTTGGCTTCCCTTTCTTCCTCTGGTACAGTTCTCAGGAATAAAAACAAAACAAAACAAAAGTTTAAAACAGGAATTAAAAATGAGCGAGGTATATACATTATCATACTATATTGATAGGAAAATTCTAGGATTCTTCCTAGAGATTGCAGCAGCATCTAACTTTTCATAAAGGGTGTGGGGGAAGGTTGTTTTACACACTAAACACCCATTTACATTCTGAAATTCTAATTAAAACAATATTAAGAGGTTCATTTACCCCTTCATTTGTTGTCTCCTCCCATCCCTAATGTGGTGTGTCAAACAATCCTTCCTTCCAGCTACTCAATGATACATGAATCCAAGAAAAAAAATTATTAGACAATAGATAAAATTTCCAGAAGTGAATTAGGAATTCACTAAGTCTCACTGAAAGTCAACAGAATTTAGGTCCTTAAATATTTAGGTGCTTCTGAAAACTTTACCCAACATCACCACCACTGCTACTGCTTTTGTTTCCCACCACCATCAAGGTTAAGTGCTGCTAGCCCAAAGGCACAATTCTAGCAAGATTCCAAAAGCATAGTTGCCACATATGGTAGCATATAAAAGACAGGGTGGTGTGGCAGGGTGTACAGGCATGAGATGAAGAATAAAAAAAGGCACTTTCCTAGAAAAAAACATGTGTTTATAACTTTACATAAGGCATAATCTATCTTCAATATAATTTACTTATTATTGTCTGCAAAAATCTAAACATTATTCCCTTGTGGAATATAACTTCTTTAAGTACACTAAAATTAAATATAAATTTTGAAAAGAAAAAAGAACTTTTAAACTATAAATTTTGAAGTAGAAAAACATACTGTGGGTCACTAAGCGTATCAGGTGTTTCTTTCAGAAGGTGATCTCGTATCATCTAGACAAAACAAATAAGAACATATTTTTTCGTAAGTGAAAGTTAACCACAAGCTCTAAGTTAGTCAAAAGAAAATAAGCACTAAATAATGAAACTTCAACACCTCTCTAATGTAGACAGATAATTATTAGGCACATTTTACAAATGAGGAAGCTGAGGGTTACACAACTGACTTGACTAATCCAGGTCATATGAGATAATTGTAGAGCCAGGGTCAAAATCTTGGTTTCCTGATTTATAGTCCCATGATCCAACCACTGCTAGACAGTACAGCCACCTGTCTGACACAGAAAAGTTCCATATCACCAGGATTAAAACAAAACAAAAAACCAAATTTAAGAAATTCCGTACCAGGGCTCTGTAATCATAAACCATCACTCTTATAATCTAATTTTTCCCTACTATATATGGCTATGCTCCACACACACATTTCCTAATATAGATATCTTGACAGAACAAGGTTGAGCCATGCTTTCTGAAAGGGTGCTAAACACGGTTTAGTCCCATCTGCCACTGCAATACATTTTGCCAGCATTGACAGCTAAGAGCAGTTTGGAATTTACTTGGTGACTGAGCGTCATACGCTATGCATATGGAAATGTGCAGCAGAGAAGTTAGGTGCTATACCTCCACATAGCTTTACAGAGCACTATGTCCTCAGTGTATATGAAAAATTAAGAGAGGTATTGAAGAATGTGTCCTCATCTCAATCTCCATTAGCATTAAAAGAAGTTTCAGTTGAGAAGAGAATGTACCTTTCTGAATGCAAATGCAAAGAATGAACAAATTAATTCTTTTAAGAAAATAACTCTGTCTT
Organism: Podocnemis expansa; assembly: GCA_007922195.1. Classification (NCBI taxonomy): domain Eukaryota; kingdom Metazoa; phylum Chordata; order Testudines; family Podocnemididae; genus Podocnemis; species Podocnemis expansa. Next base: position 8,037,187 of record ML682069.1, read on the forward strand.
CATTAACAAGTGATCCATATTTGAGTAAAACTTTACAGACGTAGTATTTTGTAAACTCACGTTCAGAACTTCTTCTTTACAAAATGCTAAGGCTTCAGGTTGTTTACTTGAAGGGAAAGCTGCTTCAAATGCCACTTTAGCTGCTGATGCTGCAGGCGAGTAAGTATCACACTGAGCAATCAGCCAGTATCCCATGATACTTTTTAAATACGGAGCCAAGTGTTTCTTTACTTTGAGAATAAGCTGCTCAAAAGCTTGTTGTGTTGCTTCTCGAACACGGCGGTCATGATCCTGTTTCAAAATGAAAAATTGCTTGAAGAGAAATACATTTCCTGATATCAAGGATACCAAAGCAGAAATTCTTTTGCTCTGTTATCATACCCCAACTTCCCCCACTCAAAAAGAAAAAAAGTTGTCTGTATTCAGCTGTATGGTTTCAAATTAAGTTTTTTATACCCAAACCTGAATGCTTATGTTCATTAATCCCCCATCTTTTCACCAATGAAATGAAATATATTAGTCATAAACAATGTGAAACACTTCATTTAAAAATGATCCAGAATAAATTCTTGAAAATTAAAAGTTGATGGGGAGCAAGTATTCTAATTTTTAGAATTACTTGTTAATCATCCAAGTAATCCTGTTGATTCAGTGACTTTATGGAACCATTAACTTGAGTACACACTGCAGAACCCAATATTTGTTATAAGAATGCCCTTCAGCTTCTTAAATAACCTTTCCATTTTAACAGAACTGTCATCAAAGAGGGTGAGGACAGGAAATAAAGAAATCACATCTTAAAACAACTTTGAATCATATATGACAGGAGACATCAGTCTGAGAATCTCTGTTCACTTAACTATTTAAATACCAGAATACAGACAAGACAGACAACTCACTTTCAATGTTCAGAGCCTATGACTCTTCAGTTTAATCAGCAAGACTACACTACCCTTTGCATAGAACTGTTCCATTAATTAAGATGCATGGAAATGGACCACTAGAGACCCAAGTGTGAGGTGGATTTTTCCACCCCCCTTTGTGTTTTCTTTTGCTGTAGCCAAACTTCCCCTTGTCTTATGGAATGTGGCCTGTTAAGCCTCTACAATTAGATGGTGTTATCTCTTGATAGCAGGAAACAACAGCGGTCAAGAAGAATCATTGTCAGTAAGTGGGACCAGACCTGAAGAAAGTGATAAAATAAACTATACCTTACAGCTGTAAAACTTGAGTTACAGCTGCAAAACTTATGAGTTACCGCTGAAAGACTTATGAGTTCCTCTACTGACCAGTATCAGTAAGTTTTCATGCCAACAAGCGATATGCTAATTTTCGGGGGTCCAAGGCATAAAGCCGGGGTTCTGGTCTAGGCACGTTGGAGAAGCGATAGGTCAGCAGCCTGTCGTGTTGCCAGGGGATCTGGCCACCCCCTAGGCATCTCCCACTCTTTGCAAGGAAGAGTGTTAAACCCCTCGACTGATCACCAAGGGAGTCTGCAGTTTTATTTTTCTTTTGGCAGATCTTTTGCTTTTGCTTTTTGAATTCTTTTACTAAGTATTCAATTTTTACCTGTTCGTCCTGGAGTGGAGGGCCACAGCCCACATCCAAAAGGGATGGCAGGGGGTGTTCAACCACTGCAGCTGGTTGCGGTGAGCTCCAATTTCTAAGGCCACAGATAGGAGCCCGAAGGCTGTCCCGTGTGCCCTTGGTCGAGCCACTTTAACACCGGTCCAGCCAAGTGCATGGAGCTTGCAGTCGGTAGACGCCAGACCAGTGGGGCTGCTGAGTTGGAGGCAACAGATAGGAGCCTGAAGGCTGTCCTGTTGGTCCGCAGCCAGAGCCGTCTTAACACTGGGCTGTTCTATCACATCTTGCTATCTTTCTCTCTCGCTCAAAGGAACGGATCTGCTGTCTGCCACTCCGGAGATAACATCCAGATGTGGTAAATATAACCTGGTCAAATTTGGGATTTAAATTGGGAAATGCTTTTTGGGGATGTGTATGTGTATTATTACTGCTCTGAACCTATTAACCTCACAGATTAGAATCAAGCTGGTGTTCCACAATCATATTGGGAAATAGCAGTGTAAAAGAGTGTGATGAAAGAATAAATCCACTTGTGTTCCCCACCAGGTACCCCAGCTGACCCTTGTAACTCCTAGCTGCAAACAGCCCATGGCTAGCCTCACTAGGCAGTGATCCATGGTGTCTGGAGAGCCAGGGGGAGAAGCAAGGTGTTTGTGCTGTCCTGGGCTGTGTGTGATGTTTTAGTGTGTGTATGTGGTAAATAGCAAAGCTCTTTCTGCCTACAGACTGTGTGTTCTCTCTCTCTGTCACTTATAAACCCCACTCTGTTAAATTATATCAAGCAGGATTGGAACTGGGGGGTTTAATTCAGGGTGAGGCACAAGAATTGGGATAAATGCTATAGTGGGATTTGTGCTCTATTTTCTGTTTATTGGGGAATTAATTTGTACTTAGAAGATCTTTAAATGCCTTAAAAAATAGAGTTCTAAAACTGCAGTTTGTATGAGTTTTAATAAGTGCAATTTAATAGGAATTGCAAGTTTTAATTTTTGTAATAGGAATATTAGTAATTGAATAATATTAACCTCTTATTTAACCTTTTTTTCTCTTCTTTCTTTTTTGTAATTTTATTTATCTCAATAAAAGTCACATAGAAAGTAGTTAACCCAAAAAATTGTGGTTTGGTCTCCTGCCTCTCGACTGGGACTCCTTCTTGCAGTGTGGGGATCGTGTCCCCTGCACCCACACCCCACACACCAAGTTCCACCTCTATGACACTACAAGGCCACACACCTTCCCAAAGACTAAAGAGTATCCAAAAGACTACAAATATTTTGGTGCATTTTTCATTGTAAACCATGGGCCTATTTTAGCACCAACATAATTATGAAGCATACCATGTAAGAGTTATAATTCCCTTAGATTCCGTTAACTACTGTGCACAGCATAAGATAATGTACTTATATTGTACCCATATCCATATTTTTTCTATTAATATTTAAAAAAAACCTTTTAATACAAGAAAAGATAAACAGGAAACTGCCTTCAATTAAGAATCTTTTCTTATTAGCATGAGAACATAAAGAAGTGGGCAAGAGCCATGGGCTATTGATTTGTAAACTTCAAGCACTGTGGGCACGGATATGCAAATAAGACTTTTTTATGTTCCATGGCTCGTAATAGGAACTTATGTAATACATCAGAACAATGGTCCGTCTAGGTCAGCATCCTACTTCCAATAGTGAAAGATGCTTCAGAGAAATTTGCTGGAGTTTTTATGATGGACGATGATGGAGTAACATGCCCACAGGTGAAGTTTCTTCCTAACTCCTATAGGATTGTTTAGGGTTTGTGTCCTGAATCATGAGGATTTATGTTCTTCAAATTAGTTATCCTATCTCACAGAACTATTGATGTTCTCACTGTCCACATACACATCTATCTAGTCAAAGAGCTTTTTTATGTTGAAAAGTGAAGCTGAAAAACATGTATGGGGCTCATTAAAGACGTAAGCGACTGAAACCATCTATCCATAGAGCAGGCACAGCACAGGAAACCACAATGAGAGTTTCCCCATGTTGCTTTGAAGATGCATCCCAACCACTTAGGCTTTTCTTCCCAAGTTCTAACATATTTTTGTTAAACTAGTCAACTCACAAAATTATTCAACACGTGTGTCCATCTGATTGCCTTGTGGATTACCAAAGAAACTGCCCAGAGCAGCTTTATTTTTTAGCTTACTTCTGGCATAACCTAAGCCCTTTAATACTCACAAGTGAAATTTTACAGTAAATTCTTGGCCAGTAAGGAAGAACACCTTTAACAGCTTCTGAGTCTCTTTCCTTGCACATCGCTCCAAACTCCTGCATAGCCTAAAATCAAAATACCAAAAGCATGAGATTATAACAACCGCAGGTGACAGTATATCTTGGAATTTACTGAATTTACCCACTAGTGCCTGGTACTACAATTCTCGGGAAGCTGGAAAATGGTTCACTTCTTGCAATTAGGTCTAATCACACTGGTCAACTGGAGTTGTTCTTGTAAATCCTATTTCCATCAAACCAGATGACAGACCTTTCTAAAGGTCTTCCAGTGTGTCTTAAAACTACACACAATCAAAATCAAGCACGTGGGGCATACAAAAAGTATTTCAAAGGTGCTAAACAAATCACAGCATAGTCTATGGAATATGCTAATGTGATAGCAAAATTGACTATGCTGGCAGATTCCTTCTCCTACACAAATATATTCCCCTTCCCAAACAAAGCATCAAGAGAAACCTTGTATAAATGAGTATTAGAACAAGATGTCTCATAGTTATATTTGATACATGCAGTTTTGTCATTTTTTAAGATTTTATGGCTTAAACTGGTAGTTTTCAAACTTAGGGCCAGGGACCCAGGACGGGGCTGCGGACCATCAGGCACTGGGTCGCAGCACCCCCAGCTGCCACAGCCAAAAGACTAGAATGTACTGCTTAAAGATGTAATTGTGGGGTGATGGGCATAAATGATGTTTTTCAACTGAGTCTCAAGAAAAAGGGTTTGAGAACCACTGGCTTAAACCATGATCCCATTGAAGCCAATGGAACTTTTGCCAAAGAGTTCTGCGTAAGTAAAATTTCATCCTGTAAACCTGCAAATTACCTTCCTCTAAGGATGTTTAAAAAAGTCAACTAAGGAATACAGGAACATGCACCTACTTTTAATTTTGTTATGACATCTCTTTTGGAAAGTTTACGCAGCACCATTCGAAAATCAGCATCTACGAGGCTGTCTATTTCTTCTGCTCCTTGGACTGCAGGAACATATCCTAGATCGCTCTGAGATGTTCCAAAGCCAATAAACCCAGGCACTGTTCCACGTTCTTTAGCTAGTAGCTCCGCAGCTCTGCCACTGCTGGAGGGCTGGTATAAATCAGAGAGATAAGTCAATAAATTACTCACATCCTTATAAACCACTTTATTTCTTCCTGAAATGCTGGTTTTGGAAACCATTTTCATGCACAAACACCTTAAGGAAATGAGCCTGCAGACTGCACCTTACATTTGATCTGCTACTCCAAGGAAAGTTTCACATGACATGCCTTATCAATAAGAAATTCCACTGGCCTTTTAAGTAGAGAAATCTGAAATGGGAACTTTACTTTTTAACCTTAGCGTCAGTATTTTTACAATATAAAATTAACTCATGGGACCAAAAAAAAAAAAAGAAATCCCACAAATAGTAAGACCACCGCAAAAGAAAAATGACAGAGTGTGCTTCGCTCACTACAATGTTTAAAAGCGGCAACGAAAACTCTCGTTGGTTTTGGTGAAATAGGCTAACATGACAACCCTTCTGGAACTTGTTCCTATATTTCAAGATGATCACATTGCTTGCTGGGTCTTTGCGGGCTGCAGCCCCAATTTAAAAGTAAAAAGGTTTTCAACATCCTCCTTTTTACATCAGTCGGTCACAGCTCACTCTCCCCAAGTGAATTAATAACAAAGTGAGAAGCGATGTACACGTTTGGGTGCCCTGGCCAGATATTACTTTGTGGATAACAGATTTTAGAGTACAACTTGTGTGTTCCATTTCAGATGATGGTCAAAAGGGCCCTCTGATCTGAATCCTGGCATCCTACCATAGGCCATTAAATTCCGCCTAGTCCCAGTGATTCCTGCAAGCCTCAAAAGGATGTAAACAAGGAAAAACACTACTGCCCTATAGCAAGGACTAACACTAGCAGCGTCAGTAGAGATGTGATGTTTGCAATATTTGCATATGACCAAAAGCCCTAGGTTAGAAGTGGTTGGCCCAGCACAGAAGTGTTTTACTGAGAAGCTCATTCATGCAACTAACATAAACCACACTAACAAAACTAACTAGGAGTCCTGAAGCACTTTTAAAGACTAACAAATTTATTTATTGCATGAGCTTCTGCAGGAGAGAATGTCACTTTGCCAGATGCTTGAAGATGAGGAACTTACAGAAACCTCATGAGATAAATTCCAAAGGGGCAGCTGTGTTAATCTAAAAAACAAGAGTCCTGTGGCACCTTATAGACTGGGGTCTCAAACTCAAATCACCGCAACAGCTGCATGAGAATTGTTACATTAGCCTGAGGGCCGCACCACTGAAACCTTTTCATACAATGATATTGCAAAAATTGATGATAATAGTGTTACTGAGGGCTTCAGGAAATAACTTTAGGGGCTGCATGCAGCCTGCAGGCCATGAGTTTGAGACCTCATGCTCAGGGTGTGAGAGTTTTAAAACTCCCTACCTGGGAGAAGCTCTCTGTCAGCCGGAAGCCTGGATCTCCACGGGAACCTGAGACCCCAGTGGCTTCCAGCCCAAGCTCCCAGCCTGTCCGCGGACCACCTAGAGCCAGTCTGCAACATCCCCCCCCTGCCCCGGGGCCTGTGGACCCCAGGTTGGGAACTGCTGGACTAATAGATTTCTTTGGGCGTAAGCGTTCATTGTCTCCAGCTTTGTCACATGGTTTGAAGCCCACGAAAGCTTATGCCTAAACAAATCTGTTAGTCCATACGGTATCAAGGACTCTCTGTTTTTTCTGTATTCAGACCAACACAGCTACCCCTCTGGAAATTTCTACCCTGTTAGTCTAGTTCAGTAAAACGAACGAGGACTGCCGTGCAAGTTTCCCATCTCAAAGCTTCTAACGAAGTGGGATTTCCTCCTGTGAAAGTTCATGCAACAAACAAATTTGTCTTGAAGTGCCACAGGACGCCTTGTTTTTCTCACACGATAGATACATTTCTTAGTCTTCCAACGTGCCCCCAGACACCAAAGCCCGGACAGGAGGAGAGGGAAGTACGAAAAGGAGAACATTGGTGGACACATGGAGAAAATGTAGCATTAATGGAAGAGTCTTCTGTTTTTAGGGAGCCCTGGAACGCTCTCCCTTAATTATAAGGTGTTCTGGGGCCTTCCAGCATCCTTTAACCCCTGTGAGCGAAAACCCAGACACAATCCTGTCTTTTAAAATGCCTGCCCGAGGCAGGACGCGAAGGAGGACGCGTCCTCCTTTTTTTGCCTGACGTCTGCTCCCTCCACCTGAGACTCCCTGCCTCTTTAACTGCCCTAGATTAACACGGCGGCCCCTTTGGAAACCGGCAACACCCAGACGAAATTATTTCGGTGCCCTGCTTAACCTTTTCCACCACGGGCCCGAGCAGTATCCCCAGGCCTGGAAACGGGGGGCAGTGCAGGGGCAGGCCTGGGGGCGCTCACTCAAGTGGGGGTGTGAGGGAAATCCCCGGGCCCGGGCCCGGCGGCAGGGGAGGGAGGCTGAGGGGAGGAGACGCCAGGGGCGGCCTCTCCCCGCCCGCGCCTCTGACCCACCAGGCCCCGCCGCCCGCCGGCAGGCCGCAGCCGGGCGTGGAGGCCGGGGAGGGGAGAGCCGAGCCCCGGGGACTCACCCGCACGTTGCCCTTGGTTCGCTGCTTCTTCTTCCCCCCCATGGCGACCGGAGCCGGAGCCGGAGCCGGAGCCGGCCACGAGCGGGCAGGCCGGAGCGGGAGCCGCCTCCTCCCTCGCCCCGCCTCGGCAAAGAGGGAGTCCGTCACTCCACTCCCCCCGCCTCGCCTGGCCCCAGACACCAAAGCCTGGGGAGGAGGAGAGAGAAGTAGGAAAAGGAAGGCACGTGGAGCAAATGTAGCATGAATGTCATCTTGTTTTTAGGGGGCCCTGCAACGCTTCCCCCTAAAAAGAAGGTGTTTGGGCCTGCCAGCATGCCTTAGCCCCTGTAAGGAAAAAGCCAGGCTAAATCATGTCTTTTTAAACGCCTGCCGGGCGCAGGATGTGATGGTATAAAAGAGGATGTGTCAAATCAAATCATAGGGCTGGAAGGGACCTCGTGAGATCATCACGTCTAACCCCCTGGGAATTGAACCCAGGACCTTCTGCAGGTTAAGCAGAGGTGCGAGCCACTACGCCTTTTGCCTGACATCTGGGGAGCACTGCTCCCTCTTGTAAGAAAAATTGTATGTAATCTCTTCTGGAGGACAGTGAGAAAGGTGCTGAAGTGTAGGCCTCGTTGGAGCCGTGGGTTGCTATGGTCGTGGGGTCGTTTCTCTGGCAAGTCATGTATCTAAGTTTCTTTAACAAGCGGCCTAGAGTTGATAGTTAAAGTGTGTTATCTCCCCTTTCTCATGCTTTTTCTCCTGACCATCTGGACAAGGAATGTAAGCTAGACTGTCCGTCTTTGTTCTAACTGAAAAGGGAGTATTGCCTCCTATCTCCTGCTCACCCTTCCTGGCACCACAGCCTCACAAGAATGTAAGGTCAGCATCTCTAGGCAGAAATTAATGAGTTTGCAGGTACTGCGGCTGCCCAGGATAATGCAAATGATGTCAACAGTAAACAGAGGCGGGGATAATTATATGCATTCTTTAATCATTAATATGTATTTAATAATGTTGATGTAACCATATAAGGGTCTCTAAAACATTGTCAATCATGTAAGCATTATCATAGCATTATCATACTGTACTGGATAAAAGTGTTGTGATGCTGCCCCTCGGGGCTCTCTCTTGCACTCGAGTTGTTGGGGGGGCCTGCTCAGAGGGGCTAGCCCATCTTTGCTGCCCTCTGCTGCAGTTCCTTTTGTTATTCAGCTGAATAATAAACTCTGAACCACACCTCGTTCTCTGCTCATTGGAGTCTCGGCTGGGAACGGGTCTGCTTCATTGGGGAGGCTCTGGTGTGCCTCTTTCTGAACTTGAGGGCCAGAGTTAGATTTTCCCCCACACTCTAATTACTCATAGACTGTGCACAAAAACATTTTTTGTGAGCACCAATATTAGGACTATTGAATTTTTTTGTGTGCACAGGTTTCATGACCTGTGTGCGCGTGCACACACACACAGCTTAGAGGAAACAGTGCTGGGGATGTCAGGCAAAAAGAGGACATTTTCCAAAAGGATAGCCAGGTTAGCCTAGCCGGCAAAAAAAGCAAGGAGTCGTGTGGCACTTTAAGACAGATTTGTTTTTCGCATGAGCTTTCATGGGAGAAAATCCCACTTCCTCAGATGCTTCGAAGATGGGTGAACTTACAGAATGGAATGAAAATACATGCAAGGGGGTGTAAAACATAGGATCAGGTCAGACAGTAACAGCAAATTGGAGCAGTTGTTACCTGTTGCAAATAGCGTAGGGGCTAGCACTACTGCTTAACATGCAGACGATCCTGGGGTCAAGTCCCAGGGGGTTAGACTCATGATCTCATGAGGTCCCTTCCAACCCTAGGATTCGATTCCATTTGATTGTGTGCTCAGACCATGAGAAGCCTGAAATCAAATTACCTTTTGTGATGGGAAAGGAACCCAGTCTCAATTCAGTCCTGCTTTCACCTCCACATCCGCTGTCCGGCAGGCATTTTAAAACCCATGATTTTTGTCTGGCTTTTTACTTACAGGGGTTAAATAAAGTATGCTGAAATGCCACAGAATACATTATTTTTAGGGGAAAGAGTTCCAGGGCCTCCTAAAAAAAGAATATGACATTAATACTATATTTTCTCCATGTGTCCTTCAATGTCCTCCTTTCCAGGCTTTGGTATCTGGTAGCCCTAGGCAACCCTAAACAAGGCTGAGTTTTTAAAAACCACATGTTGGGTTCTTTAGATTTCCCGGCTGGGCTTTACAGGGGCTCTAGGGCACACTCAGCACATTTTTGCTTTGGTCCTCAATAACAAGAGATAGCAGCTTACTTTCTTTGTTTGGTTAGTGTCTTTGGGGCAGGGGTTGTGTTTTATTTAATTGTAATGGAAGTCAGCATACTCATGAATTCACTTAATTCCAAGAGCCGGGCCTTGAAGAAAAACATCACATCCCACAAGATTTGGTAATACTGCTTTTCACAGTTGTGAGATTTCCTTCACCACCACAGCTCTTTACCCAGTTGGCATACAGGCTGATTGCTCCTTCAAAGAAGGCAGCACATCCATGATGCTGTACGTGGACATATCATACTCCCATATCCATCACGGTTCATTTACTACCTTGCGTGTTGTCAAGTTCAAAAGGCAATTGGATTAAATGACCCTGCACTGAACTGTCATCTTTTCATATTAATAGAAGCAAATAGAGGGCTGATCCTCCAAACACTTATTACCTGCTTATTGAATTCCAAAGGCGCAGCCCCATCAGTCTAGTTCAGCAAACTAAGCAAGGAGTCCTGTGGCACTTAAAGGCTAACAAATTAATCTATTGCATGAGCTTCCATGGGAGAAAATCAAAGCATCTGATGAAGCAGGAGCGCCTCTGGCCCGGAAAAAGACCCACGGCTCAGGCACTGGGATTCGGGGCTCACGTACTTTAAGCACGCTGCTGTGGCAGACTCGGGGCTCAAGCCCCATAAACCCAGTGCCAGCAACACCCCTGTTATGAAGTGGGAATTTCTCCTACGAAAGCTCATGAGATAAAATAAATTTGTTAGTTTTTAAGGGCCCCAAGGAGTTCTTGCTTATTTAGTTCACTTACTGTACACTTTACAGTTCACAGTTTGCCTTTTTAAACCTTCATACAAGGTTTGACCCAAAAACCCTATGGAATTTACGCAACTTCTTCAACTGACACAACTATCAGACTTCAGTCTTCACGGCAACCAAAGAGAAATCTGAAAGTACAGACTATAAAGCTTCCAAAAGTGTCGTGACAGCCTTTCATTTGATAAATGCATAAAAATATTCAAAACAGGAGTATGCAAAAACATGTACACCTTGGCGTACCTAGAACGTTTTTTTCCCTAAAAGTAGGACACTTGATACACCTTACACTTTTTATAATCACCTCTAGTAAAATGATTACAGATGTCAGATCAATGGGAAATAAACATTTTTAGTAACTGCTGCTGGATCTTTGTTGTGATTACACTACCACTGATCCAAACTGAAATATCTTTTTAAATCACAGCCTCTACTAACATTTTTGAAAATACTGTTATTCCCTAGTACATTTGGATAAGTCTGATCTTAAGTAGATCCTTTCTAGTACAATTAAAAACCAACACTTTAGCTGTGTTTGAAAGAGGAAACAACTGTGCTGTCAGCAGAAATCAAATATCCACCTCAGAAGCTGTCTCACCAATTCTTGCCCAGATAAGAGATTTGAATGTCAAGATTATTACTGGACTCAATCACTAATATATTAATTGTCACTACCCGTAACACTCAGTGTGTAATTTTTATTAAATGTACACAACTATCATATGCCTTTGCAACAGGGCTTCCCAACCTGGGGTCTGTGAGGGTACTGCAGGTGGTCCGTGGGGAGGACAGAAAGGAAAAGTTACTGCAGGTAAATGTACTGTGATGAATGCAATATGTTTGTGAGTGAGTATAATCAATTATTTGAAATAGCTATGTTTTAAGTACTCCTTGATATGTAAGTTTGGCTCCCGTCAGCCACAGGTTATATTAAAAAGAATGTGTAGATTGGCTTGCTTACGTGGTGGTCCACAAAAGCTTTCAGTGAAGATGTGGTGGTTCACATAAAGGAAAAGGTTGGAAACCGCTGCTTTACAATATCTTTAGGGAAACGAGTAAATAAGAGCCCAATCTTTTCTTATGAATTAATGTATAGAAATTTATTGAACCCTAACTTGTAATTACCGGTATACAGAATCTGATCCTGCAAGCTCTTTCTCTTGTGATTACTTCTTATGTTTACGATTTCCATTTAAGTCAGTGGGAGTTAAGTATCTCAAAGAGGGTTGGCAAACTGTAAACTTTTGGGGGCAAGGACCACCTTTTGGTTGTGTGTGTGTGTGTGTGTGTGTAATATGGTTAGTTCAATGGGAGCCTCTATCCTGATCAAACCTTTTAAACACTACTACACTGTGAATAATAAATTGGACTCATCAATTTTAAATTCTGTACAGCAAGTAGTGTGTCTTAGCCGTGGACGTAATCTTTCAACTCCCTCTGTTCTTATACGAGAATCTTTCTTAATATGACTAGTTCCATTGGTTTCTATAAAAACCACTTGCGTGAATAAAGTTTTGGACAACCCACCTGTACATTTATAAAGCACTATGTTCAACGGAAAGTATTATAAGCAGCAACTATTAATTAAAATGTTTCCCATCAAAACATTTGCTGATAGTGTACATAAATACAATGTTGAATAATGTAAGAGCCAATATTTCTTTCCACAGATGCCCACTTAAAATAGCTTCAGTCACTGGAAAAGAATCACATACCCATGGCTTGTTTCCCTTCTCATTCTATACATTTATATACACACATAAAATCTACAGTCAATAAAACAATGTGCTGTATCTCTGCCCAAAACTGATTTTCTTTTTTTTTTTTAAACAGACATCTGGATTTTTTTTACTCCATTACATAGCTTAATCATCATCTCCAATGTGAAGTTTTAATAATTCAGGATATAAATCATATATCTTTCCCTGAAAAATATTTTTAAAGTATTCATGTAGTCATTTTCAAGAGCATTATTGAAAAAGAATATTCGTTTTCATAGAAAACAGAATTCGCCTTACAAAGCAGAAGTAATCATTCCCCTCACTGATCAACTATTTCAGAGGGGGAAAGAATCATTTATCCAAGGCAACCACACAATTTTTTAAGTGCATTGACCTGCCTTGACCCTTGCTGATCTAACATCCCTCAACTCCAAAGTACATCTGAAAAACATCTGCACACCCCTTTTCATCTAAAAAATGATACAGCTGTCCCAGATCCATATGATTTCCTCTAGTACCATGTGCATCAAAAACTTTTTCTTCGAAAGACGAGAATTTTCTTTGTTTCTGCATCTCAGCATGTGACCCATCCACAGAAATATCTTCTCTGTGACGAATTAAAATTCTACGCCATGTTAATTTTCTGAGTCTGAAAACAATTAAGGAAACATGAATCCGTAACATGTAGTATTTTTTGCACAATGTTAAGAAACAGGTATTATAAAAGGAGGATTATTGACAAATTTAAGTTCATTACCCACTCGGTCAAATAGGAATACTACAAACATTCCTAGAACTAGAGCATGGTTTCTTCACGTTCATTTCTCCCAGTTGAACAAAGGCACTTAGTCTCACACCTCACATACAGAACAGTCAATAAAGCTGGGATTTAAATTACAGCTGCACACCTTCATCTTGTCTATGATAGAAATTTTCTTATCCTTTTGCTTTATTACTAAATGGGCAGAGCTGAACCAGTTCTACACTACACAAAAATACGAATAATAGCAATTAAAAAAAAAAAAAATAACCAGACTGGTTGTACACTAGTTGTAGTGTTGCTACACAACTGATGTAGAGCTGAAAAGGGGAGCGGAAGAAAAGCACTGCATCCACTAGTCAAAGAGAACCTCTTGCTGCCTAATTAATGGCCCTCCAGGTAGAAAAAAGTGGCAAAAGGTGAGTGTGCAGGAGCTGCAAACGTATTCTGATAAAAATTTACTTTTCATAGACAAGATGTTGAATTTACTAGTCCTACAATGAGTTGGCCACCTTCTAACCAAATGTACAGAACAACAACTTATGAAGACCGGTGTTCTAACCACTATCGTCACTTACAAATAAAACATAGTGTATGAAAAGCAAACCTGGACCAGAATTCTTCACAAGCATTCTGTGAGCCTTCCACACAAACAACACCTGGTTTCCCAGGCATGCTAAACCCCGACAAAGCGAGCTCCTTAGCCCACTCAATTATATTCTTTCTTTTATGTTTGTTGTAGATGTGATGACTATAGATCCACAGTCGAGTGAAAATGACATCTTCTGATTGCACCGTCCTCGATGTCACCACCGAGGAAGATAAAAACTCTGGCTGGATATAAGCAGCTGCATGATCTTTCACCCATTCTCTTGCATTTAACGCACAGACCTCACCAATGCAGTTTCTTTCCAAGTATGTTTTTAGATCTGAATTCAGCTGATTTTGCTGTGCTCTGCTTAATGATGGTGACCTGAGGAAAAAATACATCTAATTAACACATCTTTTTCAAAGAAAGTTAGGAAAATTAAAATTTCTGAACACTTTTATAATAGTTCTACAAAAGCATTTTGTTGGGCTAAAACATTTAAGTTAATATTCGTTAAGAAAATCACTTTTTGACCTTTAAAGGGAATGCCAACTGTTTACTTTATACCTAATACTATATATCTGTAAATTTCAAACAGGAAAAACCCAGAAGAGAACTGATGATGGTCACTGCAGTAGTTTTCTCAGATGTACAATGTAACAGAAAATCAGAAATGTTAAAAGAGAAATATTGCAGGTCACTGAGTAAAATAAGAAAGAGATTATTAAATAGGCTTTCACTTCTCTGATTAGAACAAGCTGAAAGCACTGTCACAATGGACTATAGCCCAGATCCTCAAAGGTAATTATGTGCCTAATTTCAACTGAAATAGGAGTGAGGGGCCTACATATCTTTGAGGAGCTGAAATTATGATCCTTACTTGGGTACCAATCCTGTAAAAAGGTCCATGCAGCACTCTAATTTGACTGGACTGGGAGCTAGCGCGCCTTTATTTTATTCTGAGCTCTGCATGACCCTGAGCAAACTGCTTCACCACTTTGCATCTCTGCTTCCTTTCCCACCCTTTTTCTGTTTTATTTAGGCTGCATGCTCTTTGCTACTCTGTCTCTTGTTCTCCTGTTTGTACTGATCTAGTAAATTTTAGCTTTTAGTTCCCTGTACAGAATTATGCAATACCTGACAGTTATTTCTGGTAGAACAGTTGGGTATTTAAGTGGTAAAGCACAGCATACAGAAAACTCTACCTAAAAAACAAAACAAAACAAAACAAAATGTTAAAAAATTAAAATTAACATGTGATCTGAAACATTGTATTTTTCTTTCAAAAATACAGTTGCATTACCATAGTAGCATCAGCAATCTCTAGCTTCACATTCAGTGTAAACTGAACTTTTGAAGATGGAATCTCTGAAGTCTTATTATCAACATAATCTTTTAGTTCCACTACAGCCAGATGATCAGTCACAATAAACTCATCCTCATCAGGAAACATACTAGAAAGTAGGTCTAACTCAGAAAGTTGCATTTCAGCTTCTTCCAGGCTAGTCATTTTGGCCATGTTTCAGTTGTTTCCTAAATAAAAAAAAATGGGGGGAGGAGGGAATGAAAACACAACTTCAACCGATATAAGCACAAGTTTAAAGCCCAAGCATGCAACCTTGACTTGAGTAATACTAATTCCTGTAAGTCATCTCACCCAAATTAACGGGATAACTCACGGGAGCTGTACAGCTAAGGATTTGTAAAACTGGGCCAATACGAGAAATGGTGGTTGAAATCTCTGCCTTACTGAAATCAATGGGAACACTCATGGCATCCCATTGATTTCAACAGTGCCATGATTTTTCACCCTCTTTTCAAATACACAATGTGATATGTTTTTGTGTTCAATTATTTGTGTTGTTTTGGTATTTACAGTGCTGGATCAGGCTATGCTTACAGTTTTCTCCTTCCAATATGGAAAAGAGTTAGGCATCTAGTGCTGACTTAAGCATCAAAGTGCAATTATAGTAAGAAAAGTGATGCATAAAATGCTATGTTCCTGCTTATCAGATCTGCTCACTGTACAGTCAAGGATATATTTTCTGTAGTGATAAAATCTTTTCCAACATTTTACTACTGTTAGCCCTGCAGAACCACTCCAGACATAGGAAAGTTGGGTGACATGGAGATTGATCATACCTTAAAAATCAGCCAAATGGTTAACTAGATTTCTTTTTATAAGTGATTATGCATGAACTGAAAGAATCCCACTGGACCTTCAGATTTCACAACGCACAGGCAGTTAGATCAGAATTAGCACTCCTAGCCTTAGGTGAGGGACCATTCCAGAAAGTGGACCAAATTGTACTTTTAGTTTTGCAATACAGACCAATGCTAAAAAATTGAGCTGTATTCAGAATCCAGACCAAAAATGAAGATTTGTAAAGATTAAGGTTTAAGTATGGCACTAATTCAGTACCTAAAATCTTTTTATGTCCCCATCCTGCAAATACATACACAAATGCTCAACTTTCTGCACAGTGAATAGTTTTACAGACTTCAGCAGCACCATCAACACTGCGTAAAGTTTAACATGATGTGGCTGCACAGGATTTTTGCAGGGCCTGTGTAAATGAGTCTTGCATTCAGCAATGTACCTGCGGCTGTGTCAGCCCCAGGGTGTGAGAAAGACATGGCAGGTGAAGCGTTATCTTTTATTGGACCAAACATCTGCTGGTGACAGAGTCATGCAGTCTGAGCTACACAGCACTCTTCTCCAAGACTGGAATGGCATCTCCACTTCACAGCAAAATGCAAGCTGCAATTGACTGCTTAGCACCAACAGCTCCTGCGTTGTGTTAGAGGGCCATCCTGCCTTGGAAAGTGGCTTACAATTGTAATGATCTTGAAGGTTCATTAAAGACGATACTACAGAATGAGTAAGGAATAGAACTTTAATCCTACAGACAGGTATCCAGGTGTGTACCTGGGAACAGCCATGTTAAATCTTCTCCGTGGCACGTCTCCCAATTCTGCGCTATCTACCCACAAAACAATCTGTTCCACCTGGCATTTGAGTTCCTGTCCCAGCCCTGAAGAAAAGCTACAGGCTCTGTGGCTCCAAAGCCTGCATCTCTCGCCACACAAACGGGTGGTTCAATCAAAGCCATCGCCTGACCCACCTTGCCCACAGCCCGCCATCAGCCTCACTCTTGGGACGCCCAAGGCTGCTCCCGCCACGCCACCGACTACCACAGCCCGACACGCGGCGCGCGCCCTAGACTCTGCCCAGCGTCACCCCCCATTGTCCCCTCAACCGCGTCACAACACGCTGCGCATGCGCCTTTCCCGCCGCAGCTGCGTGGAGCACCGCACCACCACGCATGCGCTGCGAACCTGCCAGTTCGCATTCGCTCGCCAGCTGGGCTAACCTTAACTTCCTTCCCGTTTCCCATGATGCAACGCACCGGAAGTGATGAAGCGGCGTTCCCTAGGCCGCCTGTGAGGCAGCCGCCGGCCTGCGTTCGCACAATCACAGCCGCTGGGAGGGGGCAGAAGCCGTAAAACGACACTGGGACGCAAGCATGTGTCGTAAAACAACACGCTTCACGACACTGGCAGGTGAGGGGCTCGGGGTGGGGGTGCCCCGCCCCCGTATTGTTTAGCCCCCCGCTCCCCGCAGCTGCACTTACTCCCCTGATGTGAGGCGCCTCCTGGCTGTCCCTCCGCTGCCCCTTCTGCGCGCGAGCTGTGGACGCGCGTTGTGGGGGGGCTTTCCTATTGGCGCTGGCAGCTGTCCGGTCGCGGCGGGTGGGCTCGAGTGAGGATGAGGAGCCAGTCAGAGCCAGCGCGCTGCCCGGGGGTTGCTCAGCGAGGTAGGGTGCGCGCGGGACAGGGTTAGTGTGAGGGGAGGCGGGTGGGTGCGGCTGGCGCCGCTGATCCTCCCTCCACGTGGGCGCGCAGACGGGCCCAGTGCACCAGCTGCTGGGCCGGGTCCCTGGCAGCCAGGGATTGCCCTCACACCCTCCCTATACACCCCCACCACTTCTCGACTAGTAACAGTGTTATACCAAATGAATAGGCACCCGCTACACGAGGGATCTCAAACACGTGGGCCGCATGTGGCCCCTAAAGCTGTTTCTTGCAGCCCGCAATAATACTATTGTTACTGATATTTGCAATATCATTGTATGAAAAGGTTACAGGGGTGTGGGCCTTGGCCTAACGTAGTAGTCCTCATGCAGCCCTCGTGGTGATTTGAGTTTGAGACCCCTGCCCTATGCTTTCTTAAATGTCCCCCTTCAACCCCCCAATTTCAAGTTCTGGGAAGAATACTGCTTGCAGCCGGAGCTGGGCGCAGAGAGTCGGGGCAGGGTCTTATTATCCAGGGAAGCGAAGTTGTCCCAGCAAGGTGTGGAGGGCTTGGTGGCTGGGCTGTGGGAGCCAGGGCTAGGGTTACCAGATGTCAGGCAAAAAGAGAATATGTCTTCCTGTTTACCTTCGTGTCCTCTGTCCGGCAGGCATTTTAAAAGTACATGATTTTGTTTGGTTTTTTACCTACAGGAGTTAAAGGATGCTGGAATGCCCTGGAACACCCTATTTTGAGGGGGCAGTGTTCCAGACTCCCTTATAAACAGAAGACTATCACATTAATACAACATTTTCTCCATGTGTCCTCCAATGTTCTCCTTTTTGTACTTCCCTGGCCTCCTTTCCAGGCTTCAGTATCTGGTAACTCTAGCCAGGGCAGAACCTGTCTTGTCTTGTTTGATATTTACTGTGCCCTGCTGCTGGGGAAGATCTCCCAATGGGACACACATCCTGAGATTGGGCGGCCTCAGGCGGGAGAGAAATCTTTGGAGAGTGAGAGAGGGGTTGTATTTATGGTATGGTGGGTATCACATAGGACATTTTGTGTTGGTTGGTGACTAAGTCAGTGTCAGAGGTGTGTCCCGTGCTTCGTGTACTAGACTCCACACACATTAGTGAAGTGAGAGTGGGGGTCAATATCAGCTTCTAAAAATAATGTTCCTATCTGTGCAAATGAATGCCCCATTCTCCTGTAATTTAGAGACTTTCAAGTGCCTTAGCAAACATTTGGATTTCAATCATGCATCTTAGCAGTACATACATAGTAATTAGTGACTTAGAAGGTTTGGTGAGATCCTGCCTGATTCATCTACCCAGCCACAACATGGTTGTGTTTAATATTTACGTATGAAGCATCATATGCCTTCTCATTCCCTGAGCAAGATAGGAGTTAACCCAGAGAGGGCTAGACATGCACTGCTATGATAACTGAAGATTGACAGTAAGTAACTAGTATTTAAATGGAATAAAGATAATAGGATAGCCGCCTCTTAAAACTCTAGTGGCCAAGCTGTATTAGGGTGAGTCATAAAAGGTGTAAAGGAATTTTGCTGACAAGTTAGACTCCACTCTTAGAAATTGCAAACCTGTGTGTCCTTGTGGAGTCCCACTGAACTCAGGGCTCAGATCAGGTTGGAGAAGATGGGTGTAAAACATGCTTTAGCTATAATGTACTAAAATACTATGAATTCTTTTTTTTTTTTAAATTCAGTTAGTTTAAAGCTAGTTAATTTGTTAGACTGCTGCTACCTTTTGTTTGACCTCCTACAAGCAAAAACAAAATCTAGTTTTTAAATGTGCTTTTTTTTTTTCCTTCCCCATTAGGTGATTGCTCTGTGTAAGGAAAATCATAAAATACGCTAATATGGGAAAGAAGCGAACAAAGGGAAAAAACCCACAGCCTGATGAGTCTCCGGATATTTTGGGTATGGTTCTTGATTGGAAATATTTTCAGAGAGGTCATTAATGTTATGGAAGAAACATGTTTCATTTTTTTCCCCCAAAATGAGAATTGAAAATCCATTAATAATCAGAGGGCGTTTACAATGGACTTTTTTACTACTTTAAAGACTGCATGTAGCCAACTGAAATGTAAGTCCTTCAAAAAGCCTTAGTATTGCTCCTTAAACTTGCTAGGTAATATAATGGAATAAAATGTCAAAGATTCAGTATTTATTGTTATATAGGTCCAGTCCTGCAAACCTTTTCTCACTAGTCATTTATTCACATTAACATGCCCTGTAATTCAATGAGATATTAATTGTATAAAAGGCCTATAGAACAGTGCGCTGTATGTATAATGGCAAGTAGTTAAACACGTTCTTGGTACATTTTTTTTTAACTTCAGGGTGGAATGGTATGTTAACAATAAGAGTATTAATGAAAATGCTCAATTATAAATGCACATGACACTTCAGAAAGATAGTCATTTTTTGTAGCAGCAGCATCTTACTCTATCTGCCGGTTGAAGTCAGTGCTGTCTCAGTTATCCTGCTGCCATCTGTCTTCCCTGAATATGAAGGCTACTATAAGGTTTTTTGGCCTGGTGAAATATCCTTCCTTCTGTCAGATTAAAATGAAGTTCTGCACAAAATGAGCATACTGCTTCTTTCCAACGTCCTTACCGGGTTCCAGCCCGGTTTCTAAGGTCTGTCTCTCCCCTCCTTTTGCTGGTCCCCAAGCTGTAGGTTCTTTTTGTATACTCTTTCAGTAGCCTCCAAGTAGTTTGTCAGTGCCCTTGTTTACGCCATTGGTACAGGATATTTCTATGCATCTCTTTAAATAGTGCTATAGATGGGGACCAGTGCCCGCTTTCGCTCCCTGTTTTATAGGTTTCCACCCTTTGGGACTCTGATGCCATAGGCTGTTTGCCCAGAATGCCAAACTGTTTAGTTTCTGTGTCCAGCTAGACTCCCTTATTGTCTCTCCTTGGCCAGTTCCTTTGCTGGAGAGCCACATTTCTGATTGGCTTTCCAGTGAGAAGTCATCTGTGGGAAGATCTTGTAGCCATTGTCCTTCTCTGAATTGCTTTTCTTAAGTGAGCTGGTTCTCTTCATTCACTGTAGTCCTGTAGGTCACATCACTGTCACTTGATCTCTGGGCTCTCAGTCCCCTCAGCTGGGAGGTATGATAAACAGGCATAGGTAGAGTTCCCCAACTCCTAAAAGGGGGCCAGCTCACTCGTGATGTTCCTTCCTGTCTCTTAGCCCAAGATGGAAGTTAGGTTAAAGAAAGTAAGTAAGGCTAGAAGTTGTCATAACTTAGCTTTTAGTTGTAGTGAATATGCAAGATTTCCACCCCCCCCCCCAAAAAAAAACAAAATTAATTTGGAGTTGTTGCGGATGAACTCCCATTTTTAAATAAGAATATTAATGTTTGCAGACGAACGTTTATCTTGGGTTGTATCATTATTTAGCACGTGTAGTGGCCGGATGCCCCAGTCACTATTACGATTCCAGTGTTTGTATAGTGCCTAACACACAATAAGACCAAGTCAGTACCATAAAGATCTTGCAGTCTAAAGCTATACTCCTGCCAGCAACTCCAGATAAAGGAAGAAGATTTTAGAGCTATTCTTCATTGAACTGAACAACAACAACAACAACAAAAAAGAAACTTGAAGTAGAGAATAGTTTGAATTATACAGACCTCTTTTTATAAGTGACATTTATTGAAGGACTGTGGTAGCAAAAGAAAGGGCTATAAATATTAGTTATGGGGCTTTAGATGTTCTGTAAATTATAAATACCAGTAAGCTTGCTTACATAAAATATTTTAGCAATTATACTTGTGAATTTAGGCATTTATTGTTGTAAATATCGGTTTATGAGAAAATAAACCAACTACAATAAGCAGCATTAGTGTCAGACCCTATACATACCTAATCAGATTTCTTCCAAACCTGTTTCTGTTTGGCTCGTATGAAAAATTTTAGAATGCATTGCTTCAGTTTACTGGCTAACAGGCTATGCATGAAAGCTCTTAGTACATCAGTTAAACCTATCATCATGTAAAAGGCAAAACCAACAACTTCTCTTCACTCTTTAAACCTCTAGAAATAACCAGACAGAAATAAAAAAGTCAAACTCAAACAATATCCTCTCACTAGAAAATACCAGCATTCCCCATGTACTTATACAGTACTCAGGTATGTTTAATCTTGCCTTACAATGTTGGGATGGACTAGATTTCCTTTTGTGGTCCCTTCCAGCCATTAATTTCTGTGGTTCTATGACTATGTTGCTGCTTCCTGTCAAAGCCTGAATAAATAGACGGACTTCACATCATGCTCAAAAAGCCAACAGATTCAAATTATTTCAGGTGAATGTGGACTAATCAGTTAGAAAGCCGGTGGCCCCTTAGGAAAAATAAGCCTCAGGCAACTACCTCTTTTTAACTGAAATACCAAGATTTCATGTCTCTGACTGCAATTCTGGCAATATGGCATAGGCAGGTTGTCGAACATTAAAGGATTTACCAATCAAAACCAGTACTCATAGACTCATAGGCTATATCCACACATACACTGTTGTTTTGAAATAAAGCCCTTATTTCAAAATAAGTTAATTTGAATTAATAAAATGTTAACTCGAATTAAGAGAGAGCCTGCTATCGAAACAGCTGTTATTTTGAAATGGTTGTTTTGAGATAAGGCGTTTGGACACATTGTTTTGAAACACCACCATTGTTTCGAAACAACATGTCCAAACGGCCTTATCTCGAAATCACCTGTTTAAAATGACGATTCTTATTTTGAAATGACAGAGCCCATCATTGCGAAATAAGAAAATGTTGTGTGGACCTAATCTTTTCTTATTTCGAAATAACCGATATTATTTCGAAATAAAAGAGACGTGTGGACATACCCATAGACTCTAAGGTCAGAAGGGACCAATATGATCATCTAGTCTGACCTCCTGCACACTGCAGGCCACAAAAACCTCATCCACCCATTCCTACCATGAACCTCAAACCCATAACTGAGGTATTAAAGTCCTCAGATCATGATTTAAAGACTTTAATACAGAGAATCAACCAGCAAGTGAGCCATGTCCAATGCTACAGAGGAAGGTAAAAAAACCCCAGTGCCCAAGCCAATCTGCCTTGGGGAAAAATTCCTTCCTGACCCCAAATATGGCGATCAGTTAAACCCTGAGCATGAGGGCAAGTCCACAACAGCCAGTCAAGAAGAACTTCTCTGCAATAACCCAGAACCCACTCAATCAAATGCCCCTTCCCAGGTCACTCATGCCCATCACCAGTAGCAGAAGACAGACAGTGGCCAAGCTACACTGTCCATCGTATCATTCCCTCCATAAACTTATCAAGCTCTGTTTTGAAGGCACCTAAGGTTTTTGCCACCACCACTTCCCTTGGTAGACTATTCCAGAACTTTACTCCTCTGATGGTTAGGAATCTGCATCTAATTTCAAGCCTAAATTTTCTGAAGGACAGTTTGTATCCATTTGTTCTTGTGTCCACATTAGCACTGTATTCAAATAATTCCTCTCCCTCCGTTGTATTGATCCCTCTAATGTATTTATAAAGAGCAATCATATCTTTTCTCATCCTTCTTTTGCTCAGACTAAACAAACCAAGCTCTTTAAGTCGTCTCTCATAGGAAAGATTTTTCCATTCCATGAATCATCCTTATAGCCCTTCTTTGCACCTGTTCCAGTTTGACTTCATCTTTCTTAAACATGGGTGACCAGAATTATACACAATACTCCAAGTTCATCTGGAACTGAACAGGCAAGCAGTAAAGATCTTGGTGCCTTATGTTTCCACCGAGAGAAGCTTCTAAGGTTGTGTCTACGCTTAAAACTCTATAGCAGACGTGGCCAAACTGCGGCTCACGAGCTACATTCTTTAAAGAAAAATTGCAGATCCCGGGAGAGGCAGGGAAAGGTGGCATGGCAGGAGCCAGGGGCTAGAAATTTGCAATTGTCTGGGCCAGCAGAGAGGTAGCGGCATGGTGAGGGGTGGCAGGGGAAAAGCAGCATGGTGACAGCCAGCAGAAAAAAGCAGCGTGGTCAGAGCCAGGAGGGAGGAGCAGCAGTCTGAGAGCTGGGGTGGGGGGAAAGCAGCCTGGTAAGACCGGGGAGGGGAGGGGAGAGGAGAGGAGGGGCAGCATTGTGTGAGTGGGCAGGAAAAAGCAGCATGGTAAGAGCCGGGAGGGGAGGGGCAGGATTGTGCGAGCCAGCAGGGAAAAGCAATGTCATCAAGTGCAAAGATGTTATATTCTACAGTTTACCCACACAATATTATTTCTACCCTCCTTGTCTGTATGCATTATGATAGTCTTTAATTACAACATCACAAGCTTCATTCATTGGACAAACTGGATGCACACAGAGGCAAAATGAAAGTAGCACCAGCAAGAAAAAGTCTGATATGAGTACATGATTTTTTAAATACTTTCCTTTTTTTATACTGTTTTCCGGGTAAATATGTTTAAAACTGGCAACATAAATTGATCAAGAGCAAGTCTACAATGAACTACA
Source organism: Podocnemis expansa (assembly GCA_007922195.1). Lineage (NCBI taxonomy): Eukaryota > Metazoa > Chordata > Testudines > Podocnemididae > Podocnemis > Podocnemis expansa. The sequence goes on from ML682069.1 coordinate 8,061,097, forward strand.
GATAAGTGGTGATAATCTAGCAATTTAAACTTAAATTAATTTACAATTGCTTTTCTCTTTTTTAAAAATCAGCTGGCATTTCCAGATGTTGTAATATAATGCAAAATTATTTCACTTGTATTTCTATTTTGATAATTAAATAAGAATCATCAGAAATGACTGGAAATTGACACAAGTGTGACATCCAAAACCACAGACTACTGTCAAAAGGCTATTAAAAAAAAAATCCTATATTTAAAGAATGTTACAAGTACTTATTATGGATCATAGTTCATTTTCAGCATGCAAAATGATTTAAACTTAGGATAGACCACCACTACTGAAAACTGGCTTTAGAAGAAAAATTCCTTAAGTCCATTGAACAAGTGTGCCTGAGACATCAGTATGTCATCTGTTTGCAGAAGCAACTGCTAGTACATTTATTTTATAAGAAAATTTTAATTAATATAACTAAGTCAATTACCAAGAAAGTTGACATTCACTGCAAAGTTCAATAGCAACACTATACTTCCACTGATCAAATAGCATTCAACATGTACTTATTTATTTATTTATTTGCTGTATACCAGTGGTCAAAATCCATTTATATTTAAGTGCAGTCTTCATGAATGACTATATGGGTGTCTGAGCCCATTAGACAAGAGAGTAATTGTTGTGAAGGGCTGAGGATGGAAAATTGTGTTGAAAACTTTCTGAAAAAAATCTCTCACCAGTAAAGATTTTACTTTGTATTATAAAAACCAAACAATGATATTTAGAATTTATACAGGTCTGACCCCAAACTGAATAAACTCAACAGGATTTTTTCCATAATATCTTCTGTGCATGGACTCCAAAGCGCTTACTGAAACAGGCTCTGATCTTGCACTTTATGTCCCCATAAATTCTAATTGATCTGTCGTGATTCTGAACAGTTGAAAAGGTGTCCCTGTGTGCATCTCTTCACAGGATTAAGATGAGAGCAGTGTTTTCCCTTACTATTACTCTCATTTTAGAATTAATTGTGTCTGTGAGTCCTCAGACCTTTTGTCTTCTGTCCATGAGTATTTTAGTGAACAAGTTTACTGACAGAAATGTTGGCAGGGAAGCGGGGACACGGTAGGTGCCAGGATGGTGTGGGAGGCAGAACTGCAGTATGGTTGGGGAGAACAGAGAAGCAGCAGTGTGATAAGAGACAGCAGGGAAATGGCAGTGGAGGTGGGGAAGGGAAGTGTGACAAGGTTAGAGAAGCCATAGCATACTTAGATTTTTCTCAGAGGCCCTAATGCAGCACACTCGTTGTTAAAATAAAATCATGTTTTACAAGTCCTAAACATGATATGGAATACTAAGAAATGAAAATACAAAGGAGGAAAATTTAAAACTGAATGTAGATTACTTTCAATTTTTGGCACAATTTACTGCTGTGAAGCATCATATTCCACAATGAAATTCAAAACATTGTGCAGTACTTAGAGATCAGCATCTCAGAGCTTTTACCTGCTGCATTGACAAGTTACTGCACAGATTTTAAAAAAACTTGCCACAAGCCTTTAGTGTTCTACATCTAGCGACAGCTAAGTTTTTACTGTATAGGCCTAGTTTCATGGTAACCTTAAATAATTATTAGTATCTGACATTAGTAGGATCAATATTTGCCCTATTTTTACGATAAAATTAAAGTGCACAATGAATTTTAAGCTTAGTAATTTTGGAGTAGGTAAGAATATGTGGTGTTATGCCTCAGTGCGGCTCTCGAAGGTTTAATAATCGACTTGTGCAGCTCTTGAGTTTTGTAAGTTTGGCCACCCCTGCTCTATAGTATCATGGCAATACTCTCTACACAATGAGATGGGTTCTCCCATTGCTGTAGGTATTCCGTCTCCCTGCGAGGCTGTATGTAAGTCGTAGGAAGAATTCTTCCATCAATAGAGTGCTGTCTATGCTGGATGTTAAGTTGTTTAGGTATGTCTCTTAGGAGTCTGGATTTTTCAAACCCCTGAGAGACATAGCTGTATGGATGTTAGTCCAGTATAGACCAGCCTATAGTGGCTAACATTCTGCATTGGCTTCAGGGTCTGGATGGATTTAAGATACAGTTCTACATAGAGAGTGTGACAAATCACAATATTCTGCACTAATCTTATTTAATTGAACTTAATGCCTTTAGAGCCCATGGTATTAAAAAGTTAAATTGTTTGTGAGGTTGTATGTGACTTCATGTTTGCTAATGTAACCCTTCCATTTGTTAGCCCTTTGAAGTCAGCCCCCTGGAGAGGTTTGCATATACAAGTTCAAATTGCATTTTCCAGGGACTAGTAAAGGAAGGCTTTTTGCATAAAGGCCCTGGTTTTAAACTGAGTTAGGGCTTTCTTCTTGATCCAGCAAACAAATGGGGCCCTGACTTCAAGGAAGTCTCCAATTTGTAGGTTAGGTTTGGTAGGACTTGGGCTATTGAGGCCACGTAAGATGAAGTGCTAGTTCTGAATTGGGACTGTTCCAGAATTTTGACCCCTTTGTGGGGTTTTGAAGGACTATTCCTGCCAGAGCATTTGTTAAACATTGTTGGGATTTCTGGTAAGCTTATTAGCATGCATGCACATTCCCTTTGTGATGTTTTCTTTGTTGTGCATTTACCCAAAGAATAAATAAGATTGCAGGGAAAGAGCTGTGTGGTAACTTATAACTGGAACAATTAAACTGTGTATTGTCTCTGAGAAGAGAAGCTAAGCAAGTCTATTTAGAAAGCCTGACTTTATGTATTCACAGTATAATCAGGAAACTGTGCAGTCTGGTAACATCGTGCTCAGGAGAGACTGAGACACACATCCCCAACCCAACAGAAGTGATGGCTTAGGGAGCCAGGTGCTTGAGAGTGGGTACCGGTGCTGAACCACTGAGAAGAAATGCAGACGCAGTTGCCTAGAAATTGTGACAGAGTACATTGCAGTTATCTAGTCTGAAATGATACAGACATAGATTATGGTGGTTAGGTCTGCATCCAGAAGACATCTTCATCTGCGCCTGGTTACAGATTTTGACGGTCTTATTCAGTAACGTCATATTTGAGCAATCACTGATGTTCGGGTGCTGTCACTGGATCTTGAAGTCTAGTGAAGAAAGATGGATTTGTACTCTTTGTCAAATCTTTGCCCCGGCTTCCAGTTACTTTCCTTAATTTACCATTGTCCCTCTAACTATGAATAGGTCACCAGACCTTGTGGGCCTGTTACCTTTTTTCTGCCATCTAGAAGTCAGTGTCCATATTGGCTACTTGGCAAAAACCTGTCTATTCTTCATTTTATCTTCTATTTCTGTTTCACAGAACCTGTGTGCAAGCATATCCGCAAGGGACTGGAACAAGGCCATTTGAAAAAGCTGTTGCCCAATGTGGAGTGGAACGTTTGTCAGGACTGCAAGACAGACAATAAGACACAAGATAAATCAGATGAGGAAGTTAATGAAAGCCCTTCAATATGGTTATGTCTAAAATGTGGCCATAGGGTATTTTTTTTTTTTTAATTCTTCATTGTTGCATAATGCTCTTAAGAAAGACAGCTTCTAATTAACCCTCTAAATTTTCATTTACTGGTAAGCTTGTATCCAAGGTGGTGCTACACAAATGATTTAACATTGTCCAATCTGGCAAAAAGTGTCTGCTCTCAATTGCTACCAAAAAAATCTAGAAACTTGGCACAAAAGCATTTAGCAGACTTAAGGACCAGACTCTGCCGTGATGACTTCCACTCCTTGAAAGACCAGATTATTTTGCTTGTAATAATATATAAGACTTCTGTTAATATTTCTACTGTAGGATCTTATGAAATATTGTAGTAGTAATATTGGCTTACTTAATTTAGAATCATGCATGCCTAATAGGTTTTTCATATTTTAGGATTTAAAGTTGGGATTTTCAGAGGCACCTAAGGGAGTTAGGTGCCCAAATCCCCTACTACTTGATAATTATCCTTTACCTTTTCTATGTAGAAATAAACTTCAGGCAGTATTCATGCAAATTACTTTATTTGCATAGCTAATCATTAGATACTTATTTTGAACTTTTGTTTGTAGTCTGAATTTATTTTTTTCACGTGATAGTGTGTTGGGTTTTGTGACACTTCTGGTTATCAATGTTATAGGGCTGTGGCAGAAATTCTCAAGAACAGCATGCTTTAAAGCATTATACAACACCAAGATCAGAACCCCATTGTTTGGTTCTCAGTTTGGACAACTGGAGTGTGTGGTGAGTTTGTCAGGGAAGAATTATAAATCATAACTGGAAGAGATTAAAAACTGGAGTGTGAATTATCTGTGTTTTATTTGCAGATGTCCCAGAATTAGACATTGAAACTTTCAAGCTATGTCTATACAAAATACTCTTAATTTAGAGTTATGGTTGCTGAAATAATTAGTAAAATATTTTATTACAGAATTGCCAGACGACTGACCAGTTAGTAAATATTCTATTAACATTTACATTTTGTATATTCACTTAATTATGCAGTCCCATCTCAACCTTAATGCTGACTCTCAAGACAAACTCTTTCAATCTGAACATTACTAATACACATGCATTTTGGACTAAATAGCATAATTAGTGATAAATATGTTAAATCTTTTAATAGCAATTAAAGTTTTAAGCAGTCATACTGTAAGTGTGCTTTTTAAATAAGGTTACTGAGGTGATTTATACAATGACTAACCAAGTTAAAAACTTCTTGTTTGTGAATTTGTAAATTGTGACATACAAATGTTGGTCCTGGGGTATAAAGATTTTTACCACATCAAACTTCCTTCTTTAAAAACAACTGTTTATAAAGGATTCAAACTTATGATTCGTGTGATACAGTATTTGACCTGAGGGTAGATATTTAGAACTGAAAACCAAAAAAGTTCATCAGATCTCTTAGTGATGAATACATAAAGGCAATACTAAAATCTATTTATAAAAAAGAACTTCACAATCACTCTTCTGCCTTCGAAAGCAATGAGCTGATACAGAGACAATGAAGTGGATGGTGTATAAAGAAAAAGTGCCTGTTAAAGTTCTTGTCATGTTGCCCATCGAACAGTGATTGTGACCATGTTTAAAAATTCACTTTATTGTCAAAACAATTGACCAAAATAAATTCTTAAGTAGGCTGGATGAAAGTTTCGTTATATGTAGATATTCTTTCCATGCTTTAGTACTGGGGATTCTGGTAGGTTTAAAAAAAAAAAAAAAAAAAAAAGACTTAATTGTAAATTTTCTCTGCTCCCAAAAATGGGAGTCAGTCCACACTTTCATGTAATCCTGAAATCTGCTAAATGCATTTGTGCCTAAAACACTAAAGCAGGTGTACTTGATATAGACTCACTAGAAGTGTTTTAGAATGTCGAAACAGTTCTGTTCCATATGTTAGTGCAACTCTGTACCAGGTGACAGTACGGGTAGTGCCTCAAAATCAGGATGGAGTATGTTGATAGGACAGCATGGGAAGGTTGCAGTGGTCTTCCAATGCTGTGTATGCTCTGTAGCGAAATAGAGTACTTCCATCTACCAGTGTGACTTCTCTCAGCAAGATTAAGGGAAGCAGTGCAGTGATCTAGTGGTACACTTCTTTGGTTTTTGCTCTTGGTGAAATAAAAACACAGCTATACCAACAATTAAAAACACATGAAACAATATATATTAACAGGACAAACAGAATACGTTTGTTAATGTCTTATTCAAATTAAATATATCAAAGTAAATGTTTGGATAGAATAAACTTGAACTTTTATGTTTGTCTTCACTAATACTTATAGTGGTTTCCTTTGGGGCCTGATACTTAAATTTCTTTATTCAGGCAAAACTCCCATAGTATTTTGAGTTTTGCTTGAGTAGGGACTGCAGGATTGGCCCTAAAGTCATTCTGAACTCAAAACACTTGGGTTTATGTAATCCCCACCTCCAATATTCCTGACACTTGATATCAAAAATTGATTTTTAAATTTGTGATTCAAAAACATGGTTATAAAACCAGAGCATTTTCAGATATGTATGAGGTAGTAGTTCAGAAATGTCTTTAGATGTTATGATTTGATGCCATATTAATATAATTTTAACTTAGGGTGTGTGATTTTTTTTTTAATTGCATCCTTTGGCTTTTTTTGGGAGACAGGTGCTACTTGTGTGACAATGAAGTCCCATATAATAGTTCTAATCGATTGGGCCAACTTGTGGAGTATGTTAGAAAACAGGCCTGTGCTAACATTCAAACTGCAGGTAAGTATGTATAGCGTATAAAGTGTGTGGAAAAACACCTGGAACCTTGCAGGCACTGCTGTAAATCTAGACACAACTATAGTAATTGTGTGGTTTAGATATTGGGCAAGAGGACCAGGATTTCACTTAATGTCTCTAAATCTCTTTGAAAGGAAAATATGGGGACAAAAACATTCTTTAAGAAATCAGAATGTTCTTCTTTGAGTATGTATTGTGTGGATTCCACTTGAGGTACATGTGTACTTGTGCATGTGGGGTAGGATTATGTAACTAGCAGCATCTGTGTCTGTGCTGTGCATATCCTCATGGGGAAGAGCCAAGTGGCTGCAGCTATACCTCAGCTCCCTTTTATTGTGAATAGGAGCAAGATAGAACAAGAAGTGTCTGCACACTGCACGTGGAATTTTCCTGACATTTACTTAGGTAGAAACATTTTCCAACAAATTCCCCCTCTCTATTTCATTTTTTTATTTATTTAAAATTTTTAACTTCTCAGCCCTTTGCATCACTGCCTTAATCTAAATGGGCAGATTCAAAGCCTCGGGATTTCAAACCCTGTTCATCTTGCTATGTATTTATTCTGCTTGCAAGCTGCTTTAATCTCTTACTTTTTTTTTTTGTTTGTTTTGGAGAGAGCCATATGCTAGAATGATTCTCAACTTTCTGCAGGTCATGACATACTTGATGGCATATTGTGACCCTACAGGACACATCTGTCCAACCACCCTAGACCAAATCCAGCCATCTCCTCAGCTCTATGCGACACACAGTAATGCTCCCCAACACAGTGGTTGAGAACCACTAGACTGCTTCTCAGTTTGCTGTGTTTTAACCATAAGACAAGTAGTTTGAATTCTTGGATAGACAGCCTTGATTGTGATTATTGATTCATCAAACAGATTGCTCAGAAAACAAGCTTAACATTTGTTAAGAACACTGCAATTAGTTGAGAAGAGAGTTAACTTGACCCCTGAGATAAGAGATGTGTGTGAGCAATTTAACCAATGTAGTCAGCTTAAATCTCCCATACAAAAAAAGTGATCAATGTTAGTTAGCTAGGAATGGGGGAAGGAAGGTGCCACTTTTTTGAGGAATCCCTTGAATCTGATTGACGAATAAACAACAGTGAGGTCAAATTCTGATTCCACTGAAGTCAGTGAGAGCTTTGTCATTCACTTTGGTGAAATTAGGAGTTGGCTCTTGCGCTATAACTTGAGCTACAAAAGTGAGAAACATGAAAGGACTCTGGGACCACTGGAATGGACACGAAGCTGAGTCATTGTGATGGTTGCTATTACTCTAAAGAACTTCACCAGAAGTTCCCTAATCAAACTACATAGGGGCATCATTCAGTGCTACACACAAATTTCCAGAAAAGATCCTCAAGATACACATCACTTAAAAAATTATCTCTAACTTCATCTTTCTAGGTTATAAAAATATTGGCATCAGAACAACTACATACAGGAGAGTTCTGTTCATCATTAAAAGCCATAACTGCTGGTTCATGTAAAACATGACCTCAGAGACTATAGTAATGGGTGCTGTGGAAAACGCTAAGATAGAATGATTTTTAACTCCGCAGTTGTGGAATTTCTAAGCACAGACATTAAATTTTACAGATATGTCTGTTAAATGGCATGTTTCAACTGATAGTTCATTAAACAGCACAATTATTCTTCTGAAATTGATGTGCAATAAATTACTCAAAAGTCTAAAATAGAAATGTTCTGTTTGACTCATTATTCTTGAATGTATGGGTTTAAATTTAGCTCTTCTAGTTTTTTACTGATGTCTTTAAAAGTGGAGCATTTTTCCAGGTCTCCTACAGAATATTAGAATGTTTACAGCCCACCCCAAGTACACAATTAAGACACAAATCTAACCTTTTGTTTTGTATTTCAGTGTCAAAAGATCAAGAACAAGAAGAACTTGAAAATAAAAAAGTAGAAAAAGACAACCAAAATGAGCAAGAGAAAGAAAGGAAGGAGGGCATGACCAAAGATGATAATTCTTCAGATATGAATGCAGAAATGACCGTGAAAGGACTTAGTAACTTGGGGAATACATGTTTCTTTAATGCTGTTATGCAGGTACCCTAAATATTGTTGCAGGCACTTTTAGATTCAGCTTTTTAATGTTATACTAAAGTAGCACCAAAAGGCCTCAATGGAGATCAGAGCCCCTGATTTGATAGGTGCTGTATGGGCATGCAGGCCTAATTCTTCCCTTGCTCTTTAGTCTTCAATTGGACTGCGCTAGTGAGATGTTAAGGGATCGGTGGGGATGGGGTGGGGACCCACACAGGATGAAGGATAGCTAGTCAAGAACTTAATTTTCAAAATTGTAAGCCTTTTTTTTTTTTTCCCTTAAATTCAGTATATTGATGTCCATGGTACCTAACCATCGCTAGCAGGGAGTACCGTAGAAGTGGGTCTTAAGGGGAAGAAGATTTTCCTGTTCCATATAGGGACAATATGGAGCAAATGGTCATTTGTGGGAGAAGACAAATTGGCATTCAAGGCTGGCATCTTTGGTAGTCTGTAGTGTTGAAGAAAGATGAAGAGCACCGTAACTAGTGTTCTACGACAACTTGGCTGCCCTGATGCAGTGCTTGTCATTAGTGTATCTCTAAAATCCTTTCAAAGGATGAGTTGGGTGGGGTGGTTGTTTTAGTCTGTGCACAGCAAAGTCCTGTGACATCTAACAAATTTCTTTGGGCATAAGCTTTTGTGGGCTGCAACCCACCTTGTCTCATGCATCTGACAAAGTGGTTTGCAGCCCACAAAAGCTTATGCCCACAGACAATGGTTAATCTTTAAGGTGCCACCAGACTTTCATTGTTTTCTTGAAGGATGGAAGCATCATTATCCCCATTTTACAACTGAGCCAAAGAGGTGCAAAGTAACTCACAGAAGTTCACGCAGGAAGCCACTGACAGCCAGCAATAGAAGCGAGGTCTTCTGTGTCCTAGTCCAGTGCTCTATTTACCCCCTTCACAGTGCCACATTGCCTACTCTTAAGGCATGTTCAAATGTTGGAATTTATTAAGTGGATTTGGATGCTGGGAAGAAAGAGGTAGGAGTGAAATATGTCCCCAGTTTACACACCCTGAGTGACAAGTGGAATGAGGGTGTTGGCACAATGTGGGAAGCTAGATAGGGAGAGATCAGTGTTGGCCATTCAGTGTTAGAATGACTGGTGAGAAATCTTGAAGGAGATATGGGAAAACAGTTTGGGAGTGGAAAGCCAGACTAGTAACTGGTGCAAACTACTGGGTTATAGTTATTGCACATTTATAGTAACTCATCTGTTTTGCATATAATAGTATGAACTAATCTAAACTCAGGATACAGTGAGTAAGGAAATAAATTGAAAGTGGCTGATGCTTACTCTTCAAATGTTAAAATGCCTTAAACAAGAAATTAGTAATTAATACAGTTAATACATTTAGAGTTCAGTCAACCTAACCTGGCTTTCTTAAACTTGCTACAATTGTATCCAATGTGGTAGTTTGCACTCAAGTTGAAAAATGATGATGTAGCCACCACATGACTCACTTTAAGTTGCATCAGTAGATGATTTTTCCTAATTATCAAATTTTAATTGGATTTTTAATCACTTTCAGAATTTATCACAGACACCTGTTCTTAGACAGCTATTGAAGGAGACTAGGATGCCTGGAACAACAGTTAATATTGAGCCACCTGACTTTTCAACAGTATGTACTCTGCAGTTTATAAAGTAACTTTTTAGGTAGATTAAAAAAAAGTTAATTGTTTGTTTGGGTTTTGAAGAAATTGTGGAACAAACATGAATTTTGGCTCTGTTAAAGTCAATGGGAGTTTTTCTTTGGCTTCGGAGGTGTCAGGAATTTGCCCAGAATTTACAGTTAAGTAGCAGATTAAACGTGGTGAATGTTGTAACTTTATAGATGTATTCCCGTTAAAGTGAAATTCCCATTGCATTTAAAACATTATTCATGTAACTTTGGCATCAATGACATCTGGTCAAATGCCACTTTCAACTAAATTTTTAAGTGCTTAAAGGAAAAGATGATTACTGTCCTTTGTGTTCCTGCTAAACCTTCTGCATTGGGGCTAGGCAGTTTATCCATTTTAGAAGTTAAGATGTAATCTAAGGAAATTCTCATAATAATACTATCAAAGGTAATTTAAGGTATAGTTGGGTTATTTTGTGCATTGTCAAACAAGAACAAACACAAATATTGTCATTTTCAATAAATATGGAAACCGGGAACACTCAGTTAACATTTAGCAAGAAATTATTTTTTAGTTCTGAGTTTAAGCCAAGGATATTGTGTAACTAGGAAGTGTTCTCCAACTGTGTCTGACTTTTCTTGAGTACCTGTCTTTTCATTTAGGGGAAAAAAAAGAGAATTAGGCTTTTTGTAAATATTTTTTAACAATTCGTATTTGAGGAAATTCAGTTTGTCTAGTACTGATCTATTTTCAGATGAATCTGTCACTCTGACTGAATTAAGAATGCAAAACAAAATAACTCAGAGTTTTTTTTGTTGTTGAAAAAGGAACCTCTGGTGGTAAAACTTGAGCAGCCCGGGCCCCTTACATTAGCTATGTGCCAGTTCCTTTCAGAGATGCAAGAGACAAAAAAGGGAATTGTTACACCTAAAGAACTCTTTGCTCAGGTTTGTAAAAAGTGAGTATCTTATACATAATTAATTGTAACAATGGCTGAAAGAATTAATGGAAACATTGCATTACACAGCAGTATGGCAATTTTTACTATTAACCAAAAACATTTCATTTATCTCTCCTTGTGCATATACATGCAGAAGTTCATGTGGTACTTTTGTAAAGACATCATTGTGGACTAAAATGAATAGGAATTTAATTAAATTAAAGAAGCTAAAAGATGAGACTTTCTATCCCTTCAGCTTAATATTTTTTCAGAAATTCCCGTATACACACCAAAATCTGTTTCAGTGGTACTAGACTTGGTTCTGCATGGACAATTTGAAAATAATTCATATCTTTGTTGTATATACACACACAGACTCATGTCATTCTTGTTCTGTTTAAACAGAGCAATACGGTTTAAAGGTTATCAGCAGCAAGACAGCCAGGAATTGCTTCGTTATTTACTGGATGGGATGAGAGCAGAAGAAATCCAAGTAAGTACTTCATTGTACTATATACATAGTGTGCATGTTCAACAAAGAATGAAAATCTGTAATGTCTCTTATTATTGTTAGCTATATTCTAACATCTAGTAGCTCACTGTTCTAAGTTTTGGGTGGACCTGCAATGAATATTAGACCACTTCCTAGCTAATACTGAAGTGTCTGTATGGTCATTTGCAAGATTGTGTGATCATTAGGATTTTTGAGGAGGGCCAGTTAGAGGATTTCTTCATCCTGTCTTTTCCCAAACTAAGCTGTTCAGTCATGCATAAGAAGAGGCTCTTTAGGCTGCTACCAGCAGTCTACTATGACAGAGAAAGGGAAGTCTAGCTGCATGTACTTGGGTCTGGCCAGAGCTGCCAGTACTTACAGGGGAAAACAACCCAAGGAATACTGTCCTCATCTAGATAAAACTGTCATCCCGGAGGTGTACATTCTAGTGAATCTTGGGTTATTTTCTCTCTTTCAATTATTATGTACCAATAGAATCAAGAGTACTAAGCAGTGGGACCCATTCTGCCCCCGTTGTAAATAATGCCTTAATGTTCAATGTAACAAGAACTTCAAAGAGGTGTCTGAAGTGCCTCTAATATAAATAATAATTTCTGGCCTCCTTGCTTTAGAAGCACCTTTTAAAAACAATTGGTTTGGAAAGTGGAAGGTTATCAGAACAAATATTTTGTTTAGTAGTGTGAGGGATCCTTTTTGAGGTTTTAGGCTTTGTTTCCGTTTCGGGGCTTAGCCCGGAATCTTTCTTCCTAGTACTTGCTACTAAATATATTAACAGAAGCACCTATAATGGCTTTTAAAAAAAAATTAAAGCCCAAATATGGATGTTTTGGGGTTGGCACCTGCCTCTCATGAGCACCCTTCTAGCCAATGATTTCTTCTGCAGGTCTTTAGTGATTCAGCCCTTTGGTCAAGTCATGGAAGCTGTCTATAGATAGAACAAAATAAAACAGATCCCTTCATTCTTTCTTCAAAGTGTCTGATGGAGTGAGATTTTTCTCCCACGAAACCTCCTACGATCAATAAATTTGTTAGTCTTTAAAAGTGCCACAGGACTCCTTGGTTGTTTTGCATTCCTTCTTAGCTCTGACTGTCTAACTTCTTAGCCCTGCTGGCACTGACCTGTCTGTGGTCCTGCTGCTCTTCCAGCCAGTCAGGAACCAGTGTTCCAGCTCCAGGCAACAGCTGACTGCTCTGTCACTGTTGTTTCTTTTTATGTGATCCTCATGATTGGCTGCTCCAGCAGTCCCTTTGATTGGCTGCTTCTCCTGCCGTCACTTAATGCTTCCTTGAGGACTTCTCTTTTTCTGGGATGAATTGAGGCAGTCCACCTCATCACAGTGGAATGTATTTCATTTTTTTTCTTCAGACAGTTGTATTACTTTCCTAATATGGTTATTGTTTATTAATCTTAATTCTTTTTAGTTAATGAAAATGGTATTCTAGCCCAGTGGTTCTCAAGCACTGTGTTGGGACACATTACCACATTGCCACACAGGGATTAGTGTGTCACAAGGAGCTGGGGAGATAACTGGCTTCGGACTTCTAGGCGTGGGCTGGTGTGTCCTGTAGGGTCACAACACAGCACCAAGTGTGTCATAGCCCACAAAAGGTTGAGAATCACTGTTCTAGCCAACTGGAATACTTAACTGAACACATCTAGGAAACAATGTTGTATAAAGACTTATGATAGAATATTTATTTATTTACTCTTACCTTTCAGCGAATAAGTGCTGGAATATTTAAGGCATTGAATGACTCTGACCAAAAAAATGAAGAAGAGCTTAACAAGAAAATTAAAGGTAAAATGATCATTCAAATTTTTTTCTGATAATTAACTTGCATTTTTAATATTTTCAAGTATAATTTAGCTTGCATGATTGTCACATTTTTCTAAATTAATATGTCTAGAGTATCAGGTCTGAAAATTATGCTTATCCCACTCATTCAAAGGACCTATTGACTTCAGTAGGTGAAGTATCAAGGGTAAAAAGCAAGATTTGACCCTCGCTTTAGTGTCTGGATCAAACACCATATTATACAAAAGTGAAATCTCAAAACACTTAAATTGATTACAGCTGGGAATACCTAACCCATCCCTGAATGTCTGCTAACATTCTGGTGTGGTATATACCTTTTAAGCATGGCAACAGTATAAACTAGCTAGAAGAGGAAGTGCACAACGATTTACTTATTTCAAAATCCCAGCCACATAAGTTTTTCTTCTTAGATCCCCATACAAGTACTAACTAGCTCTATGTTGTAGTTTGTTACTGGGTTATTTAAAAATTCCGACAAATATTTGAACCTTCTTGTGCTGTACAAGTTGTAAGAAGGTAGGGAGAGAGAGATGCAAATGAGACATTTCAATTTAAACTATTTTTCTATTTGTCTTCCTCTTTCCATAGCTTCTCCCCCTAATCTCTCCCACACAAAATGTGAATCTTCTCCCCCTCCCCCCAAAGCAAAACGTATACAGATCACACAGACTTTACACTGCATCCTTCTGCTTTGCACTTGGCTTAACATCAAACCAAAGCAGTTACCAATGTACAGGTGAAGTTATTACATGGGAGTTGTATTTTTAATTCTCTAATTTTCAGAGTTTGAAAAGAAGAAGTCAGTACCCAGCTTTGTGGACCGAATCTTTGGTGGAGAATTAACTAGTACAATCATGTGTGAGGAGTGCAGAACAGTAAGTACACTGTCTGCTTGTTTGAATCTCAAACACTGTGTGTAAAACTTGAGCACTGAAGAAACAAGTAGTAATATACATAGAAATAAGAGGTGTTAGATAAGAATTTACAAAATGAAGAAAATCAGGCAGCAGGAGCTGCATGTTTCCGAAAGGGTAGAAATTTGACAGCAATGTCTCTTAGGTTGTACAGCAGATCTCATCTTTTCTCATGGGTCTTGAGAGGGAACAAGGTAAATGCTCAGGGACGATTATGTGGAAGCTTCTCTTCATTCTGAAAAACTTCAGGGATCTTGAGTTATAAAATTTTATAGGGATGTTGGTTTTGGTTCATGTATTCCTGTTTGTAAATACAATTTATGTATGTGCAAGCAAGGGCATAGATTGGGTGCAATCCCAGAAACAGACAAAAAGAGAAGAGAAATAAATGGCAGGACTTTAGGCATGCTCTCTTTTTTTAAGAGTCATAGGTAGGTGTGTAAGTAAGGGACTTTGTCTTGAAGAAAATGGTGAGCATCGTTTGCACACAGACCATTGCATTAATAGAGAAATACTAACTTCTAATTTTGTGTTTAGACTTATAACAGCAACAAAGTTTCTCTAATGATATTAAGTAAAATCTATTTGCTTAAGGTATCCTTGGTCCATGAGTCATTCCTTGATTTATCACTTCCTGTGTTAGACAACCAGGTAAGAATCAGAGGGGGGTTTTTTTTTTTTAATACTCTGTTTTGGTGTGCAATTCTAGCTGTTAGTTGGCTCTTAGATAGGGAATTTTAAAATTTTAGTAGTTGCCAAAGCTGCTTATCTTCAAAAACCTTTAATAAAGTTGCACAGTAGAATGATGGAGAATGACATTTCATTAAGATAGGTCATATAGGTAGTGGCTACATGAGTCCTCTTCAAAAATTATCTGACTGTTGGAAATATTGCTGTAGACAGTGCATTGGTGATTTTATTGCTATGTCAGCCCAGCTTCCTACTGTTAATTAATGCCTTAGTCAGAGGAATTAAAACCTACTATGCCGGAAATCTGGCTCACACCTTAAAGAATGTAATCTCAGTTAAACATTCAGGCATGCATCATGAATCTAAAATTTAAGTATCTCATGATCTTAGTGTGTCAGTATAGTCATAGTTTCCTGAGGCACATCAGATGATGCTTAAAATACTAAATTCCTGCTATTTACATTCTTCCACTGAGGACAGAATGGAGGCTTCCTAGCTACTGCTGGTACTCAGATCGTTATTCAATACTATTAAGGTGAAGAGATACATGGTTAGAGCAGGCAACATGGGAATAAGCAGTTATTTAATTGATCAACTTAACTTTTGAGTTCACAGTCTGTTTCATTTTTGCCATCAGTGCACACATTATCTCCTTTCATTTTCAAAATACATATAAGTAGTGCTATACATTAAACACACAACACAGAGAGAAGAAACTTAAAAAAAAAAAAAAAAATCTGTATTTCATCCAAAAGGTAATTGGATAAAATAACCCTGCATTGAACTGTCATATTTTCATATTAATAGAAGCAAATAGAGGTCCTGATCATCAAAACACTTATTACATGCTTACTGAATTCCAAAGGGGCAGCCATGTTAGTCTAGTTCAGCAAAAGAAGCAAGGAGTCCTATGTCACTTAAAGACTAACAAATTTATTTATTGCATGAGCTTTCATGGTAGAAAATCCCACTTCATCAAAGACTTTAAAGTGAGATTTTGTCCCACAAAAGCTCATGCAATAAATGAATTAGTCTTTCAGTGCCACAGGACTCCTTGCTTCTTCTATTTACTGATGTCATTCAAAACTATCTAAAATTATTTCGTATCTTTGGTGAATCAAGTGAGAGTCATATCAGTAAACTTCAGTGTTAAGTTCCATCTTCAAATGCTTATGGCTTGGTTCTGTCACCCTGCTTCTCAATAAGTAGTTTTCTATTCTGTAAGCATAGGTTTCAGTGAGACCGCTTGTGGAGTAAGGTACTGCTCACAGGAAGAGCAGCAATCAGGCTTTTAGAGAGTGTGTGTGTTTGTGTTTTAAATGTTTTGTTACAATGCCTGTAAGGTGAGCAACGTTAATTTGAACATTCCGAGTAATACACCTATCTTGTTGCCATTTTTCTTCCTGGGTAATGTTGCTGATGCGGGGGGAGTGAAAATAACATAACTGATATTGTAGTAAATAAAATCTTTATCTGAAGTCTGTCTTTGGCACTGTGTGGCACCATTTTTGTTTGATCTGTTTAAGAAACGTTCCAGTGAGAAAAATGTTAAAAAGCTGAAGGCAAAGGAGTGTGAAGATGATGATGAAGAAGATAAAGACAATGAGAGTTATATGAAAGACAGGGGTGATAATCCTGGTGCAAGTAAGCACTTACAGAAAAAAGCCAAGAAGCAGGCCAAAAAGCAAGCCAAGGTTAGTTATGATGCAAAAATAGTCTTTAAATGCTTTTAATACTACTAATTCAGCACTTTCAGCTGAGGGGTAGGGTCAGATGCTAACCTTTGCTTAGTCCACTTCATGTAGGGTGATCATTTGCAAGGGGAAAGCTAAAAATTTCTCCCCACTGAAGTGCAAAGCTTCAAAAAAACAAATATTTTGTCTTGTAAAACTACATTTCTTTTCTGTTGCCTGCTTTCCTAATACATCACTTAATATTCCCAGAACAGCTGAACTTATTAGCTGTATGTTGCTTGACTTGAAGCAGCATTAACATGCACAGCCAGCTTTTTTCTTTCAAATGGCAAGAGATGCTTCTGTAGGAGTATAGGCAAGAAAAAACATTTTGGAGACATAAGTTCAGATTTGGATTGCGGGAGGTATATTCTAATATGAAGTCCTGGAGGACTGTGTTTGTGTACAGTGAGAGTGATACTGGACTTAGTCATTTTGAGTTGATGCCCTCTGATTGTTATGATCATTTAATCAGATTATTCTCTATTTAAATGGCAACTCTTGTGACTTACAGTGATAAGAGGTTTCCTACATAAGTGGTACTTAGCAGATAAAAATCAAGCAACCCTTTATCTGCTTTGATACATTTTATTACTGAACACTACATATTTTTATTTGTAGAATCAGCGTCGACAGCAAAAAATTCAAGGAAAAATGCTTCAGATAGCTAATGTGTGTTCTACAGGAGAGTCTGAAGAAAATGTGAAAGAAGATAAAGAAACAAAGGGAGAAATGAACTCTGAAGTCACTGACCTGAAACAAGAGGAGGCATCTTCCAGTCAGTGTGAAGAAGTTTGCTTAAGTCAGAAGGATTCAAATGATCAAGAGAACAGAACAGACGTATATAGTGCCCATGAGACTATGGGATTTCCCGAACAAGAAAATGAAGATAATGAAACCAGTATGGAGGTCACTGTGGAAGAATTGGTTTCTACTACTGAGTGTATTAGTGGACTTGACAATCTGTCCATTAAAGAAGATTATCATGGGGAACAGCAGGAACTTGCTGCTAATTTAGAAAAATTACACTTAAATGTTACTGACTCTGAAGTGGATATCTTGGATGAGCTTCATGTGCCTCAGTCAAAAACATATGAGGTGGTGAATGAGGACCCAGAAACAGCTTTTTGTAGTCTTGCAAGTAGGGAAGACCTAAATATAGAGGAAGGCTCAGTCCTTCATTGTTTGTACCAGTTCACTTGCAATGAGAAACTCAGTGAGACCAATAAGTTGCTCTGTGATGTATGTACACAAAGACGTTATGGACCAAAGACTAGTGGAAAAGGTATGCCAATTAAGTTTCACTTGCAAACTAAAAATGTCACTCTAAATCTGTCCATATCTGCTATCTTCATTGTGTGTGGGTTTTTAATAGGTTTGCATGGATAGGTTTGTGTTTTTTTGTTTGTTTTTGTTATCTATTGATATCCAGTATTTAAGGGCCACACTGTGAACCTCTTAACTTCTGTTAGTGAGCAGCTACTCAAATGTTGTCCCATTGTCTTCAATGGAACTTCCTGTAAATTAGCACCAATATAGGGCAAGGGAATTTGCAGTCTGACTGATAGAACATCAATTAGTTTTTTTCCATTTATAGCAAATTATTTTAGCTCTTTAAATGTTAAATTTTTATTACTGCAGCACATGAGCCATAGGAAAATATGGAGAAGTTTGCCTAGCAGAGCAATAAATGTACCACACAGCATATAATTCCGTAGAAGTCCTAGAAATCAATGTGAGACGTCTCTATACGAGCTGATGACATAGTATTGATATATGCAAATGAATCTTTTGAACTAAGAACCTCCTTAAAATGGGGGCATTTTAAGCTTAACATTTATAATTTTAAAAGGAAGCTGTCAGTTTCTTAAAGCATATTGTAATGATAGATGAAATAAAAGTTGTTTCCAGTCCTAGTACATTTTACTCAGTTTCATGAGAAATTTTAGATGTTATTGCACAGTTTTTGACTAGCTAACCAATGGTGTTTTTTTCTTCCTTTAGGTGAGAAGAAGCATGTTTACACTAACGCCAGAAAGCAAATGTTAATTTCTCTAGTGCCTCCAATTTTAACACTTCATTTAAAGAGATTTCAACAGGTATTGTTAACTGGCAGGCGCTTTTTCAAAAAAATTTTTACTACTAATGTTAGTAGATATCAGTATGGTGACTTTTGTTCCATTAACAACTATTTTTTCCTCAACTTTAGAAATTATATAGGTAATGTGAAGTATCTTCTTACTGTATTCATTGCTGCTACTCTTGCTTACTGTAGTAGTTCTAAGAACTTTTATAGTGGTCTAGGAAAAAGACTATTTAGTAAAACAAGTTAATTACCAGGCATGTAAATTAAGAAATGTGGACAAAAATAGACTATTCTGAAATACACACAACTTTGCTATGAATCATCCTTCTCCATATTTAGATATACATACAAGAGGGACATAGTGAGAAAGCAGTCCAGCTGAAAGACATTCAAGTGCTGATGGTGGGCAGTAAATGGATATGAGCTGGTAATGTCATAATGTGTTGTTGAAGTGTGTCTATCAAAGCATCATGTTAACAGAGGTAATATCCCCTCTGTAACTAGGTTAGGGCAATCTGTTTTGGGCTCTTCAGTATTGGAAACAGCAATAGAGAGAAATTAAAAGAGAAGGAAAAAAGTAAGTTTCAGAAGGAGCTGACTTAAAAGTTTGACTACCTATTAACACACTGGCCAAAAAAAAAAAAATGTAGGCTTATGACTCAAAAGTTGCTGAGGAATATAAACTGCAAGTGAGAGGAATTGTGTACAATGATCTAATGGGTCACATTGAAAGGGCGAAGCTTTTCGTGATATTTATGCAACATTAGTACCTACCTGGTGAGTTGTAGCATAGCATTTGAATGGGGGTGGTAGAAGGTTCATCACTTCACACTTTTAAAACCCAGCTATAGGTGTCCTCAAAACAAATCAGGATTTGGCTGTTACTTTTCTTCCAGATGTTCTGCTGTTGTCATAGAGGCCAATACATGCTAAAGCTGTAAATTAAACAGCCATGCTGGTCTGTGCTCCAAAGAAATGCATAAAGAAACCATAGGAAGTTAAGTTGGGACATGGCCACAAAGATTTGAAAAGCATGACTGTTCAAATAGTACCTTTCCTCTAAGTCTACCCCATACACAATGTTATCTATCCAAAGATTGGTTGTGCTCCGCAATGAAGTCCAAGCTTTGCTGAGACTTTTAAATTACCAGAACATGTAACGTTTATATGTATATGTTAATATTTAAAATCCTGCTTGCTTGTTTTTATTTGATTTTTAGGCAGGATTTTGTCTGCAGAAAGTTAACAAACATATGAAGTTTCCAGAAGTGATAGATTTGGCTCCTTTCTGTGCAATTAAATGCAAGGTAAGTTGTTTAAAAAAAACCAAACAATCCTTGATTTTCAAAAGATTCTTTTCAATTAGTTGGGCCAGTCAGCTCTTAGGTTTTCTTGTTTGAGAACTGCTTTTTGTTCACAAAACAATCAATCTCCCCCTAATCTCAAAACTTCACTGACCACATCATAAATAAGTCTGTATGTAGATAGTTAAGCTTTTGTGTTAGAGCTCTGCTGTAGTGTACTTCCAGTTTTACACATTTTGTCAACATCAAGATGTTTCTGACCATAGAAATCAGATGTAATTCATTACAGAACAATGGAATCAAAACACTCATTAAAAAGGCTGACCTCTCAACTAGGTTGACATCTAGTCAGCTGTATACACTTATTTCACAGAATGTTGGCGAAGGGAATACAAAAGTATTATACTCCCTATATGGGGTGGTTGAACATAGTGGCACTATGAGATCTGGACACTACACTGCCTATGCCAAGATGAGGAGCGAGAGAAGCCATCTTTCTGATCTTGTACTCCATGGAGAAATTCCCCAAGGTAAGAGACAGGTATTTTCACAAGCCAATTTTAAATGGAATTCCTGTCAACGAGTAACTTTCTCTCTTTATGTTCCTTTTGATTTTTTAACAGCTTTAGAACCTGAATTGGCAGGACGGTGGTTTCACATCAGTGATACTCATGTGCAAGCTGTACCTGTGTCTAAAGTGCTGAACTCACAAGCTTATCTCCTGTTCTATGAACGACTGCTGTAACAGTTTTTAAACTTAAATATTAAGCCTGTAAATCATGTTCAGTTAGACTTGAAGCTATTCTGTGCTAAAGTGTCAGGCTTCTTTGAAATACTGGCAGATGAAATGTTAACTTACAATTTTCCAGTAGTTCTGCTTTTAAATAAAAGCCTTTTTGTCTATGTTTCAAGCATTTGACAACTCTGAACAAGGATCTGTGGCAATAAACATCTCATTTTTTGAGTGGTATTTGACTCTTCAAAAAGCTTTGCTGCATAATCTTAGGATAGAAAAAGCAGCAATGGCTTTGAATTTTAGCAAAGGAGATTATGGCTAAACCTTCCTGTGTGGGAGAACAAGTTCCCTGTGGAGGTTGTAGAATCTTCCTTATTGCAAGTCTATATGGTAAACATGTCAAATGGTAGTCCAGTCACTTGCAAAGTAATTCTGTTCTACTGTATATACTCAGGTATAAGCTGATCTGGACATAAGCCAGCCCCCAATTCTGAGCCCCAAAATGGGGCAAAAATTGGTGACCTGGGTCTAACCTGAGGTCCCCTTCTGGCCTTGGCCCCTAACACCTCCCTCCCCCTCCTCCCCACACACACAGTGCTACTGGCTTCCTCAGGAGTTTCCCAACAGCTTCCCTAACCCCTGAAATCTCTGGTGCTTTCCCCCCTACCCCCAGTCATTTCTTGCTTTTGCCCCCTGTTCTACCCTTTCCTTAATGCTGCCCCCTGCTGTTACTCCCATGCTCCAACACCCTGTCACCCCTGACCCCTGCTGCCCCTCTTCCCTGCCTCCCACCAGTGTGCTCCTGGCCTCCCTGAACTCCCCACCCCCCAAAATTTCCAGGCCAACCCCAACCCCGGGCCTCCTTACTTAGCTGCTCCAGATGCCAGGGTCCCTTCCTTGCCCCAGCCAACTGCTAGGCTGGGGCTATCTACCATATTCTGCTGTGCATAAGCCGAGTGCTTATTTTGCAGCCAATTTTCAGGCACAAAAATCTCACCTTAGGACCAATATACCATATATTGTGTATATCTGTCCTAAACTTAAGATTCTGTGAGGTAGATAAAAGTGCACAAGTTGATCACTTTCCTAGAGTGAGTGAAGCCTCAATATTAATGTTTAGTTTCTTTGCATCTAAAGGTAAATAAGCTACAAAGAGACTCAAAACAACCTGATCCTTTATTTAATAGATAACACTCAAAAGTAACATCTGTGAAAGTTAATTTTAAGACTAAAAGCTTGATAGGACAAATAAACAAAGTTTAGTTTTTTATAATGCAAGTTCATTTATTGAAATGACAGTCATTCTATACTCTTCATTGGATGCAGTCTCATAACTTAAGGTGAGGGAGAAAACATGAGGCCCCAACTGGAATACTACAGGACATATACACTCCTGGTTCACTCAGGCACTACAGTGAAGTTGTTCAGTCATTTTGGTCATCATCCCAATCTTTCTTTCCTGAAGGAGGTTTGGGCCCACCAGCTGGCTTTGCCATGATAATCTTTGGGAGGGAAAGAAAAAGTGTTAAGTTAGATAGCATTGAAATTAGATTGTTCTAGCTTGAGACATGCAGGTTGAGCAGCAGCCACTAACCACAGGCAGTTCTGTTACTATTTTGACATGGTTAATGACATTAGCTGGGTTGTTTAACTATTTCCAGTTAGTATATGAGGCTATTTTTCCCCAAAGCAAGTTCAGTATTCTGTTACCTTTAAGCAAAAGGAGATGGGAATACAAACTACAGTTTTACAAACAGTTTAAAGCCTAAAATAGGCTAGTAACAGTTCAGCAATGACTGGGCTACTGACCAAGTCTTTATGCTGCATAGAAACTGAAAACCTATTTTAAATCCATAGCAGCAGCATTTCCCCACATAAGCCAACTTCTAGAAATGCCAGCTATAGCTCTTTTGGTTACGATACCAAAATAAAAAGAAGGTGGTCCCCTTGTCTTCAGTGCAGTGGTTCTCAACCTTTCATGGGTTGTGACACACTCTGGCATGTCCCAACCCGATAAGACACCAGCCCACCTGCTCTCCCCAACATTGGTTGAGAACTGCTGCTTTAGTGCACCATGAAATTCAGTTTCAGTATACCAGCTGAATTCACTACAGCACCGCAATCTGCCACAAGCCATTTCACACAGATTGTTAGAAAGTGATACTGCCCATACATGTGCCCATTAAAGCAAACAGTACATATTAACTCTGGGTTGAGTGTAGATACATTCATGCAAGAGAGCTGTCAACTCAGTACAAGTGGCACAAGACCTTACAGCATATTATTTTTCAGGTTCATCCTTCCATTCATCCTTATCCCAATGTCCTTGTTGTTGGGGGGCTTTTGGACCGCCTGCTGGTTTTGCCATAATAATCTATAGAATTTTTACATAGATCACACACATTTCTGCGGAAATTCATTGAACACCCAAGTCTTTAAACTATGCAGAAAAGTTTTCAGTGCCTTCCTTCTGCTTTATTGTAGAAGGTAAGTTTCAAATACAGAAGTGGCAGTTTTCTTTTCTGAAAAACATACAACCACTACATATTTTCTTTGAGCTCTTAACTGAAGTTTAATAGTTACAAACTCATGCTGACCAATTAAGAGCTACCCAATTAGGGGTCCTGACTTCAGTCCAGTATGTATGGAACCCAGTAAGTAATATGGCCAATTACCTCATCCTTGCAAGGTTTGAATCTAATCACCAATAATCTATGCTGGGTTTTCAAAAAATAAAGTGACAAGGTTGTTAGTCTACTTTTTAGATCCTGTATTCCTGATAGGTACAAAGACATCACAAGTTAACTCAGGCATTTGAAATCACTGTCTCCCAGAGACATTCTTCAAACTCACCTGATCTACTCTGAGCACAGTCACTGCAGCATTTGCAGCCAACTTAATACCCCAGTGCTTTCCAAGATACGTGTCTAATACACCAGTTTCCAACATATCCTTCACAGCTGCAGCATCAGCCTGTCAGGAAAAATACAAATATTGTTCAGTTTCAGAACTCCACACTTCCCTAGCTTAATTCAAACATTTCTAATATAATGCTAAACACCAACAGCCACACCCAACAAATGGTTATAAAATGACACTTCTGGTTTTTAATCCCTTTCTCCAAATAAAACATTTGAACTATCTTTAGAAATATGAACTATTAAGGGGAATTATTTGAGGTTCCCAAAACAAAGCAATTTTCAAGAATGCATCCTTCTCATGGTACACTAAGTTGTTTGTCTAGTTTAGTGAATAGCTCCACTTACTTTAAAGCCAAACACCTAAAATCTAGAGCACATGCCTGTGTGTATATATCTATTTAGTGAGTTCTGTTGCACAGAATCAAGTATTTTGAGAAAAGCAGTTACCTCAATATCAAATCCAACATTTTTGTTGCCTTCTTGATGCACTGCATACAGTTTGGAGATAACTTCATTGGCCTTTACTCCTGAATTTTCTGCTAGTGCTCGAGGAATGGCTTCAAACGCCTCAGCAAATTTCTTGATAGCATACTGGTCAAGCCCAGGACATGTCTAAACAAAGTTTGAAACCTGTTTAATATTTTAAGGGGACAGAAATGGATAAAGTGAGAGGAAAAATTATTTACCTCTCCATAGGATGTGATCTGTTTGGCCAACTCAATCTCTGTTGCACCGCCACCAGGAACAAGACGTTTATCCTGTGAACACAACCCCACAAAACACACAATTATAAATGCAGAGTGGTTAAATGTTTGTTTTTAAAGTAACTTGTTTATATTTTAGTTTTCCTAATTACTAATTTCTGCTCTTCAAAAATAGTTTTAAAAACAAATGCAGAAATATTAAGCACCAACTTCCAAAAGTGAGGCATTTTACTGTATGGTTAAGACTAAAAATCTAGCATCCATTATTTGCAAATGTCTTTAGAAAAAATTAATTACTTTACAAACAAGGAAACAAGTGGAAAGAGTAAACTGGTTTTTCTCTCAACTGGTAACTTGTCATGTTAGGAAAAAAATAACAAATGCACTGTAAATTAATACTGTTCCTTAGTTGATCATCTATTTTGGGGAGTCATAATGGGATAGGCAGAACAGCAAGGAACTCAAATTTGGAGTCTGTTCCCTCTAAGCTGCATGGCCATGCAGCCCCTGCCATTGCCTGGTGGAGGGAACGCTGCCAGCCGCACACAGCCGGCAGCTGCAGTTCCTGCCCAACCGGAAAACACAGTCTTCTGGACCACTGAAAGCAGCTCTGAGCTAGGAGTTTTTAAAACCCCTGCTCGGAGTAAGCTCTCACTGAGCATGTGCAGAGAGTCTCTGCACACGCTCATGAGAGCTCCTCTGGCCAGGGAAGCAGCTGGGGGCCAGGCTGCGTGGCCAAGTAAGGGGGCATGGAGGGACTGATCGGGGACAGGGCAGGGGCAGCCAAAGGGGGTGGGATCGGGCCAATGAGTGAGTGATGGGGAGAGTGGAGGAGGGCCGCACAGCAAGCAGCATATGTTGCTCAGCTGCCTTCCGGCCTTAGAGGGAACACTGACTCAAACTGAGACAAAGCTGAATGCTTAAGAGCTGCTAAATTGTTTCCACAAGCTTCCTATTTCCCTAAACTGCCTGCACTCAAAATGACAACATCCAAGCTTAGATACCAAGAGCTAGTAGTAGGTTGAAAATGTTCCATGGAGTGCCACCTATGGATCACTGACTGTCCGGAATGAAGTTTAGCTCT
The DNA here is from genome assembly GCA_007922195.1 of Podocnemis expansa. Taxonomy (NCBI): domain Eukaryota; kingdom Metazoa; phylum Chordata; order Testudines; family Podocnemididae; genus Podocnemis; species Podocnemis expansa. Next base: position 8,086,488 of record ML682069.1, read on the forward strand.
GCTAGATTGTATTGGTCTTGAATAAATCACCTTGTGACTGAAGATGGACTGAATACAGTGCGCTGCAGCTACAACCTAACAAGAAAGTTGGCACAGGAATCAGTTACACACTAGCTCTAAGACCACTAGAAATTCTACCATACTGAGGAGATACAAGTAATTTCCATATTCCAAACAACATGCAAAGCATGCCACAGAGCCTTGGCGCAAAATATCTTGATCTATCTTAATACAGAAGTATTTTTATTTTACTCACCCTAGTGAGTACTTTGAAAGTATTAACACCATCATCTATAGCTCTCTCTATGTCATCCATGAGATTGTCCGTTGATCCACGAACTACTATGGTAGAAATGTGACCATCTTCCTTTTCTGTTGAAGAAAAGGTAAACTTAATTCCCTGGAAAACATATTAAGATAAAAAACATTTATAGTCATGATACAGTACCATTTTCTCCTATAAGAAGAAACATACCATGCTTAAACACAACTACTTGTGTATCCCCAACCTCCGACAAATAAACACTGTCACAGTGACCCATTTCATCTGGTGTAGGTGGAGTCTGGAAAAAGAAGCATAAGTCAGAAAAAGATTCTATTCATGCAAAATATGTATCTCCACTGTATTATACTCATTTGCAAATAGCATACCAATCTGGGAAGAGCTGTAGCACCAACAGTTTTACACAGCCGCCTGAGATCCCATTTCGAGTTTAACCTTAAAAACAAGAGTCCCATTTAGTACCACGTTTCCAAGAACAATGTGAAGTTTAAATTAGCATGGATTAAAGGTTTCCCCCACAATCTGGCAGTTCTATGTAACATTATCAGAACTAGTTTACTGGCATCCACTACTACCACACTACCAAGGCAACAACTCCACTAGTTTTCAAATCACAGGTCAGGAACCAGCACTGGGTTGCAGTGCTCCCTGCTTCTGCTGCCGAAAGACTAGAATGCATTGCTCAAAAAAGTAACTGTTGTGTCGCAGGCATAAAAAAATTCTTTTGAACTGTGTCCTGAGGGGGAAAGGAAGGTTTGAAAGCCACACCATTTCTGCAGTTGCTACTCTATTTACAGGAATTCAGTGCTAACATTACAGAAATTAAAGTGATGTTCTATTCATTATTCACTTAGTTTTAAACTTTTTATTTAACATCTGTCTAGCTCTTTGGAATTTTAACAATTTAATCTTCAACATCCTTGTGATAGAGGAATTGCTGTTTTCATTTTGCTAATGGGGAAAATGAAGTTTAATGACCTGCTCAAGACTCCTAAATCCAACATCTAGTCTTCTATATTAGACCATTCATCATCATAACCACCTGGAATCAAAATGCTGTTTTCCTGAAAGTGTAGCAACTCTTCGGAATTATCACTAATTCTGTTGTGTAATATCTGTACACAAATGTGAACTTTAGTGCTCATGGAAGAGGCTTATCAACTGTCGTTGGACAAAGTTCTTCCATTTATAAACAATACAGGCAGTGCATACTTGCACACACCTCTTCATCACATCTCTACTATAACTTGGATGACCTATCATAGTGACAGCCCTACCTCTATGCCTATCTAAGCACTCAACCTCTTTACTAAACTCACTCATGTCTTTTTAGATTATTTAATTTTATGAACTGGAAAATGATTTTCAAACAAGTACGTACAATATAGAGAATCCAACAATTGTAACAAAAGTATGTATTCTGCAAGGTGCAAAACCACTGTCAGGAAACGCAAGCTGTATTTGCTAACAGAAACACCTTAATTTTAACTAATTTAAGAAACACTCAATTTTACCCTTTACTGGAGTGCAAATAATGATCCATATAAGGTAAGAATGTTTACATTATATATACCTTTGTACTGAGGATGTTGAACAGCAAATATGGTATGCATACATAATTTGCATGTAAACTTTTATATAATTTTAATCCTTACCTGACTAACATAAGATTGTATTTGTTGGCATAATGGAGTGCCATGTCTGCCACTTTGCCACCTGTTACTACAACATTTGCACCAGCATCAGCAATGGCCTTGACTTGCATATCCATTAGATTTTCTTCCCCTTTGCTGAAATTCATAAGTTCTTCAGCATTTTTTATCAGTACAGTGCCCTAGCAAAAGGAAACATTTTTCAGTTTACAAAAAAAAAAAAAAAAAAAACACATACATTGTGCCTAGAGGCTTACAGGACAACATTTTGACGAACAAGTTGCCCCTTTTCTATTCACAACCTCAACTCATGCTTTATCATCATCATTCCTCAAGTAAAACCATGAATGAAATGTGTTAGACACTGAACTGTTAGTCAACAAGGTACTGCTCTAAACCACAAGGACAGAAGCTTCAATTCTGGAACTCCTCTATCAAGAATGCCTCAAGTTTCTAGGCCAGAGGATACAGGAACTTGTCACATCTGTCCCTAGAGCTGCTTACATCTCAAGACAGTGCTCCCAAAAACAATTTTACAAATACGCAAGCCATCGTACGCTGTCCATCTGCTTTGAGATCACTGTGATTTATGGAAAATAAGGTGTACTATTTTCTAAGTGGCTAGCATAAAGTGAGCAGCCACATTCTGTGCCAGCAAAACCTTCTAAATGGTCTTCTGTGGTAGTTCCACAACACATTAGTCTAATCTAGGTGTCAAGCAAGCAGAAAGTCATAACCATCTTATCCAGACACAGGTGGCAAAATGTTTCCAAGTCCCACTGTTATCTTTAACATCTAAAGAAGACTTTACAGAGATAAAGAAATAACAATGATACACGCTGAACAAAAAGCCAGAGTGCTGTTTTTCACATGCCGTCATCAATGCAGTCTAAAATGTCTACTAAGGGTATGTTGAATAAGACTTCTTTGCATACCTGACATGAGTCTTCGGGGGAGATGTACCTTCCCCAGAATTATCCTCTAGGACTTTTCAAAAAAGCTGAGCCACTGAAATGCAGCTCCATCCACCTCTACCCAAGTCTATACTTTTCCAGGTAATTTTGTTGAACATTGCAATATAGTACAGAAATTTGCAACAGAGTCAGTTACATCAAAGGTCATCTTAAGCAATACAGCAGAGCAAGAACTGTGCTGGCACACAAGAACATCTTGAACCTTCAACTCCATGTTGATTCAAATTGTATGTGTATGCTAATATTTTGTGGTTTTGGTGTTTTTTTTTGTCAGTGATTCTCAGCCAAAGTTTGAAAATACATTTTTGCTCAAAGGAACCCTGCGTATTGAAGTTTAATAAAGCATGGTTTAGACAGCTGTGATAAGAAAACCTGAATTTCATTTCAGCATAAAAGCTCAAATTCTTCATCAAAAGAAGTTGCATCACCATAAAACATTGAAGTTATTATTAATCTGAGGATAATAGCAGCCAAGTAGTGCACATGTACGTAAATTGCTATTGGATTTTTTTTAGGACTCTACATACTTTAGTTTCAGTTATCATGCCATCAAAAGGACAGGAATATACAGCTATTTTGGCATCTTTCACAGAACTAACGTCTCCTTCAGTTTCCTTTTTAAAAACCATGCCATGCAGGACTGAAGAGGCAGAGATACCAGAACCCTAAAGAAAATAAAGGGGACAGATAAAGATTATAAGTACATCAATATGTTCACAATAAAGTTACATTTGTACTAAAAAAAAATTCACATTTGAACATGCTCAGATACATTTCTATTGCAGGATAAGGATACAACACAAGAGACACTTCTAATTTAGAAATAATGAATTCTGTTTTCTAGAAATATACAACTGAAGATCTAGTCCATGACAGTAACAATTAAAAATGTATAGTAATCCCTCTTCTGCTCTAAGTCACAGAGAAAGATTAACAAGAAAGAAGTTGATGGGAAGCACAAATTTGGCCTCCTCATGTCATCTTTATGGAAGTCTAAATATCCCACTAATGCAGTAAGAACAAGGTCCAGTCTATAGCGTTCTGTGTCCTCTCCACCTCAGTCTGAACATCTAGGTTGAATTTTAATTGAAGGTGTGCTAATTAAAGAACATATTTGTTGAGCTTTTAGCTCATGAAGCTGATTTAACATCCCCAAACTACAGGCAATTCAGCTCCTAGCCAAATGGTGCACAGAAAATATCTTGCAACATGAAATCCCAGGTGCATTTTGGTAAAAATGATTTAGTTGAGTGTGCTACTACAACCCATCTACATTACTGACATCTTGTTTTAATCTAACAAAAATAATCATCAAGGTAAGGGGGATGGGAAATGTATAGCATTTGATGATCTAAAGTTAGCTATTTTCATAGATTTATTTATAATCTAATGCAGTACCAGGAATACCAGAATTTACTCCTCAGGGAGTTCTGTGCCAGAATAACTTATTCTGCTATAGAGGCAAAGGGAAACTGGAAGAGGGATCATGCTGCAATTACATCTTTCACCCATCAGGGACTGATGTGGCACCAGAAGAGAAGGCAGCCAGGCAGAGAGAAGGGGCAGAAGCTGCTTTCATCATAGTGCCTTCCCTGTGAAGTCAAGTTAGAAGGGGTGGAAGGGGAACAAAGTGGGTACATGGGGTTGCTGAGAGGTCACAGAAACTACGGGGTGAAAGAGTCAGGAACTGAATGGAAAGACCCACGTATGGATGGGAGGGCAGGGACCTATGGAGACACAGCAACTGAATGAGAATGAAGGGATACACAGGGACAGGGCACATGCGCCTGGCAGAATGGAAGAGGCTGGGCTCAGTCAAGATCTGCATCAGTGAGGCTCTCGATCTCTGCAACAATCCTTATTCCCCCCCCCCCCCCTTTTCTCACCCACACCCAACTACCCTCCAAATTCAGTATCAGGCACCCAGCAAGTAGTTCCCTCTCCCTCGGCTCCTCCATTACCCAACTCTCCAAACCCTTCTCACTGCTTTGAGGTTGTGGGAAATACACTTCTGTATTCTAGTTTAAAAGAGTTATTACTCAAAGTTCTTCACTGATATGTCTAGTAAGGAATCTATTTGTCAAAAAACAGTTCCTGAATCCTCTTTTATTGTCTGTATTGTTACAGACACGCTTGCTAACAGGCATTTTAAAATAAATTACAAAAATAAACTCACATTATTATAGTGCATTATTTTGATAAAATATGTAGAATTTTAAAACATTATGGGTAGAATTTTTCATCTTCTGGGGAAATTCTATGCCAAAAGTAAGTAATTAGTCATGCTTCAGTGAAAAAAGTTCATAGCTTACCAAGATTTTGCATACTCTGATATTGTCAACATTGAAATGACCAGAATCAGGAAGAATAGATACTGTTCCAGAAAAGAAGGGGGAAAAAGAAGAATATGTATTATATAATTTAAGTGCAAGATACAAACATGACACTAGAAAACCATATGCATTGTTTATATGGAAAACACTGTATTAACATGTTTGTTTAAAGGCTTTTGAAATCAAATATACAGCAAGAAATGAACTGACAAATTTTACTTTTTAGCAGGAAACAGTTAAACCTGCTCCATGATCACTGTTACACCTAACTGCAGGAAGAGTGACAATGAGAAAACAGAACTCTTCCCTACGTAGTAGTAGAGCCCTACAAATCTGCAGATATCTGCATTATATCCACATCCGCGGATACATGGATATCTGCAGACCATTTCTTGTGGATACAAATCAGATATGGATCCACATATTTTTATCTGCACAGAGCTAGAGCCCTGCAAACATGAGGATATCCGCATTAGATCCGCATCCGCGGATACAACACAGATATCCGCGGACCATTTCTTGCAGATGCAGTTCCGATACAGATCCACATATTTGTATCTGTGCAGGGCTCTACAAAGTAGCAGTATTTGGCACAGCAAGAGAACGCAAATCAACAAAGCCACCAGGGCAAGTTCAACTTGTACCCACTTAACACTGAGGCTCAATTTGGCCCAGCGTATTTTGAGCAAACTATTGCACTAGTGATAAGCATGGTATTTTTGGGCTCCAAAAGATGAAGCGGTGACAGCTCTACATAACAAAACACACTAACATTACACTTGGCGCACTTAAGCGCATGAATGCAACTGCAGCCTTCCTAATGAAAAGAAATTAAAATCGATTTTCATTTTGAAAACATACAGTTCACTAGAAAGCTACTTGGATCAACCATAGCAGGGCCACCACAATGAGCATGGAGAGACTTCACGGGTAAAAGGAAAAGAATTCTTACCACCCCAACTTCCACTCTGAGGGCATGAGACCTAACATATTTATTAAACTGATTTAGCCTGATACATGAATAGTTGGGCATGCCTCTCACCTATGACATAAGCACTTGAATAACACATCCAAGATTAAAAAGAAGCCCGTATTCAGTTAGAGAAGGGGTGCCCCAAGTTTTTGTACGTGGGGGCTGCAGAGCTCCACTGGTGTGGCCCTGTGGGCCACAAAAATTCCTGCTCCTTAACCACATCAGCTAGGGATGGATCCAGTTCCCCCACCCTGCCACCAGCTTCCTGCATGTCCCTGACCACTTCCCCAATCCCCCCCACCCTGCGCTGCCGACTTTTGCCACTCCCCAACACCCCCTGCCCCCACGCTAACAATGGCTTTCCCAGGCCAACCCCCTCCCCGAACCCCCTTTACCTGGCAGCCCCAGAGGCCACGCCACCTGCTGGGGCTCCTGTCCTGAGCATGCTCAGGGTGGGAGATTTCAAAGCTCCCAGCCTGGGCTAGGGCTGCTCCCTGCTGGAGTGCCTAATTTTTTTCTATTTCTGGTGCTCTGACCCGGTTAAAATTTTGTATTCACAGGCTTCAGAAAAGCACTTTGTGGGACATGTGCAGATGATGCACTGCACTTTTGAGCACCCCTGAGTTAGAGGATACAAGATACAAACTTGTTTACTTACCACATGCCTGAGCAATAAGCTTTGCCAGAAATGTTTCATTGCCATATTGTTTACTCATTACAGATGTGTGCAGCAAATGTGCCACTTCTTCAACATCATGCAGATTCTTTGCAGAACAGCATACTAAGTCAGGAAGAATTTCTAGGGCTTTCTTGCAAGCTTTTTCATAACCTTCTATCACCTGTGATGCAAATGACAAAGTACACTGACATTCTAGCCTCCATTTGATTGTTCATTCGTGTTCCATAGATTTGCTTCTGAGTCACAAAGTATCAATGCATACGCTATGTATATACGCTCATTTGAAAGTTGATAACTAAATGGAACAGATCAAAAGAGGTGAAGATCATCGATATGCTGCATTTCAAGAAGAGCGAAAAACAAGACCATGTTACTTAATTCAGCTAGCAAATATTCAAGAGCAGGGGTTGGCAACCTAGAGCACGCATCCCAAACATGGCACACGCACCCACTCAGAGCAACACATAGGGCTCCCAGCCCTGCAGCTGCTATTCCTTGCTGGCTCAGCTCCCAAGCAGGGTCGCCGGGGCGCAGCAGGAGTCACCATGCGCAGCTCTTGCCATCCCAGACCCCGCCCCCAGCAGCTGCTGGACCCAGCTCTGGCACCTGCTGAGGATGGGGGCGGGACTGGCACAAGAGCCAGCAAAGGTTGCCAACCCCTGTTCCAGAGGATTACAGATATGATTAAAGCAATAAGTGACCCAATATCACTGATTTACCTGTATTGGTTGTACCTAACACTGTTCATGTAGCATTAATATTACATTAATTACTTGCCTCTGAAACAGAAAGTCCCATCCTCAAAAGTTCCTCTGCTAGCTCGAGAAGGGCTCCAGCAAAGACAAGGACAAAGTTTGTTCCATCTCCAACTTCTTGCTCTTGCATATGGGAAGCCATTACAATCATTTTTGCAGCAGGATGTTGAACCTGGTAAACATGATAGACTTATTGAATTAACTATTAATATTCTGGTTAGTCAAATTTAAAAGCATAAAGCCCTGAAGTTCTTTGTATGCATCAAATATAATCTTTTTTATTAAAAATCTGATCTAAAGTTAATGAAGATTAAGAACCAGATACAGAAAAAGCAAGTTAAACAACAAGATTTTACACCTTGCGGGGGAGGGGGAAATCACACAACAAACAAGAGTATCATTATGAAAATTGCTAGGCTCTGAAATACTGTTCTAGATTTAGGACCCTTAATCGAAAAGTGGCTTTTTTCTTTCTTTTCCCCCATTTCTAATTGACAGCTGCATTATTTTTATGTAAAACAAACAAACAAACAAGGAGTCCTGTGGCACTTAAAGACTAACACATTTATTTTTTGCATGAGCTGTCATGGAAGAAAATCCCACTTCATCAGACTCTCTGAACATGGAGGAACTTACAGAATGGTAGCAGAAAAATGCAGGGAAGTATAAGTAATGGGAACAGGTCATACTATAACAGCAAATCAAAACAGTTGTAAAGATTCAATCACCGGGGAACAGCATATAGAGGGAGATGAGGTCAAATCACCTGTTATTTTTACGGGATGCTAGCGTGGCCTTAAAATCAAACACACAGATTACCTGGCGCTGTCAAGGTAAACTGAAGATCTAAGCAATATTGAGTTGTGTGTAAGTGTATATTCACAGCAGACCAGCTTTAACCTGTATTTTGCAATCTGCATAAAAATGGCAGCTTTTTCCCCTTCCCATAAACATTTTAATAGTGGAGCACTTCATTTATTTCTGGATACTTCTATAGCTGCGAGTTATGCTATTTTTAAGCCATGGTGACAGGCACAAATCATTATGAGATCCCTGTATGTAAGCACTCAAGTGAAATTTCACAGTATTGATACTTCCTTGTTTTTCCAGTATCCTAACTGAGCTTGCAAATATGTATTATTAAGGACTGAACAAAAACGTAGTAAATCTTTCCTTAAACATTTCTGCTTTATGGTTGCTGTGTGCTTTCTAATTTTAGAATTCAGTCATTTATAATTTGTAAAGTAAATTAGTGGTACTCAGACCTCAGTGGTTTGGAAGTCAAATTAGCAAGCAGCTTTACCCAAAAAAAGAAGCGCAAGTGTAATTCTCATGGCAAAATGAATGACCAAATATTATTGTTTTATCAACTATAACTGGTTAATAACATAATGAAAGCACCCTGATTGGTTAATAATGAAATCACGCCACATTTTAACATCATGTGCTGAGAAGAACAGCAGAGAACAAAGAGCCACCTGTAGCCTACGAACCCCAATCTAAGTATCACTGTATTTATAGCTTACACACATTAATCATGGGTTAACACTGAGCAGCATCACAAAGTTGAGTTTCTATTTTACTTTTGCAGCAAATGACATGTCACATCAACATTTACGCAATTCTATTAACTTTCTTGTTACAGGATAACTTCACATCCTCAAAGCACCTAAATCCAAAAGTGAGAATTATAAGCAGGGAGAGGGATGTGATAGTTGGTAGAAACAAGAAAATATTATTTCACTTCCACAAGTCTTCCATACAAGATGTCAGCAATTATAATCTCTCTTTGATTATTATTTTAATTCCTATTTTGAAGCAGAAGAGAGAGACAAATACCAATAATTATATTCAATAATACAAGTTTCTATGTAACAGAGCCTCTCTCATTACCAGAGCGCTAAAGAGCCTTTTTTTCCTGCCCTTTGTCTACTTTCTGCACGCCTTTCAGTGTCTAATTGTGAATTAGATAATTTAGAAACTGTACCCCCTGATCCTACAAACTTGCATGCAATCCCTTAGTAGTAACCTCCAGTTATTTAAATACAAGTGAAAATCTTTTAACATGAAAAAGCACTTACCTCCAATTCCCTTAAGATAGTTGCAGCATCATTTGTCACAAAAAGCTTCTCAAGATGATTGATAACCATTTTGTTCATTCCTAAATGATAAAAAGCATATCATTTCTTATTTTATAAAATAAATATGCTACACTTTGAATTGATAGAGTTAATTCCTCTCATCTCATACAACTAAGGGGCTATTTGTGTTCTTTACATAGAAGTATTAATAATAATACAGTGATTTACCATAACAGTTTTCTCTGTTAAAATGGGACTTGGCATAATCTGACTTTCACAACTTTTAGCCCTATAAACATTTGCAACTTTGGACTGGGGAACCTGTCAGACTTCTCTTTTCTGAAAACAAGGTTTTGAAGTTACATTTCAGAGACACTTAAAACAAAACTAGTTTTTTTAATCCAATTTTTACATATTTCACAATATGTAACAAAAAACATACTACAGCAATGTATTTTTTCTTTAGTTTTTCAGTTTACTCTGTGCATTTGGTAGTGCACTGCATAGTACGCTTAATCATACCCCCTGCAGGACCAATGATTTTTCTTCTTTTCACCTTCTGTGGATCTTACACATAGCAGCAAACGGGACACAAAAATTACATTACTACAGGGGTGAGTAACATTTTTGGCCTCTGAGAGGCAGAATGGCCAGGCCTCCTCCCACCACTAGACTTGCGATTCAGAGGGAGAGCAGCAGCAGCAGCTCATGCCAGGGCTAGAGCATGCCGTTGCTCTTTCTGCTGCCCAGCTGGGCAGGAGGAGCAGCTGCAGGGGCTCTCTGGCCCAGGCACAAGCTGATGCTCTCCCTCCCCCACAGTCCCCACTCCATCCAGGTCCAGTGCAGGCTGCACTCTGGCCTCAGCACAAACTGTTGCTGGACCTGGGAGAGGAAGTTTGCCCATCTCTGCATTAGTACAATGGTAATTTCACAAAAAGAGACTTCAGGGCTTAATACCTATACCGAAAAAAAGCTACAAAGAGTATAAAATGAGGTGGTTACCATTTGGTCCAAGAGCCGTACGAGTGGTTTGAGCAAGCTCCTTACATGCCTGTATGTTCCTAAACACAGCTTCTTCTAATCCAGAAAAATGCTACCAAAAGAGGGAAGAAAAAAATAAAAGTTTATTGCTTAGAATCACAGGTTTTAATTAAACAACCCACAAACAAACAAACAAAAAACTTCTGACAGTTACCTGCCATTTAACAGCCAGGATGAAATGCTGGCTTCACTGACATTAAAGTCAAAACTCTCACTGGGTTATTTTGGAGTGAAATGACTGAAGTTTAAATAAAAATTCAATCCTACTCTTTCAAAAACAGTGACAAAGAAAGTAACATACACTGGCTCTCAACTACACTGTTCAGCAATTAAAGCAAATTTATGAATATGAAAGAAGAAAGTTGGATCAACACTCAATAAAGACTGGACTACATACCCCAAGCAAACTAGGGACTTAGTTCTGGTGAGGTTACTTGCCCACAGAAGGCCTGACAAATGTCCTCCACACTTAGGTGCCTGAGCATTAACCCTGGATAAAAAACTTCATTAACCATCACACCTTTATAAAGCTTACCTCAAAAGTTATTACAGTTTTCATTCACTCCCACATCTTCAAGCATCTGACAAAGTGGGATTTACTTTCACGAAAGCTCATATGATGAATAAATTTGTTAGTCTTTAAAAGCGCCACTGGACTCCTTGATTGTTCTACTAAATGAGACTGACAGGGCTACCTGTTTCAAACTCCCACATCAGTAAGTCAACTACGTTCCACAAAACCAAAAAATTCAACCCTCCCGTACATAGACTTGTTTGTTAATTTCAAACTCCTTCCCTCAGTTAATAAATCATGCCTTCTCTTACATACACCACTGCAAAGCTCATCTGGGTGCTCTCTTATTCCCAGAGAAAAGTCTGCCTACTAAATTCTCTCTCCACTTCAGGAAAGATAGCAGCAACTAAAGCTGTTCTGTTCCCCTCTCCCTTCTTGTTAAGGAAAACCAGCTTCTATTCCACTTTGTTTCTCCAGGTTCTCCCCTCATTCCTGCAAGAGTTCAGCAACACCTGCAACTGTGTCTGACTTCAACCACTGTCTTGTGAAAAAAAGGAAAACAGAACATGTCCCATTCTGAATCCTGTTAAGCAGAAGCACACAGGAATGCTGTTCCTGCAGTCTCCTCCTCTGGAAGGGGGAGGAAATCTTCTAGTCCCACTCAGTCCATTTGCCTAAGTAAAGTTTCTATTCTAACAGGCAAGTCTGTCAACCCCTGCCAAAATCCACCTTTTAAATATCAATTCAGTGGTGAGTGCAGTCCTGGGCTAAGCACTTTGCCCTTTTGGAATTTTTGTGAACTGTATAGTAACGCTAGACTGACACAAGATCATTCATGGATAAAAGAAGTGGGTTAATTTATTAGCATTTGCATTCCAGGGGTAGGCCTCACTTGTGCTAAACACTATGGGGATATACATGAAAATAATTTCTTGCTCAAAGAGCTTGCAATTTAGAAAGTCAAGCAGCACATACCTGGTGAGGGACCAGAATCAAATCAATAAAAATAGAATTGCTGAAGGACTTGGCAGCTGCTCAGATTGCACCCAGGCGCCCAATACTTTGGGGCATTATTTACAATACGTTTTTATCAACATCAAGGTCAGAAAGGACTGGTGTGATCTAGACCAGTGGTCTCTCCTCTGGCACACCTTGATACTTTTAAGTATTTCGAGGCAGACCACCATGTGCAATCCAAATGAATTCACGAATGTTCATGAGCCAATGCAAAACGCTCACTAGTTTTTCAAAAAAATCCATGGCACATCTCCTCAGGTGTCATGCCACACCTCTGTGCCACAGCACAGTGGTTGGGAAACACTGATCTAGACTGATCTGTGGCTCACAGGCCATAGGACTTGCCCCCCATGATAATTTCCAGAGCACATCTTTTAGAAAAACATCCAATGTCACTTTGAAAATTGCCAGTGATGGAAAAGTCATCACAGTCCTGGACAAACTGTTTTGGCAGTTAGTTAATTACTCTCACCATGAAAAATTTACATCTAGTTTTCAATCTGAACTTGATTAGGTTCAGTATCTAGATCACTGTGTATCTTTCACTGCTAAACCAAGGATTTTTTAAAACATGTTCCCCATGTACACACTTACAGACTGTAAAGATCACTCCTTTGCCTTCTGCCTCACTCTAACTAAACAGACACAGCTCACTACATCGGTATTCTCTCTAGGACTTGAAACTGGAGAAGGCACAGGGGAGCGTTGGAGGTGCCCACTAAACTGGTATAACACTGTTAGTAGCTGACAACGGGGGAAGGGGATGTTAAGAAAATCCCTGCTCTACACCCATCCTTACCAGGCTTGTTTTCTAACCCTTCTCTCATTTTTGTGGCCCTCCACAGACTTTTCTGCAATTTAGCAACCTCCATTGTGCACTGTGGGCAGCAAAACTGGACGCAGGCTTGCAGCCGGGCCCGCCTCTCCTGTTTCTAAGATCCACAGGGGAAGCTGTGTTAGTCTAGTTCAGCAAAACAAAACCAGGAGTCTGGCGGCACTTTTAAAGCCTACCAGGTGGATTTATCGCACGTGCTTTGGTGGGAGAAAACCCCACTTCGTCAGAGGCTTTGAAGACTTATCTCCTAACTCTTCAAAGCGCCTGACGAAGTGGGATTTGCTCCCACCAAAGCGCATGCAATAAATCCACCTGGTAGCTTTAAAAGTACCACAGGACCCCTTGTTTGACGTCAGGAAAGCAGCCTCCCACGTGCCAGAAGCGGGCTTAGGACTCCTTGTTTTTTTGCTGGACTAGACTAAGACATCTGTCCCTTTAGAAATTCAGCAGCGCAGAGATGGAGGCTCCCGGTCCCGGGAGGGCAGGTGGAGAGGCGCCATTAGGGCCGTTGAGGAGAGGAGACGGCGCCCGGGTGAGGCTCAAAGGCGGCCACCGGGGCCTCCCGGCTCACCCCGCCCGATGTTAACGGCCAATTCGCGCCTCCGGCCCGGGCCGGCAACCAGCCGCGGAGCGCACCCGCCGCCTCCCCCGCGGCTCCGGGCCGCAGCCCACCGCTAGGCCCAGGGGGCGGGGCCTGGCCCCGCGTGGAGCCGCTTCTGGAAACTTCTCCAGCCCGGCCCCGGCGGCGCGCGCGCGCGCGCGGGGGTCGCGAGCCCGGCCCCGCTCTCACCTTCGCGCCCTCCTTCAGCATCTGGGCCAAGCCGGGGGCCCTGGGCACGTGCAGCGCCATGTCTCTGGCGAGCGGCGAGGCCGGAGGCGGCGCGCGTGGAACGACGGGAAGGAGCAGCGGAGAAGGCGGCGCGATGCAGGCAGGCCGCGAGAGAGGGATGCGCGCGCAACCCGCGCGCTGGCAAGCCCCGCCCCTGGCGCGCTTGCGCAAAAGGGGGCGGGGCACCGGCGCGCGCGCGAGAGAGAGAGAGAGAGGACGATATCCCAGGCCCTCCCCATCCCAGGAAGAAGCAAACGAGTCCCAGAGAAGATCGATTGGAAGCTGCGGGGGGGGTTTGGGAGTGACGCGAGAGGAGCGGCGCGCGGAAGCTCCAGCGCTGCCTCGCGCCAGCACCCGCGAGCTCGGGCGCCAGGTGGCTTCCGAGCGCTCTGCTGAGCTCCGCCCCCTTCCTGGCTCGCTGCATCCACACTCACCTGCGCGGCATTCCGCGTGCACCCCTGCCTGTCTTTGGCAGGCTCCCCAACAGTGTTCAATAAACAGGGCGCCAGCGCACACGCTAACCTTGTTTTTTAAAGCGCTGGCGATTCCAATGCTCCCTACAGCTGTGACACTTGGGAGCATGGATTGCCCTACACCCGCCGCCCAGTTGTCAGCTAGTAACAGTGTTATACCAAATTAGTAAGCACCCCAATACTCCCTATGCCGTCCACCTGGGGATTTCCCTAACACCCTCCTTCACCCCTCTGCATTTCCCAACATCCCCCCCCCCATTGTCAGCTAGTAACACTCATACTAATGTGAGCACTACAACACCTCCCCACTTTACCCTACAGCCCCCCCCTAATTTCAAGTCCTGAGGAAGCTGCTGCTTGGGTTGTAGTGATATGCTTGTAGAAGGTTGTGAATTGAGAGACTCCCTAGCATGGGCCATTGTTGTGTAAATTGGGAGACCTGCCCCAGAGAAGATTTAACATGGCTGCTCCCAGCTACACACCTGGATACCTGTCTGTATGGTTCACGTTCTATTCCTTACTCATTCACTGGTGTCATCATTAATGAACCCTCAAGATCATTACATGGGTGACCTGCAAAAAAACAAAGCTGGAGCTAGGGATCTTTCTCTACAGAAGCTCTTCACGATAAAGTGGGGGGATTGCTGCATTAGTGTTAAAGTCCTCATGGACAGCAACAACATTGAAGGGTTAATTATCTATCCAGCACCAACTGAGGTTGAACCAGCAGCTCTTTTATCTCGACCTGAGACGTGCTCCGCGAGACGTCTCCGAGCTGCCGGTCTTCTACCATGACCTCCTCCGGACCTGGAGGCTCATTGCAGCCTCCAGGTTGGTTACACCCACTGAGGGGGAGGACCTCCTCGCGGAGCCCCTGCTACACAACCCCCATCTCGGTGTGCAGGTGGCGGAGGCCCCCTCCATGAGGCAGAGGTTGGTCATGGCAGGTGTCACCCGGGTCGGAGATCTCCTGGACTATGCCCGGGGGGACTGGGTGGATCCCCATGAGCTGGCTCGGCTCATGGGGCTCTCCACCCCTCTTACCCCCCGGCGCCTACTCCAGGAGGTGAGGGCAGCCTTGCCTCCTGCTGCTCGGGCCTACCTCGGGCGGGTCCTGCAAGAGGGAACTCCCCGCCCCCCTCTCAGCCCTAGCCCTCCGGAACTTTTGATCGGGCCTCGGCCCCATCAGCCCCCCCAGCCATCTCCTCCCCATACCCCAAGCCGGCTGCTAGACTTGCAGCCGGTCTCTTTCCGAACCGCGCCCCGTAAATATCTGTACACGCTCGTGCTCCATACCATACATTTCCTCGCCCTAGCGTCCCACCCTGATACAAAGTGGTGGGACCTTATTCCACCCACAGTGGGCAAGGAACCCCGGTGGGCCAGCCTGTATGCCACCCTCACTCCAAGGCCCGCCGGGGACATCTGTTGGCGGCTCCTACATGGAGCCTAGAGCATGGGTGTGTTCTTGGCGCGGTTCACCCCTTGCCCCGACACCTGCCCCTTTTGCGGTGCGAGGGAGACCCTGGCGCACGTCTATCTAGACTGTGCCAGGTTGCAGCCCCTTTTTCGGCTCCTCCAGAACCTCCTCTTGAGGTTCTGGCTGCACTTTTCCCCACATTTGTACCTTTATGCACTCCCCATCCATGGCCCCACAAAGTCGCGGGACTTCCTCGCCAACCTCCTCTTGGCTTACGCGAAAGTAGCCACCTATAAAACTCGGGAGAGGAGGTTGGCAGAGGGAGGGGCCTGCGACTGTGGGGCCTATTTCCGCTCCCTCGTCCGTGCACGTCTCCGGGCAGAGTTCCTCTGGGCGGCGTCCACTGGCTCCCTCGACACCTTTCGGGAGCAGTGGGCGCTGTCCGGGGTTCTCTGCTTGGTATCCCCTTCTGAAACCCTAGTTTTGAACCTGTGACCCTCACACCCGTCCCTGTTTTCTCTTTAGTTGTCCCCCGAAATCTTTTGAAGCCCCGTTTAGTGCCGCTTCCCCCTTAGGCAGGGGGAAGGGCTTTAGAAGTGGGGGGGGTTGGCCCCCCCCCACCCCCCGGTATCCTTCAATAGGACCAACTGAGGTTGACACTACATACACGTTTGCTGCAAGCCTACCAAAACAATTGCTGCAGGCAGTGGTTAAAGGATAATTTGATGCTGCGATTTCCTCAACACACCCCCATACCCCCCCTGATTTTCCTAACACCCCCCCCCAGTTGTCAGCTATCTAGTAGCATAGTGATATACCAATTTTGTCATTGGTTAGAAATGACTGGAGTGAACTGAACTCACTAAGAAGTAAGGAAAGCCAACAACAACTCTGGTGGCACTTAAAAGACTAACAAAGTTAAGCCACATCAGGTGGGGGGAAATGGGATGTTGTTGTTGCTGTGGGCTCTCCCTTACAAGCAGTATCTGATTAACAATCACCTATATCTTTTAACCACTATTGGACTGGTCAAATAGTGCTTGGTTCTTAGTCAGGCTCCGTACAGAGTCTTTTGTTCTTTTAAGTGACTGTTACACCTGAAATCACAGGTAATCAGGTCATCGAAGCAGGGGCATCACTGGCGCCAGGCACATGGGGCACATACCCTGAATACTGGCACCAGTGCCCCGGGTCTGGCACCCCCCTCCCCTTCCCAATCTCCGGCCTGATTGGGCCAGAGATCCGGGGCCAGCCACATGCGGCCACGGCAGCCCTGTCCCCGGCTGGGGATCTGGGGCTCAGCCGCCCGCAACCCCGGAGGCTGCTCCTAGCCCCATCCCCAGCTGGGGATCCAGGGCCCAGCCACCCGCGGCCACAGCAGCCCCATCCCCAGCCGGGGATCTGGGGCTCAGCTGCCTGCGGCCACGGAGGCTGCTCCTGGCCCCATTCCCGGCCGGGGGCATGGCATGCGCCCAGGGAGCATGGCCTTTTGGCAAGGGGCGTCACCTGGGCCTGTGCCCCAGGTGCTTCCTGGGTCAGCGATGCCTCTGCATCTAAGTACTACTGCTTAGACCTGGAGAGTGGGAAAGTAACCATATTTATGGAGACTGGAGACTTCCAGCCTCTGTTAGTGTAAGTTCCCCCATTGAGATCTAAAATCACAGAAGTCAAGTCACACAAAGCATGAAGAAGGAAACTATAGCCACAACAAAGGTGACTAAGTGAAATAGTGAAGAACGACCAACAGTTGAAGGAATGAGCAAGGAGCTCTTTCTCCCCGTGTTCCCTGGAAGTTGAATTCTTGTGAAACACCTCTGAATTGTGGGTCTCCCTCCAGTCCAGACAAGGAGCACAATAAGGTGAGTGCTGTATGGAGAAGAGATACAAGCACATTAAAGAAATATTTGGAGTCTAGTAGCACTTTTAAAGACTAACAAATTTATTATCTCATTGAGTGTTAGTGACTTTGCTCCAGAATGCTAGATTTGTGACTGGAAAACTTATATAAATATTTCCTAGTAGGCCAAGATTTTTAAAATGCTTCATTTCCCAAGATCATTATCTCACATCATCACTACCTTGAGAGGTAATTATCTTGGATATTTTCTGTGCGATTTTTTTTTTTATGTTTTAATTAAGTTTTGCATAAGACCACTAGAATGGCTGTACTGATCTGACCAATGTCCATCTAGCCCAGTAACCTGTTTTCTGATAGTAGCCAATGCCAGGTGCTTCAGAGGGAATGAACTGAACAGGCAGTCATGGAGCGATCCATCTCCATGAAAGCTCATGCAATAAATAAATCTGTTAGTCTTTAAGTACCACAGGATTCCTTGGTTTGTTTCCCTCCCCCCCTCTTCTGGCAAAATGAAACTAGGAAGATTTCAGAGCATGGTGTCGCCTCCATCCCTTCCCATCCCAGTGTTATGGAAAGAAATACTTCCTTTTGTTTGTTTTAAACCCACTACCTATTAATTTCATTGGGGGACACCTAATTCTTGTGTTACGAGAAATATTAAATAGCATTTCCTTATTCACTTTCTCCATACCAGTCATAATTTTATAGACCTCTTTATCTATCCTTAGTCATTTCTTTTCCAAACTGAAAATTCCCAATTTGAGTAAGCTCTTCTCAGAGGGAAGCTGTGCAATACCCCCAATCATTTAAATTGCCTTTCTCTGTACCTTTTCCAATTCAAAGATATATATATACCTGAGTACTTTAATAATTCAGTCAGAGGTTAGAGATTTATTGCAGGAGTGAGCAAGTAAGGTTTTGTGTCCTGCATTGTGCAGAAGGCCAAGCCATCATAATGGTACATTCTGACCTTAGAGTCTATGAGTCTCTCTCTTTCTTGAGTGGTGACAGCCAGGTTGGACTCCATTATTTTATATGTATCATTGGGTTTCTGTTTTCAAATATACATTACTTTGTCTTTGTCAACACTGAATTTCAGCTGCCATTTTGTTGTCCAGTCACCCAGTTCTGTAAGATCCCTTTGTAAAACTCTTCACAGTTTGGTTTGGATTTAATAATCCAAATTTAATAAAAATCCAATTTATTCTTGAGTAATTTTATGCTATCTACAAAACTTGCCACCTCATTGTTCACCCCTTTTACCTGACCATATATGAATATGTTGAATGGTATTGGTCCTAAACCAGTAGCCAACTTTGTGTGATAATCTAAGAAAATGGTCATTCATGAATAGGGTTACCAGATACCAAAGCATGGAAAGGAGGGCAGGGAAGTACAAAAAGGATGACATTGGAGGAAAAGGAGAAAATGTAGTATTACTATAACTGTCATTACCATATAATGTGATGGAAAAAGGGTAATGATCAATGAATGCAGTGTTAAAACTCCGCAATGTCATGTGTTTTTTAAATTATGTTAAAATTTTAAAAATGTTTTCTTTTACTGAAAACTGGATTTTTTTCAGTAAATCAAAGCTTTTCATGTGCCTTCCATTAAGTTAAAAAACTAAATTTACAAATGTAAACTTGAAAAGCACTTAAAAAGATTTTTAAAAAAAAGCAATTATCTCACCTCTCATTTTTCATTTTCCACAGCAGCCTATTTTACAATTTAAAAAAAATTGTCCTAAATTGTTTCTATGCAGTTCAATTGTGCCCCTTTATTTGTTTTACTTAATTGGTCCCTGTTAGTAATTTTATTTACAGTATATTTTATTTTCCTTCATTTTGTTAGTGTTAATATATTTTTTTTCCAGATTTAGCCCTTTCATAGGGAGCAACAGGCCAAAAATGAAAATATCCAACAGGGGGCTCAAAACCACCACCTTGAACTTGAGTCACTAGTGCTACCAACTGAGCTAGCTAGACTGTTGTTGAAAGAGCTAACCACTAGAGGATGATCCCTCTGCCAGGCTCAGGAACTTGGCTGTCACAGGGTTTTTTTTAATATGCTACCCATCATAAGTAAAAAGTTGGACAAAATCACCTGTTTTTAAAATGCCTCCTGAATGGAGGACGTGAAGGTAAAAAGGAGGACGTCCTTCTTTTGTCAGATGGCTGGTAACCCTGTTCATGAACCACTGTTCAGTTTTTACAATGGTGCCGTATAGCCCCTCTTCACCACCACAATCTCATGCCTCATTGGCCCTTATACCCCCCCCCGAAAATTCCAACACCCCCCCCAATTTCAATTCCTGATTTGGCAGGTCCTGGAACTTTCCTAATCTGTGGGCCTCCTTCCTGTACTGTCCAAGCCCCCTTCATGCATGTGTGGGCCAGAGTTTTCTAGACTCTGGGCCCTGGAACTCTGGCCAGTCAGGTCTGTGGGCAATTCAATCAATCAATCAATCAAATCATAGGGCTGGAAGGGACCTCATGAGATCATCGAGTCCAACCCCCTGGGAATTGAACCCAGGACCTTCTGCATGTTAAGCAGAAGTGCTGGGGCATTCTGGCTTACTTTAACTCCTGGCTGTATGTCCAACTCACAGAACAAGAAAGGGCATAAGAAAAGTTTCAAAGACAATAAATTTCAAAATATGTAGGGTCAGTACCAGATATTGGGAGAAGGTAGCCCAAGACAACTGGTGAAGACTTTCAGAAATGGAATGGCTAATTTTGAGGACAATTGCTTTGCCCTGGTTACAGAAAAATGAAAGAAAGGGAAGGACAGACCAGAGGTTCCCAACCTCTTCTCCACTGTGGCACACCTTGGTACCTTCAGTTATTTTGAGGAACACCACCATATAGTCTCCAAATGAACTCATGAATATTCATGAGTCAATCCAGAACTCTTTGAGTAGTTTTTCAAAACATTCAGTAGCACACGTGCTTGGTCTTGGTGGTGGCACACTGGTTGGGAGTTGGGAAACACAGGGATAGTCAACTGTCATACAGCAATCATGGTCCTCAGGGCTATCCTTAGATGGGGATGGGACCTGGAGCCAATTGGCCTGGGGATGGCCTCCATGCTGGGGGCCAGGGCAAGCCAGCCCAGAGGCTTGGCCTGTGGTCCCATCCCTCCCCTGGGCCCCTGGACTGGCCCAGAGGCCAGATTCCATGCTCCTGCCCCCCTGCCTTCAGCTTTGTGCCAAAGACAGTGGGGTGGGAATGGGGGACAGCACGGCAGTGGTGGGGGCAGTAGTGCAAGCCCCATGCTGCCCTGCTAGCAGCAAGACAGTGCAGGGCCCACAGAACCACGGAGCCCTGGGCAGTCACCCCGTCACTGCTTCACCCCCTCTCATCCCCAAGGAAGGCTCTGATAGTCCTATCCTGATTTTCAACACCTCTTGCAACGTCTGCTCAAGGTTCAGACTCCTCAGTCACCAAAAAACTCATAAAATAAAACCTGTGTAAGAGATCATCCTCGACTTGACAGATCAATGATAGACTTACACATAGGGGCATAGGCAGCCCCTGCTTTCTGGCCAGGCCCCTGAAAGTGCAGGGTGGGCCTGGTGAAGGCCAGTTGCTGAGGGAAGCGGAGAGGTACAGCGTCCCAGCAAGCAGAGCAAGCTTTGCCGCCATAACTGCAGGGTCAGCCCAGGAGCCAGCAACTGCGGCTGTGAGTAGGCAGAGGCGTCAGCACTGGTGCCTCTGCTCTGCTCCTGGTTGCAACCACTGGCTGATGGGTGGCCTCAGCCACAGTGGAGAAATTCATGCAGTTGCCAGGCACTAAGGTGGGTGGGCCTCATACCAAAGTGTGCAGATCCTGGCCCACCTGGATCCACCAATGGTTACATCTCTACTTACACATGAGGTTGAGTAAGAACAGCATGCACTCCGGAACCAGATCCTAGCACCCTGCTTGGCAGGGTGTGGGGCAAAAGGAAGATTTTGTGACAGTATAACAATAGTGGGTAATGGAGGCCCCCACCCCTAAACACATTTCCACTCTTCCAAGCTATCTAGTAAACAAGTAGTTATCTGGGTGCTAAATTGTAGAATAAAGGTGGTTGGAATCAACACCCCAGCAGGCAATCCACATGACCAGGAGAGGGCCTGATCACCGCTCCCTGTGATTAATGGCTATAACAATAGCCCGTTTCACTGGACTTCACCGTAGGACCTTGAAGGGTGCCTCAGAGGACATCACTCCCCTGCTGAAGCCTGCGCTTGAGAAGTGGGGTCCCCGACTTCTGACTGGGTTGTAAGCCTGTTTATATTACTTTGTGTTTAACTCTGGGTATAGCACTTTGTCTAAGTATTTAGTTAAGTAAATCTGTTAGTTAAAAAAACACTTTATTTCCTGCTATGTGCATCTCAGTGGTTATTGCTACTGGAATCCCAGACCTGAAACCCACTTGGTAGTGGGGAACACTTGGCGTAGTTGGCAGGGTTTCAGAGCAACAAGCTGACAATATGTTTGAGAAACATAATAAGGGGAGTAATGAAGAGGTCTGGCTACCAGGCAGAGGCGACCTTAGGCAATTGGGGGCCGTAGGCGAAGGTCCACTGCGGGGTCCTCTAAAGGGCCCACTATTGGCCCCCACTGCTACCCTCCCCCGGCTCCAGTCCCCCCTATACTCCTAACCACCCCACACCATCCCCCAGGACTCCCTGTTTGTTTTGCTGAACCGAACTAACATGTCTATCTCTTTGGACCTCATAAATTATTCTTAGGTATGATATTTTTAAAGATCTTCCCATCCTGAAGCTTAGAATTTAAGCATCTTTCACTTAACATAAATGAGCTAATGCTAAACTACAAAGTTAAATGAACATTTTAAAAATGTTTTAAAAGTATGAGCATTAATTAATAAATAAAAAGTGGTAACATTAATGATGGCTCAAAAATAACAAATACCACATTTAAAGTTTTGGCAGTCAAATTTTACAAATTTTTCATATAGGCTGAGGTTTATGTGAACTAGACATTTAATACAAATAAGTATAATAAATAAAAAGAAGGTTTCTAGTGTGTAACTATAAATGAAAAACACCACATTTCAATGAAATTCTCTGAAGTACTCAAGTTTATAAGACTCTGGCCCCCTCAAAAATATTAAGTACAGAAGAAGCTAGAAGATTACTTAACAAAAGAAAGACACATAACACAGACATCACACTCAACTGTAATTATTGCATAAGGGCAGCACTGTATTTATATGTAGCAGCCTATATGGCCTATATGGCCCTGAGCCAACCAAAGCCAAAGTAAAAATTGTCACAAAATCAAAGGAAAAGGCAAAAGAACAGGTAAAAAAGAAACGGAAAAGGCAATATTTCACAAAATTAAAAAATGGCAGAGTAAACGGCCACACTGAGGCCACTGGAAAATCTGAGGCCACTGGAAAAGTTCCTGCTATTGTGCTGTCTATTGCTTGCTCCTGCTTTTTTAGCATGTCAGTGTGAAGGTGACGGGCAGATAATGGTGAAATCTGGAATTCAGATGAAGCACAGATCCCAATGATAGCTTGCCTTGATGAGCCAAGAGTGAAAAGTGCTTAGGCTTCCAGCCCTACTAGCTCCGCTAGCTGGGAACAGTTTCTATATTTTTCTGTATTTTTCATTTCTGTCCACCAAACTGAGGAGGGGACTCCTTATTCCTTGAGGCTGTAGGTGGCCACCTGCCTCGCCTACCCCTAAAGCCACCACTGCTCCCAGGTTGGCGCACCACATCAGCCTGGAGCCAGGTGGCACTAGTGTGGAACCAGGTGACCTCGATGGTGTCCATTAAAGCAAAGGTTGGGGATGGGTCACCCCGAGTTTTAGAGAAAGTATCGGATCCCCTCCCACTGGCCACGGATAAGGGTGTACAACAGGCTGGATGGCTTTTTCTGACTGCCCTTTGGGACAGCCAGCAGCAAAAATGTTGCTTAGAGGAAGGGACAGTGAATTGGCAAAGGAGTTTAACAGAGCAACCCTGGAGCACAGCCTTTGGAGTGCTGGCAAGGACTACAGCTGCCTCCAGTTTCACCCTGGTGAGTGTGGCAGCAACTGTCCTTTTGGAGACAGGATAGAGGGTAGAGCTGTGGCTTTCCAAGGAGCCTCCCTTCCAGATGTGTTATTGCTTTCTGTACCTTTTTCATCCTTAGGGTTTTCTTCTTCCTAAATCACTTTCTTCTTCTCTTCCCCTTCTCTGTCACTGTTTCTTTTGTTTGGAGAGTTTAGAGCAGGGGTGGCCAAACTTATAGAATTCAACAGCCACACAAGTTGATTATTAAACCTTCGAGAGCCACACTGAGGTGTATAGCCATATACTTCTACCTACTAAATTGATTTGCTGACGTTCTTCCAGGAGCCACACTTTTTCATTCAAGAGCCACGTGTGGCTCCCGAGCCGCAGTTTGGCCATGCCTGGTTTAGAGCCACAGTTGGAATGTTGCTGTTAACTTGTATTCTAAACAGGGTTAATTTGTGGCTTTTCACCTTACTCCTCCTTTCCAGTTTTGTTTTTCCAAAATTTTGATGAAAAAACTTTGGATATACTTTAAATGTAAAAAGGTGTTGTGGAAGGAAAAGTCTTGGTTTCTATGCAGTCATCCTAAAGAAAGGATGGGGCTTTTTGTCAAGGAAATGGGGTGTAAATCCTAACTAAGATTACTTAAATGTGGATAATTTGGTTGGAATCACCGAAGGAAAAAGGGGGTTCATTTATCTTGAAATTTAACTGTCTCTAAATGTAAAAAAGAGGAAAAATTGTTTGTGTACCTCTGTAAAAATAATAAGAGCAGTTCAGGCAAAAAAAAAGTGTCCAAATATACTGTGTAGATCTGTAAGGTTTTGAAAACCTAAACCAACACTGTTGGTTTTAGTATCTTACCAGTGTGTCAAATGCATTGGCTTTGTTAGCATTTAACCCTGTGGGTACTTTCATGCTTTGTAAAATTCAACATCTTTTAAAACCCAAAAATGTGGCTGTGAGAAAGGCAGCCAAAACCAGAAAAATTGGGGAGAAAGTCTGTTTTTAGTTTAAGGGCTTGTTTTTAAGCAATACACTGACCCACTTCCCAACGGGTAGGAAAATGTTCTTTTTGTCTTTCAGAAGTTAAAAAAAAAAGCTGGTGCCAGCAAAACACCTAAAGAAAAATCCATGGACCTGCTGTTGCAACAAAATTGTTGTTTATGTTTTGTGTTTTATGGTGTTTGTTTTGTTACTAACCTTGGTGTGTATTGTAAATTTTTGTTTTGTTTTGTTTTAAAGTAAGGTAAAGTAAATATGTGTATAACCTGGTATAGTCACATTGCGTAAAATCCTAATAGTTAAATTATACAATGGGGTCAGGTAGTGGCTACTATCATGTTTTTGTCCCCAGGAGTGTTTACAACTCTTCGGAGGGAAAAAGGGCCCTTTTCCCAAAGGAATTGTTTGTAAACAATTAATTGTAAATAATTGGCGTGGATAGTACACACTGGAAATCAAATTCAGGATTTGCACAAATTTAGCTCAAAATTGGGTGGGTATCACAAAACTAGGATCAACCACGTACCAAAAAATGTAAGGAAAGGTATTTGGTAAGCTCTAACAATGAAGAGACCAGCAATGCTGTGCCTCAGGGCAAAAACTAAAGATGATGGCTAAAAAGGAATTTGTGGGGTTACAGAAGTTCCCCCCCGAGTACACACTTGGGAGGGGATGCCCAACAGGGAGTGGTTAAGTCATGGTCTCAGCATCCAGATACTTAGCCTGCAATTCAGATTTCAGGAAGGGACTGTGTTTATCTTGATGTGATGAAAATTAACTATGCTTCTTTAAGCCAGGAAAATCCAACTTGTGAATATTCCCAGTCCTGCCTGCTGACAGAGGGGGGCAGTTCCACCCATAAAGGTGACACCCCTGCCTTTGTGCTAACTACATCAGCTCCACAGGGTAGCAGCCCAAAGAGATCACGTTAACCCCTTAGAAAAGGGAAGGGGGAAGAAATGCAATACTGTTCAAGGGAACCTTCAAGTGACCCCAAGAAGGGAAAGAGACTTTCTACATATGTATTCAGGGCCGGCACTACATGGTAAGCAGCCCCTGCATTGCAGCGGGGTGCCAGCATTTGAGGGGCGCCAGAAGGGGACAGCTTCATTGCACTCCCCTGATGATGTCACTCGTATGCGCCGGCATCGCTCTGCTGCGGGGAGGGGGGGCGCCACAATCCCCAGCACCATTCCTGTATGGATTATCCTGAAAATGGAGAATGGATCTGCAAGGGGCCAACTGGCATGCAAAATTCTTCCCAGATTCTTGCTACCCCAGCCCTGAAATTCCAACACCCTAAGGGTCCAGGCAGAAGTGGTGAGGGCAAAGGGTTAAACCAACCAACCAACCCTGGACCCAAATTGCCTAAACAAGGGTGCAGTATAGGCACATACTTATAAGCACCATCTATGGGGAGAATTTAATACTAATGTTATATTAGGTAGTAGTGATCTACATATGCATGCAATCTTTGTAGTTAAGTGTACTGTATGTAAATTTCTGGTAAAGCTTTGGGCATGTAATAAAATGGTAAATGGGGAAACTGAGGCAGACAGCCTCATGACTTTAATGGTATGTTTTTACAAATTTTTAAAAGTTTTGCCTCTGGATTAGACAGGACCTAGTCCTCCAACAGTTTTTATGGGGAAAAAAGCTGGCAAAGCAAGCAGTAACAACTGCCGTGGCACTTGGACCCTGGGGACCAGGCTCAGTGAAGTTGCAGGTATTGTTTACCAGGGGGAGTAGCATGAAGCCTGTGGCAAACTTGTGATCAGCACCGAACCCCACTTGGGTTCTGGAGCAAAACCATAAAGGGTGCAGCCGCAAATTACACCCCAATTGAGCAAATGGTTTTAGCATGTTATTGGGCTTTACAGAAACAGAACGAATGACAGAAGAACAGGAGGTTGTGCTGAGAGCAGAACTCCCTATTATGGCGTGGGTCCAGGAACCACTGGGACCCAGGAGAGTATAAGCCCTCCCAAGTACAGTGTTAAAATGGAAGTGGTATATACAGGAACAGGCAGAACCAGGTCCAATGGGAGTTTCAACTCTGCATGAGGAGGTCGCCCACTTCCCTGATGCAAAGGAGACCCCACTGCCTTTACCAGTTACTACTGGACTGGCTGCCTGAGCCCCATCCTATGGGACACTTAATCCTTTGCAGAGGCATTATGCCTGACATTCATAGACGGCAGTGCTAGATACCAAGGCCGGAACCGGGTGTGGCGAGCAGCAGCCATAGAAGGCCAGCGAGGCATACAACTCACCCTGGAAAGGGGTCAATAAATCCAGTCAATATGCTGAACTAAAAGCCATCCAGTTGGCAGTAACCAAGGCAATAGAATTGGAGACCCCGAGTGATACATCTATACTGACTCGTGATCAGTGGCGAATGGCCTTACCTTATGGGCACGTAAATGGGAACAAGATAGTTGGTGCATTCAGGGAAAAACAGTATGGGGCCAGGATACATAAAAAAAAATCAGTACCCAAGCTAAACATATCAAGCTTCAAGCTGGGCACTCCAGTGCTCATACCAAACTAAATACTAAGGAGGCAAAATTAAATGTGACTGAAAATGTTCTAGCAACTGTTCATAAGGTGTCACAGGAACCAGAAGCCACAGAAGAAGTTCACCTTTTAACACAGTGGACTCATGAAAGAGCTAGGCATCTGGGGGTGGACCATACAGTACAATGGGCTAAAGCTCATGGAATTCCAGTAACAGTATCTGCTGCTTGTAGTGTGGTTAAACAGTGTCCAACTTGTCAAAGTGTTAAAAAACACATAATACCTAGTAGACCTGCTGGTCACATTGGAAAAAAACCCAGGACCTCAGTCTACCCCCACCATGCAGGCAAGGTGTAAATCAGGGGTCTCAAATTCAAATGACCATGAGGGCCGCATGAGGATTAGGATACTGGCCCAAGGGCTGCACCCCAAAAAGTGCCCCCCCACAAGCCTGGTACCCGATCTGTCAGTGGCCAGGGGTTGGATCCATCCGCAGCTGCCTTTCTGCAGTGGCTAGGTACGGATCCAGACCCACTGCTGGACAGATCTAGTTCCCCCTGACCCTGCTGCCAGCTTCCAGTGAGTCACCCTGAGCCCTTCCCTAACACCCCCCCATGTTGCTGCCAGCTCCCTGGGGCCCTTCCCTAATCTCCCCCCACCTACAGCCAGCTCCCAGCACTCCTCCAGGCGCTGGCAGGGGGGAAGCCCCCCCGCCGGGCCCTGCTCCATACGTGGGGAAAGCACCCCACCCCCACTAAACTCCCCCTCCCACGCCCAGCCCTGCTCTGGACAGCAGCAGTGGGGAAAGTACCCACGTGCCCAGCCCTGGTGGCCCTACTGTATGGCGGGGTAACTACCCCTTCCCATGGTGCCAGCAGCAGGAACTTCCACCCCCCTTCCCCAGCCACAGGGCCACCTCCAAGGGTGTGCAGGGCCCTGGGCGAATTGCCCTTTATGGGGGCCCTCACTCAGGCACCCCCCTGGCAGTGGGGGGTGATGCTGCCTAGCCCAGAGGAAGGGCAGGAGACAGCTCTGTGCTGGAGTAGTGGGGAGGGGGCAGGAGACAGCACAGGGATTGTATGGCTACCCCTTCCCCAAACACTCACTGCTTCTGGCTCTGTACCAGAGCAGCAGGGAGGGGGTGGGAGGCAGCGCAGCCATGGTGTGGGGTAGCAATACAGTCCCCGTGCTGTCTCCCACCCCCTCCCTGCTGCTCCAGCACAGAGCTGGAAGCAGCACGTGTTTGGGCAGGGGGGCAGTGGAGACCGGGAGAGCTGAGCTGCATGCCACTTTTCCCCAGCTCGCCCACTCCCCCACATGGGGGGCAGCAGTGTGGGCCTCACGCTGCCCTGCTTGGCAGGACAGTGTGGGGCCCCCAGAACTGTGTGGCCAGGGCGATTACCCTGCCCAGGGTGGGCCCTGTCTGACTAGCAGTGGCAGGGAAAGTAATCCCTGCCCAGCCCTGCTGGCTGTGCTGTGGCTGGAAGTGATGGGGGAGGCATGCCCCTGCAGGCCCCTGCTGCCCCACTCTGCAGCAGAGAAAGCACCCTGCCAGCTCCCCACATTCCCCTGGGCCGACAGCTCCTACCCCCCACCCCTACAGCCTGTCCTCTGTGATAACTGAGGAGGCTAATTTTGGTAATATGTCTTGAGAGGAAACTATTGTGATTTCGAAGGGAAAGCAAAGATCTATATTCCCCACAATCAGGAGTTTTTTGGGTTTTTTTTAATAGGCACAGTGAACTTGAACACAATACAGAATGAAAGAGCAATAGGGTTACTGCTAAATTAAAATGAACTGAATTAAACATTGGTTTATTGCATTTCACATTCATTGTAACTTTTCATCCCCCCAATAAAGAGATTGAAAATTACTAGTAATGAGAAATGTCTGTTGAACAAGAAAGTAGTAACTTTGGGGGGGGGACAAGAACTCTTGTTATTAAAGGTAATGGAAATTCTGACAGTTTAAAATAACATCCTATTTACAAATGTATGATTCTTCATGCTATTGATCTTTTAAAACCATAAATACACATTTTACAGTTACTCACATTGAATCCCAGTTTCCAATAGACCATGACTTTTAGGGTCAGATTCCCATTTGTAAAGGAGCAGCAAGCAGCATGGTCCTTTTTCAAGGACCTTATGAGTGATACTTTTTTTTGACTGAATGCTGAAAAATAGGAGCATTCAAATAAAGTTAGTGCACAAATTTGCCTTGTTACTTTGCACCTGGGACATTTGTTTTAAACTTGTTCCAAACTCAAATGTAAAAGATGAAGTGATTACTACTAAAAAGAAATGAGTCTTGCAAAAAAAGGAAATCAGAATAATTACTGCCCTTGAAATGTAGAACATAAATGCATAATACAATTTATTCAACTCAGTTGCAGCATCTGGTTTTCAAAGAGATCCTGCTTGTATCTAATTTTATAGGTAGATCATTTATGTAGTTCTCTAAATGTACCCACTTAGTTTTGTGGTTAGTATACAGAGTCTTTTGCCAAGAATAAGATTCCTCTCCTGAGGAGCTTTCATCAATTGGATTTTCTTTTAAACAAAGACTTGGATCAGATCTTTTTAAATAAGGGTGGCAAAGTTCAGCTGGCAATCTTTAGGTATAATCTGCAGACTGGATACCCATGAAAGATGTTTTCTTGTCTCAGGTTGATGAGCATTATATTTAAACAGCTCCATCCCCTCTGTAATTGACACAAACCAGGAAAGAGACTGGTGCGTGACTGAAGACTAGTCCTTTGGAACCAGTGAAGAAATATTCCAG
Organism: Podocnemis expansa; assembly: GCA_007922195.1. Lineage (NCBI taxonomy): Eukaryota > Metazoa > Chordata > Testudines > Podocnemididae > Podocnemis > Podocnemis expansa. The sequence continues at coordinate 8,116,533 of ML682069.1, forward strand.
TACAATGAGATTCTGATGCCATTTTTGGACTGGTTCACACTTCTGGAGGTTCAGAAGTGGAAACTTGGCTTTATTTCACCCTACTGCTCTATTACTCTTTCACCATCTGGAGTGACCAATCCCTGTTACCAATTGCCAGGATTGGTTTGGGAGATCTCTCACTCTTCCTGTCTCATCTGTGTGTGCTGTCTGGTTGCTATTCCCACATGGCCTCATTGATGGCACTGGGAATCAGTCAGCTTCCCAAGCCATTTCTCTGCAATACAGGGTGAAAGAAGTAACGTAATTTACTCTCCTTTGCCGGTGTCACCTGCTGGATCCTGAGAAGGGAGCAAAGGAGAGATGGGAAAGGTAGAAATAGTAGATCTCTCAGGAGAACAATTGTTCTCTGGAGAATTCTGCTAGCTTGGTTCAGTTCCAGACAACTGATAGGATTCAGATATAAATCTGAACCTCAGATTTTAAGTGTGGTGGCTTCTCAATCCTCAGCCAAGATTGTCAGAAGTGATTTTGGTCACCCAACTTGAGACTTCGTAAAATGTCCCAATTTTCTGAAAGTGTTCAGTATTCTAGTTCTCTAAGGGCTTTCAAGCTTTGCATCTAAAAAGAAAGGCACCCCAAATCACTCTTGAAAGCCTTGGCTCTGATACAAGTCTGAAGACTGCTAAGGCAGCATCTCTTTACCCACTTGTGAAAGAAGACAAAAGACCAGAAATAGATGAGCCATCAGCTCTAAGCATAATTTGCACCAATTCACTTTTTAGTTCATGTGTAAGGTATGTGTGGAGGGTGAACCTTTCAGCTTTCATAAATCACTTTAACTGCATTTATAACAGAGCAATAGATAAAGCATTTGCCAAAGGAATGGTTGTGTCTGTTGTGCACCCATAGGGAAAGGCATTAATTAGTCATTTTAATTACTAAAGGCACTAAAACCTGTATGTTAATTAAGTGGTTTCTAGTCACAGCAAATTAGGCATCAGCCCCTTTCTGAGCTCTTATTTTGCTGACTGCAAGCAATAAAGGGCTTTCAGGCTCAGCACATGCATTATACACTGCAAGCAGCTGGGAGAAGCAGCCAAACCATTTCATTTGACATTAAAAAGCAAGGCTCTGATACCGATAATGTTAAAAGTCAAGCTTACAATTGCTTCTATGTTGTCTGGACAACAAAGTGCTGTCTGTGGTGGGCATATAATTAGAGTGTCTGAACAACAAACCTGGGCCCAAAAGCCTGTAATCAGTTAGGGACATTCTGATATATATTGGTACAAAAATTAAATGAAAGCTGTGGATAGAGTTCCCCAGAGTCTACCTGAGAAACGAGAAAGAACTTTGCTGCTTTATTCTCCCCTTCTTTTCTTTCTAAATTATCATCCATACAACTTTTGTTTAAAAAAAAGTTTCACAAGGTGGAGCGTCTATTGATCACTGAAGTACTCCGGGATATCCAGGTAGCCGCAGTAGTTTTCTCTTTTTCTTTTATAAATGCAGTTGAAAAGTGACATATGGAATCTGAAAAGTCCCTGCCTCCCACCCACCTGCACTTTTTTAAAGTCAGATGAATATATTTTTTGAGAAAATATTTTCATGCATTTATTTTGCAAGAAAATTTCCTCATGGATGATTATTCATTTCTGTGTCATCTATATTGGGGCTTCATAGATTAAAACCTTCATCTGTAATTGCTGACAGAAACCAAATGGAAGCAATGACCATCTATAAATTACTGATGTACCATGCTCTAAGCATCTACATGCAGATCAAGGATGTAGCCACAGGTAGGTCGAGGCCCACCCACTTGTCCTTGAGACCTGCCCACCTTAGCACTCAGCAATGGCACAAACTTTGCCATCATCACCCCAGGGCCAAATGGAAGCTATGAGGGAGGAAGAAGCACTGCCACCAGCACTTCTGCTCTGCTCCCACAGCTATGAGAGAATCTGAGGTGCCAGCATCTCTGCCCCACCTGCAGTCACAGCGACCTGCTCCTCGTTGGCCCTGCAACTGCAGTGGTGAACTTCCTGGTCCTGCTGGCCCAGGCTTTTCCTCTTCCCTCAGGGGTAGCTTCTGGTCACATGACCAGAAGGTGCCCTTGGCCAGGCCCACCCTGCGGTTGCAGGGGTCCAGTCAGAAAATGGGGGCTGGCTATGTCCAGATAGGGACTATTCGGAAACTTCTGTGCATAGCAGGATTTCTGCTTATGTGTTGTGCCTCAGGCAGGGAACACAGTACACCACAGATTTCTGTGGCTTCCACTCAGACCATTATGATCATTTAGTCTGATTTCTTGTATAAATATGGACCACAGAATGTCCCCTAAATAGTTCCCAGAACAGATCTTGTTAGAAAAAATATCCAATCTTGAGCTAAAAACTGTCAGTGATAGCAAATCCACCACAACCCTTAATAAGTTGTTCAAAAGGGTTATTACTCTACTAAAAACTTACATCTCACTTTCAGTCTGAAACTGGAAATGAAATATAAGGGTTTTTCTCCCCTCTCCCAAACTTCAGGCATTGGATCATGTTGTGCCTTTCTGAACGGAATCATTCTCATGGATCTTTGAACGTTTAATAGCATCCTTCTTGAACTGTGGACAAAATATTTCATCAGGTGGTCATATAAGTGCCAAATGATGATGTAAAACCACATCTTTACTGCTGCTTACAATTTTTCTGTTTATGCACAACCTCTGTTCTCCCATTGTGATGCTGTGACTAATGCGTCCATCCAATTATCCTCTAGGACCATCAGATTTGTATCAGAGTCATTGCTTCCTAGGACAGAGAACCACTATTCTGTAAGTAAGGAGTCTTGTGGCACTTAAAAACTAACAGATTTATTTATCACATGAGCTTTCATGGGAGAATATCCCACTTCGTCAGATACTTGAAGAGGGAAAACTTACAGAACTGGATGAAAAGAAATGAAGGGGAGTGTAAGAAATAGGATCAGGTCACACTGCAACAGCAAATAGGCTGGAAGTCCTCAATGATCTGTTGTAGAGGTCTGACTTGAGGGTTGTATGTGGTGACCAGTGGCATTCTGTTGTTTTCTTCTTTGGGACTTTCCTGTAGTGGTTGACTGTGGGGTACCCGTCTGGCCCTGTCAATCTGTTTCTTTACTTCTCCAGGTGAGTAACGTAGTTCTAAGAAAGCTTGATAGAGATCCTGAAGATGTCTGTCTCTGTCTGAGGGATCAGAGCAAATACGGTTATATCTTAGGGCTTGGCTGTAGACAATGGATCGTGTGAAGTGTTTAGGATGGAAGCTCAAGAGATGTAGATAACTATACACCGATCAGTAGAATAAACGCACACAAAACTGACATCAGAAATCACAACACACACACACAAAAAACCCAGTTGCTGAGCACTTCCATCTTCCTAATCACTCCACTGATGATTTGTTAATGATGGTCGTCAAGAAAAACAAGGGAACATCAAGACTTCAAAGAGAAACAGTGGAAATCAAACTAATATGCAAATTAAATTGTGTGAAAGAAGGGCTGTGTCCACGACTCATTGTATTGATTTTATGGCCGCCCCTCCTAGGCCATCACTTAGGTGTGAAATGGATGTTAAGGGGAGCAGATGGCCCCCTTGAACTTAACTGGATGGCCGTTACCACCCTGAGTGCCCATTGTCTTTGCAGGGCTTGGTGTAGATGGGCTCTGCCTGACTGCAAAGTCCTGCAGGGTATGACTCATACCACCATTGTTTTCTGCATTCCCTGTAATCAGGGAAAGGCGGGAAACAGTTTAAAAACTGAGGATCTGGGGTGCTCAGGCAGGACGGTTCCCAACATCTAGCCTGTCCTGATCACCCAGACGCCGACCTCTGCTCACGAGTTTCCCCCAGAGCGTATCCACGAGTTACCACTATGAGTATAACTGCCCACCGAATACAAGTCTCCTTCTTCTGCCTGTAATGCTGCTGCCGCTGCTGCTAATAGGAGTGGTAAGAGTCTGCCCTGCAGCCTTTCTTTAAAGATTAAGTTATCCTATTTTTTTCTGCTGCTCTGTGTCAATGGAGGTGGCAGACATAATGGCCACCCCGCCCCCCCAACATAGCCCTCTAGACTATGGAGCTCACAGGGAGGAGTGTTAAGTATCTATCTCCCCTGATGGGTCTCATCTCCGGGCTATCCAGCTCAAGGGGAAGAGTGTTAAGGATCGATCTTCCCTGATGGGCCTCAATCTCCTGTGTGAGTTTCTTCCTCCCTAGCTTTGTGTCAACAAGGAGGGGGGTGAGTTCCTATCCCCCGTGAACAGTTTCTCGGCACCCCTGTCACCACGAAGGAGGGGTCATTGTCTGGGGTCCCAGTTTTATCATTGGTCCTGACCAGGATCCCACTCCTAATTGGCTATTTTTACTCTGGCTGGGCAAAATTCTATTAAACCCCCCGTCTCAGCTAGCTTGTTGTTCTCCCACCCTCGGATGCTAAAGGGCACGTCGCGACCCGGTCGGACTGATCCCCCGACTGAGACCGGGAGTACCCACCCCCGAGACCCCCTTTTTTTTTTGGGGTGTACACGGATTGCCGGCTGAACGATTAAGTGCCGGGATGCTGCAGCTGGTCTGCCTCCTTGCTTTGGGTTCTACTGCAGTCCTCGGACAGGTATTATAAATCGATATAGGCCTCCTACCTTCTCTTAATCATTCTACTTGGTACCATTTATATATAGTCAGTGACTGTAGCTTCTTTACCTGAGTTTTGCATAGTTTGTGTAGTTGTTATTATTTTCTCTGTATCCTGCATAATCTTTTTATGGTATAGTTGTTTAAGGTCTAGCATAGTTTTGTATTGTTAATTTGCCAGGTGTTTTATTAGTCATTTGTATTTTGCATCCTTCTTACTGTATAATTGTTCATTACTCTGCTGCTGCTCTAAACTGCTGGCCCCAAACTTCCCCAGTGTACACGGGGGGAGTGTGGGGGTTTATTTTTCTCTCATCTGACTTTTTTTTTATTCTGCTGCCCACCCTTCTTGGCTAGCAAGGAGGAATGGCTTCCAGCCATTGGTAAATACGCGTCGGGTGGGCTGGTCAGTGCCTATACCGATGTTGAAGCAGTAAAAGGCCAGAAAAGTCCTTGACTTATTATGGCCACCCTCTTGTAGGTCATTAATCCATACTGTTATTTAACTATAAGTACTTTTGTAGGTTGTAAGTGTTTTGCATAGACTCTCATACTTTATCCTGTTGTTTGGCTGGAGGTGTTTTACAGGTGCTTTATATAGACTCTTGCTCCACACTGTTACTTGGTTATAAGTGCTTTGCATAGGTTTTTAGCTTTATATTGTCATTTAGTTATGTGTTCATTTAGATTTTGCTTTATGCTATTAGTTGGTTATAAGTGTC
>ML682069.1:8126896-8138568 GCA_007922195.1 Podocnemis expansa
CACTCACCAACTAGCATAGTTTTATTCCAATTTCCTGCCACACTGTCTGTGCAGCAGTTAAGTGAAAGTGGAGATTGGCAGATCTAACTTGTAGAAAGATTTATTTAAAAGGTGCATTCACAAAATCAATATGAATCTATTTTGGAAAGTGGAGTAATTTAGAGAAATATACACTATCCTCATTTCAGTTCTTTCATTTACTGAAAACAGTGTGAAACCAAAATTGAAAAGGCAAAGTACAGCTAAACATCTGCATTTAATAGCCTGTCACAAAAACATGATTGCACAGTTATTATCAAACAAATGTTTTCCTTAGGTTCAGTAATTTGCTTCCTTTATACCAAACTGACTTTCAAGCAGTTTAAGCAAAAGTACCTTAGTAGAATCCTGCCATAAACCCTTTGATGTATTAAATGGTATTCTTTAACTCATATTACCTGCCTCCAACTCCAGAATTTCGTTAGCAGGATTTCTAAATACACCACTGGACTTATCAGAATGGCCATTTAGATATATTGGTCTGTAGCCTTTTTTAAATAAATTGGGGGGGGGGGGTACCACCTCTAAGCCTTTCCAGAGCCATACCAGAGACTTTCAGGAATACAGACTAATATCAAATGATCTTTACAGCTTCAGCAGAGATTCAGGGGCAAATGTGCCTATTCACTAGGATGTATTGTTTGCGAATGGGCTGAGGCCTAGATTCACAAAAGAAAGTAGGAATCTAATTCCCACTGAAGTCAGCAGGGGTTAGGCACCTAAATAACTTTGAAGCATTAGCCTGAGTCCTCATTCAGTCTTCAAAAGAGCATACAAGTTAGGAACTCAGTCACCCAACTCACCACGTACTTCCTCACTGAGTTTGATTATCTCTAAGGCTTTTCTCCAGAACCTTCTCTGTCTCAGCTCCCTGCTTTCTTGTTGTCCACAGAAACACACTTGTCTCATGACCGAAGTCTCACTTGCCAGCTTAGCCACTGGCAATAATTACAACCTGTACCTGGTCCGGGATCTCTTGGAGCTCGGGTGTAGGGATGTCTGTTGTCCGCCCTCCTAGCCCTGGACCAGGAGAAAGCATTCAACAGGGTAGACCGTGGGTACCTCCTGGGCACCCTGTGGGCTTTTGGCTTCGGACCACGCTTTGTGGGGTTTTTCCAGGTGCTGTACACCTCCGCAGAGTGCCTAGTCAAGCTTAACTGGAACCTGACCGAGCCGGTCAGCTTTGGGCAAGGAGTGTGTCAAGGCTGCCCGCTGTCAGGCCAGCTGTATGCTCTAGCCATCGAGCCCTTCCTCTGTCTCCTCTGCCGGAGGCTGACGGAGTTGGTGCTCCATAAACCAGAGCTGCACTGGTCCTGTCGGTGTATGCTGCCAATGTGCTCCTTGTGGTTCAGGACCCGGGTGACCTGATGCTTTTGGAGGCTTGCCAGGCCATCTACTCGGCAGCCTCCTCTGCCCGGGTCAAGAGCTCTGGCCTGACGATAGGGGTCGGGTGGTCGGCTGGCCCCCTCCCATCCACGCTTCAAGCCCTCCAGTGGCGTGCGGGTCCGCTGCTCTATCTCAGTGTTTACCTTTCCACCACCCATCCCTCCCCAGATGAGAACTGGCACGATTTGGAGGGCAGGGTTGCTGAGCGGCTGTGGAGATGGATGGGACTGCTGTGGTGCCTTTCCCTTTGCAGGAGGGCACTTGTTGTCAAACAGCTTGTCCTGTACATGCTCTGGCACCAGCTCAACACCCTGGTCCTGCCCTCGACGTTCCTGGCCCACCTCCAGAAGACAGTTCTGGAGTTCTTCCGGCCAGGACTGCACTGGGTCTCTGCTGGGATTCTGAGCCTCCCCCTAGAGGAGGGAGGGCAGTGCCTGTGCTGTGTCCACAGCCAGGTCCATGTCTCCACCTCCAGGCCCTGCAGAGACTCCTTTATGGTGCAGTTCGTCCAGCATGGAGCCATCTGGCACACACCTTCCTCTGCCACTACTGAGGGCTCTTTGACATCCATCTGAGAGGTGGTCCACAAGACCTCTCCGAGCTGCTGGCTTTCTTCCAGGACCTCCTCTGGACCTGGAGGCTCGTCTCAGCCTCCAGGGCCCTTGCACCCACCGAGAGGGAGGTCCTCCTCGCAGAGCCCCTGCTACACAACCACCATATGAGTGTGCAGGCAGCAGAGGCCCCCTCTGTGAGGTGGAGGTTGGTGTCATCAGGGTCGGAGACCTCCTGGACTATGCCCAGGGGGACTAGGTGGATCCCTTAGTGCTCACCCAGCACATGGGGCTCTCCACCCTTTGAACCCCCTGGTGCCTACTCCAGGAGGTGAAGGCAGCCCTGCCCCCCTGCTGCTTGGGTCTACCTTGAGCCGTCCTGTGACAGGGCACCCCCCCCACCCTCCTCGTAGTCCTGGCCCTCTGGAGCTTGAGATCCAGCCCCAGTCCTGCAAGCCCCGCCCCCCCGGCTGTCCCGCCCCACACCCTGAGCTGGCTGCTAGACCTGCAGCCAGTCCCCTTCCAAACTGCACCTTGCAAGTACCTGTACACACTCATGCTCCATACCATCCACTTTCTCACCCTCGTGTCCCACCCTGACACCAAATGGCGGGACCTAATCCCATCTGCAGAGGGCGAGGACGCTCAGTGGGCCAGCTTATACTCTACCCCGACTCTGCGGCCTGCTGGGGATATCAGTTGGCGGCTCCTTCACGGTGCTTAAGTTGACTTAAGCAAAGTCCAATGTGGACATGTCTTTTCTTAAGTTGACTTAAGGGAGGTTAAGTCGACTTAAGGCTCCAGTGTGGTCATACCCAATTTGTTTTGTTGCTGAATGTATTTAATCTTGACAGTGGATTTGTTTGAATGGACCTGCCATAAGAATTAGGCTGAATTTACAATTCTGAATTTACAAATATTTGACTAGTCTATCAGATATTCATTTGATTATTCAGATAATTGAGGGACTTGTCACTGTCCTTAAAGATCAGGGCTAAAACGTGTAGTTTGCTTTGTCTATGGCTAAAAAATAAAATATAATACAAGCCCAATTCCTCCCTGGGGTAACTTGCAAAGCTCTTGACCTGTTGAAGATAATAGAGTTGCTCCTCAGATGAATATGGCCAAGTAGGCTCTTGATATTTTCTATTATTTTATTGATTGATTTACATATTGTGCCCAGTTCACTGACGGCAAAAGTCAATGGAATGAGGAGGCTGTGTGGATAGAGCATGGAAAGCTGGGCTCTATTCTCCGTTGAGTGGCCTTGGACAAGTGATTTTCCTCCCTGTACCACAGTTTCCCCATTTGTAAAATGGGCTTCTTTGTCAAGTGTTTTGACATCTGTTGATGTAAAATGCTGTAAGGGCATTATTACTGTGAATTTTGCCCCCTGGCCTTAGCTCCTCTCCTTCTAACTATCCTTCCTACCTGTTATGCAGTAGGTGGTCTTTGCAATAAGGATATTTGATTTTGCAAATGGAATGGTTCCTGAACAAGAAATATAACTACAAATAGCACCTGATTCCTGTGATGAAAGGTGGTAGGCTTTCTATAAAACATGATACACCAGCTATGAAGGGCAATACACTTTAATAGCCCAATAAATATCTTGGAAGGACTCTTCTTGTGGTGTCTTAGAATGATGTCTTATATTGAAATAAGAGTGGAACAAAGTAAAAAATAAAAGAAAAATAATCCAACTCATATGGAGGGTTTCCACAGAATGAATGTAATGAATCACAAGCATTCAAAAAACTGTGAGTCAAGCCCTAACTAAAAATTCTTGAGAAACTCATGATATTAAGCCTTTTTAAATGCCTTAAAAAAAAAGTCTTCTAGTTTTTGAGCCTTTTAGGTTCACATTTCAATCTTTTCTCTGCAACAACATAGCCTATGAATTAATAGTTTTCTTCTTTCCCCACTTTCATAAATAAAATACGAGATCATCACAGTCAGATGACTGTAAGAGCTGGGGATTTATGGAAAACAGCAAATATGAGGCTCATGGTAAAATCTGGAAAGTTGACAAAACTAAAGTTGTGGGACAAATATCCATGAAAAGTTTGTCAAAATTCCTGATACACTGCTATTCTCCTCATGTCTAAGTAAAGAGCACCACTTTCCTTTTTAAATCACTTTGAAAATATTTGCTTGGGAGTTGAGAATCTGGGAGATGCAAATACAAGATTAGGGTTTTGCTTTAGATGAATCCTTAATGCAGGAGTAAGACCAGATCTCTAATCTCAGTCTAGAAATGAACACACAGTGTATTTCACAGAAGGGTGCACTGCCTCCAAATCTATGGGGCTGGTAAATATGATGGGAGGCAGGCACGTGGGGCACGTGCCCCAAGTGTCGGGCTGCCAGCCTGGCCCCGGACCCCTGGCCGGGAACGGGGCCAGAAGTGGCAGTGCTGCTGTTCCCAGCTGGGGATCTGGGACCTGGCCACCTGCAGCGACAGGAGTCCGAGCTGGGATTGGACCTGGACCCAGAATTGGGGCAAGGGGGAGGGTCCTGGGTCCTGGGTCTTACCCCGGAGCAGCGACACTCCTGACGGAGGTGCAAGGCGCCAGGCTATCACACAGCTCTTTGCTTGTCTTCCATCTGTCTCTTTCAATTTTGTGCACTACAGAATTATTAGACATATTCTGGGACACCTTTGAACGTAATAATGATAGAGCATAGTTTAAGCAGTATTAGAAGAGAGGAAGTTGGGTGGAAAGAGTAAGCCAGGTGGACTTGGCCATTTAAAGGTGGGACTGGGGAGATAGTTCTGTAGTCTATGACAGGCCTTTAAAAGGGAGACATCTCCACTGGAATGGAGAATCTTTACTGTGGAAGAGTGAGAGAAAGGGAAAGGAGGATGAGGCTGGTCTGCTTCACCACAGAAGAAAGGAGGCACTTTCTGACTGAAGATAGAGAAAGTGGAGTGGGTATTTGAGTTTGGTAGGAGGAAAGGTCTGGCAGGGGAGAGGGAAATCCATTAAAGTTCATGTATATGTCACAGGAAAAAAAAAAACTAAAATTATGGTGGATTTGGGCCCTGATTGTGCCTACTCCAATCCTATGCAAAATAGATTAAATATCCCACTGGGAACTACAGAAGCAGCCGGTCAAATAGCTCTCTCCAATATAAAATTATCTGTACAGAAAAATCTCTTCTCTTGTGAAGAAGCTGAAGGTTTAGGATCATTTCCATCTACCTGCCAAAGTAAAGTAATTACAAATCAATTTATAAATTCTTGTGTTATTTTCAAATATGTCCTAGAATCCTTCTGTGACCACAAATCCCAACTTGCAGGATAGTCTTTTCACCTCTTTCCTCCTGGTACATACATTCCAGTTAATCAACAAATGCCATGTAAGGTCTTACATGACAGTGACACTGGTCATTAATATTTTGTGAAGTACATGTATATTCATCTCTCCCAGTTGGCATGTAAATTAAGAATTGTATGCCATCACAGTGATTATAGCTGTGCATAAGAAGTCAACAGGAAGATGTGAAATCAGTGGGTTAGTAGTACACAGGAAAATAAGTCGGAGAGCTTGTCTTGACTTAGAGAAGAAATAATGAACTTTGAGCTCTAAGTAGATGGCAAAAAGACATCCCTTTATCCTGTCCCAGGGAGCAAACAGATAGGATGTTTACATTTATGAAAACAGGATCTCTGTCTACCTTGGTAGTAAATTCTGTAAAAGACAATGAGCTAAGACTTCTTGAGACAGGAAGTTAACGTGTTAAGTCTGTGAAAAGTTTTATAGTTTTTATATACTTTTTTGTTTTTATAGTCTTACTCAGTATTTCTAGAATCTTTGGTAACAAACTTATTGTTTTCACTGTAAATATATCTCAGTAATGTGGTATTAAGCAAGGACTGAAACCTGAGTCAAATCATACAAACTGTAAGATTTTAAAGTATTGGAGATGGAGATTTCCCCAGCTGCTTCTGTGCTTTGTGTACCATTTCCTTGGGGACAGCAGACCTGGTAATTGTGTGTCAGCAATGCCCCTCTGTCTTATACATTGGCCAAAGTGGATTGTCTCTGTGCAAAAGAATAAATGAACACAAATCAGATATCAGGAATGGTAACTTTCAAAACCAATAGGGGAAAACTTCAACCTCTGTGCGCATTTTTTTGAAAGAAATGACAGTTACAGTGCTTCAACAGAAAAACTTCAAATCAAGACTGCAAAGGGAAACTGCGGTGTTAGAAATCCTATGCAAATCTGACACCATTAATTTAGGTCTGAATAGAGATTTGGCTGGCTCTCTCATTACCAAAGGTGATTTCCCCCTCTTTTAACCTTCCTACTGTTTGAATCAAAACAAACTTGCTCAGTTTGCTGAAAAAAATCTGAACTAACCATGTAACTTACCCTTCTCTGCATTTATATATCTCCTTCCATACTTTAATTTCCATTTCATTCATCTGATGAAGTGGGATTTTACCCACAAGAGCTCATGTGATAAATAAATGTTAGTCTTTAAAAGTACCACAGGTCTCCTTGTTTATTTAACTTGGACTGTGGGATTGCTGAGCCTGTCAATCCCAGCAGTCCCAGGCTGTCTCTCTCACTGTGATGTTAATGTCAAGCTACACGATTTGACATAAATTGTACTTACATATTCATTCACATGTAGGCACATACCTAGCTGTGTTACATGAATGATCCCTGAGCCCCACATGAATGGTTAATAGAGAGACTCCAGCCAATCACCCCCTCCCCTCACCCTGGCTCCAGTCCAGCACTCTACAACTATACCATCTGGCACTGGTCAGAAACCTGATCACTGCAAGTTCATTAGTTAATTTACCACTTACTACTTCATAGTAAAGTTGGTATGTATGAACCTTTGTAATCTGAGCTAAGAACTTCAACCAAACCCATACTGTTTTAGATAAAATATTAAATAGATTTATTACATACAGAAAAAAAATTAAATTATATAAGTAACTGGCATAGAGATCAAAGTTGGTTACTTAAGAAATCAAAGTAAGTTTGCAGTTTAAGTTCTGCAAACTAAGTGGGATTTGAATCAAGCAGTCTCTTACCCTGTTTGATAGTACAAGTAGGGGTGTTGCTGGGTAAGAAAGAGATCCGGGGCACAGGCCCAAGCCCCACCCTCAAATCCCACATGTCTGAAACATGCTGTGCTAGATGCATTTATATACCTGAAACAATTTAATAGTAATGGAGTTAATTTAAATAGCATAAACAATCTGCTGCACATGACTACCTGCTGGGCACTTCCTGGTGGTGGTACTGTGGAATTAGACTCAACTGGTCCCTGCCACGTGCTCAGTGCTCCAACTGTTCCATGATGAACTCTGGTCCTGAGTTACTTTTAGGACATTAGCCCTATGGCTAAGTCCTCTAAGTCCACCCTTTCCAGAGTGAGGTTCCATCCGAGGGTTGAAGACACGAATTAAAGTCAAATAAAGTTAAAGATGAGTCAATTAGCCAATAATTAAAGTCAACTTGAAGGTTGCAGGCACTAATTGAAGTCAATGACTAGTGAGCTTCCCCACATTTGGCTGTCTAGGGGAGGGGCAAAGGCCCATCCTCTTCTCTGGGCCCCAGTTTCCCTCAACTGTGGCACTGTCTACCACCTCCCACCAGTCTGTGTCTCAGTCTGCTTCCCCCACAGCTTCCAGTCACACACAGACCCTTAATACTGTGGAATCCAGCTGCTGTTCCTGACTCAAAAAGCCACTGGCCACACTGTCAATAAACTACACCTTTCTGTACAGGAATGAATTCTTTAGTTTTCTGACACCAGTCAGAAATACATCTGAAACTGGCACTTTTTTTCTACTGGCACTTTTAAAGACTCATGACCCCCCCCCCCATTTTCTAATTTCTTTGGAAGTGGGAATTCAACCACAAGAAGCTCTGAAATAAATACATTTGTTACTCTTTAAAGGTGCCACAAGACTCCTTACTTGTTTTGTTGAGCTACACCACACTAATGGCTAGCCCTCAAGAGCTTGTTAACAAGAGAAAGGCTAACTTTGTGTTTTACTGTCTGGTTTTCTTAAGCTGTGTATAAGAGAGCAAAAGAGAAGAGCAGAAGAATTAAATAGTACTTCCAGTCTGAAGAGTGGCAGTAAATAAATGATACTCAGTAATCAAACCAGTCTGATCTTACTGTTTGTACCCCTACTTGCCCCACAAAGCCAAATCCAGTTGCACAGGATGTTGGATTCTTTTCTTTTGAGCACTATTGATAGAAATATGTAAAGGAACTGTTTAATTGTTTAAAGCCCTCCTATTTCCCTCCCCACACCTAAGCCAGCTTCTGATACCCCCTCTCCCCCACCTTTGTCTATGGGATTTGTTGTGGCATGTTGCCTCAGGGGTCTTGGGAGATCATTGGTCACCAGCCACTTGCAGACTTGATTGTATTTTGTTGTTTTCTGTCTGGGGTGGCTCCTTCTGTTCACTTTCATTGGAGATGTCTGCATTGTTCAGCTATTTAGATGGTAATTGTGCTCCATCAAGACAGGCTGGCAATTGAGACTGGCCCTTTCACAAACACACCTTGTTCACACATTTAAAAAAATATATACAGCATAAGCCTAAACCAGATTTCATCAAGTATACAAAATGCAGTACAGTGTTTAAGCAGGAGTTCCAAACTACCACTATGGAGTCTAGTTGGACATTGGTTATGTCTATTATATGTTATTACAAAATTATTTAACTTATGACACTGAAAGACATACACACAACATTAGCTAACATATACTTTAAAGGTAAATGTAATTCTTTGTCTGTCCCCCTACTTTATGTCTGTGCCCCACACAATTACTGAGAAATCAATCCAGGAAGAAGAGACCCTTCACCCTCACACAGTGGTTAAAGAATAATTTGGTGGGCCCTGGAACCCTCTGTAAAGGAAATTGCAAGATGGAGTCATTTTGATTTGGAAGCTCTGTGTGAGAGGCTCTGTGTTTGCTAAGACAACATTAATTACAGAATGTATATCAAGTCATAGATAGTCAGAGAAGCTAGTGGCTTAGATTGATAAGAAGTTAGACTGTTTCTATAGATAATATTGGTGATCCACAAATTTAGATTATAAGACAATCCCTCCTGTCTGGACCCTGATGGGAAGCTATCAACCTAGTCTGGTAAACAGGTTGACGGGGGTCAGGTAGCCGAGGGGTCACAGGAGTCTGGCCACTCTCATTGGTCAAGGACAGTAGCTGTTACTCAAATAAGCTGTAAACAACAGAAGCGGGCTAAGTATATGCTGTCAATTTTAAAAGGGATAGCCGTGTTAGTCTAGTCCAGTGAAAAAACAACAAGGAGTTGTGTGGCATTTTAAGACTAACAGATTTATTTTTTGCATGAGCTTTCGTGGGAAAAGATCCCACTTCCTCATCTAATTGTGTAACCTGCATATTAAGAGTAGTAACACCATGTAGGGATTTTAGGCATGATGTAACTTGTTGTATTATGCATGAGGTTGTTGCATTATGTATACCGTATTTTGCATGTTAGAAGGTGTGTATGACCTGTAACCCCTATACTGGGGGTTCTTGCTCTGAGAGGCTAGCTTCTTTTTGCTTCTCTCAGATGCAGTTCCTTTTATTATTCAGCTGAATAATAAACTCTGAACCACACCTCATTCTCTGCTGAGTCTCAGCTGGGAATGGGCCTTCACCTTTGGGGAGGATTCGTGGTTTCTCTTTCCAGGCTGAGAACCCAGACCAGTTTTCCTCCACACCTCCAAATAGGAGGGCTTCTTCCTGTATTGCCCAGACCCCCATCCAAGAAGCCATTTGCAACCACTTCTCAGCTCCCCCCCCCGAGCTCCCTACCCCACCCATAACCCCCACCTCATGCAAGGGTGGGGGAAACCTGGTCCGGGTTCTCAACATGGAAAGAGAAACCACGAATCCTCCCCAAAGATGAAGGCTCGTTCCCAGCTGAGACTCGAATAAGCAGAGAACAAGGTGTGGTTCAGAGTTTATTATTCAGCTGAATAATAAAAGGAACTGCACCACAGGGAAGCAAAGAGAAGCCAGCCTCTCAGAGCAAGACCCCCAGTATAGGGGTTACTGGTCATACATACCTTCTAACATGCAAAATACAATATACTTAATGCAACAAGCTTATGCATCACACGACAAGTTACATCATGCCTAAAATCCCTACACGGTGTTACTACTCTTAATATGCAGGTTACACAATTAGATTATACTTAATAGGCAGCATATAGTTAGCCTGCCTCTGTTGTTGTTTACAGCTTATTTGGGTAACAGTTACTGTCCTTGACCAATGACAGTGGCCAGACTCCTGTGACCCCTTGGCTACCTGGCCCCCACCAACCTGTTTACCAGACTAGGTTGATGGCTTCCCATCAGAGTCCAGACAGGAGGGATTGTTTTATAATCTAAATTTGTGGATTACCTTTTTTATCTAAGTCACTAGCTCCCCTGACTTGATATACATTCTGTAATTAATGTTGTCTTAGCAAACAGAGACTCTCACAGAGAACTTCCAAACAGAAATTACTCCATCTTGCAATTTCCTTTACACAAGCCTGAGCAGCATGCCCGCCCCCCCCCCCATACCACCTATGTCTAAGCTAGGCCCTTCCTTTTAAAAAAAATTTTTTTTTCTAGTTGTATCTTAAATTTTTGGCTAAACTGCAGTTGTATCTATGATCTACTTACCCACTGAAAGTTACAGGGTATCACCCCGTGCCACCAGAGGCTGAATTTCAACAACACATGACTATTCAAGTTAGATGACTGTATAACAAGGCTGATTTTGGCTGGTTGGTGCTGTATGAAAAAGAAAGGATAGGTATTGTCATATCTGGGGGGAAGTTACTAAATGAAAGTTATCTGAACAAATTTGGTACAAAGCATTGTCACTGTTTTGAAGAACAACTGTGCTGTGATGCTTCTCTAGGCAGGGACTAAGGATTTAATGACAAAAATGGATTAGTCAGGAAAAAATTAGACAATTGCTCCTGGATTTAGCCCCAGTCTGCCAGTCCTGCCAGCTTCTAAAACCAATCTGTGTAAATGTCTGGATGGGGGCAGGGCAGGTTAATGATGGAAGTTTAACCCTTATGATTTGGGCTACTGGTACATATGCAAAAACATATCCTGTACTTCTAATAATATGTTTTATGTTTATAAAATACAAAGTTGTTACACTTGCTTAGGTGTGTGTGACAAAGAGATATGACGAAGAAATGGTAAGTCCCTCCTAAGAGCAATCTAGCTTAGACTTAGGACAAAATAAACCTGGAGCTAAGGGCTAGGAAGAACATATAGAATTTCTTTGGTTATCTTTATTCTTATATAGCATAACTAACTAAACATCTGTATTGTTATATTTCCTAACATCTTGGCTATAACATACTTACAGCTATACCTTAGGTTTCAATAAAGGTGTGAACAAGTTTGTAACCCCAAATCAATCCCTGCCACACCAGGCCCAGGCCCTGCCCCGACCCCCCCTCAATTGCTGCCACACTGCCACCCCCCCTCAGATAGCCCAGGCCCTGCCCTGACCCCCCAACTGCCACCAGCCCCCCCTCAACCCCTGCTGCTAGCCCAGGCCCTGCCCTGGCCCCCAATTGCCACCAGCCCCCCGGCCTCAGCCCCTGCTCCCCTGCTGCTAGTCCAGGCCCTGCCCCAGCTCCCCAATTGCCACCAGCCCCC